>VDFB02047397.1:128149018-128781522 GCA_007258455.2 Sequoia sempervirens
TATTGTTGATATTTTAGTAGGAAAATGTGAATTGTTTTCTAAAGCAAAAATAGAGGTGTTTACACAATTTCAGAAGTTCAAATTATTAGTGGAAAAAGAGTTTGGTTGTTCTTTGATCACTCTTAGGTCTGATAATGGGGGTGAATTTTGCTCACATGAATTCACAGACTTTTATGTTAAACACAATATCAAAACACAATACACCACACCTTACACTACACATTACAATGGAGTTGTTGAGAGACAAAATCGAACTATTACAGAGATGGCCCGAGGTATGATGGAGAACAAGAATGTTACCAAGAGGTTTTGTGCTAAGGCAGTTTATACTGCTGTTTATCTTCTCAATAGGTCTCCGACACAGGTAGTGAAGGAGAAGACCCTAGAGGAAGCATGGTCTGGGAGGAAACCAAAGGTGATTCATTTGAAGATTTTTGGTTCTATAGCATATGTTTGGATTCTAGATGCTAAGAGAACCAAACTGGACACCAAGAGTCAGAAGTTAACTATGAGCATCATAAAGCCTATTGGCTGATTGATGTGCACACTAATCGTTTGACATTCAACAGGGATGTGGTAATTGATGAAGTTGTTACTTTTCAAGTCTCTTCTAACATCAAGAGTATTGCGGATCAACCTTTGAAGGCTAAGGACACAGGTGTTCATCTTCCATTAGCTACACTTGAAGGGGGGGACTCTGATTATTCCGAACATGTGGAATCCTCCAGGCACATACCACAAGCAGTACTAGATGATTTTCTTTAGAAGAACTTGGAAGAGCATCTAGATGATATAGTACCAGATGGTCCAGAACATGATGCTCATGTTGATTTGGATAGAGAGGGTTCAACAATGAGACCTAAGTGATGGGAAAAACTCATTGGTGATGTTTAGGATGATGAACTACTTGAGGTTTGATCATCCAGAGGCAAGAGTATACATAACATTGTTAATTTTGCTCTTATGGCTAACATTCAGGGTGTTTATGAACCACAAGACTTTGCAAAGGCGACATGTAAACATGTCTGGGAAAAGGCCATGTATACAGAACATCAGAGTCTTATGAAAAATAAGACTTGGGTCCTTTCAAATCTTCCTCCAGGGAAGAAACCCATTGGCTGCAAATGGGTGTACAAAATCAAGTACAAATCTGATGGTACACTTGACAAGTACAAAGCACGATTGGTGGCTAAAGGGTTCTCACAGAGAGCAGGTATTGATTATGAGGAGACCTTTGCTCCTACAACAAAGACGAGCACCATTCGGTTAGTTCTAGCCATGGCAGCATAGTTTGGTTGGAAAGTCCATCAAATGGACGTCAAGAGTGCCTTCCTCAATGGTGACTTAGAGGAAGAAGTTACATGACACAGCCTCAGGGTTTTCAGGTTACAGGAAAGGAGCATCAGTTTTACAGACTGGCAAAAGCCCTTTATGGCTTGAAGCAAGCACCTAGGGCATGGCACATCAAGATTGACAGGTATTTGGGGCAATAGGGATTCTAGCGCAGTCCTTTGGATCCAAATCTATATGTCAAGAGAATAGGCAATAACATCATCCTTCTTGTCATATATGTGGATGATATCATCATTACAGGTAGTGAAGAGCATTTGATTGAGCAAATCAAGTGTAATTTGTGTCACACTTTTGACACGATAGACTTAGGCCTCCTACATTATTGCCTAGGTGTAGAGGTTTGGCAAAAAGATGGTGGTATTTTTATTTCACAGTTTAAATATGCCAAGAGTTTGCTAGACAAGTTTAGAATGACAAATTGCAAAATCGCGTCTACACCCATGGATAAAGGGTTGAAGCTTTCAACCAACACAGACTCAAAGGTGATTGATGAGTCAGTTTTTCAGGCAACGAGTGGGCAGCCTTATCCATCTTATAGTCGCTAGACCTGTTTTGAGTTATGTTGTGAGTTACATTTCCTACTTTACGACAACTTCAAATGCAGAACATTGGGTTCAGTGAAGCGGGTACTGAGATATGTGAAAGGGACACTTGACTTTGGCATTCTGCATAGTAGAATCAAAGTTCCTAAATTGGTTCACAAATTCAGATTGGGCAGGTCCAGTTGATGACAGGAAGTCCACTTCTGGGTATGTTTTTCAATCTTGGCACTGGTGCAGTCACATGGACTAGTAAGTAGTAGGTAGTAGCTCTTTCCTTGACTAAAGCAAAATATCGAGGAATCGTCAAAGCAACATGTGAGGCAGTATGGCTTCAAAGGATGCTTTCAGACATGCAGATGTCTCAAGTAGGGCCTTCACCCTTGTTTTATGACAATCAAGGGGTGCTAAAGCTTGCCAAGATTCCAGTCTTCCACAAGCGTACCAAGCATGTAGAGCTTCATTGTCATTTCATACAACAACTTGTAGAAGATGGATCAGTAATGTTGCAGTATTGTTCCACTGACGACCAGACTGTAGACATTCTAACCAAGTCTTTGAATCCTGATAAGTTTGTAAAATTTCGAGATAAGCTTGGTGTAGTCAATAGATTGACCATTAAGGGAGGGTATTAAAATAATATTGTTATATCTAGTTTAATGGTCAAATAGGATATTAGAATAGACAATAGGTATATTCTTTTATTCTTTTAGTTACGCTTTAAGTTAGCTTTTAGTTAGGATTAAAGCTTTCAATTAAGCCTTTAGTTAGCTTTTATTAGTCTTGCTATTATTAGCTCTTTGTAGTTCTATATAAGAATGCGTTTGCTTCTTATTTTAATTAATCGATTATCTTGGCAATAATTCTGTGTGTTCATAATTATTTTAACTTTTTCCTTATTAATGCAAATATGATATTTTGTTGTGAGTGTTTTGCCATGGCTGAGTTTTGTCTCCTATTATGCTTAAGATCTCCACCATGCTTGTTGATTCTTGAATGGGTCTATTGATTTCTTTAACGTATGGTCTTCCTCACAAGCTATCTATCTTGTAGACATGACTACTCTTTCTATTGTCATATTTATCCATTGTGTTATTCTTAGCTTGTTCCTTAGAATGTTTATAGGTATTAAAGTGTTTTTGACTTGTTTTTATTTGATTTTTTTTTTTTAAATTTGTCCATTATGTTCCTTAAGTTGGAAAGACTTTTTGTTTACGTTCATCACCAAGCTCCTCATTCCATTCCACAAAATTTGTTTAACTATTTGTTTATCTTCGTACCTATTCTTCCTCAACGCTTAAGTAAGGTATTTTCTTTCTTTACTAAAATGACCATCATCTAAAATCCTTAAGGCTTTAGTTGCCAAAGTTTTTAACATCCTAATTTTTTGTATAGGATGATGATGGGAGTTAGCTTGCAAGCAAAGATTCAATGGGCATATTCTTTCTATACACTTGGTGTGTGAAGTACCATTGTCATTCCTACCAAAGGAACATCAAGAAACATAATAAGGCCATCTTCCTTCAAATCTGTTCTGAATGATATATTTTGTGAGATTATTTAGATGTTTAAGGAAATTATTGATGCTTTCTTCCTTATGATCCCAATACACATTTGTATCATCTAAAAATATTTTCTTTGACATAATTT
The DNA here is from genome assembly GCA_007258455.2 of Sequoia sempervirens. Lineage (NCBI taxonomy): Eukaryota > Viridiplantae > Streptophyta > Pinopsida > Cupressales > Cupressaceae > Sequoia > Sequoia sempervirens. The sequence goes on from VDFB02047397.1 coordinate 128,152,561, forward strand.
TAATAAATATGTATCAAGCTCTTTCTTCCCAAAAGAAGGGATGATCCCATAGCTATACCTTTAGTTTGTTCATAGAATTTGCCCACAAAGCTAAAGAAGGTTGATCTCAAACATAATTCAATTAGCTTTGTAGTTTCATAATCAATGATCCCACTAATTACTTCAATAGTTTTATCCATAGTTACAAGACTCAAACTTAGCATAGACTCGGCAAACTGATTTTTGACCTGATGTTGGACTCAATTCCCAAACTCGGCAAATTGAAAAAACCTTGGAGTATAAAAGTGGATTTTAGTTATAGGAAACAATATATATATATATATATATTGTTGTGTATACAAAACTCATGGATTCTGAAATCTGTGGCATCAAAACAAATATCAAAACTAAAAGTATAAGTTTATGGCTTAGAGGGGCTTGCATTGCTTGTCCCAACATCCATAGTTGTACAACAAGTCCTACATGGGTGTTTGAGATAGGTCCTTGATTATGATGTGGCCAGAATATTTGCTTGTGTATTAGTGATGTACCATACCCAAGGATTTTTTGCCGTATTGGTGTATTTGTACCAGAACCGACAACTTAGTGAATTAGAATTACCAAGATCAAGTTGTGTCCACAATGATTTACAATGTGTTTCACAAGAAGAAATTGGTAGTACGTGTTTTTTTTCCAAGTTACGTTCCTGATCCTCTAAGATAAAGCAAAACTTGTGCTTGAACTTGAAGTTATTCCCAAAATTTGTGTAAGGACTATGCGGTCCACTAAATGAGGAAACTTTGGAGAATCAAATCTTTGAGGTACTTACATCCATCTCTCCTCATGTTTTGAGAATTGAGGGCAAAGTATCTCAAGCAAAAGGTACTTGTAATGAACATAAATATATTTATATTATTAGTAATTGTTATAAATGAATGGGTACATTTTGGATTATATGAGCATCTATTTAAGAGATGCTTGTATGTTGTTATATTGTCCTTTTGTACATTTTATGATTACTTAACGTGTGTGTATGTATATGTATTTCCTTTCTCTGACCACTACTAGAATATTCTAAAAATGAAAATGAGCAACTGTCGCAAAATATCTAGATTTTCTTATGCTTTAGATATAGCATATTTTGAAAAGCATCATATTATGTATTTAAGGGATATGTGAGGTTCTATATTTAAATAATGTTGTTCTGGCTAGTAATAAGGGGATCATTCTTTATATAGACAAAAAATATAAAGAAACTATACCATTTAATACCAATTATAAGCACACAAAGATTACCCAAGCCATAATTTATGTTCCTACAACTTAAGATAAGTGCAGATTGGATAATTTTGTTTCATTCAACAGAAATCTGCATCCAATGTTGTTTTGCATTTTCTTTTTCTTTTGTATTTTTGATAATACCATCTCTTTTTCAGTATCATCAGAGTAGAGGCTTGCTCTTGCTCTCAAATTGTCAACCTCAATTTGAATTTGCTGCACTCGACATTGGCTGCTTTCACAAACCGACAACTTTGGTTGAATTTCTGTCTTTCCTTTTCTCATTGTAAGAATTCATTTCTGTATTTCCAATAATTTTATCTTCTTTTCTTGGATCCATGTCTTGGTGTTTTCTTAAAAAGCTTTACCTTTACCAGAGTACATCCCAACCATTCTAATCCTAAGCTTTACCTCATTATTTTACCTCTTCCCGATAAGCTGGATCTATTCAACCATGACCTTAGGGAAATCTAGTTTGAAGAAGAGGGCAGTTGTCATCTACATGTTCATGTTGCTGGAATTTCTTATGGTAGAGATATAATTTCTAGAATAGGATCTCTTTCCCCTTAAATCCCTCTATTTCCAACTTGATGTCTCCAAGAATCTCACTAAATATCTCTATGGGACATGTGGGTATTGGATTTTGCTAATGGTTGTGTTGTAGACCAACCAATGGTTTTTAGATTAGTCTCTATTCATGAATATATGTACAAAGGAACATTTATGATCATGCATTTTTTCTATTGTTTGCCTTGAAAGGTTGGAGATCTATTGAACTCTTATACCAGCTGCTTTCTATGTATAATAATTGAGCTATTCTTTGGTGTATTCAAGGTCATTGCTATGCTCATGGTAGTTTCTTACTTTGTTCTTGTTATATTCTACGAGAAAAGAGAATTTGAGCCATGATCTCATGTTAGTTGTAGATCACATGTACGCCAGTCGATAGATGATCAAAGATCAAAATATTGGAATGGAGAGAGAATCCTAAAAAAGAGGGAACTCAAGAGACAAAATGCAACAGAGTATAAGTAGTGCTCACATTACTCTTTTTGACTAACAAAGAAGAGAGGTGAGTGTTGCATGTATCGCATAGATAGGGGCATATACATCCAAGAGGTTTAATAACTCCAATTGCCCAAAATAGGCAAGATTTTTACCTACTTGGTAAATGCCAAATCACATGGTTGCTCCTCAAATGAAGACAAACAAATGGTATGAGAGGTGGCATATAAATCCAAAAGAGGGTGTGAGACTCAACTACCCAAGTGTGGGTGAGAGTGACACATGTAATTGATGGATTATGCCATCTATCCTCATAATAACCATGCCTAAATAACATAAGAAAGCTTAATAATATGTCTAGTGAAAAAGAAGCATCCCCTAATGTAAGGAAATTAAAAAGCCTACACTAACACCCCTGCTTAAGCGTAATGTAGGTGGGTTAAAAGATGGGTCCCAACAAATGAAGCTTGATGAGGTACCCATGTACAAAGAGCCCCCCCCCACCCAAAAGAAGCCGACCCTCCCCCAAAAAAAATAAAAAAATAGAGAGAGAAAATACCCTCCCCAAAGTAGAGAGAATGTGAAGGACTAAGAAGCCCCTCTTGAAGTAGACATTTGTTGCACCCCAAACAAAGCTCGCATATGAAGGAACTTGTTTTTAGTGAAGGGTTTTGGTGAAGATGTCTACAATTTGCTCCAATGTTGTACAATACTTAAGATCAATGATGTTTTCTTAAATCAACTTTTGGATGTAGTGCATATGAATCTCAATGTGTTTGGTTCATTGGTGATGGATTGGATTCCTTGAGATTTGTATTGCACTTTGGTTATCACAAAAGATGACTGTAGATTTTTTGAATGAAATTCTTAACTTAGTGAGAATATTTTGAAGCCAAATTGACTTAGTGGTGGCATTAAGTGCCCCTCAACACTTAACCTCTATAGATGAAAGAGCAATTGCAGATTGCGTCTTGCTCGATCAACAAATTCAACCAGAACCAAGTGAGAGGTAATACCTTAAGTAGACTTGTGATCCTAAGAATCACCTACCCAACCTGAATTTGTGTGTCCCACCAAGTCAATATCCACACCTGCTGCATATTAGATCCCATAACTACGACTACCCTTATTGTAGTGGAGGATTTTCTTAGCTACTTTCCAATGCAACTCATGTGGCTCCTACATGAATCGAGAGACCATGCACACAACATATGGAATGTCGAGCCTCGTATGAGTCAAGTAGAGGAGACTCCCAATAGGTTGTCAAAACAAAATGCCATTAACCGATGGTGAAGAACACAACCTCAAATTTGATCTCAGACAAAAATGGAGTTGGTGTATGCTTACAATCAACCATGCAAAATTTGGAGAGCATATCAAGAGCCTACTTAAGTTGTGTAATGAAGATACTTGAAGATGACCGAGTGATCTCAATCCCCAAGAAGTAATGCAAAAGGCCCAAGTCTGACATCAAAAATCTATCATGTAAAGCAATTTTCATTGCCTTGATGGTGGATGAGTGATACCCTGTGATCAACAAGTCATCAACATAGAGAACTAGAAATGTGAGTGTCATCCTGTTGTAGAATGTATGTGTTCAGATTAGAATGGCATTGAGTGAATCCAATCGTCAAATTGAAGGAGTTCATCTTGGCATACCAAGCTTGAGAGGCCTACTTGAGGCCATAAAGAAACTTCCAAAGTTGACAAACTAGTGAAGGATCTTGTATGAACCCTTGTGGTTGTTCCATGTAGATTTCCTCCTAAAGGACACTGTGAATAAAAGCACTTTTCACATCCATTTGATAAACTTTCCAATGGTGGGTTGTAGCTATAGCAAGGACAAGTTGGATGGAATTCATTTTGAAAATTGGCGCAAAAGTCTCAATGTAGTCAATCCCAGGAACTTGGGAGAATCATGTTGCAACCAAGCAAGCCTTATGCTTGTCAATTGACCCATTTGATGCAAATTTTGTTTGATAGATACACTTGCATTGAAAAGTTTAATTCCCTTAGGAAGGGGGACTAGATCCCATATATGGTTCCTCTCTAAGGAATTGAACTCTTCTCACATAGTAGCATCCCACTCGAGGATACTAGAACCTTCCCAAAAGGATTGTGGATTGAAAGTTGAAGCAATGAAGAGATGTGGCCTTGCTGAAACTATGACCTTGTTCTTCTAGTATCTGATGGATCACCAACCCAATCACGTGCTGATTGCAATGTTTGATTAGCCCAAAGAGGCCCTAAGGCTGGAGAGTGTGGAGGAGAATCATCAACCTTTGAATGATGATTGTGAGAGGAATGTGAATCTTCATTATCATTGTCACCATTTCAAGTGGAGGAAGAAGAATCCTCATCAAGATCAGGATGATTAAGATCCTTTGAAGAGTTGTCATCATGATGCAATGTCTCCAATGTGATGGTGGATGGAGAAGTGGTAGGAGTAGAACTAGGACTCTCCTTAAAAAGGCACTCCTCTCAATGAACAATTCATGAATGGTGGGATAAAGCCTATAATCTTTGACACCATTTGGGTACTCAACAAATATGCAAGGACCGCTTTGCGGATCTATGGCCTTGCATTTCTCTACTAGAATGTGGGTCCATGCAAGAGGACCAAACACTCAAAAGTGCTTAACTTTAGGTTTCCAACCGGTCCTAGCTTGAAAAGGAGTTACCCCTTTCACAACTCGGTGAGGAACTCAATTTTGGATGTAACACGCACAATTAATGGTCTTCATCCATAATTGAGCTGCCAATGGGCTAGAGTGTATCATACAATTTGGTATCTCCTTCAAAGACATGTTCTTGTGTTTGTGACACCATTCTGTTGAGGACTATATGAAACTATGTGCTGCAAATCAATGCCTTTTGAAGCACAATTGTTTAGATAGATGGTTAACATATTCAGCCCCATTATCTGTATGCAAAAACTTGATGGCCTTCCCTAATCATTTGATTGTTTCTCTGCAAAAGCTTTGAAGTCCTAAAAATAATGAAAGACCTTAGACTTCTATGTGAGAAAATAAACCCAAGTGAATCTAGAAAGATCAATAAATGTCAAGACATATTGAGCCTTGTTAAAATATGGATATGGCAATGGTTTAGCCAAGTCATTGTGTACTAATTCCAATAGTTGTGTGGCCCTCCATGCTTTGCATTTATCATATTTCTCTTTAGGATTCTTACCAAGAATGCATCCTTGGCAAATACCATCAAAAAATCAAATAGAAGGCAACCTTGAAACCATGTCTTGTTGATTGAGCTGCTACAAGTAGTGGTGGTTCAAGTGATCAAACCGTTGGTGCCACAAGCAACTCACCTCATTTGAGTGAGTGAGTAATATTGTTGAAGAAGAGCTAGGAAGTGATCTACTTTTCCCATGACAATTGTAAACCCACTGTGCATTTCACCGATTACCATTAGATTTGGTGTGAACTCAACTTGCTTGCTAGAGCCTGTGTAAGTGATCTAATAAACAAATAGGAGATTAGTTGACAAAGATGGAACACAAAGAACATCTTGTTCCTTCGCCCACATCAACAGACCCTCTCCCATGTACTTCCACAAGAGTGTCATCGCCCATTAGTATGGTAGGCATAGAACATGGGTTTGAGGAGGTGAAACCATCATGTGATGAAGCCATGTGGTACAAAGCACTTGAGTCAATGTTTCATGTATCAGGTTGTAAAGCAACAACAATTAGAGCCTTGCCCTTTCCTATCCCCTTACGTTTATTTATCCTTAAAAGACCCTTCTGATGAATCCTGTTTGATTGAGTTAGGCACCTTAATATTGTTCTTTTCAAGAAGATGTGTTAGGTGATCAATTTGTTTTTTTAAACACCCGTGTTTACCATGGCTAGACCTTTTATAGTTGAAGCACTTGACCTTCTTCTTCTTAGGTTCACCTTTTGGTGAAGAGGTCTGATTTGTTGCATTTGAGGCAGCAAGTTTCTGATCTTTCATCTTCTCTCCTTGGTTCTTTTGTTTCTTATCCTGTTTGGCAGACCCTTTATGCTCTTTTGTGCCCTGTTTTACAACCAAGGCATGTGAATTTGAGGGTTTAATTGTACCCATTTTGAACCAACTTATCTTGCTCCCTTGTGAGTTCTACAACAAAGTTATCTAGAGAAGGCATTTTATAGGTGGATCCTAGGGCACGTTTTGTGGCATAGAATGTAGATACAAATACAACATAGTTAAGACCAAGCTTAGAAAGAATACTTAAGATCAATTGTTTATCATCTTTCTTAATCCCACATTGTTGCAATTACAATCTAATGGCTTTTAATTTTGTGAAGAAGTCCTGTATAGTGTCAAAATTGGTAGGACTTAGCTCTCTGAGTTCATTCTCCAAATGAGGACCCCTCAATTCTTCTTGCTTACCAAAGATGTTTTCCAATATAGTCCACACATCATTTGGTGTAGAGGTAGATTCAATGTGAAAAAGTAAGTTAGGAGACATTGGCATACATAGAGTACCAAATGCTTCATCACATTTATTAAATCATTTTGACTTTTTTGCATCTATTGATGGTTTTGTGTCAAGTCCCATTGTAACCCTATGCCATCTTTTCCTTTTGAGATAGATCGTCATTTTAGATTTCCATTAAAAATAGTTGTATGGCGTTATGATAGGAACTATTGATTGATCCATTAATGTAGAAAAGTAGATTGTTGTGTAGGAAAACAAAGTGAATGAAAACATGGAAAAGGAGACAACCCTCCCTTTTCACTAGTTTCTAAAATGATCCCCTTAGAAATTACAATGTTGACACTTTATAATAGTGCGATTTAAATTGCAAATATAAGATTTTCAGACTCTTATAGGGTCCAAAATGGCCAAAATACTAAAACTACAGATAAGGTATAATATGAGATTAATTTGAGAGCACTATTATAGAGTACACAAAAAAATATAATTTTGAAAATAACAGGACTCAAAAAGGAGTTTGTTTGCACAAGTTATAGCTCTTGGAAGGTCCCAAAATGGGAATTGTGTAGAGAATTTTGGAAGAATCTTTAATTTCTGAAAAATTGGAGTATCAAATTAGATAAATAATCTCACCATTCATAGAACACAAAATTTTACTCCAAATCAAAAAAATTGCATTGAAAGATGAGTCAAATTACTCAAGTTATTGCTGTTCAAATGACTGCAAAATTAAAACTTGCAATGGTAAGGGGGGCAATTTTTTTTATAATAGGGTTTTGACATCATCCAATAGAATATGCCAAATTGTTGAAATATTCCTTCACCATTGAGATTTCAAAACCATTGTCGGATTGTTGCAAAACTGTTGTCAAGTCACCAAACCGCAAATTTAAACTGAAAATTGCTGAAAATTTGGTGTGAAACTGCCCTAGAAAATCACATGTTTTTTGAGGAATATTTGCTAGTAGAGGGGGAGCCGTTGGTGGCATGATCAGGTGGTGCCACGTGGTGGCGTGGCCTTCGTCATAGTTGCATAATGGCTGTGTTAGAGTGATGGTGGTTGCTCTATGCGGCACTACCTCTGCAATAGACATTATATATTTTTTTGAATTTAAAAAAGGATTTGTATGACCGTATTATATGGCATTCCATATGGCTCAAGGAGGAATTTGTTTTTGCCTCAGAGTTCAACTTCTCCAAAATTGATGATTTGATAGTCGATCCTTATGTTTTTGGGCCTTTTGAGCATAATGGCGAGGTTTGTTTGGGCTGAAAATACTCCAAAATATTAGCTACCTTATAGAACCATGCTTCATACCCCTAATTGCATCCGAGTTCTCTAATCTCCAATGTTAGTGAAACAAAAGCCAAATTTGACTTTCTCGAGTCTTCTAGATGCTATGGAATAGCTGAAAATACCTCGCGGATTACCGAAAAGTTGCAATCACCCAAATCTCATAAGAACACATATATGCCAACCGGAGTATACAAATGCTTATTTCCCTTTTAAACTATTTTGATTCTCTAGATCATCTAAGGGTTCAAGAGAAGAGCATGTTGGGTTTTTGAGAAAAATATTAGCTACTATTTAGTCTCAAATCTCTCAAAAAATTAGGACTACAAAATGAATTATATTAGACAAACTAGCTTTGATACCATGTTAGATTTTGCGAGAAATGAAAATCTAAGCTAAGACCTGATGTTGGTTGTAGATATGCTATCTAGTTGACAGATGATTGAAGATCAAAATAGTGGAGTGGAGAGAGAATCTTGAAAAAAGAGAACTCAAGAGACAAAATGCAACAGAGTATAAGCAATGCTCACATTATTCTTTTTGACTAACAACGAAGAGAGGTGAGTGTTGTATATATAATGTAAATAGGGGCATATAACTCCAATTGCCCAAAATAGGTGGGAGTTTTACCTACTTGGTAAATACATGGTTGCACTTGCTTAGATGAAGACAAACAAATGGTTATGAGAGGTGGCATATAAATGCAAAAAAGGGTGTGAGACTCAACTACCCGAGTGTGGGTGAGTGTGACATATGTAACTAATGGATTATGCAATGTGTACTAAGAATTACTGTGCCTAGATAAGCTAAGCAAGCTTAATAATATATGTAGGAAAAAAGAAATATCCCCTAATGTAAGGAAATTAAAAAACCTATAATAATGATGATTTTGTGGTATGTGGGGCTTTTCCAGTCCTTTCACCATTCGGAATTCTTTTCTGATAATTTTATTTTAATAAAATGGATATTAAATTAATATTGGAAAATATATATAGAAAGGGGTTTGAGTGGAACAAAAGTAGCTCACATTCAATATTTCAAAATAAATTGGCAGTGGCTTCTAATAACTATGGAGGCCTACTGCAAAAAATAGAGAACAACGATATCTTGAACCCAGAAAACAGACCAACTATATATTGCAATGAAGGGGCTATAAAACAACTTTTCATAGAGTAAATGTCAAATGAGAGAAAAATACTAAGATTTGTACATAAGAGTGTGCAAACTGCATTGTTATACCATCAGCAAGACCATTTGGTCTGCCACTCGATAACTTCAAAAAGGAACTACAAATACTATCCGTAATCCCACAGTAGGTGGCCAAAATGTTGATTATGTGAGATTAACTGAACTGAAATAATCATCCTGGGAACTATCAAGCATAAAACAATTCACTTGTTGAATGGCTGTGATGAATGCACAAGTTGTTGCAGCCTTTCCCCATGCATCTATGTGAATATTGTGCCCTGCAAACATGAAACTAGATATAGAGACTGAAAGTTATACATAAGATTGTCCAGTCTCCATTGTTATACCATCAGCGAGACAATATCGTTTGCCATTGGATAGATTCAAAATGGAACTACAAATACCATCCATAACCCCACAGTTGGAGGCTGAGATGTTGATCCTGTGAGATCAACTGAACTGAAATAATCGTCCTGTCAACCACCCAGCATAAAACAATTCACTCTTTTAAGGATTGAGATGAACGTACAAGTTGTTACAGCCTTTTCCCATTTATCTATGTGAATATTGCAACCTATAAATATAAAACTAGAGATAAAGACTAAGAGTTATGCACAAGATTGTCCAGACTCCATTGTTATACCATCAACAAGATTCTTTGGTCTGCCATAGGATAACTTCAAAAGGAAATGCAGTAACTGTCCATGACCCCACAGTAGATGGCTAAGAAATTGATCCGGTGAGATCAACTTTATTGAAATAATCATCCTGGGAACCATCAAGCATACAAAAGATTACCATTTGAAGGACCGTGATGAAAATACAAGTTACTGAAGCCGTTTTTCACATATCTATGTGAGTAGTGCATACTTCTATAATCCTGTATACTTATGAATGCTTTGTCAAGCCTTTTAACTAAGCTGCACTTAGTAAACAACTTAAAATTAGGCCAGACTCTTTTCATGTCAATGTCTAGAAATCTTTTATACTCAATCTTCTTTGTCAGAGACCCGTCCAGTATCCCAAAAACATGTTCTAGCTACTATCTTTCATCATTAAGAATTCATAGAACTTCGCAACATATCACTGAAGTTGTTAGTATATAACCAAAATCTATGCAAAGGACCCACGAACAAGTTGTGACTTTGATTGACCATAATCTTCAACCCTTTTTTATATCAAAATTTTCTCCCAAAATCAACTTCGAACAACTCACAGTTAGAGACCAAATCTTCAAAGACCATTGACTGAAATATAAATTTTGCACTTTGAAGGTTTCAAAAAGGATCTATGAATGAGAATAAACACACATGACCTTTAATAATGACAAATTTCGGTAGGTGTTTTACTAAACAGAACCTGGGTAAGCTTCCATGAATCAACAGATCAAAGCTTTGTCTTTGAGAATCCAAAGCCATTGCTCCATTTCCTCCACAGAAAACGAAACCCTCAGAGAAGTTTCTTTATTGATGGGAAAATGAAGCATTATTATGTTTCTCTGGACATTTTGCTGCAGGAAATTTTTGAGATCTCTTCTGATATTGGTGGTAGGTTTGTTGAAGACAACTCTTCTATAAGTTGGACTGGTTGGAGGAGATGGTGCTGGCAAGGAAACCATAACATCCTTCGAAGGTCAGATTTTTGATTCTCAGATCAATCTGGAACATATCCGATCTGGTTTGGGTTGTTGGAAGGTGTTTGAGGAATATGGTAGTGGTCTCGGGAAGAGCATAGAGTACAGAGTAACCAAGACTTAGGTTTCAGGATGGATGAAAATTGGAGTTAATTCCTTTTTCATAATTAATTTGGTAGTCTGGAAGGTAGTTTATGCCCCCATGTCACATTTGTGGAAGAAGGAACTTGAAGTTCTTTGAGTTTATTTTAGATAGTTTGTGGCTTTTGTTGTAGGGTTTTGAGATGTATATGTGAATGCGATTTTCTGATGAATGCTGATAACTTGATGGTGAAGAAAACTGATTGTCAATTCTTTTCTTTTAATGAGATTTGTGTTTGGAAATGAAGTATTATATTATTTGTCCTATTGAGGCAGAGATTCTCATCTTTGCCTCCTTTATGCATGTGGCAGTCTGACTGTGTCATATGCTGCTTTTCCAATCTGTACGCCTACAGCTTAGTTTACAGTTAAAAAGTCAGTTAAATAGATATAAATGCTCCACATTGATGTTACATATTTTGTTTCTCAACTGGTAAGTTACATTTAGGGTTTTGATTTTTTGCTGTGTTCCATAAATATCTAAAAGTGTGAAGATATTTCTCATCAATTTTTTTTCTGCCATAAAAATTAGTGAAATTCTTTTAGTATTGTTGAGGAAGTCTTGATAATGTTACAAAATTCAGGCAGCGAGAAAATATCTCCTGTTTACTTCTGATGAAACACTGTTTGTCAGTATAATCTTCTATCATACATTTTACAAAATTTTCCCCATGGGCTTCATGATAAATATTTTCCTTGCTATTCTATGATGATCATTATGTTTATTGCGCTGCTATCAACCTAACATGCTAGGGTAGTTGACATTGGGCATTTGCAACCCCCCATCCTTCAGGTTTTGATAGATGTATGATTTTAAAACTCTGGCTATGGTGAGCTAACGTAATGCTTACAAGAAGTATGATTTAAAAATTGTCCTTTGCTTTTGAAGACCTCAATTGTGTCTACAAGATTTTTTTTGTCAGCCTGTGCTGGCACAGGTTTCCCATGCCTTCTTATTTTATTTATGGTGTATTACTTATTACTACTTTATTATGATGCAGCAAGCGAAGAAGTCGCAGTTATCGCCAAAAATTAGCAGCACTTAATCGAGCGAAAAATATGTTGGAAGCAAGAACTAAGCAACAGTCTACAGTGAATTCTTCTGCTAGTAAAGCCTCTAAGGGCAATAAAGGTGGAAAGAAAAGCTAAATTTTATACACAAGCTGCATTGCATGTATGGATGAGAGATGTTTTCAATGTGGGTAAGGTAGTTCCATATCTAATTATCTTATCATGTGATGGTTGATATTTTATAGATTGTCTACCATTTTTTGAAGTTTAGTTTCACTACTGTAACACTAATTAACTTTTGAGAATATTACTAAGAGTATGATTTAAATTAGAATCCTGTTCTTGGTTTGCATGATGGTTGTTTATTTCTCTTATAAAGCAGTCTGCCAAATATCTCATGTCTATCAGGGTTTTCATCTGCATCTATTGCAAATATAGACTTGGTACCTGTTAAATGTGGGAAATTTTGGTACAGAACAGTTGCAAACACTTGAATATGTCATTATTTGGGGGCCAATCTCGCATCAGCTTATATTGGGAGAAAACATTTCCTGGCTCATATTGTGTAAAGGAGAGTATGGATTAATCTTATACTTCATCATTCAGAAGGACTCAGAAGCATTATCAATCCATCATTTTCCTTACAGACATATGCAATTGTAGCAGAATATTGTGATTTAATGTTTTGATACTTCTTGAAGAAGGAAGAACCCTTTTTGACTTATTTGAGAAAATAGGCAGTTGTCCTGGAAGATGTTCTCAATTATGGCGCATGAACATATACTCATTTGGCCTTTTAGTAAAATTTATCAATCTTATTATCTTATATGATCAAGGCCATTTCAAAATTTTATAGCACAAGACTAAGGAGGTCCTGGGGTTTAAAATTGACTTTATTGTCAGATTCATATGGTTTTAAAAAACCAATTCCCAATGCTACTTATTTGAGAAAATAGGAAGTTGCTGTACTGGAAGATGTTCTCAATTATGGTGCATGAACATATACTCATTTGACCTTTTAGTAGAATTTATTAATCTTATATGATCAAGGCCATTTCAAAATTTAATAGCACAAGACTAAGGAGGTCCTGGGTGTTTAAAATTGACTTCATTTTCACTCATGGTTGTAAAATACCAATTCCCAATGCTCTACTTATTTGAGAAAATAGGCAGTTGCTGTCCAGGAAGATGTTCTCAACTATGGTGCATGAACATATACTCATTTGATTTTTTAGTAAAATTTGTCAGATCTTATATGATCAAGGCCATTTCATATTTTTTTAGCACAAGACTAAGGAGGTCCAGGGGTTTAAAGTTGACTTCATTGTCAGATTCCCAATGCTACCACAAACCAAATTATCATCTGGATATGTTATCAGACGGATATATATGAGAGCTGCAAAATATGCGTGCACAACTAAAATTACAATACTATATTGATAAGAAATAAAGAATATCAAGATCTGTTTTAATAAAGAGACAGTGGACACTCAATATTTTGGAGGGCATACAGTGGAAACGAGCACTGCAGGGACTAGGTTTTTCCAACTGATCAGTGGCTGGAGTTTTAAGCAGTCTTTAGGGAGAAAAATGAGACGGAAGTATGATAAATACTCTATTATGAAATAAAGCATTTTTATATAGCCATGCATGGTGCAATGAAGCCGTTTCTATATTAATGGGGCATCTCAGTGTCCTGTCTTTAGCAAATGTCTGTTTGTATGAAACCTCTGTAAAACTATTTGAAGCAATGTTAATTATGTCAATAAAACTTAAATGTACTACTTTTACTTTCTCAAATCAAGTTAAAAGTTAATCTAAACTCTTAGTACAACATCTTATCCTATATATTACAACTTATTTGCTAGACTTTCTTAACTTTCCATATACACATGAAATTGTTAATTTAAAAAAAATAAATTTGGATGTTCGTGTAGTTAACTATTAGTTTTTGATACCCTGTGTGATAGTTTCATATATATAGATAGATAACAATCAATGTTTGAAGTTGTTCATAGATGTTGGCCTCCATTCTTGTTGATGTTCAATTAATTTCAGTATTTTTTTTCATGAAGAACTGATTGGCATCTACAGATTATTTCATTTTTCTTCTTGTACTCTTCATGCATTAAATGTTATTTTGATGGTTGAAAAAGTTGATAGTATTTTCAGTCTATGATCCTTGTCAGTAGTATGTATTTGTTAAGGGAAGTGCACTCTTTTGTTAGAATCTTATAGAAGTCAAATGTATATCAATTTAAAACTGACATACCATGAACTCTCAAATTTTAAAGAATGACAAAATCAGATCTTATAGAAGTCAAATGTATATCAATTTAAAGGTGAGTATTTGTTCTTTTATATTCCTTGTGTTTCTTGTAGAGGAAATACTCTGATTACTTGGTGCCTCTTATGGCAGTGCGAGGAGGAGGCTGTTATAGTCAGTGCATGGGATCCCAAGTTTGTTTGTAAGGACACTTCCTTGGTCTACAACAATTTGGAATCCTTTGAGCAGCTTGTAGGAATAATTTTTAAGGAGCACAGATGTTATTAATAGCATGCCAGGTCTTTTTAGTCTGTCATGAAAGTAGAGACTTGTTGCCCAGCCTTTTATTATATCACATGATTAGGCATTATTGATGTATTCCTTTGCAAGAGTTGATGGTGGTGCCCAGTGAAAGTTGATCAAGAAGCTACTTATTGACAACTTTCTTTGCAATGAAGGTTGAAATTTGGGACTGTGATGCACTCTTCTCATGGCAGCTTGCCTGCCTTGCAGAAAAGTGATAAAAAAATAAAAATTCTTAATGCTTTTTTACACAACCCCAAGGATGTAGAAAATAGTCAGAAGCTTCTTTCCATATTAAAGGATGATATTGAGCTTCACTTATTATGAATGGCCAAGTTGACAAATTCCTGCCATCACAAGCCTTTTCATTTGTTTTTTGCATTAAAGGCAAAATGTTTTATGGTTTGGTAGTTTGAAAGTTGTGGAGATGCAAGTTTTTGTGGAACCCTTTCACTCGGCACTACCAAAATATATGAAATGCTAACATGTTTATGTTTGGTACACAATGTTCATAGTTTTTTTAAGAAAACAGAAACTTATTTATCTGGGGATTCCATCTATGATTAGATATAAAATTTAGTGTCTTGATTTACATGTACACAATTCTAAGTTGTCATTTGTTAATTGAATATTAGCTTTCATTCAAGAACAATTACAAAATTTCTATGGTTGTGCTGGTGATTCAGATGCAGCTTTGCAAAAATATTAGAAATTAGGACCCAATAGAATATGCCACATTCTTTTAGAAACATATGGGGCCAATTAGTTATTGACAAATACCATTTGATGCCAATGTAAAAAGTAAGTGTTTTATAATGAATTTGGACCGTGCTGAAATGATAATTGATATTCGATATTTGTTATTCTATATTTACGAAAGGAGAGGAATACTCCTTAAATAAAAAATTACAAGACGATGTCTTTAAAAAGAAACAATTGTTAACAAAAGCAAACTAAAGCTTATAATTGAAAGATGTTAAAACAAGCTAAAGTGAAAACGAAAGTTACTAAAAGCTAAGTTAACTAAAAGTAAACTATTGACTAACTAAAGCTAAGATGACCATTAAATATTACAATTAATATTTTAATACCCTCCCTTAATGGTCATCCTACAAACATAAACCAAGTCTACCCATATTCTGATGGTGTTCTAGTCATCAAAATGCATAATATACACTCTTTTTGCTCAGTATACTTTGCCACTTGAGCACTTTGTTGAGACTCTTCTTGGTTGGACTTGTCATCATCCAACCGCTTTCTGCAATACTTTTGAATATGACCAATCTTCCCACAGTAAAGGCAAGTAGTAGACTTCTTGGAGCTCTCCTTTGAATTGCCTTGTCCTTTCGGTTGAGTGGATTTGCCTTTGCCAATGTCCTTGGCAATAAAAGCTTGCTCAACATTGGGAGACTCACTGTTTCTCTCAAACTGCTTCCTCCACCTATCCTACTGCAAGAGCTTGTTGCATAGTTCATCAAACTTAAAGTCAAGTTGAGCGTTTCAATGAAGTGCTCAAAGGATCGTGACAAGCTTTTCAACGTAATGACCACCATATACTATTCTTCCATCTTGCGACCAATAGCCTTTAATTGATCGCGAATGTCTTTGATCTTCATGAGATGATCTTGCAAAGACACTTTGTCTTCCATCACAATGGAAAACAACATATTCTTTAGGAAGAAAGACCACCCTTGTTAGAGGTCTCATGGAGATCTTCAAGTGCTTCCAGATCTCCATAGTAGACTTACTAGATGGAATTTTTGGTAGCATCTCATTAGTGACAAATAATTTTAGAAGCATAATTGCCTTCCTATTACCTCCATCTATATCACTGTCCTGAGAAATCTGACAAAGAATGAAAAATCCAGAATCCATGGAAAAATGGGAAAAGCATCATTATGGCGAGTGTTGACTTTCATTCATGAGAAGACAACAAGTTTGTGGAAATTCAGCAAGTATGGAGTTTACCAACATGGAAAAAAAAATAATTCAGAATTTTAGCACAGTCCTTGGTGAATGGCAAGAAAACAACTAAGTCGCCTTAAATGATCTAAAATTTATGAAAAAACAACAACAACATTTTTGAAAAAAAGACAAAAATGAAGTCCGCCCTTGTTTGGCAAAAAAAAAAAAACTGGCAAAAAAAGTACTTTTTCGCCCATTAAAGGTGCCAAAAAAAAACACAAGCCATAGTCCGCCCTCCAAATGGCTTTCCACAAAAAAAGAAATTTTTTTGGAAAAACTAAAAACCTTCCGCCCTAGACATAAGATCAAGTGGCTGGAAACTAGACAAAATCCGCCCTAAGACATGAATAAATAGGAACTTTAGAAACCCACTATCATTGAACCTAGACAATTCCAACAAACACATAAAAAAGTTGTAGCAAACAAAGTTTGCACCCACAAAAATAAAGTGTCTAGCATAAAAGGAAAAACACGATCTGCAGAGAAAGCAAAATCCGCCCTAGTGTTGAGAATCAACCAAAAACTAGGAAATCTTGCCAGAGGCAAATGGCAACTTAAAAAATCGCTTAGAAAATCAAAAAAAAATAGACAAGTTGTAGAAAAATTAGTAAATGGTGAAGTCCGCCAAAGCTAGAAATGATAAAAAATTTTTTTTTGACGAAGAGGCACAAAAATTTGTAGTCGCGTAAGTGCAAAATCCAAAGTGAGCTTGACGAATTTTTTTTGTGATTTTTCGGTGTGAAATATTGTCATGACTTCAAATGTTGGGGATAAAAAAAATGCCAAAAAAAAAAAGACCTCCAGAAAATTTCGGAAAAAGAAAAAAGTACAAATTTTTTTTCTAAGAAACCTCAAAATAATTTTCGAAAAGAAAACCCTAAAAAATTCTTTATGAAATAAATCCAAATTTTGATAAAATTTGCTTAAATAAATTCTTCATAGAAATTTGCTTGAAAAATCCCCCGATTTTCAGATAAAAATTGACTCACAAAAATTGTTAAAAAATTCTTCATTTTTTTTTTAAAAAAATGACTAAATTTTTTTACAAATTTTTATAAAAAACCATCAAAACTTTCTAACTTTGAAATTTTCCGCTTGAGTTAACGATTAAACATTCAATTCTGAAAAAATCTATCTAAAAGGAAATATAAATTCTTTTCAGAATCAACGAATTTTTATTACTAAAATTTCACTAAATTTTGAGCCTAATGGATACCATATAAATGGGTGTTGATATCATCTCATTTATTTTCTGATTTCACATTAAGTTTGAACTACCTAAATTGAGGTTGATGCTGTCTAAAAGAGAATGTCCTAATAAGACCAACAATTCTTTTGAATAGGTGGCCTTGTGGAGAGAGGAGACCTAGATGATCCATGCTAGGCCACTTACCAAGAATTTCAAAATGCTAAGTGTCATGCAATCTTTGACTAAGAACCCATAACGTTTTTTCAACAAAGTTATATTTTATTTGGCCAAAATATTTACATTTTCTTTACATATGAAACATCAGGAAATAAGACATGTTAGCCACCCAGCCATGTTTGATCCTATATCATTTGAAATCCATCATTAATGCCTATTCATTTTTTGCAATCTTAGCACTAAATCATATATAGGGATATTTTAATAGCTCTCCTTCGGGGGATTGTAAATCAACAAGTTTATTAAAAGTTGGCAAAGGCAAATAGTCAGGCTTCCTTTATGCTATCACGAGTTGCAGACCTGGCGGAATCATGGAGTAGTCTCGAAGATATTCAAAGCAGGATCATCCCATGTATTCGGGAATTGAAGAGCATCTCGAAGCAAAGGTTGATTGAGGACAAGGTTATTGAAGTTGGAGCAGCATATGATTTTAATGGATGGTATTATGCTCTGATCTCAAGAAGAGGAGTCCTCGAAAAAGTGAAGCAGGATGGTGCCAGAGTTGAAGAACCATCAAAGGAAATTCAGAGTAAAATTTATGAAATGGCTGCAGATATGCTCGACAAGGATGCTGTCCGAAGGAAACACTTGCGGCCAAAGAATTTAAAAGAACAAGTATAGAAAATTTTCTCCACCACCGGGCCAATCATGAAAGAAAACTTCACCAAAGTATTCAACTTCATGGCCGTCAGAAATTCCTTCTTGCTGCAGGAACCAGCATGGGCGACTATTTTTGCAGAGTGTGCTGAGAGCTTGGATTTGCTGGAGTACAATGTCAACGTGCTGCCCGACATTGCCATGGAAGAGGTCGGCTTGATCGTGTCCAGATTCGCCGAATGCAAGGCCGCACAAGTGGATAAGGATGCCACTCCAGATGTCTAGAGTTCTCTCTAGTTAACTGGTTGAGGTTTTAGAAACCCTAATTAGGGTTTAGTTTTGTTTAATTTGGGCCTTTGATCCTGAATCAATCTCTGCCGTTCATTGTAATTCTGAAATACTATATAAACCCCCTCCCATTCTCTCTCATTTCATTAGAATAGATGATAGATTAGAAGATTAGAAGATATAGAGGAGATTAAGAAGTTAGAGCAGATTCAAGAGAATTAGATTGTAGAAAATAAAGAGAGAGTTTTTTATGAGATTGTTGTGAAAACACTACTTTGATAATAAAGTTCAAATGCATGAGGTGCCTTGAATACTTGATTGTCGAATGGTTGCATGGTCGCATATTTTCTTTCTCGCTTAGTAAATTTGAATTAGAATGTATGTTAGAAGAATGATAGATTGATAACGGAGATTAGTGAAACCGAGCTCATACTTTCTTTGAGTGGATGCTTTTCACCCAATGTGTAAAGTTAGACTGAGCTTTATCATGGATGCTTAACTTCTGTTTGAATAATTATTGTTCGATTTGATGGTAATTATTCATTACGTGAAAATCACAAGCACATTCCCAGAAGATTGCACTTGCTCTATGTAGTTGTCGTCTAACGTGGCGAAGCATAGTATTGTTTATTTGGCTTCATTTAATCCTCGTCGTCTCTTGATTTCTTAGGAATAGCATAGGATCTCTAAAACCCTTAATCTTTTTCACTTTTTTTTATAAAATCAGAAAATCCAAAATGATACTGCATTTATGTTTCCGCTTTTCCGAGTAACTTGCAAAAGTAAATCTCAATTGTGCCCCTAGCAAATCACATCAATACCACAGAGCCTATCCGCATTCATCTTAAACATTGGAATTACCATATGACCTTACTTGCAATCTTAGCATACGTAATTTTTCAAGAGAGAATAGGGCTCTGTGACTCTTTGTTCTAAAATGTTTGTTGTGTCATAAAACACGATCAACAGGGGTATCTGGGAGTCCTCCATCCTTCCCATTCTCACATTTTTTCTTTTCATCTCCCTTTGAGAGGGGTCGGTTCTACTTCAGTCTTCCCTTTTCTCCGCTTGTGGAGATCTTCCGATCTCTCGCACATGGGTATCTAAAATTACCCTCGTAATGACCCAACATCATCTTTCATAATCATTGCATTTTCCTCCCTGCTGCACTCCTATGGGGTGTTGGTGCAATTAATTAATTAATTATTACACTAGCATAAGTTAACTTAGGTCTTGTGCATTTAATCATTTAGTCCTAGGTTGCAATCATTTAATAAATGGGATAATATTCCCTTCCTAGTCAGGATAAGATTCCTTCTAGAATCATCTCTATCACGAATGATCATCACTATAGGTTCAAGCATGTTGTCACATGTTGTTAGATCAAGACACATGGCAACATCTCATGCATATTAGGGTTTTCTCGCCTATTTAACGCATCTTGTTCATTCTTGTAACATATCCAATATCATATCATATCAATATCAATATCAATCATATTATCACTAGAATATTTAATCAAAGATTCCATTGTTGCAACACTTCTCTTTGTGGTTGATCTTCATGGCTAAAGTCCTCAAAGATTGAAGATTCCTCGAGCTTCGTGGCTATGTAATCCATCATCTCAACACTTATGTGTTTTCCTTTCTGCATCTTTGGTAGTGCAATGTACTATTAGAAATATGTTGTCACAGTTATATCCACGGCTTGTGTGGATCTTTGATTTCAATTCTGCTTTTCAATTGAAAAGAAAATGCATTTGAATGCAATGTTGTAATATCATTCTGATTATGAAATCAAATGAAGCCTTGTAAAAAATATATGAGTTCTTTACGAAATGAATGAAAGCATCTAGAATGCTATTTTGCCCATGTACTCAATTCTGTGTTTCTTTTAAATCTGCAACATTTGAATGGCACTATGAAACTCTATCTTTCTTTAAAATGCATAACTGTTGTTTGATGCATAAAGATAATAATGCAAAACAGCATTTGAACATGATTTAAATAATAATGTTATATATTAATCAATATTTATCCTCCATTTGAGTTGAGGTGAAAAATATGTAACATTACCAGAATCCACTATAGCCATAAAAATAACGATATTAGACAATCTATTTTTTTCCTTGTAAATAGAATTTAACATTTCTTCATTTGGGGCAATCACAATAGTGTTGAGATGACCGGAGGGGCACTTACCTTGCCTCTCTCCATCAGTTGTGGGCACCTCTTCATTCAACTGTATGAAGAATATTACATCCACAGAACAAGGGAGGATATCATCAATGACAATGTCTTAAAAGGATTTGGACGGGATATTATTGCCATCCTTGTCCTTCGAGACACTTTTAGAAGGATTGAGGGGTTCATACTCCCTTCATTAAAGAACACATGCACGAGATAGCCTTTCAAGCTAGAAAACACAAATAACTAGAGCCACACAAGAGACCACAAACAATGAAAGGCACAAATATGCAAGAAAATAAGGACGACAATAATGAGGCCACATTAATGGGAGTACAAAGGACCTGTAAGGGGACAAACCTATGTGGGGGAGGGTTGCGCCTCCCCCACTGCCACCATCTGGCGAAACCCTAGCACCACTAACGCTTGCTTACAAACCGCTCCAGAGCCTTTGAGAGGTTTTCGTTCTTCCGTCTAATATTCTAATTCTTCTGTCTAATATTCTAATTCTTCTCTTTTCTCCTTTCTTAATTTTATTTTTCTTAATTTTTATTTCAACGTGTGTGTACATACATACACATACACACATGTACATGTATACACATGTATATGTATGTATGACAAAGTTAAAAAAATAACTTTTAAATGGATCGAGTGATTGGCATTTCTTTGCTTTTTATAATATAATTAGTTACTAGTATTGGTTTGCTTTTAAAGTGGAAAAGAATTCAACTTTGAGGTTCTCTTTGACTTTTCATCTAATGTATTGTAAAATTTGTAATAAAGGATTAGTTTCACCTCGTACAATTTCAAGAGACCTTTCTTTCTTTTTGACAAATAAATAAAATAAAAAATATATATTATTAATATTTATTTTATATAGATTATATATATTCATAATTACAATTTTGGTATTATATATAATAAAACAACATATACTAATTATAATTATTTTATTATATATATTATCTACATGATTTAAATATAATAATGTTATTACTAAAATATATTATATATTATAGTTTTTTATTAGAGGTAAAAAATGGGTTTTGAAGGGGCCCAAAACCCTTTACAAACGGTTTTGATGGGATCCACAACCCAACCCAAAGCAAGAAAGTTGCAAACAGAAGATAATCAACAACATATCAGAAGCACAACAACAACAACCATTAAGAATCATCAAGACAACTCACGCTGCAGACATCAAGAACCAAAGGGACCTTAAATCCCATAGACTAGGTTAAGACAACAATAAGTTATGACAACAATAACCTCTTGAAACAATCAGGTAACAATGCAGTCAAGTTACAACAATCCATCTGCTCAATGACACCAATATTGAGCCCATCAAGTCCAAGCTCCCCACCTCAATAGGGAAGATAGAGAGAACAACAAAGCACCAACAATCATCTAGATCCCTGCAGCTCTGTTCCCTTTGAAAAGCCAACCCGATCTCCTCCTCAATAGGAGAGGGCTCCTCTCTAATGGAGAGGAAGAAATAGAAATCCTTTCCACCAAAGCCAACACACTTTAGAACACACGAGTTCCACCTCAATAGAAACAAGCAGTAGAGAAGAGAGCTTCCCACCAAGTCAACAATGACTAGCTCCACCTCAAAAGGAGAGGGAATTTTCACCTCCATAGAAGACACCATCTGTTGGAATTGGAAGAAAGAAAGAACTCTAATAGAAAGGATAGTTAGATCCTCCTTAGGCAAAGAGAGAAACAAGAGCGATAAAGAAGGAACAATCATCATCATAGACCATAACCAAGTTTGAGCCTTCATAATAAACCTTTGTAATAGATCAACAACAATAGGGTAAACCCACAATAGAGGGTTACAATTTTTCCCCATCAATGGAAAGTCTTGCACGTGCAAAAAAACATCAATTGAAAAATAGTAAATAGGAAAAAAATTTGAAAAATATATACGCCCTAGGTATTGATGTCCTCGTTCCAACAAAAAAAGAAAAAATGAATTTCAATACATACCAACAAAGTTATGCGAGCTGAAGTGCACCTATGTCTAAATTATAAATGTTTTGACTTCAAAACTTAATTAAAAGAAAAATATTGAACAAAATGCTATGAAACAAAATGAAAGAACTAGATACTTGTGTTATCAACCTAAATTCAAAAGAATCATAATTTTATCCTTTGTAGAAAAAAAGTTAAGCGAGCCAAAGTACACACAACTTTTTAAAAATGTTGATTACTATTAAAAACTAGTTATAAAGGAGACACAAAAAAAATACAATTTAATTTTTATTTTTATTTTTAAATACATTAAAAATCTACAGACAAAATCTCACAAATCACTAGTTTACATCATTTTCAAATTCCTAATAGTTTACCTACTATAAGTGTCAGAATGTGAAGTTTTCTCTAAAAATATTGATTTCAATGTCAAGTTTGGCCAAAAAGTGTAACCCATTATTGTGGGATGACCCAACAACATCAGGTTTCTTACAAAATAAATACAATTGGGTATTCTTGATCAGCCTTGAACTATTCTCAACCAACAATATACTAACAGAAAAAAGCCAAAGGACACCCCCACAAAGCACAAGGAGAGCACCATCCCAAGCAACAATTGGGTCAAAAGATAAAACAAAAAAATCATCCCAGCCAACAACCAATAACCTCTAACATGGACAAAGTCCACCATCCACCAGCCAAGACCCAAGGTCTTCAACAAAATATTGGTAGCCAAAAGAACAAACCCTTTAATCAAAAACAACAAACAAGACCTTAAGCTAGAGTTGGAGCAGAGAGAAAAGGATCCACCAAACCTCACCCTTTGAGCTAGCCTCACAAATGAAGACCCAGATTGATAAGGGACGTAGAACACACAGTAGGCTGACAAAGCCTCCATGAAGGTAGTCACCTTCATAAACCCATACACAAAAGAAAAGTTCATAGGGATGTAATCTTCAAACCGCACAAGCACCACAAACCCCTCAAACACACAAGCCACAACATCTACCATGAGCAAATATGCCCCAAAGAACTCCACACAGAAAGAAATGTTACATTGTTCAAAATAGAGCACCACAAACTAACAATGAAGATGCCTTCCATCTAGACTGAAAGCTAATGCAAAAAAAGTAGCAAGAGCCCACAAAATGCAACACGAAAGGAAGATAGGCAGGATAGTTTCAACAACAAGCCACCCCCTAGCTCCTCTCCAGAGACTGCTCTGCACCAGAAGATGAAAAGTCTCCTGAGCCACACCAAGCAGTGACCCAAGTGACGCCAAAAAACCTCCAAACAACACACTGATTGAAACTAAGACACAATCAACAGCAGGATCACCATCATCTTCATCATAATTGATGCTTCCATCTTCAGTCGATTTCAAAACCCCGCCTCACCTAATCCCACTCTCGCTCCTTAGTGCCATTATATATTAAATAAATAAATTTTATTAAAAAATATTATTGATTATAATAAAGTTGTTATTAATAATATATTATATATTATAGTTTTTGATATAAAAAGTAGCAAAAACAAGGGTGTTGTCTTGTCAGTACAAGGCAACCAAGGTCATCCAAAGCAAACACATTAACAACACAGTGACAACAGAGTAAACCAAGTCATCAACCACAACAAGTCATATCAAAAACTCCAAAACAAAACTAAAAACTAAGAAATTAAAAGAGTCTATCATGCAGGCATGATACAGAGTAGTCGAGTCCATAGACCCCCAGGGGTTAAACTAGTCATAAAATAACATATACAAATTAATAGTCATAGATAAACTATCAAAAAACTTAGAGAACCAAAAGCCTAATTCTTTTCTTCCATGCATGGTTTGTCCTGAATAGCAGTGGCCCAATCCGCCGTGAGAAAATTAAGCAGTTCCTTAAAGCTAGCGTCCTCCTCGCCATCGTCCACAGACTTGTCCTTCAACAACAAATATAAACTAGTAGCCGACATGTGCATGACCTTTAGAGCAAAGTGTGACACATCCCGCACCTTTTTCTCCAGCCTCTCAATTCTCCCTTTCAGCTTGTCAATTTCATCCCAAGCCTACTCCTTTTTATCAGAATCTTCTCTCTAGGGGGCCTTTCCCTTAGCCATATTAGAGGCTCGGGGTTTGACTTCCTTCACCTTACTACTGGTCGGGCCCTTCAAACTTTCAGACACATGGGAGGCACTACTTGCTGAGACATACTTATCCTCCTCACCAGCCACCTATTCCTCCAGACTTTTGCTATCACTCCCATTTCCACTATCCGAATCCGAAGCCTCTTTGAGACTTCTCACTTTGTCCTGCTTATAGACCAATCTATTAGATTTGCGGGGGGTATTTGTTTCTTCTATGATTTCGATGTCAGAATTAATTTGGTGGAGGCATAATTTAGTTTTCTTTGAAGTTTTGGCCTTAAGTCTTTGGGTAGGAGCAAAACGTTTCTTATCCTTACCCATTTCCTTTGCCGCCCCTTCTGCCAGCATTATGAATGTATTGGGCCCAAGCAAGAAAAAATGCTTAAAAAATCCTGCTTGAAAGTCCTTCCCCATGATGCTTCCCCTGATATTATAGTTATTACTAATATATATTATTATATATTATTAATAACTATATTATATGCATAATATATATTCATAACTCCAATATTGATATTATATCTTATAAAATAACATATATATAATCATAATAATTATTTTATTATATATTATCTATATAACTAAAATATTATAATATTATTAATAACTATATATAGTATATCTTATTATAATAAATTTAATTGATCTAGACCTCTTTTTTTCCTATTTCAAATTTCGCATTGCACATCAAGGTGCAATTGCTAGTTATAATAATTATTACGCTAAAGGTGTTTCCTTTATTTGAGTTTCATGACAATGAACAATCGTAGCTGAGCCTTGGATGAGAGTTGAAGCATTTACACCTATTGATCAAATTTGCAAAGTTAATAAATGCAACTTTCACTCATGTGCTCACAATACCCGTAATGTTAATAAATATTTTCCCTGCAAACACGTGACACTCTGCGTAACTTAATAAGAGCATTCAATGTATATGAGAGTTTTTCAATAAAGTAAAGAATATTAGTATTAATGTTTTTCATTATATTATGAAATAAGTAATTTATATTTTGTTTTCCTTACAAATTATATTATAATAAAATGTCATTTTACATTATTTTTTATATAATATAAATTTAATTGTGATAGTAAATTATGGAGTATAAATTTTATATAGTAAATTTTATTGTGATAATAAATATTAATATTATAATATTAAAGATTATGGATATTTTACTAAATATAATATTTTAAAAAATATTAACAATAATATAATAGTCGAAATAATTTAATAATAAGAACAATATAATCTTATAATAATTAGAATATATAATAATCATATCAAATAAATAATATAATATTATGATTGATAAATACAAATATGGGGTGGTGGGTCTAGCTCGATTGGCTAAAGCATCTTGTTGTGAGCAAGAAGTCACAAGGTCCCCACCGTCCTCATGATAGCGGAGGGTGTGTCGTGCCAGAGGTCAAGGTCTAATCTCTAATAACCAATCCAATCATTAATAATATAATAATAATGTCACATTCTCCCAACTTGATACATTAATAAATAATAATAAGATAATAGTCAATACAGAAAAAAGAATTAATATATTATTATAATAAAATTATTTTCTAAATGATCTACCAATTGATCTCATGTACTACACAAATGTATTAAAAAAAATCTATTTTCCATCTAATTGACCTTCCACACCTCTTCGTGTAGCCATTGCACACCAAGGTGCAATTGCTAGTTTATTGAAACCTACATAGTGGGTTTCACATGGACTCAATGATTCATTTCTCTGCCTTTTCTAATTCATGATAATAACAGGACAATGCAATATTTTCCAAAGAGCTAGGGGAGAGGACCTAGTAGTTGTGCACCCTAACTTCGCGCTTCTAATTATCCTACGTGGAAATTTCAAATCACTCCCAATTTTTTACAGCAGCTTACTTGGCAAGTCCCCTACTTATAACTTTCGTTTCAGGGCTACATCATCAAATATGATGCCACATCAGCATGCTTTTTGTCAAGGTGTCTAAAAAGACCCAAAAAAAAAGTGCTACCAATACTTGTGCATTCACATCATGGATAGTTGAACGCTGATGTGGCATCACGTGATTGGTTACTTTTTAGATCAAAAGAATACATTTTATTTAATTATGGGTAGTCAAGTCACAACTATTGACATTATATAAACAACTACTATCACAACTATTGGGCATTATATTAACAACTATATCACAACTATTGGAACATGCTCAACTATTGGGTCCTCTCCCCTACATAAAATAATATTAAACAGGTTGATAAGACTAAAGAAAAATTAAATTAATAAAAGTGGGCTCGCTGCATTGACTTTGACTTCTTGTTGTGGAGAAAACCAAAATTAATAAAATTGGCACGCCTGCTGTCGCAAATGCTTAGCAGTTTCTTGGCGGGAGAGAAGAACAGATAAAACCAAAGTGGGTACGCCTGCCGTGTCACATGCTTTGCAATGCCGTAGCATATAAGCAATTTATTGGAAGAAAAGACTAGATAAAAATGGGTCCCTCTGTATTGACTTCACGTACTATCATCTGCAATGTGTGGTAGGAGTTTCAACATCTTTTGTATTTGAGTTCAACCCCTGAAATTTCGCTGCATTTACTTTTCTTCATGCGAAGAAAAACCCAATTAATAAAAGTGAGCACGCATGCCGTGCCGAATACTTCG
The DNA here is from genome assembly GCA_007258455.2 of Sequoia sempervirens. Lineage (NCBI taxonomy): Eukaryota > Viridiplantae > Streptophyta > Pinopsida > Cupressales > Cupressaceae > Sequoia > Sequoia sempervirens. The sequence continues at coordinate 128,180,333 of VDFB02047397.1, forward strand.
CAGAGAATGAAAAGATTAAGTCGAATTTGCCACTCCCGCCGTGTCACGTGCTTCGCAACGGGGAAAGAAGAAAAGACTCAATAAAAGTGGGCCAGTCCGTAATGACTTGACGTGGCCAATCCTTAGTCCTGTGTTTTTTTTTCTATCGACGGTAAGCCTTCCCACACAGGCTTTCAGCCACTCAAACCCTCTCCTCTTTCATCTGCTCAGCAAGCCTATTTTATTGCTCTTTATCTTTTGTTCTTTCTCTGTCTGTGTTCGGTCCAATCCAATTTCATGGCATCTTCTTCTAATTCAACGCCCGCCTTTCACAGATACCACCCTCCCACACCTAAGCTTGCCTTCCAAAGCGGTAAGAGGTATCATGTGTTTCTGAGTTTCAGGGGACCGGATGTCAGGAAGACTCTGGTTGATCGTCTCTTTCAAGCTCTCTCTGCATCAGGACTCAATGTCTTTATAGATTCTGACAAATTGAAAAAGGGCGAAATAATTGATCTGAGCTTGGAAAGAGCAATCGAGAGCAGCGCCATACGCATTCCTATATTTTCGAGAGGATATGCAGCCTCAGCTTGGTGTCTGAAGGAGGCCGCTGCAATGTTGAGCACCCCTGCCTTGATTATTCCTCTCTTTTACGATGTGGATCCAACTCATGTTAGATACCCTTTGAGTGAGTACAGTCCCTACAACAAATCATTTCTCAAACATTATGCCCATTTAGATCGATACACAAGAGAAGAGATTGACAGGTGGAAGAATGCCCTTTTGGAGATCTGTAAACGCTCAGGCTGGTCCATGGATCTAACTCAAGGGTAAGTAATGACCCTCACTTTCTGTTTGCTTTTCGATGTTTTTGATTTATTATTTTATGACTGCCGCTGATAAGTATATGGGAGAGTGTAAAACTTATATGTTTTCGGTTGTCTGAGTGGCATGCACCTGCTATGTATGCCATTGCCCCTCTACTATTCTATCAGGCAAAGGCTTGGACTGATATGTGCTTTGTTTTCTTCAGTCATACAATGGATTACCACAAAAGTCTTAGCTTAACCATTCATAAGATTATGGAGTTAGAAATTTCTTGCACAATAATTTGAAATATAATGTTATGATTTACATTTCGAATTTTGAGTGAATACTGCAATGAGTTTTGATGTTTAGCCAGCCATTTCTAAGGCCCCCTATTTTGAGAGACGTAAGTATGTTGAAAATGAAGTGTCCTACCCACCTGATCATTTTCATTGCCAAAGTTTACAAGAACCTCCAGGTAGGAGCCATGACCAGCAACCCTATATTTGTTTTCATAGACACCAATCTCCAAAACAGAGTCGTGCCTAGGAGAGGTGCTGCAAGAGGGAGAAACCTTCATACTCATGCTAGCCATTTCAGGCCCAGCCAGAGAAGAGAATCATTTTTAAAAATGCTATAGTTGCTATCATCCTTGCTGGAATCTTCATTCCCCTGTCCCAGTGAATTTGGACAACCTTTATTAGAGTTTGTAGCCTCGTTATCAAGGGAAGTAGGACATTCCAAAGGAAAAGAGCCTTAGAAATTGAGGAAGGTGCAGGTGCCTCTGCCATCAATGCCTTAATGTCCATTTTCTCCCAGTTCCCACCATCGAGCATCCACTCTAATTTTCCCATGTTTTTCTTGACATTTTGATATGATTGCACACACATGTTTTTTTCAGATTCCTGGTGCGTGACATCTAATTTTCCTTTTCTTGGTAGCCAACTGAAAATTCAGAGTAACTCTTTATTTCCTTTATATTTTTGTTAGAACCTTTTTCGTGCTTGGATAGTTCAGGAATTGTAAACTTCGGACCAGATTTTACATTTACTTAAAAATAAATAAAATTTAAATACATAAATTATTAGGGGTACAAGACTTATTTTTCTGTGTGGATGTCTGTTTTGTGAGCCATATTTTTTTTGTTCAATATCTTGCTGATAAGTTTACTGTACAACTGGTAGTCCATGTTTATCATGCTCAGGCATTAGAGCATTTGACCTCACAAGTGGGTTTGACTATCCTATTTGACATCTTTTGGATTCATCAAAGACTGCCATCGTCTTTTTTGTTCACATGTAATATGAAGGGGGGCATTACAGCTGCCAAACTATTTATGAGAAAAATAGCCTAGTTCTAACAACAAAAATCCGATTGAAGATTGCTGATGAAATTTACAACTTCCTCAATTGATTTTGCTGGACACATCTGCTTTTCATAAATAACTAGATGATTTTTTTCTATTTAACATGCAGCCTGAGCAGAAGTTAGGAACCATCTCAGCTTTCCAGTTTTCTTCTGTTTGTGCATGCTTTATGAAAAATACTTTTTATTTTTTATTCAAGCATGACACTGCTAGCAAAGAAAATTATCTTTTTTATAGATGTGCTGCACACGGATTTACTATAGTCTTGATAACCATAAAAACTACGAAAATCCCAATTGTTTCTTCTCTACATTACCAACTAGAGGGTATAGCTTATTCAATTGTTTTTCTCTACATTACCAACTAGAGGGTATAGCTTATCCAATTGGGTATCTGTCAAAACTGTCTATGATCTTAGTTTGCTTATTGGAACCTACCACAATATTTAATAAGCAAAGAAATGAGAATATAGACTAGAATGTTGCATCTTAGTCTATTAATTCTCACAATATTCAAATAAAAACTGACCATAAAAGTTCACAGTTGATTTAAAAAATCCAATTTCTTTTTACTTCAAAGAACAAAATGGCCATGTCACCTTGTTTACATATTGATTTATATGATTTTTTTATTTAAAATTTTTTATTATTATTTTAAAATTTTCATTAAAATAATATTTTATTAAAATTATAAGAAAGTTTTTAGTTTTACTTAATATTTAGTGACAATTTTAAAAAATAATAGCTATTAATAAATATATGTTGGTTTTCTTCACAAAATAATATAATTTATTTTTATATATGATTAATTATTTAGTTATTAAAAAATGAATAGTATTTATATTTTTACTTATTTGACTGTAAAATATTTTTAAAAATATGTTTTATTTAATTTTATTCTAAAATTAATATATTAAAATTATAATATTATTTTCATTTATTTTTTTCTATTTTTATAATTTAATAATTAATTATTTAATATGAATAATATTAATTGAAACATTTTACTTATAAGTTTTTAATTACAATTATCTTATTTAAAATTTGATTTTATATTAATAAGTCAAACATACACTTTCATAAATGTTTAAACTTTTTTAAAACATTAATAAATTTTTAAACCTCAATTTTTTATTGATTATTAAATTTATTACATTATTAATAACTTATAAATTAATTAAATTTAAAACCTAAAATTTTAAATTCTAAACTATTTTATTGAACCAAATAATTCTTAAATATAAATTATTTTTAAAACTAGGAATGATTCTTAAATATAAATTATTTCTTTTAACACTACCAATTTTTCCTTAAATTTCCTTTATTTTAATCTAAGTCAAAATAATATTTCCATTTTTGGGTTTTATTTTCTAACTTTCAATTCACCTGCTCCTGCCATTGCAGCTACGAAGCTCGGGTGGTAAAGACAGTTGTGAACGACCTCATCAAAACATTGGACAGAGTTCCCTTACAAGTTGCCGAGCATCCAGTGGGAATGGAGAGCGTGAAGAATCTTCTCATTCAGAAATTAAATCTCAATGCAGTGGATGGGGTGCTTATACTTGGAATATGGGGTATTGGTGGTATTGGCAAGACCACAGTCGCCAAGGCCCTCCATAATCAAGTTCGTGGTGATTTTGAAGCTGCTTCTATTGTATTTAATGTCCACGACACTGCTGCAGACCCTGGAGGCCTCGCAAAATTGCAGAAACAAATTCTCAAAGATTTAATCAATTATGGTGAAGAAGTGGACAGCGTTGACAAAGGCAAATCTTTGTTCAGAGATCGTCTAGGAGGAAAACGTGTGCTACTAATTTTGGATGATGTGGATGGTGTTGTACAATTGAAAGCTTTAGTTGGAGACTGGCTGGCACCTAGGAGCAGAGTTATTATAACTTCCAGAAATAAACACATGCTGAATGTTTCCCGGGCTGACTGCATCCACAAGATGAGTGGATTGGTGATAGATAATGGTCTCCGGTTATTCAGTTGGCATGCCTTTCTCAGACCATCTCCAGTTCTCAGTTACCAAGATCTGTCCACCAGAATAGTGGAAGCCTGTAAGGGGCATCCTCTTTCATTGGAGGTGATTGGATCCTTCCTCTATGATAAGCAGGATAACAGAGGTTGCTGGGAAGAGGCTCTTCACAACATTACTTCCAACCGAGACATTTACGACAGACTCTACATCAGTTATAGTGGTCTTACTGATGATGAAAAAGAAATATTTGTTGACATTGCTTGTTTCTTCATTGGAGAAGACAAAAGATTTCCCATTCTTTTCTGGAAATCTTTGTATGAGAAGGTAGACGCTACCGTAAGTAATCTTTCAATGAAGTTACTGATAAAGATTGATGATGGAGGTGTATTTGATATGCATTTGAGAGATATGGGGCGCACCATTGCTCAAAAAGAAAAAAGACAAAAAGGGTACCAGAATATGGGAAGCTGCTCATTCGAGCTTCATACGCAACATCACTCACCTTCGGCTCAAGGGGGGCAATCCACAACGGCTCGAATTGCTATACAAGCCTGGTCTTCGCTATCTTTGTTTGCAGAATGTGGGCATTGAAGGCATGACGAAAGACACACTGGCCATGCTTCCTCCAAGTTTAATATGGTTAAGGCTTCAAAATTGTGAGCATGCCATTGGGATGGATAGAGTTAAGAAGAAACCACGTCACTCTAGATTTGGAGGTAACATATGGCAATTGAAGACTCTGCAAATATCACTCTGCGATGTTGTTCAAAGCCATTATATCTCCTCCCTGTTTTCACTTCCTAATATACAACTGTGACACTTGGAATTAAATAGGTGTAGCTACTTAAATAGCCTCCCTGATACCATTGGAAACTTATCACAGCTGCAACACTTAGATTTAAGTTTGTGTGGGAACTTGAATAACCTCCCTTAGATTTAAGTTTGTGTGGGAACTTGAATAACCTCCCTGATACCGTTGGCAACTTATCACAGTTGCATCACTTAGTTCTAAGTTGGTGTGGGAACTTGAATTTAAGGGAGTGTGTGAACTTGAATAACCTCCCTAATACCATTGACAATTTATGACAGCTGCAACACTTAGTTCTAATTTGGTGTGGGAACTTGAATAACCTACCTAATACCATTGGCAACTTATCACAGCTGCAACACTTAGATTTAAGTTACTATGGGAACTTAAATAACCTCCCTGATACCATTGGCAACTTATCCCAGCTGCAACATTTGAATTTAAGTTTGTGTGGGAACTTGAATAACCTCCTTGATACCATTGGCAATTTATCACAGCTACAACATTTGAATTTAAGACCATTGAATAACCTCCCTAATACCATTGACAACGCGATTGTATTTAGAAGGATGTGAAGTTGCTAACATTGATGGATTCCAATGAGACATTCTTAGTGCTATATTTTTCCCTGAACGGGCTCAAATTTCCTGTCAAGCCAATTGTATGGGACGAAGAATGCACTCCAAGCTCTCTGGAATGTATCTGCACTTATACTTCTTATTATTTGAGTTATTTTAGTGAATGGTATACTAAATTATTCTATTTTAGTGAACGTTGTATTAAATTCAACCTTATGATTTAATGACAAGTGAATTTAGTTTTTACGTGCAATGCGAACAATACCTTCTCTGCAAAAATTATGATTTTCCCAGCACATATTTGGTGGCATTTTTTTAGTTCCACGGAAATTATGGCAATATTTATACTAGTTAAAATATTATAAATTATTTTAGTATTTCTTATGTTTTATGTTTTATTTTTTATTTTTTAATATTATATGTTTAATAAATTAAAATGTATAAGTTATTTGTTTTATTTTCTTCAATGTATGGTATGTTATTAATGTTTCTTTTAATTTATTTGTTTCTAAATTTGTGTTAAGGTATACTACAACTTGTTATTTGAAAAAGTCTTGATGTTTTTTATGCTTTTTAAGTATAAGTATTATTATTGTATTGGTTTATGTTATTGTGACTCCATGTCACATTTTTTCTTTAATCTCCTTCAACCAATAAGATTGTAACACCTATTTCTTAAAATAAGTATTTACACGAATTAAAATAAGTCTTGGTTTGCAACAATACCATTAAAAAGTAGCACAATTTTACAACCCATTAAAAGTTACCATGATTATATGGTTGGGGTTATAAGACTCAAGAAAAACTCTATACCATTTAATAGTTGTGTTTCCCCCTCAAAATGCCACATGTACCTCCAAGCTTTGAATAATATTATATTTCAATATTTTGTTTAGCTAAACTCTTTTATTATTTTACAATTGTGAAATAATTACAAAGTTTACATTGCAACCATTACACTTTGTTAAGCATCAAGGCATTAGTGAGGCAAAAGGCATAGGGTGATCACTCAACATACCACTAAGATAAACTTAAAAATGACATAGGGCCCCAAGTAATAGTTTGTTCAATGTGTATATTGTAATGACCAGATTAAATGATTTTGTTTTCCCACAATTGTGCATTCAACAACTTTTTGTGAAGTAATAGCATATTGTTTTGACTTGGTTAAACCTTAGCTATGTACAATGGTCAAGATTTATTGTATTTTAAATCTAAGGCATTGAGGCATTGGGTGTGAAGGAAAGTAGAAGGTTGCTCACCCATTTGTTGGGCCAACTAAACCATATTATGAAATGTGTCCAACTCAAACAAGATTATGGATGTTACGACTTTAGGCTATCGATGCTCGGATATAAAGGCTTACCTAAAGTGGTGCCTATAGATGTATTAAGTTGTTTCGTATCAACCTCATATCATAACAAAATGACTTCCTAGCCCAAGATTGACAATCTTAGGTCATCAAAAGAGAAAAAACACATTAAAGGAAATCTTTACAAGGGTGGGGAGGTGCTCAGATTGATTCATAATTCTCAAAGTTCTTTGAAATAATATGGGCTCATAGTTGAAATAATCATCCAAATCTCATAACAATTGGGTCTTAGAAATCTTTCTAAACAATTTTAAATCTATGTGTGACTATCAATTTAGTTGTCACTAAGATCCTTTTATTGTGTTGGGTAGTTAGTGGGCAAAATCTTAATATTAGAAAAATAGGTCTTCAACATGTGAGATAACATGCACATGGTTTAATGAGTCCATTTTGATCCCTATGGTGACACATATCCTTAAGGGAAGGTTGCCACATAGGCTTAAGGGAAAGTTTCCATGAATCAATAACTTGGTAAAAAGGGCCTAGAATTGGATGGTAGGAGCACAAACAACAAAATGGAAGTTGCTCATGGTTCTATTTTGTCAAGTTCAACTCTACCTTAGATAGTTTTAGGATTAGTATACAATATAAACATTGGACAAGAAATTTTAGTCTATTCTTTTATTTTATTTTTGAAATGACTTATTATCACCATAGCATGGCACTTAAGTGAGGTTTTCATTTGTGAAAGATGACCAGACACCATTTTTTGAATGTTCTTATTGGTTACATGTAGTCCCTTTACTTGTTTTCTCTCTATATTGAAGCAACCATTGAGAAGTTTATCGCCAACATTTTATCACAAGCCATTGATCATGTCAATCCACTAGTATTATTAGATTTAATGTTCAATAATAAGGCTAATTAAGAGTTCTTAAGATTATGCCAACATTTTTTTAAATGTGCATGTTGAACCCCATTGGTTGAGAGCATGCACATGGATGCTCACATGGGTTTATGTTGTATGGAGCAAATGAGAACTTTCCAAGTGATCCAATAACTTGATATTTGTGTCCATATTCAAACAAAGATTTTTCATTGCAAATGAGTGACATGTTCTTTTTGCTTGGGTTGAATGATAAAACAACAAAAGAAACTATCAAGCAATTTGCAAGTAGTATTCCATCATGAGCTATTGATAGCCTTTCCCTTTTTCCATATCATTGACTTGTTACCTTTTAATAGGAAATTTTGTTAGCTAATGATTAAAATAATTGTTTTATGAATTTTATCTCACAAAGAAGTATAAGTAAGTGAAGGGCGCATAATCTACTAAGGGGCGGAGGGGGCTGAATCAGATCAAATCTATTAAAATTCTTTCAATTCAATATGTAAATCTGAAAATGAAACTTGAATCAACACTACTACTAATCAAGAAAATTTCATGAGCACACATTCACATAGAGAACACCAGATATACATAGAAACCCAAGATGAGAAGAACCATGGTGAGAATAGCTGCTTGGATCTACTATCCAAATCTAGCCTCACAAGTAAAGGAATTTAAAATATGAAGTAGGCACCAACCTACCAAAGACACCAACCCCCAAATGTATTTGTAGGCACCAACCTACTAGAGACACCAATCCCTAATACAATGATCTGAGCACCAAATCAGTGAGTAGAACATGCTAGTCCTACTGAATTACAAAGATAAAACTTGTAGACCTTCAATGTTGATTGCACAAAGTGTTCTTACATATAGTCTGAACTTGATTTAGACACTCAATTACACTCCTTAAGATCTATTGATAAAAGTACACAAAAATTGAGATGATTCACATTGAATAACACTTGCTCGCACACTTGTATATTCACTCACCACTTTCTCTTCACTTATTATTATACTTCACATTGTACATCTACATGAATGCAAGATGAATATATACAAGACATTACATTAATCATTATTCCATATCAATCAAGGATCCATAATTAACCAAGATGACATAAGGTGGACCTAAATTCAAATTACATGAAACGTGTAACAGGTCAATCCTAAATTAAATTTGTTGTCACCAAAAGAACATGATGTTGTGTGCCTTGATAGGAACCTTAACCTAGACCTATTTCATCATCACATGCTAACTTTGAATGTTGAATGCTACTAGTCGTTACCGCACAGTTCCAAAACACCAACTAGTTAATAGACATGCACAAAGAACCTCTTGTAACTTCAAACTTTTTTCCTAATTAACATCCATTTTGGAAACTCTGGAATATGATAGAACATGCGTAGACATACTCTCCATTCAAATTGTAGAGCCAAACTCACCTTCATGAAGAAGTACTTGACATAAATGTATTGCCAGAGAAATCTCTTTTCCCTGAGAGATTGAATTGAAACATTCTGGATCAAAATCTCGGATCACTTTTATCACCATGAAATGATATAGTATGATACTACAGACAATCCTCAACTTCTTTTATCAATATAGCTAGCAATATATAATTTCACAACTCAAAATGATACAACAATACCATTACTTTTAATTCTCACTGATCTACAAACCATCTTCCTTTGACATCAATGAGCATCTTCATCATCAATGACAACCTTTGACATCAATGCCAACCTCTGTTCAACAATCTACCCCTTTGTTGTTGATGACAATCAACAAAATGTTGGCCACACACAAAGATAAATATGATATTGAGTTTCGTTTCTCCCCATTAAAAAATATAGCATTTTGAGTTCCACTTCTCCCCCTTTGACATTAATGGCAAAGGTCAACACCACCAACATTTTTGACATTGCATAATCCAGAAACCTGTTTCCTAGATAGACTCCCCCTAAGTCCATACACACAACTTCTGAAACACTCTACAAGACCACCAAGCCTTCTTGCGGTAGGAAGTGAACACTCCCCCTCAACATGTACTTTCCTCTTGAATCAAGAGGAGGGAACCACAACTCCCAACTTCTTCCAGAGAAACTCATCAGTCTCCTTAGGAAGTGGTTTTGTGAAAATGTCTGCTACTTGCTCCTTGGTTCCAACATACTCCAACTTCACCTCCTTTTCTGCAACCTTCTCCCTTTGAAAATGATACTTGATTGCAATATGCTTTATCCTTGAGGGCATTACAAGATTTTTGAAATGTTTATAGCACTTGTATTATCACAAAAAAATGGAAATGGTTTCATCAAACTCAATCTTCATCTCCTTCAGGATCTTCTTCATCCATAATACTTGAGTGCAACATGAAGTTGTTGCAATGTATTCCGCCTTTGTTGTAGATAGAGAAACTAAATCCTATTTCTTGCCTAATAATGATACAAGACTGTCACCAAGAAAGAAAGCTCCACCACTTGTACTCTTCCGATCATTTATGCTTCCTACCCAATCTGCACCTGTGTATGCAGTTAGAGTGAAATTTTCACTCTCAGGATACCACAAAAACAAATCCATTGTAGCCTTCAAATACCTGAATACTCTCTTCATAGCCTTAACATGAATTTCCTTAGGTGCTGCTTGAAATCTAGCTACCATCTCAACAACTTGCATTATATCCAGTTTGTTGCAAGTATGAAGGTGTTGTCATTGATGTCCACAAGTTTGTGTTGCGACTGGTGTCAATTGTGTAGTGGTCAAGATAGAGTTTGTTTCTTTGACTAGTTGCATTATGTTGTCATGAATTAAGTTGTTGGTGTTAACCTCTGGAGTTTCTTTGATAAGCTTTTGGTTATGATTATGGTTGTGGTAGTGATAAAGATGTCAAGGATACTGAGAAAATTGATAAAAAGAGGAAATAGGGTGTTGTAGAGGTGTTTTGGTTTTGTGCCACATTTATTTTGGGTTGAAGATCTGCTCGTGTGGTTTAGATATGTTGGTTAGAGGTGTTCAAAGTTTCTATATCCAAAATTTGGGCTTTTGGATCGATGTGCAGAAGTTATGTTCACTAGTGTGTGAACTGGATTTGCAATGTTTCTTACAGAGGTGTTTGGGAGATGTTTTTGCTCCACATTTCTCCACAATTGTGCTTTGGGTCTTGTGATTCTGAAGATATGTTGATGGTTTTTGTCTCTTGTCTATGTCAAGAGGATTTGTGGTTTGGCGCTTTGGAAGAAGGTTTTTAGAGTTACAGTGTTTAGCAAAGTGGTCTGAGTGTATAAGCTGTGTACATTTTGAAGGTGCAAATTGATGCAAAGAAATTTTTGGATCTTAGGTGGTTCATGCATTATTCTAGATTGTCTAGAAGTGTGGTGTGTGGATTTCAAGTCGTCCTTGGGTTTAAGGAAGTGTGTACTTCAAAGTTTAATGGTGTTTGCACGGGTAATGACCGACCTGGTGTTTACACTACATTCGAAGATGTTTAGGTATTGATGAAGGTGTAGCATGGAATATGAGTGTTGATTTGGGTCCCAATTAAGTTTTGTATTGATACAATTTCATTCCTATCCACCGCGAGAATGCTTAATGCTGACCTATTTTGAATTTGTAAAGTGTAAAGTGTGTGTAGCACACTTGAAGATGCTTTTCAAGTTGTGGATGGTATAAATGCATGGTGAGTTGATGCGAGATGAAGTATGGAATAGAGTTGAGTGTTGTGATGTGAAATTAAGAGCGGAGTTGTGAAATGCAATGTGAGCTATATTGCAAGATTGTTAAATGCAGTGAGTTGACAGTATCTTGATCTCTTGAAGGCTGCGAGTGTTGTTGAAGCTACAGTGGTGGATTCTTTGTTGCATTGATATCATGTTCTATGTGTAACATTCTATCTTCTTTCTTCTTTCTATTCTGATAGTGAGCTTGGGTTGTGAGCCTTTCTGGAAAGTGCGTCCTATTCTGTTAGTGAGCCTCTTTGTACCGACTTTGCAATTACTTATATTGTGAGATAATCCTCATTATGGTTTTTCCATCTTAGGGTTTTCCACGTAATTCTGGTGTTCTCTTGTGTATGGTGTTGTTATTTCAGTTTCTACTATTTGCATTTCATGTTTAAACATCATAATAGATTAAAGGTTTAATGAATGCATGTGGATTTGATTACTGTTGAAGTTTTTGATGTTTTAATTGGATACAACTGATTCACCTCCCCTCTTAGTTGTATTGTTCATTTAACAATTGGTATCAGATCAAGGTTCCTTGGTGAAAAGATTGACCTCTTGAGGTAGATCCGGGATGGCGAGAAAGAAGGAGATCCCCATGTTTGATGGCATAGACTATGCATTCTAGAAGGTTAAGATGGAAGGATATCTGGTTTGCCTTAGATTTGATGTCACAAAGATAGTGAAGACAACATATAACATACCTTCAAATGGACCAAGCACAAGTGATGAGATCAAGGCCTATGAAACATATGGTAAGGCAAGGTTTGTTCTTTTGAGTAGGTTTACAAATTTTGAATTAATGAAAGTAATAGATTTGAAAATTGCTAAAGAAGTTTGGGATAAGCTAGAAAGTATTTATGAAGGAGATGATAAGGTCAAACAAGCTAAGATGTAGAATCTAAATATAAAACTTGAGAACTTGTGAATGTTTGAATATGAAACAACTACAAGTTACATGCAGAGGGTTGATGAACTTGTTAGTGCAATGAGAGGTCTTGGTGCAAAATTCAAAGAATCTAAAGTGGTAAAGAAAATTCTCAAAACTCTTCCTGATTCTTATGGTGAAAAGGTTTCTGCTATTAAGGAAGTTGTAAATTTTAATACTTACTCTAGAGATCAGTTGTATGGCACACTAACTACATTTGAAATGAGAAAAAAATGGTCCGAATAGAGGTGCAAAAGTGGAGACTGCTTTCAAGACTGGAAAATCATAAAAAGTTGAAGATTCAGATGGAGACGATCTTGATGATGTGGATGCTAACTTTTTAGCAAGGATGAAAATGGGCACCGGTAAATACAAAGGTAAATTACCTTTCAAATGTTTCAATTGTGGAAATATAGGTCACTATGCTTCAAGATTTTCAAACAGAGTTGTGAACAATAAGAACAAGGAAAACAAAGGAAAGGTGATCAAGAAAAGCTATTATGTTAGAGAAGATGCTAGTATTTATGCTGATGAATCTAATTATGGAGATGTTGATGATAATAAATGTTTGTTTTTGGCTTTAAAATAATATGTTACTGCTAACTCTGAAAGTTGTGTGAAGGAAAGTGCTTTGAAGAAAAAGGATAAGACTGGAGGAACTTTGGTATTTTCTTTTCATTTTAGACAGAAACTAGTATAGAAATAGCAATAAACTACTGAAAAAATTACTGAAACTTCTTATAAATGACTGAACTTGGTCACATGACCATTAATAGTTTATTTCCAGTCATATATAACATGACCAAATTGATGACTAAACCATTTTTATTCATTTATTGGTTGTTTTGATTGATCGATTTGGTAGTATATTTAGTCATTGATTTAGTCATTCATTTCTATAATTTGGTCACTTATTTAGTCATTTTTTTTCCACTGATATATTTAATCATTGATTGCTATAGTTTGGTCACTTATTTAGTTATTTTTTATTCACTAATATATTTAACTGGTCACTTATTTAGTTGTTAATTTAGTCATTGATTGTTGTAATCTAGTCACTTATTTAGTCATTTTTTATTCACTGATATATTTAGTCATTGATTGTTGTTAACTAGTCACTTATTTAGTCATTTTTATTCACTATTCATTGATTTCTATCAATTGGTAGTATATTTAGTCAATTTAATTATTAATTGATGTCAATTAGTAGTATAGTTAGTCATTTTAATTGACTGATATATGAGGATTCAAGCATAAAACATAGAAACACACATCAATCATCAATTGTACACAATAAAACAACCATTGAGAAGCAAAAACCAGTGAAATTTATTAATAAAAGAAAGGTGTTCTAATTATAGTTTAGAAATAGAGTATTACATTGTTATTTTCAGTCACAAGACTAAAAATTTGAGTTACAATATTGCACAAAAATGATTGCAAGAAAGAAACTTCTCCAAAACACTTCTGCAATGATGGAAACACATGCTCGAAGCCCTTCAATGTGAGCACATGCCCCTTTCATCTCTTAAAACTTCTACAACATGGGAAATATTTCTAGAGCAAGCTGTAACATGTAGAATCCAAGAAGGAGAGTGTTGATCGTGTCCCATATATGAAGCTCTCTCCTTCAATGCAGTTAACAATAACCCAACTAGAATCTTTCCTCCTTTATATGCAACATGCCATCTGATATGAGCAATAGGGTCTGCCTTTTCCACCATGAATGAAGCTATACACCCAAAAAAAATACTATTAGTCTCAATTCAAAAAGAATAAAAGTGCATTGTATATTGCAAGTTTACAAAAGTAAGTCCAAACACAACAAAAATATAAATCAATTAAAAAATTGTAGGAGACATATCACATCCACAAACATGGGAGAGCTATGCAAAATTGGAGAAATTGGCTTGGCAAATGAAGGCAGTAGGGTATTTCTAGATTCAAGACTTTTACTTAATGTTGTGGAATAGAAGAAAAAAAATCATTTATCTACCACCATAGTGAAAAGTTAGCAATTGCATTTGGTTTGTTAAACATGGCCCCTGGTGCAACTATTAGAGTTGTTAAGAACCTTTGAGTATGTTATGATTTTCACACTACATCTAAATTCATCTCCAAGATTGTTGCAAGAGAAATTATTCTGAGAGATGTGAACCATTTCCATCATTTTAAATAGGGACAATGTTCTTGTGGAGAATATTGGTGATGCTAAATGAAACAATCTAAAAAATAGGCTTGCACTATAATAATGTGCACTGCATCAAATATTTGAAGGGACATCCATCAAAGCGTAACAACAGGGATTTTTTGTCATATGTTGTAGTTACAAGTGCCTTGCTAGACATACATGAAAATCTAAGGGATTTTTTTTTATGGCTAGACTAATAAAATCCTATTGTAGGGGATACTCCAAGTACATATGACCCAATTCTAATGACAATTGTTATTAAAGCTAAAAAATAGCTTTGGATGTTATTAGTATGTTATATTAAATTGTGGAATGGATTGTCTGATACCTTATGATTGAAGATCTTGTATCAATGGGGAGATATGGATCTTGTTGCCACTAATTTTCCCAAAGAAAGCCATATGCTAATATTTGACTTCTGAAATATACTTAGATATTTGATTTCTTGTTTCATGTGCCTCCAAATAGGTACACCAGATCCTTGAAGGGGATTAACACAAATTTATTCAATAGGAAAAAGAGACTAATTCTATATTATTTTTCTTTATAATTCATTCCAATGCTTTATAATGATTTTGCAAAGATGAGATTGACTGTTATCAACATTGGGATGAATTATAAAGCAAAATCATATAGAATTAGTCTCTTTTGCCTACTGAATAAATATGTGTTAATCCCATTCAAGGATCTGGTGCACCTATTTGGAGGCACATGAAACAAGAAATCAAATATGTAAGAAAATGCAACCAATGGGTGTAAATCCCAACTCCTCAACCTTTGAAAGCATCCTTCCTTCCTATCTGTGAATTGAAGCTTTGGATGAGGAAGTTCTTTCAAAGCCAACAAAATAATCATTACAAGTCATCAAAGCCAACAGAAAGGAGACCAATATATAAATGATTAAAAGAAAAGAATACAATAAAAATACTAAAAGTAATAAGTAAAATATTATTGCACAACAACCATCTCTGTAGATTCCATTGCATCATTAACTGTTTAACTGTCAATAACTCATTGTCCCGCCAAAGACATCCAATCATCCACCATCCACCGCTACACCTCTATACACAAACTAGCCCGTCGCAGTATGGTGGTATCTTCTGCTCTACCACACCAAGCCTCGTACCCCATCACAGTGTAGCGGTGACTATACTGCACCACTGTAGGATGCCTTTGACCATTGTTGTGGGGTAGCGGTAATCACATCTATACCACACTAGTCAACATGGAAGCACCACAGGGTGGTGATAACACCACACTACTGCAAGCTCAATCTAACACCTTTGCGGGGTAGCAGTAAGTATCATTCAACTGCCAGTCACTACATGAGACACCACGAGATGGTAGTAAAGGCCTAAAATATCACTTGGTGTAATTTTACTTGATGATGAACAAGTTGGGGGTCCACCAATGAATTTGAGGCACACAATTCCAACAGGTAAATGCCATAAATTATCCAAAACAAATACACATGTATCAAACTCAAGTCACTTAGGAAAATAGGGCATGTGAGACTTCCCACTAAACCAATTCAAAATTAATAAGGTGTAAATATATGGCTCTGTTAGCACTGCAATTAAGGTGTAAATCACAAATATATAAGCAAGATGTGGCATAGCTACCAACAATTGCAATCTATAAATCAAGCACTATTGAAAAGACAACAAAAAGAGAGATTGTAGTAGAATTCCTGACCGAAAGATAAGACTATTATTTAAAAATCAACAAAAGGAAAAGCTTAAACTTATGTAACATTATAGAACATCTAACCACCCAGTATACAAAGCAACCTTTTTATATAGATCTTGATCATGGGACATCCATCAAAGAATAACAATAGGGATTTTTCATCATATATTGTAGTTACAAGTGCCCTTCTAGACATACATGAAAATGGGGAAGCATAGACAATTTGTATCAAGCCAAATGTCAAAAAGTATAATTAAAAAGACAAATCCTTACAATTGGACCTCAAATTGGACCAAGGAAATTTATGATTTTATCTTTATAATGTAGGAACTTTCTCTCCTTGAGCTTCACGACCTCAAATTGGATCTCCAATTGGACCAATAGATTTATGATTTTATCTTTAGAATATAGGAACTTTCTTTGTTCGATATTCACGACCTCAAATTCGATCAGAAATTGGATAAATAGATTTATGATTTTCTCTATCCACCAATGTTTGTATTCCTACATTCAGGTTTTGCTTCCAAACGAAAACACTCGGAAGTGTTTCAAACTAGCTGAAAAACTCTCCAACCTGGTTATGCCATTAATAGCAATCCAAATTTTCCTGAACCATCTAACCCGAATGTTGCATCACAATCTATTCTTCCTGCACATAAAAATGCAACATATTAACCCCTTCTAATAAAACATTTAATCATCATAAAACCACAATTAATAAATCATTTCAGTTTCAGAAAGAATTCAATGTCATTTACTATAAAAGAAAAAGCTATATAAATAAAAAAAAATCCATGAAGCCTCCTAAATGTAGCTTAAAGAAAGTTTACAGGATGGGTTTTAGCATAAGAAGCTTTCTACTACAACTCTCAATGAATGTATTATAAGCAGAAAAAAATTCTACACACTCGAAGTAATGCATTCAAACATTTATTCCAAAAGTATGTTAGCAGGAGTTAACTAAACACATAATGATTTTTTGCTTGGTTTATTTTTTCAATATGCCACGTGGAAATGGAATAATCACTAAGAAACCCTAACAATAAAAAATGAAGTAAAGGTTCAAGAAAGGAAATTCTAATGTACTATTGTGTAATGGTGAAGAAGGCACTTATATGAGCATGACCTGCATACAAATCCCTACCATTGAATTGCCATCCATACAAAGAGAAAATAAGCAATGCAAGGATTTGAGCAATATAAGTCCAAAGGATTATGCTGTAATGGTCATGGAATCACCATAAGAGCACAACTGAGGAATAAATTCCTATGACTATAATTATGTGATCCATAACTCTATTTTTCATGTGGCATAGTTGTGCTATAAAAAATACAGGATGTATTCATGTGTGACAAGTTTAATGTGGCTATGTTGTGATAGAAATGGAGGAACTCATATGAGCACAATTCATGTACAAATTTTAGGTGTCAATCATCATTGGGTGCATTCAGGTTGACTCAAGTTTAACATGTTACAATGTAGTGATAGCATGATCCAAGAGCGATTACCTCTTGCTGCAATAAAGAGCCTATAAGTCTTGTTGATATGTAGAGTGGTTGTGTTATATCAATTATGTAGTGCATTCAAGCACAACCCATGTTTAATGGGCTATTCTAGAGAGTGATCAAGATTTTCTAAACCTTATGAATGTCACTTAAAAGTGTACAATTTAAACTATAGACCAAGTTTTTTACATACTTGAATGCAATCTTGGGTTACGACAAACTATAATAATGTGATATGCTAATAACCATTACGGGAAGTATTAAAGCAAGACCCGTGCTATATAGGATACATTTCCTTGATCAGGTTTACATACCTTAATGATCAAACACAAGCTTCCCACACTCTCTAGGATACAATCCAAGATCATACCACACCCTATCAAGACAACTAATTTTATGACCAAGATTTAAGGTTGTTTTTTAATACCAACAAAAGCATTGGTAAGAGCATGGATAGGGTACAAACCGTAGGCCTCCATAGAAACATAAACCATAACTCTAGCGGATTAGTGAGGTTGCAATACCAGAGAGATTGAGACATTGTATCCAATAACAAAATATTGAAATCTAAATATTATAGCCAATAACAAACACATTATGTAGTTCAATGACATTTGTAAATGCAATCTATGGTAAGAAGAATGATGGTCACTTGAGGCATGACAGTCAAAAAAAGGTTGAGGAGTAACAAGATAATAAAACTCAAACCTTGCTGACCTTAAGGGTTTTTCAAATGCTATTGAAAATGTTAGACAAGGAAAATACAATCAAGGAATGATTGTTTAAATGAAGTAATAGTGGTAATCACAAGATCAATGTTTCTTCTTAGCCATTGTATAACGGAGGTAGTGGATTGTATGTTTGAGCAGTTTTTTGAGACTCATCAAAGATGGGAGATTAGTGAATAATACCTTGTGGATTGTGAAGTAGTAACCAATAAGGTTGAAGGATCTTAAGACCCACAATACCATGAAACAATGAGTCCCCTATAGTAAGTAGGCAGTCTATAGGGCATAGTTTAACTTTATAAAAGGATGCTCATGAAAGGAATCTTCAAGTGACAGTGAGTGAGCTGTTTGAGATTGTAGCTAAGATTGCAATAGCCAGTCTTAAAGGAAGTTAGCAAAGTAGTAAATGTGCAAGAAAATCAAACCCTACACAACAAACAATTCACAATGTTATCTAGCATAATGCCTTGAGTTTGAAGACAAAAATGTCATTGTATCTTGATGAAAGTAGTGACCTTAATGGTCAATCACTGGCAACCAAGAGTTTAAAACATGCTATTGTGCTTATGGAGGCAACATTTTAAGCAAGGTAGTGTGGTGGTTTGGAACAATGGTAAGTATGAAGGACTTTCTTTATATGCATACTATGTAGTCTAGCTTAAGACAAGGTTCTTAAAAGAGATTGAAGGTGGATTATGGAACTCAAGGGTTACCATGATAAAGATTAAAGAAAAGACATATCTATTTAAAAGCCACTGTCATGAAGATATTAAAAATGTCACATGCAAAACCCTAGTAGCTGGAGTAATGAATACAGTTCCAAAGAGGATAGTGAGTTGGGGCAGATTTAAGAGATCTCCACATTATCTAATCATAGGAAAATACATCATTTATTTATTTTTTTAAATTAAAAAAAATCATTCTAAACCCTATATATGATACATTGATACTTCAAAAGTATTTGAAGGAATTTGAGATTATACAAATATATGTCAATTAAATACCTGGATTACAAATAGTAGCACGAACAATGTAACCCTTGTTGAGCAGAGTAGGAATGAGATAAGCAACAATGAATCTTATGCCTCCTATCACACACATCTCCTTACCATTCTTTGTCATTCTTTACTAAAACACCTCCATTTTGGTGGGCTACACTTGAAAATAAGGTTTTGACGAAGGTTTTAGAGTACGTTTATTAAAATTAAAACTCCATTTTGGTGGGCTACACCTAAAAATAACATTTTGACGAAAGTTCTAGAGTATGTTTATTAGAGTATTTTGGAGGGCTATTGATTCTTGATTCCTTAAATGATTTGCTAAATAAATGACTAACTATTTAGTCATTTTTATTTGTGTGACTAAATAATTTTTTAGTTAACAACCAAATTAGTCATTTATTTACTCATTTATAGCTAAGTTGCAAAAAATTATTAGAATTTAGTCATTTTTAGTTGTTGTGACTAAAAATTTTAGTCACGTAGTCATTTATTTGTCAAATTCTACTAGTGAGGATAAGAATTATTGGGTTATTGGCAGTGGTTTCTCAAATCATATGATAAAAAACAAGAGTAAGTTTGTTAAACTTGAGAAATATGATGGAGGAATTGTTGAATTTAGAGATGATTCAAGTGCTAAGATTTATGGAATAGGTTCAATCAGTTTTGATGGCAAGCATAATACTGAAGATGTTTACTATGTTAAAGGTTTAAGACATAACCTCTTGGGTGTTGAAAAAATGTGTAGCAAAGGATACAATATTATGTTTCAAGGTGATGGATGTGAGATTAGAAAAAGGTTCAAAACTGTGATTGTTGCTAGAAAGATGACAAATGGAAATATCTATGAACTCAAGGGTGTTGATGGTCACTATTTTATGACTCGGATTAAGATAGTTGGTTATGGAATAGGAGGATATGTCACATAAATTTTGATAATTTGGTTAGAATCATTTCATTTCAAGCAGTGAGAGATCTACCAAGGATTACGAAGCCTATCAATGCTATTTGTAGAGATTGTTAATTTTGAAAACAAACAAGAAGTAGTTTCAAGGGAAAAGAACCATCTTCTATCAGATTGTTGGAATTGGTACATACATAACTTTGTGGTCCTACAAGAGTGATAAGTCTTAAAGGTGACAAGTATTCCATGCTTTTGATTGACGATTATTCTAGAATGACATGGATAACTTTTCTTAAAGAAAATTATAAAGCCCTAGATATATTTAAAGCATTTAAAGTTATGGTTGAGAATGAAGTGGATTTGAAGATATAATTTTTGAGGTCTAACAGAGGTGGAAAATTCACCTCCAATGAATTTAACTTGTTTTGTGAGAATCATGGCATAAAATGCACTTGTTTGCCCCTAAGACTCCTCAACAAAATGAAGTGGTTGAAAGGAAAGACATGATAGTTCAAGAAGCTACAAGGACTATGATGAAAGAAGCTAACCTAATAGAATTTTACTAGAGAGAAGCAATTCATACTGTTGTTTACATACTTAATAGAGTTGAAAAAAAATCTAATAGCACAAATACTCCCTATGAGTTGTGGTATGGAAGGATTCATACTGTTAAATACTTTAGAGTGTTTGGAAGCAAATTTTGTATTAGAAGAGATGATGAAAACTTGGGAAAGTTTGATGCAAGGTTAGATGAAGGTATCTTCCTTGGATATTATACTAAAATAAAACCTTACAAATGTTACAACAAAAGGATAAGAAGGATTGTTGAAAGTGAAAGTTTCAAGGTTGTTAAAGAATTAAGTAATTCAGTGGCAATAGATGGATATGAATCAAATGAACCTGCTTATGGAGAAGAAGAAAAAGCTAAGGAAAAAGAAGTGCAGAATCAAGAGGAAGAAGCTCCAGAAAAGACACCAAAAACCCCTAAGTATGTGTAGATAAATCATTCCAAAGAATAGATCATTGGAGATAAAATTAAAGGTGTGTTGACAAAAAAAGAGTTGTTGAAGCAGAGGTAAATCTATGTTTACTTTCTAAAGTTGAACCTAAAATAGTGAGTGAGGCATGCAAAGATGAATATTGGATGAAGGAAATGGAAGAACTTATGCAGATTGAGAATAATTAGACTTGGGAACTTGTTCCTAGACCTTAAAGAAGAACATTATTGGTACTGAGTGGGTATTTAGAAACAAGATGAATGAGAATGGAGAAGTGGTAAGAAACAAGGAAAGGCTTGTGTGTAAGGGTTACTCACAAGTTGAAGGAATAGAATTTGATGAGATATTTTCCCTGGTGGCTAGAATGAAGGCAATTAGAATGTTTCTAGAATTTGTAGCACATAAGGACTTTAAAGTTTATCAGATGGATGTGAAATATTCTTTCTTGAATGGAAAATTGAAAGACGAAGTTTACATGGAACAACCCGAAGGATTTTAGTTATCAAATAAACCTAATATGGTTTGCAGATTGAAGAAGGCATTGTATGGATTGAAGCAAGATCCCAAAGCTTGGTATGCAAGGTTGGACAAATATTCAATACAACAAGGATTCAATAAAAGCACCACAAATAGTAATCTTTACTTTAAAGTTGAAAATGATCAAATCTTGATAGTGTTAGTATATGTTGACATAATTTTTAGAGGCAATGAAGCTATGTGCAAGAAATTAGTAGAAGATATGTAGAAAGAGTTTGAGATTTCTATGTTTGGGGAAATGAATTTCTTCCTTGGGATACAAATAAATCAAACAAATAAAATCATATTCATTTCACAATCAAAGTATGCCAAAGAAATGTTGAAGAAGTTTGGAATGGAAGACTCCAAACCGATATATACTCCTATGGTTACTAGTTGCAAACCGAGTAAGGATGATGAATCCCCTAAGGCTTATTAGAGCAAGTATAGATCTATGATTGGTGGAATTCTATACCTAACTGCTACTAGATCAAATATCATGCATGCAGTTTGTCTTATGGATAGATTTCAAGAAGATCCTAAAGAGACACATGTTGCAGTAGTGAAGAGGATATTCAGATATTTGAAGGGCACTCTGAATTGTGGCTTATGGTATCCTAAGGATACTAATTTCACATTAAGTGCTTACACATATGTAGATTGGGCTGATTGTGTGGATGTCATGCAAATTACAAGTGGAGGTGCATTCTTTCTTGGATGTAGATTGGTATCATGGCTAAGTAAGAAACAAGATTCACCTTCTTTATCTACTATAGAGGCCGAGTACATTGCAGCAATGTCTTATTGCACACATGTATTGTGGATGAGGCAAACATTGAAGGATATGAGAGTGGTGTATAATGATCTTGTTTCTATCTTTTGTGATAATACAAGTGCAATCAATATTTCAAAGAACCCAGTGATGCACTCAAGGAAAAAGCATATTTCAATCAAATATCACTTTCTAAGAGAGAAGGTTGTGGAGAATGAAGTGAAGCTTGAATATGTACCTACAAAGGATCAGATTGTTGATATACTTACTAAGGATCTTCCTAAGGATAATTTTGAGTATCTTTGTGAGAAGTTGGGGGTTATTTCCCCTCCTTTGAACTAGGTGCATATGTAGATGCATCAATCCAGTGGATCTATGGATTCATTCTTTTTTTGGACTGATGTTGGAGGCTACCTCTCAGGGGGAGTAGGTAGTGCCATTGTTGCAATATGGAGTAAGTGTTGTCATTTTGTAGAGGTTGTTGATTTGGTTGGTGTATACTCCTAAGGGGGAGTATTTAGGGCAGTAGCAAGTATCTTGGTTCAATGTTAAAGGGGGATAGCAATAAAAAAAAAATTATCCTTTTCCATTGATGTCAAAGGGGGAGAGAGTCATGTGAAATTGTCTATCTATATAGGGGGAGAGTGAAGCATGTGAAAAGAAAAAATTGAAAGGGGGATCTAGATGTGAAGAGAGAATATTCTAAGGAGGAGAAAGTGTAGGAATGTTGTGTAGGTTGTCTTTGATGGTTTTTCACATCTCGTGTTCCCATCAATGATAAAGGGGGAGATTTTTGTAAGTATGAAGGTGTCATCAATGATGTCAACAAGCTTGTGTTTCCACTGGTGTCAATTGTGTAGTGGTTGAGAGAGTTTTTTGCTTTGATTAGTTGCATTATGTTGTCATTAGTTAATTTGTTGGTGTTAACATTTAGTGTTGCTTTTATAAGCTTTTGGTTATGATTATGATTGTGGTAGTCATAAAAATGTTAAGGATACTGAGAAAATTGATAAGAAGAGGAAATAGGGTGTTGTAGAGGTGTTTTGGTTTTGCTTCACATTTCTTTTGGGTTGAATATTTTCTTGTGTGGTTTGGATATGTTGGTTAGAGGTGTTCAGAGTTTCTATATCCAAAATTTGGTCTTCTGGATCAATGTGTAGAAGTTATGTTCACCAGTGTGTGAACTAGATTTGTAGTGTTGCTTACAGAGGTGTCTAGGAGAAATATTTTTTCTCTATGTTTCTCTGTAGTTGTGCTTCAGGTCTTGTGATTCTGAAGGTATGTTGATGGTGTTGGTCTCTTGTATATGTCAAGAGGATTCATGGTTTGAAACTTTGAAAGATGGTTTTTAGAGCAGCAAAGTTGTCTGAGTGTACAAGCTGTGTACATTCTGAAGGTGTGAATTGATGCAAAGAATTTGTTGGATCTTAGGTGGTTCGTGTATTATTCTAGATTGTCTAGAAGTGTATTGTGCGGTTTTCAAGTCATCCTTGGATTTAAGGAAGCGTTTACTTCAAAGTTTAATGGTTTTTGCACGGGTAACGACTGACCTAGTGTTTACACTACATTTGAAGATGTTTAGGCATTAATGAAGGTGTAGCGTGGCGTATGAGTGTTGATTTTGGTCCCAATTAAGTTTTGTATTGGTCCACTTTCATTCCTATCCACCGCGGGAATGCTAGTAGTGCCGACCTATTTTTGAATTTGTAAACTGTAAAGAGTGTGTAGTCGACCTAAAGATGCTTTTCAAGTTGTGGATGGTATAAATGTAAGGTGAGTTGATGTGATACGAAGTATGGAATAGAGTTGAGTGTTGTGATGTGAAATTAAGAGTAGAGTTGTGAAATGCAATGTGAGCTATAATGCAAGATTGATGAATGTAGTGAGTTGAAGGTATTTTGATCTCTTGAAAGTTGTGAGTGTTGTTGAAGCTAAAGTGGTGGATTATTTGTTGCATTGAGATCATGTTCTTTGTGTAATATTATTTCTTCTTTCTTCTTTCTATTTTGATAGTGAGCCTGGGCTGTGAGCCTTTCTAGACAGTGCATTCTATTTTGGCAATTAGCCTCTTTGTACTAGTTTTTCAATTACTTATATTGTGAGCTAATCCTCACTGTGGTTTTTCCCTCCTTAGGTTTTCCACATAATTCAGGTGTTCTCTTGTGTATGGTGTTATTTTAGTTTTTGTTATCTACATTTCATCTTCATTTAATGAATGCATGTGGATCTTATTACTATTGAGGCTTTTGATGTTTTAATTGGATACAACTAATTCACCCCCCTCTCAATTGTCTTGTTCATTCAACATGGTCTAAATGCAATCACATACATTAAACTTCCAATCATAGATCTATGCAAAGTCTAGTTTGTTGGAGCAGATTCATCATCTTTACTTAGCTTACATTTAGTAACCATAGGTGTACTTACTGGTTTACATTCTTCCATCTTGAACTTACTCAACATTTCCTTTATGCACTTTTTCTGAGATATGAATGTCTTTGTCTGATTGATAAATATCTAGACCAAGAAATAAATATAATTCATCAAGCATTGATATTCAATCTCACTTTGCATTTCATTCTAGAGTTCTTTGCACATATCATCACTGTTTCCACCAAAGATAATGTCATCAACATAGACAACAACAATCAACAATTTATCACCATCTATTTTTATGTATAAGTTGCTATCTGCACTACCTCTCTAGAACCCCTGCTATTGTAGATACCTATCTAAGTTGGAATACCAAGCTTTAAGATCCTTTTTGATTCCATAAAGAGCCTTCTTCAATCTGCACACAAAATATCGATTAATTGAACATTGAAACTCTTTCAGCTGCTCCATGTAGAATTCTTCTTCCAATTGTCCATTCATAAATGCTTGATTCACATCCATTTGATATACCTTGAAGTTATTAAATGTTGAAAGAGCTAAAAACATTTGATTGCTTCCAGTATTTCTATTAGAGCAAATGTATCTTCAAAATATATTCCTTCAATTTGAGCATATCCTTTACATTCAAGTTTGGCCTTGTTCTTGATCACTTCTCCATATTGATTCAACTTGTTTCTAAAAACCCACTTGGTACCAATAATATTCTTGCCTTTAGGTCTTGGAACTAACTCCCAAGTTTCATTCTTCTTTATTTGAGATAATTATCCTTCCATAGCATCAACCCATCCTTTCTCTTTGCTTGCTTTTGTATAAGATCTTGGTTCAATATTTGATAATAAAGAAAAATCTTCCTGTTCATTTGCTTTTTAGATTCTTCTTTGGGTTTGAACTCCATTATTCTTATCTCCTATACTCTAATCTTTAGAGTGATTTTTTGAAACATGCCATGTTGGAGTCTTTTTAATAGTGTTCTCATAATCAACTTCTAAGTCTTCATCATTGTTGTGGATTGGTTCTCCATCATCTTCCACTTCTAGAGTATTAGAAGACTAAATTGTTTCATCAATCCTTATATTTTCACTTTCCATAGTCATATTCAACCTTTTATTATAACATCTATATGCTTTTCTTGTCATAGAATAACCAAGAAAAATAACTTCATCAGATCTAGAATCAAACTTACCCAAGTTTTCTTCATCCCTTTTGATGTAGCATTTACTTCCAAATATCTTGAGATTTTTGATAGAATCCGGTCTTCCTCTCCATAACTCATACATTGTCTTATTAGGTCTGATTTGAGATTTATTTAGAATATACACTGCAGTCTGAACTGCTTCTCTCTAGTACATATCTGGTAAATTTTCTTGACTCAACATTGTTCTTTCCATCTCCTATACAGTTTGGTTATTCCTTTCTACAACTCCATTTTTTTGTAGAATCAGGCATAGATAATCGCCTCTATATCTCATGCTCTTCACAGAATTCATCATACCAGTTAGAAGTGAACACTCCACCTTTGTTTAATCTCAAAACTTTGATTGTCCTTTCGATTTCATTCTCAACTAATTCCTTAAATTATTTCAACTTCTCAAATGCTTCTGATTTTTCTTTTAGAAAACTAATCCATGTCATTTTAGTGTAATCATCAATGAGAATCATAAAATACATGTCACCTTGTAGACTCTTTGTCCTCATTGTTCTACATAGATCCGTATGGACCAAATCTAATGGCTTTGATATAGAATATTCTTTACACTAGTAGAATTTGGAAAATAAATGACTAGGTGACTAAACATTTTAGTCACAACTAAAAATGACTAAATTCTACTAATTTTTTGCAACACAACTATAAGTGAAAAAATAAATGACTAATTTGATCGTTGGGTAAAAAAAACAACTAAATAATTAGTCACACAAATAAAAATGACTAAATAAATGAATAAATAATTAGTCACACGAATTGGTAATTTCCCTCTTCCCCATGCCATTTAAAAATGTCATTACAATTAAAAGTAATGCCACGTAAAACATTTGAAAGATTTAATGAAACTATGAAAAAAATTCCCACCTTTATCCTTCACGGGGAAGGTTTTCTCCTCGCCACTCCAAGGAATAGAGACCAACACCACACAAAACCAAATCCAAACACTGAAGGAAACCTACAGCTATAGCCTCGAATTCGTTCGCACATCACCAAAAGTTTCAATAGAAGCAGATGCCATTATTTCCAAAGCAGAAGGCTCCAACATGGCCGACCTCTACAGAGAGTTGAGAAAATTTCTTGAGCCTCTTAATGGATTGTTAGGCTTTGCAGGCAAAGACAACACAGTTAAGTCCATAGTATAAATTCATGGGCTTGTCAAGTGTTATGTACCATATTTGTGTCATTTGTTGAAGGTTTCTTACAAAAATTTAACCAACGGAATATCATCTTCAAAAATAGAGCAGAAAAGAACAGATGAATTGTTTAGAAGCATAAAATTAGGTCTAGATTGTTCTAATGCCCTACAACCATGTATTTTAGAGAATACCCATGAAATAGAAGTTCAAAGGTATTGAATGGTGAGACATTTGATGGTCTGGAAGAATTTTAATGAATCAAGGGAGGAATGTTGGGTTACACTCCACACTATGCATCTTAAGGAGTCCCTCAACACTATGCATCTTAAGATTTTGTGACTAGACTAGTTGCAATTCTTTTGAAAATTTGTAGAGGTTTGTCCCTTGGAAGGGTGCATCCTAACATTTTTTTAAAACTTATTAGTTAATGATGTTGTGTATTTTGCAAAGATGAGATTGATCATTATCAGCGTTGGGATGAATCATAAAGAAAAATCATATAGAATTAGTCTCTTTTTTCTACTGAATAAATCTATGTTAATCCCCTTCAAGGATCTGGTGCACCTATTTAGAGGCACATGAAACAAGAAATAAAATATCTAAGTATAGCTAAGTATAAATCTATGTTAATATCCTTTTGAAGACATCTTCCTTGTTTCTCTCACACAATCAGTTACTTTTATCTTATATCTTCTTGTAATTAGGAAGAAGATGGAGAGCGACTGGACTTTTGGTATCAATTTTTGCATATCGAATTTATAACACATGCTTGGGCCTTCACAATCAATAAAAGAATTGATTATTGCCTTTCCCTTGTACGGTTCCATTGTGTTTTCTTAAAGAACTGTAGGTTTCTCTTGTGGTTATCAGTTCCTTTCACAACTACACCTTTCTCCTCCTAACCTTTGTGATAGTATTCCATGAGTTTGTGTGAATGTAGGTCAGATCCTTGAGGTTATTTTGTGCTTGATAAGCAGGTCCAAGGCTTCTCTTGTTATTGGTGTATCACCTTTTTTTTACTTTCAGCCGCTTCTCCCTCCTTTTCCATGATGTGAACCTTGTTTAGATTATTGAGTAGTATTTTTTCAGTAGTGTTTATAGGTAGAATATGGACGTCTTGAAAGAGTAGATCATAAGATAAATTTGGGTTGTCTTTGATACTCATAATAGTTTGTAAAAACAATATTTTTATCTTTTTTAGGTTGCATTACCACTAGATATTGGAAGATTGTTTGTGGGATATGGGGTTAGCCTTACTTCCTATACAATATGTCTCATTTCTATATAAGATTAAAAGGGTTGATGTTTATCCTCTGAATATATGGGTGAATCAACATCAACATTTATATAATATAGCTAACCATGACTCATTTTTATAGCATATATAGCATTTTGAGGTCTAAAAAGGTTGATTATGTTTGTTTTTTGGCATTGCTTTTAATTCCCTTATTTTTAAATACTTGGATAGGTTCCTATCTACATAGCTGAAATAACTCCAAAGAACTTGAGAGGAGCACTCACAAATACAAATCAAGTCAGAGTCTTTAATCCACCTTATCCTTTTGGCAGTAGATAGGTGAGAACATGATTAAAATAGATAGATTTATATCAGTTATAAGTTAGAAGAAGCATCATTGCACTTCATTATGCTCAAAAGAAAGTGCTCCTATTTGCAAATATGAGTTTCATTGTTGACTCCTCTAACAGTTGTCAATAACTGTTGGTGTACTAATAGTATACCTTCTTGGAATGTTGGTGACATGGCATGAACTTGCTATTATAGGTAATAAAATCCATTAAGATACCACTTGACATGTTTTCATCAAATAAAAAATCACAAAGAGTCAAATGCTAAGCCAATGGAGATACCTTTTGAAGTGCGGACTATGATAGGTTCTTCTTATATGTTCCTCTCTAATTGATTTGGACTTAAATGTTAGCCTGTTGTAATTTTGTTCCCTTATTTGTATTTTTGTTTGTATTGCATTCATGTTATGTAGCTTTTAAAAATTTGTTTACTTTTTTGTTTGCAATCTAGTATTACTGTTAAATGACAATTAATTAAGTCAAGATACCTCAATGCATATATTGTTTGAGGTGATAACCAAGGGATCGTATGAAACATCATTTTATTATTCTAGAATAAAAATTATTGCTTTCTTTACAAATTTTTAGGATTCATTGCTTCATATACATGTGGCATCTGTAGAAAATTTTATTTTTAATTTTAATTTTTAGTGGTTGAAACTTGTTCTTGATTGAGTTGTATCGTTGTTTGTGCAGAGGAACAAATTCCATTGATCAAAGCAATAAATGAGAATGACAATAATCAAGATACTATAGAGGTAGCATTTTTTGTGGTTGAATTAACTTTGTTATATTCTTCCGCTTTCTCTGCAATAATGGCATTGTTGGATAGCATGACCGACATTTAAAATATATACATAGTAACAATAGAATATATTTTAAAAAAATTAATATAAAATAGAACATATAAACTGATAGCTGAGAATGAGTGGAAGGGTGATAGGTTATTTATATGCAGATCAAGGTGCATATTTCTTGGAGTATGTTGCAGGTATATAATAGTAATATATTCTATTTCTTCACTCAGTGAATTGATGTTTGTCTTAGAATCACATGGGAAGTATGATTTCCATGAATATTTTCTTGGTTAACAGTGAATTTGTAGATCACAAAGTTCCTTTTTGTTGATGCTATTTATTAGTTTTTTGGACTGTATATTCATGCAATAGTGCCAATATAATAATAATTCTATTCATTGAATCTTAGTCCAAGTTTACCAATGGTATCAATTCTTTTCTTGTGACATTGATATAGATGTAAAGTATTGGACAGTTCAGTGTTTGATAGTGCAATGGATTACAGTGGAATTTTCTTGTGATAGATTGGTGATGGATAGTTTGATGATGCTTTGATAGTGCTACAATCTTATCTCAGTCTCAGTTTGATAGTGCTCCTTCATTTGGTGATGATATGTTGCTTAGATAGTGATATTTGTCTTGCAAACATCTTGTTGCAAAGTGTGTAGACAAACTAACAAGTTCTATTCTTTCATGCTTCACAGTATTGATATGCATCAAGAAATAGGAATGCAGTTATTACAATGATTACATGGCTCACAAATCTCACAATCAAGACACTGATTTAGTGATAGGTATGGATTACAGTAGATAGGCAGTGAGATGATGTTTTTGTTGCAGGTGTATAGTGGCATTGCCAGTGTAAGGATAGATTTGACCAACTTGGCAGTGTTAGTGCATTGGAAATGATATGCTAAGTGCTTAGTCTAAGTTCTTACTATCATACAATCTATAGTTTCAAATCAAAAGGGCTAGATGAACTTAGACTAAGCACTTAGCATATCACTGTGCACAGTTCCCCTCATTGTGGTTGTACACTATTTCAAATATAACTTTGGGGGAGTTTTAGTAGTATGTTGCTGATTATTTTAATGTTTCTTTTTATCTTAACTAAAAATTTGAGCTTTGGGTTTATGAATATGAACATTTTTTAGGCTAAGTTTTGTCAACTACAATCTCTACCTTACACATTTTTGTAGCTATTTTCATAGTACACAAGCAATTTTATGATTTTTTTTTTAAATTATCAGAAAAGATGGTAATCTCTATATATGTGGTATGAGAATGTTATCAAGGATACCTCAAGACATGCTTTTGACTACTCTAAAAATTGTCTTATACACTTTGTTGCTGCACTTAGTGGATGGATGTAATGCTACAAGCACCATATTTAAGGTTGTTACTGCTCCATCATTTCTACCCTTTTTGAAATTTATGATATTTCTCATAATAATGCACTAAGCTATGAAAAAATAAATTGTGGTACCCTTAGATGCACTTCTGATAGCAACATGGTTTTGGAGTCAGTATTTTGAGATATTATTTATATTTACCTAACATATGTATATTGTTTAAACTTGTATCTTATAAGCGAGGGTGTTTTTTTGGATATTTTAGTGAAAGGATAGTATCAAGTGTGTACTTTTAAATGAATGCATCTATTCATAATAAATTCATTGTACAAAACATTGCAGTTACACTTCAAGTATGCAAGGATACATCATACTATTTTGTAGCAATATTGAGTAGTGAAAATAATAGGATAGATTAGCAGTTGCATTTGTAATAGATTTGAAAGAACATAGAATTTGGTACATTTTCTCACCTCAATAGTGTGCCAGGTTAAGTATTTTAGGTTCTCAATCACATAGCATTTTCTTATACTCATTATTCTAAGTTCTGAATCACATTGTTTTACCATATGTATGTACAAACATCTTCCCTATACATTTCTATTTTTTGTCTAAACTAGTATCAAGTGTTTATTATTCAATAGAGTTGATAAATTTTTTTAAGTAAATAGATTTTTTTCTACTAAGAGCCTAAGTAGAATTCGATTGCTATTAAGGAAATTAAATCTTAGTATTAACATCACTGTGCACAATTCCCCTCATTGTGGTTGTACATTGTTTCTCTATGAAGCACAAAGACATCATTTCCTTGCAAACTTGAGATCTCCCATGTTTGTGGATGTGATCTATATCCTACACAAAAAATCATGTACCATTTTAGGCCTTTCACTCCAACTGCATGCAAGTATCTTTTTAATTCCTCTATCTTTCATCAATCTCCTTACTATTTGAACCTCACCACACCTGCCCACTTCTGCATAGATGCTTGAGAGAAGAACATAAGTTGCAGCATTTTTTAGGATCCAACTAAAAAAGTAGTGTTGTTGGAATACTCAACCTATATTCATATATGATCCACTTCTATGATGCTGAAAAGACAAAGAACTTTCTAATGTTTGATTGCTCTCTATTTCAAAAATTTTATATTGGAAGTTGCAAAAACATCCTAAAAAGCTTCTTTGTGCTATTTACAAGTTCCTTTAGAGCAAGAACAACTGAGAACACGCCATGTTATTGCTCAATAAATTTAGTTGTAATGGAATAAATAGATGGTTCTTTTTGTTAGTTGAATTATATATGTTTCTCAATTTAATTTGTTCAATGTTGTTGAGAAAATCTTCTTATACCAGGCTTCATTTCAAAAGCTATGTTTGTTAACTTATTACATGAATCAAAAGTTTCCTTTCTATATTAGCAAGGTACGTTCAAAATGTTGAAAGTATCATACAAGGTTATCCAAGCTTTATCTAAGAGTCCTCTCAAAATCTTGTCAATAAGACAACTCACAGTCATATGAATAAGAGGATCATTGTTAATGAATAATGGGGCAGCGACTTGAGTGGTTGACAATCTCATGTCTTGGGAGGGTTTCCAAGGTTCCAAGGTCATAGTGGAAGCTATTTGTGATGTGTTACATACTAATGACCTATGAAGGGTTTGTGTATTTGATAACAGTCATGGGTAAGGTTTTACCGTTCATGACAAGGTTATTGACAGTACCATCAAGGGTTCAATATTGTAATGGGGCAGTGGTTAGGAGGAATTACAACCATAATATATGAAGACTTGTCTTCATTTAAACCCTAGAAAATGCAGTGACTAGTGCATATTGTCTCCAAATGATAGTCACCTATATGATGATGAATGATGATTCAAATAACCATATATTCTGACAAAAAATTCCAACGGGAAGAAGGATTGTTTTTACATAGTCATCAATTATAGCAAATGCAACCATAGATAAACATTGCAAGCATATTGTTTGAGAGGTAGTTAGTAACTTGTCAAGAGGTGGCCAAGTAGAGTTGACATTTCCAAACACAAGTTCAAGTGTTCCCTTATGCTTGGAGGTAGAATTTCATCATTTTGAATGCATAAATAGGAGCAGTTCTAATTTCCTATTGAAGGTATAATGCTTTGGTAACTTGGTTTCATGGATTTATCTTGGTGAATCAAGTGATTGGTTGTAAATAGCACTGGAAGACAATTTATGGTTGATGTTGAGGATGGTTTTAGTCCTTATTCAAAACCTTGTAATAGGACGGTCATTGAGGTTGTTGGAAGGCATGCCAAGTGATAGTTTGCAAGTCTATGAGTAAGGATATAAGGTGCTTGATTGAAAAAGACAATCAAATCCATGGAAAATCATAGTTCAATCTTGCATGGTTCATACTTTTGATCTCAACCTTATGTGGCATATTTTTGTGTTAAATGGACAAAGACACGAGCTTTATGTGTGTAAAAGTGTTATGTTGCCTTTTATGGGTTTGTGTTTTCATCTAGAACATGACAGCGAGGCACCTTTAATGAATGCATGGCAAGTGCATTTGTTATTAGATGGTACATGTTTTTTATGTAGATGTGGATAGGGTTTTAAATTAGTGGTAGTCACTTGATGGATAACCTATACATTGCATATTAGAACTTTTGGCGTGCCAGTGGTCCTTGAGTTAACAAGTGGATGTTTCAGTATTTTGGCTCATTTGAATATGAAGCATTTAATATTTGTATGGAGTAGAAGTTAAAGGTTATGTCTTTTGTGTATGCTTCAATATTAGAGTGCATATGAAAATAAGATGTTTTCAAAGAGTGACAGTATACAAAAAGAGGAAACCGTGACAATGCATTTAGGAACTTCTATGTGAAAAGACTTGGAGATAGTAGAATACATGGATGAATAGGCAGTTAGAGTGGTTATTGTAAAACACAATGCAGACATGATCTTATGCATAGGGAGGCAAAGGTATTAAATTCAAGAAATATGGTGTCAAGCTCCCCATTGAAAGTGCAACACAGTGAAAAGGGTAATGAATAAATTGCCAAAGAGGACAGTGAGCTGGGGGAGATTTAGGACATCCTTGTAATAACAATGGATTTTGCATCTTGAGGGACAATATGGATAAAATACAATGCTCTTACAGTGAATTTAGCTTCATTTCATGGGATAGTTTACAAAGAAGAGCAATCCTATTCAAGATTATTCATTTCAACAAGTGATTATGCTAAGAGAATGTAATTGTTGGCTATGAATATACACTTCAAAGAACTAAGAGGGAGATGTAGAAGCTAATTATCAGTGACAATAAATAGCACATAAGCAGTAGGGTTGTAAAGATAGTGATCAAGGAGGACAATCTCAAGTGC
The DNA here is from genome assembly GCA_007258455.2 of Sequoia sempervirens. Taxonomy (NCBI): domain Eukaryota; kingdom Viridiplantae; phylum Streptophyta; class Pinopsida; order Cupressales; family Cupressaceae; genus Sequoia; species Sequoia sempervirens. The sequence continues at coordinate 128,214,835 of VDFB02047397.1, forward strand.
AATTTTTGCATAGGTGGCAGTCAAGTCTCAAATGCACAATATATTCTTTGTAATTGTGTTTTGTTTCTTGTATTTTCATCTGTTTTGTTAGCCCTTGAGAGGAATTTTGGATGTGCCCAGTGTGTTCCTTGTTTCACTTGATAGTTTGCAATATTAAAGGTTTTGAGACAGTGAATTCGTGATGTGTATTAGTCTCATTATGGGATTTTTGAACTGAGGTATACATTGGAGGTTTCAAATGCTTTCAAGGTAAAGTTTGCAATGTATAAAGATGGCAACAAATAGCAAGGCAGTGAAATCCAAACCCTGCATAGTCAAGATTGCAATTAAGGATTCATTAAGGTTTAAACCATGGTGACATAGGGTTTTGAGGAAGGTAGTTTTGATTGTGAATTATAGAAGGAAGAATATTGACTTTTTATCATATGTTGTCAAATATTACAAGATGTTTGCAACAAATTACAAGGAATTGCAGCCTTCTTATGTAACAACTCTTTTCAAATTAATAAAGACAACACTATTCCTTTTTCAAGACTTGTGTTTCTCTTTGCAACTAGTGATATGATGTTTAATAAACAATGTATCAATATACTACCAAATTGATCAAAATGATGATTAAAATGATTAAAAAAACTACCAAATAAACTACCAATTTGAAAAAAAAAATTAAATAAACTACCAAATTGATCAAAATGATGATTAAAATTAATGACTAAATAAACTACCAATGGAAGGAAATCAGTGAATAAAAGATGACTAAATAAGTGACCAGATTACAACAATCAATGACTAAATATATTAGTGAATAAAAAATGATGAAATAAGTGACCAAATTACAACAATCAATGACTAAATCAAAGACTAAATATACTACCAAATCGATCAATCAAAACAACCAATAAATGACTAAAAATGGTTGTCATCAATTTGGTCGCATTATAAATGACTGGTAACAAACTATTAATGGTCATGTGACTATGTTTAGTCAATTATAAGCAATTTTTAGTAGTTTTTTCAATCATATTTTTTTTTTTTGTACTAGTGTTAGTAGGAAATCTAGACTTTGTATGTTTTCCCTCATGACATGGTTTGCAACTTGTAGACTGAGGTTTCTTGATCTTTGACATGTCTCAAACCATTCCTTTTGAGCTAATCTTCACAATGTCATCCAAATTAATGTGACCTAATCTTTTATGGCAAAGCCAACTTTCTTCTATGTGTACCACAAGACAGTTTTTTCCATTCAACTCACTCAAGTGATATATATCACTATCAATCTTGATTCCTTCCACAATCAGCTCTCTAGTACCAATTTTTGGATTTCACAACCTTTAGCACTGGAAGAGAGCTTGTAACCTTTATGGGTAAGTGCACAAAGATGAGGGGCCAAAAAGGGGTCTTAAGTGGCCACTTTTTTTCTAAAATCAAGAAATACATACTTTGGATGAGAAATTGAGGATAGTTACACTCAAAATATTAAGATGCAACAAAAAAACCCGTAGAGCTCTGAATGTACTTTTTAAACTACTATTTTTTTAAAAATGGTAGAGATTAAGGGGTTCAACAAAGTTGCCCACACAAATTGGTCCTGTTTTTTTTTAAACATAACATAGTGTCTGTTGTGGGTACGTCAAAAGGTTAATATTTTTTTTAGTATTTTTAAAATCGCTTTGGTGAGAAATTAGCTAACATGTATTGTAGCTTGATTTTTTTTGATAAATTTTTAATGAATATATAATTTTCTATGAATTTTCAAAGTGGACACACTTGAAAAACATAAATTTGATTGTGCAAACCCTATAATTTTTGACAACTAATCAAAAATCATTTTTTAAAATATGTGTAGAGTAGAGTCTAGTTTATAAAAATGTAATTTATTTGAAATTTTAATGAACACTTAAAAAATAAAGTAAAAAATACCGAACATTAGTTTTTGACAAAAAATAGATACACCAACAAAATAAATTAAAGATGAAAGCCTTAACATAGTCAAAATGTGAAAAAAAAATACATCATTAAATAACTAAGAGAGCTTAACATTACCCAGGTGTTTTTTACTCAACCTTGAAACACATGAAAACTTGATGGTTAGCATGAACAAGATTATGTGAAATTTTGTAGAATATGCAAAAACATGTTTTTGGTTATTCAAAAGGCAGTCCAAGCCTTTGGGTTGGAAATACAAAGCAAATTCAAGCTAAATGCTTGGGAATTCCCAAAGTAGCACAAAATGTGAGCCAGTTATAACGTGCTCGCATTTTATGATGCATTGAAAAAAGCATGTTATAACACACTCGTGTTATGGTTTATATTGAAAAAAATTCCTTCTCTTTTATTCTCTTTCTTGTCCTTATGTTTCAGGGAAACTATATACTTGAAATAAACATTTAAGTATAAGTTGAAATTTACATATGGACATTTAATTTCTTATACTTTAAGTTATATTTCATGTATATAGTTTCAAGATGTTTGAGAGTGGTTTCAAATCTCTAGGAGTTAAATACAAATTCTAGTTTTTTGAAGATCTTATAATTTTTTAGATAGTCAAATTTCAATAATCAACATGTCAAATTTTAGTAACCAAGAGATCAAATTTCAATAGTCAGCAAGTTGTATCAAATTTCTCTCTCAATCTCTCCTTCCCTTTGTACTCTCTATCTCTCCTCTCCCTCCCTCCCTCTCTCTCTCTCTCCCCCCACCTCTCTCTCTCTCTCACACACACACATACACACACACACACACACACACACACCTCTATATCCTCCCTACCTCTCCCTCCCTAACTCTCGCTCTCTCCCTCCCCTCTCTACTTCTCTCTATCTCTCCTATCTCTACCTCTCCTTCCCACTATACTTTTATTTATCTCCCCTCTCCATCTCTTTACCTACCTCTCCCTCCATGACTCTCTCTATCTCACCTATGTCTCCCTTCCTACCTCTCTCTCTCTCTCTCTCTCTCTCTCTCTCACACACACACACACACACACACACACACACACACACACACACACACACACCTCTATCTCACTCTCTAACTCTCCCTCCCTCTCTACTTATCTCTACCTCACCCTCCCTCCCCTTCTTTTTGTCTCTCATCTAAGTCTCCCCCCCTCATTATCTCTCTCCCTCCCCACCTCTCTCTCTCTCTCTCTCTCTCTCCCCTTACCTCCTACTTATATTTATCTTTTGTCTCCCTCTCTATACCTACCTCCCCCTCCATCAGTCTCTCTCCATCCCTCTATATCCCACCTATGTCTCCCTCCCCACCTCTTTCCCTCTCTACTCTCTATCTATCCTCTCCCTATCTCACACACACACACCTCTATCTCTCTCCCTCCCCTCTCCCTCTCCCTCCCCTCCTCCCTCCATCCCCCCCTCTCTCTCTCTCCTTACCTCTCTACTTATCTTTATCTTCCTCTCCCTCTCTATACCTACCTCTCCCTCCATAACTCTCTAGATCCATCCTTCTCTATCTCACCTATGTCTCCCTCCCTACATCTTTCCTTCTCTACTCTCTATCTATCCTCTCCCTCCCTCTACCTCTCTCTCTCTCCCTATATCTCCCCCCTCTTTCTCTCTCACTCTCTCCTCTCTATCTCACCATTCTCTCCCTCCCTCCCTCTCACTATCTCTTCTCTCTCTACTTTCTATCTCTCCCTCCCTCCCTCCCTCCTCCCTCCCTCCCTCCCTCCTCCCTCCCTCCCTCATTCTATCCTTCCCTCTCTACTTTCTATCTCATCACTCTCTTTCTTCATCTCCCTCTCCCTCCCTTTCTCTCTCTCCCTAATATCCCTCTATAGAGAAGGGGGATTCACTACTCATGATTCTCTTTATTCTTGAGAGATTCCCAAGGGGTGAATTGCCCTATACTACCTCAACAAAAAAGAGAAAGTTTTAGAATCATAAAGAGCAGGTCACAAATATTTTTTGGATAGACTGATAGGCCCTCGACCAAAGGAAAACAACATAGGTCTGGGATGACAACATGGTGCGCTGGCATCTCTCTAGCATGCTGGTGTTTGCATGGACCAAAAATTGAAAATATCACAGAAAATAGCAAAGTGACTACTAACAATCAGATTACTGAGAAATTCCATAATGTAGGAAAATGACATAATACAATAGAGCTGAAATAGAGTAAAGTAGATGATAAAAATAAAGAAGATAAGAGGTAGAAAATTCTCACAACAATCCAAGTAATGAAGCCTCTGATATGTGAATATCTTCAATACCTGCATGCGTAAGATCTAGAGAAAATTTTGGGGTTGTATAGGGATTTGCCTCAATCAAACCCCTGTTTTGGTCTTCCCACCTCCACAGATAGCTAGATAGATAGAGAAAGATAATAGAAATGAAATGAATTCAAGAGTGATAAAAACAATCCACACTCGAGGAGGAGAACCCGTATCACAAAATATAGGTGATAAAAGAAATCCTTGCTCGAGGAGAAGAACCTGTATCACAAAGTAGTGATGTAATGGATGAGGGATGTGTGAAATCCCAAGATGATCGCAAGCACAAGACAAGGGAGGTATTAGCTGCAAGGCTTAAGGAAGCCAAAGAGAGAGAGCAATAGCTACAAGAGCCAAGAGAGTTACAAAGGTTTTGTGAGAACACAAGAGTGTTGTTGTAGTGAGCTGTGAAAGCTTGAGGCTATTTTAACAAATAAGGGAGTTGTGCAAGCAAGAGCAAGAGAAAAATGGGAGAACATCCAAGATAGAAGCCAAGAGGGAGAAGAAGGCCAAATGAGTTGAAAAGACAACTTTTAAAGAGGGAAAATAAGTTTCACAAGTCGTTACAAGGCATCCTGGGATGTTATCACCAACAAAGGGAGGTGAAAAGTGGTAAACATGCTCGGAGAAAGCTGTTTGAACATTGAAATTTCATAGGACGCTAGTGAGGTGCACGAACATCCGCACGACATGCTATTGTCTAGACACATCACACTACAAAGCGATGGGAATGGGAAAAGCTCGAGATTTAACGCAAAGTTGATGCCTGAAGGTAGTTGCTGAAAAGAGGTGTACTGAGCAACTTGAGGGGGAAAAAGGCTAATGTTGAGGCTAAAATGAGCCTACACATATGCTAGGGGAGTGGCCACTAAAGAAGATGCAAGAATGTATGTGAAATTGCAAGGGGTGCAATTTTACAACATTACATTTTTCCCCCACTTTAGCGGGCATATGAATCTACACTAATATGCATGCTAAAGGAAATCTAAAAAACATAAATAACGTCATTATGCCAAAAGGATATTGTAGAGGAAGCATAAAACTCTTCACACCAAGGAAGCCTATCCCTAGGCTAAAGACCTGCAAAACAAATGCATTAAACAAGAAAAACCTACACTAGACAATAATGTTAGTGCAAAAAAATTAAAGGATTTGAGTCAACAAAGTGAAAGAAACCTCAATGTAAGAGGTTTTCTGAGTACTATGCATCGTCCCAAAATTAAAAAAAATGACACATAGAATAATTCTAAAATGGAGAGAATAATGTAAGGATTGATTGCTTCAAGAGAAGAATGCACCCAAAAGTCAGGGAAGCAACCAATACCGAAGAGAAAGAGCATATACTCAGGATGAAGAAGATGTAGATATTTGATTCGATATATGCAATTTGAGAAGGGAAGAGAAAAGAGAATTTAAGATAGAGAAAGGAATGAAAATTCTAAGAGAGATGGCTCTATAGGTACTCTCTCCTGAGGAGGTTCAAATAAAGGACTCAGTAGCTCCTCGAAACTACAAAGTTGAGCAGAGTACATCGAAGGCCCACAGACCAATGATGGAAAAATCTTGCAAGATGCAAGCACTTCACAGGCCCTTAGACCTGCAAAGGAGTCCCCCCAAGTACTCTCTCATGAAGGAAGCCCAATTTAGGGGACTCCATAGAGTTGGATTGGGCCTTACAGGTGCTCAGTCCTGTAGGGTTGATTAGGAAGCAGCTTCATAGGTGCACTTGCAAAGCAACATGTTAATCCATAGAATAAACATGTTAGTAAAGCTTGATGAAAAGGATCTCTCCAGATTCTCGGTCATACAGAGACAAAATAATCAAAGAAGCATGTGGCTACTACAAGTTGCATTGCAAAACAAACACAAAAAAGATAGGTCTAGTCGGGTTGCCTTCAAGCTAGACAACAATGATTTCATTCAAAATAAAATATTTCAAAGGGGTCCCTTGGGAACCCTTCAAAAGAAAAAGGGGTTCATTCAAGGGATGCTTCAATTGAAAGACAAGGAAAAGAGGGGGTCCCTTAAGGGGGACACACATCTTCATAATAGGTTATCATTGCCCCCAACATATAGGGGAGGAGAACCATGCAAGATACTTAGAACATAAAAGATGGAGGTAGACCTCAATATCACTTGTCATTTGAAGAAGAGGTAGGTGCAGCATCAACAGGTAAATGGGTGATGGCACTTGAATCACAATGACAAACAATTAATGATATTAGGAGCCCACCCATGTTTACTTCAACCAGATTTGATCAAATGGATCTTTCTTGCTTCTTGAGTGGAGGGAGCCAAGTGCACCCTTAGTGCTAGTGGGGGATATCTCCCAATCATTACTGATGGGCATTGATGCTATCTCTCCCTATCGAGCCCCCTCTCTATAATGATAGTGATCAATAAATTCCTAGTTTTTTGAAAACTATTGTGGTTCCCGTCAGGTTCACCAAAATGTAGAGAAGGGGGATTCAATACTCATGAGTCTCTTTATTATGAAGAGATTCCCAAGGGGAAAAATTCCCTAGGGGAAAAATTCCCTAAACTACCTAACTACCTCAGCAACAAAGTGAAAGTTCTAGAATCAGAAAGAGCAGGTCATGAAGATTTTCTGGACAGACTGACAGGGTCTCGGCCAAAGGACAGTAGCACAGTCTAGGATGAAAACGTGACGTGTTTGTGTCTCTCTGGCATGTTGGCGTCTAGATGGACCAAAAATTGAGAATATCATAGAAAATAGCAAAGTGACTACTAACAATCATATTACTGAGAAATTCTAGAACGTAGGAAAATGACAGAATATAATAGAGCTGAAATAAAGTAAAGTAGATGATAAAAATAAAGAAGATAAGAGGTAGAAACTTCTCACATAAATCCAAGTAAAGAAGCCTCCAGTATGTGAATATCTTCAATACCTGCATGTGTAAGATCTAGAGAAAATTTTTGGGCTGTATAGGGGTTTTCCTCAGTCAAACCCCTGTTTTGGTGTTCCCACCTCCATAGACAACCAGATAGATATAGAAAGATAATAAAAATGAAATGAATTCAAGAGTGATAAAAGAAATCCCTGCTTGAGGAGGAGAACTTGTATCACAAAATTAGGTGATAAAAGCAATCCCCGCTCAAGGAGGAGAACCTTTATCACAAAGTAGAGATGTAATAGATGGGGGATGTGTGAAATCCCAAGATGCTCGCAAGCACAAGACAAGGGAGGTATTAGCTACAAGGCTTAAGGAAGCCAAAGAGAGAGAGCAATAGTTGCAAGAGCCAAGAGAGTTTCAAAGGGTGTTGAGAGAACACAAGAGTGATGTTGTAGTGAGCTGTGAAAGCTTGAGGTTGTTGTAACAAATAAGGGAATTGTGCAATCAAGAGCAAGAGAAAATGGGAGAACATCCAAGATAGAATCCAAGAGGGAGAAGAAGGACAAATGAGTTGAAAAGACAACTTTTAAAGAGGGAAAGGAAGCTTCTCAAGCTATTACAAGGTATCCTGGGTCATTATCACTGAAAAAGGGAGGTGACAAGTAGAAAACATGCTTAGAGACAACTGTTTGAATGTTGAAACATCATAGGACACTAGTGTGGTGCACTGACATCCACGTGGAACACTAGCGTCTAGACACATCATGCTACAAAATGACGAGAACGAAAAAAACTCAAGGTTTAATGCAAAGCTGATGTGCAAAGGTAGCTACTGAAAAGGGGTGTTGAGCATCTTGAGAGGGAAAAAGGCTAATGCAGAGGCTAAAATGAGTCTACACAAATGCTATGGGAGTGGACACTAAAGAAGATGCAAGAATGTATATGAAATTGCAAGGGGTGCAATTTTACAACATTACACCCTCCCTCTGGCATTCCCTCTATCCTTCCCTCTCCACTTCTCTATATCTTCCCTCTCCCTCTCTCTACCTACCTCTCCCTCCATCACTCCCTACAATTCTCTCTACCTATCTCTTTATCCCCCCCCTCTCTCTCACTCACTCGCTTCTTCTCTCTATCTCACCTCTCTCTCTCACACACACATAAAAACACTCACCTCTATCTCCTCCCTATCTATCCATCCCTAACTCTCCCTCCCTCCCTCCCCTCTCTACTTCTCTCTACTTATCTCTATATCTCGTCTCTCTCTACCTCTCCTTCCTTCTATACTTATATTCATCTCCCCTCTCCATCTCTTTACCTACTTCTCCCTCCATGAATCTCTCTCTATCTCACCTATGTATCCCTCCTAACTCTTTCCCTCTCTACTCTCTATCTCTCCTCTCCCTCCCTCTATGTACCCCTCTCTCTCGCACTCTCTCTCCCTCTCTTCCCCCCTCTTTCTCTCTCACTCTCTCCTCTCTATCTCACCATTCTCTCTCTCCCTTCCTCTCAATCTCTCATTCTCTCTATCTCACCACTCCCTCTCTCTCTCTCTCACACACACACACACACACACACACACACCTCTATCTCACTCCATAACTCTCCCTCCCTCCCTACTTCCCTCTCTACTTTTCTCTATCTCTCCTCTCGCTCCCTCTTTCTACCTAACCTCTTCCCTTTCTTTCTATCTCTCCTCTTAGTATCTCCCTCCCTCCCAATTTGTCTCTCCCTCCCTCCCCCTCTTTCTCTCTCACTCTCTCCTCTCTATCTCACCATTCTCTCTCTCTCTCTCCCTCTCTCTCTCTCACACACACACACACACACACACACACACACACACACACACACACACACACACACACACACACACACACACACACACACACACACACACACACACACACCACACCCACCCACACACACACACACCTCTATCTCTCTCCCTACCTCCCTCTCTCTCTATACCTACCTCTCCCATCACTCTCTCTCCATCTCTACTCTCTATCTCTCCTCTCCCTCCCTCCCTCTACCTACCTCTCTCTCTGTATCTCCCTTCCCCTATTTCTCTCTCACTCTCTCCTCTCTATCTCACCATTATATCTCTCCATCCCTCTCACTCTCTCCTCTCTACCTCACCATTCTATCTCTCTATCTCTCTCTCCCACTTTCCCTCCTTTCTCTCTCTACTCTCTATCTCAACTATCCCTTTCTAGATCTCCCTCTCTCCCATTCTCTCCTTCCCTCTCTACTTCTCTCTCTCTCTCTCTCTCTCTCTCTCTCTCTCTCTCTCTCTCTCTCTCTCTCTCTCTCTCTCTCTCTCTCTCTCTCTCTCTCTCTCTCTCTCTCTCTCTCCCTCTCTTCCCCCTCTTTCTCTCACTCTCTCATATCTATCTCACCTCCCTCTCTCTACCTATCCTTCCCTCTCTACTTATCTTTATCTACACTTTCACTCTCTCTACCTACCTCTCCCTCCATCACTCTCTCGATGTCTCTCTTTGTCTCTCTATCTCACTTATATTTCTCTTTGCCTCTTTCCCTCTCTATTCTCTATCACTTGCTCCCTCTCTCTATCGCTCCCCCCTCTTTCTCTCCCACTCTCTCCTCTCTATCTCACCATTCTCTCCCTCCATCCCTCTCCCTCTCTCCTCTCTATCTCATCATTTATCTCTCTCCATCCATCCCTCCCCCCTCTCTCTCTCTCCATTCCTCCCTCCCTCCCCCTCTTTCTCTCTCCCCATATGATGTTTGAGGGCATAGGGTTTAGGGATAGTGTTCAAGGTTGAGGGTATAAGGTTAAGTGTATAGAGTATAGGGATTAAGTTTTAGTATATTGGGTATAATGTTAAGGGTATAAGATTAAGTGTATAGAGTATAGGGATTAGGTTTTATTATATTAGGTATAAGGTTGAGGGTATAGGGTATAGGGATGAGGGTTGAGGGTTGAGGGTAGAGGGTATATAGGGATTAGAGTTTAGGATATTGGGTATAAGGTTGAGGGTATTGGGTTTAGGGTTGATGGTTTAGGGTACAAGGTTGAATGTAGGGTTTAGCATTTAAGTTTAGGGTTGAGGGTTTAGGGTTTAGGGATAATGTTCAGGGTTTAGGGTATAGGGTTGAGGGTATGTGGATGAGGGTTGAGGGTGTAAGGTTTAGGGTTTAAGGTATAGGGTTGAGGGTTGAGGGATAATGTTTAGGGTTGAGGGTATAGGGTTAAGTGTATAGGGTATAAAGATTATAGTTTAGGATATTGGGTATAGGGTTTATGGTTGAGGGTTTATGCTAAATAGGGTATAAGGTTGAATGTAGGGTTTAGGGTTTAAGTATAGGGTTGAGGGTTGGGGATTAATATTCAGGGTTGAGGGTATAAGGTTAAGTGTATACGATATAGGGATTAGGGTTTAAGATAGTATAGGATTAAGGGTGTAGGGTTTAGGGTATAATGTATAGGGTTGAGAGTTGAGAGTGTAGAGTTTAGGGTTTAAGTATAGGGTTGAGGGATAATGTTAAGTGTATACGGTATAGGGATTAAGGTTTAAGATAGTATAGGTTTTAGGGTATAAGGTATAGGGTTAAGAGTTGAGAGTGTAGAGTATAGGGTTTAGAGTTTATGGTACAAGTTTGAATGTGGGATTAATGGTTTAAGTATAGGGTTGAGGGATAATGTTCAAGGTTGAGGCTATAAGGTTAAGTATATAGGGTATAGGGATTAGGGTTTAGGATATTGGGTATAGGGTTTAGTGTATAGGGTTGAGGGTATAAGGTATAGGGTTTAGGGTTTAGGGTATAAGGTGGAGGGTATAGGGTATAGCGATGAGGGTCGAGGGTTGAGGGTGTAGGGTTTAGGGTTTAAGGTATAGGGATGAGGGTTGAGGGATAGTGTTCAAGGTTGATGGTATAGGGTTAAGTGGAAGGTTGGGAGATTGTGAGAGAGGGAGAGAGAGGGAGAAAGAGATGGAGAAATATAGAAAGAGGTAGAGATAGATAGAGAGAAACAAAGAGGGAATGAGGGGTTGGGAGATTGAGAGAGAGGGAAGGAGGGAGGGAGAGGTAGAGATAGAGAGAGAGTGAGATAGAGAAGTATATAAGGAGAGATAGAAGGGGGGAGGAAGGGAGAGAGAGGGAAGGAGTGAGGGAGAGGTAGACATGGAGAGAGAGATAGAGAGAATTATATAGGGAAGGAGAGAGAGAGAGGGGGGGTTGTGAGATTGAGAGGGAGAGAGGGAGAGGTAGAGATGGATAGAGATAGATAAAGAGAAGTATATAAGGAAGCAAAGATAGATAGGGGAGGATGGAGGGAGATGTAGGGAGGGAGAGAGAGAGGTGAAATAGAGAAATATGAGGGAGAGAGATAGAGAGAAGTAGAGAGGGAAGAAGGGAGGAAGGGAGAGATAAGTGAAATAGAGATAATGTGAGAGAGAGTGGGGAAGGAGGAAGGTGGAGAGATTGAGAGAGCGATGAGGGAGGGTGAGAGGGAGGCAAAGAGGGATAGGTTAGATAGAGAGAAGTAGAGAGGGATATTTTAGATAGAGAGAAGTAGAGAGGGAGGGTGAGAGGGAGGAAAAGAGGGATAGGTTAGATAGAGAGAAGTAGAGAGGGAAGGTGGGTGGGAGAAAGGAGGAGAGAGAGAGAGAGAGATGGGATAAATATAAGTAGAGGAAAGGAGTGAGTGTGAAAGAGAGGTCTAGAGCATAAGGGATAAACAATGAGTGAGATAGAGAGAGAAAGAGAGGTGATACAACTTCTTGATTACTAAAATTTAACCTCTTGATTACCGAAATTTGACATGTTGATTATTGAAATTTTATTGTATAAAAAATTATAAGATCTTCCAAAAACTAGAATTTACATTATAACTCCTAGAGATTCAAAACCACTCTCAAACATCCTAAAACTATATACATAAAATATAACTTAAAAGTATAAGAAAGTAAATGTCCATATGTAAATGTACAAGAAAGAGAGAAAAGAGAAGGATTTTTTTTCAATATAGATCATAACGTGAGTGCATTATAATGTTAGTGTGTTGTAACATGCTCGCGTTTTGTCAATGCATTCATAAAATACAAGTGTGTTATAATAGGCTCGTGTTTTGTCAATGCATTCAAATAACATGAGCACGTTATAAAATGCTCACATTTTGTCCTACTTTGGGAATCCCCAACCATTTAGCTTGGATTTCCAATCCAAAGGCTTGGACTACCTTTCGAACGCCCAAAAATGTGTTTTTGCATATTCTACAAAATTTCACATAATCTTGTTCATGCTAACCATCAGTTTGCACATGTTTCTAGGTCGAGTAAAACAAACACTTGGGTAATGTTAAGCTCTCTTAGTTATTTAATGATGTATTTTTTTTCGCATTTTGACTATGTTAAGGCTTTCATCTTTAATTTATTTTGTTGGTGTATCCATTTTTTGTCAAAAACTAATGTTTTGTATTTTTTACTTTATTTTTTAACCGTTCATTGAAATTTCAAATAAATTACATTTTTATAAAGTAGACTCTACTCTACACATATTAAAAAAAATGATTTTTGATTATTTTTCAAAAATTATAGGGTTCACACTGTCAAATTTATTTTTTTCTTAGGAAATGTCAGGGTTATAGAGAAGTTTATGAAGCTTTCAAACTGGCTATTTAGGAAGGTGATGTTACAATTCTTCTACATGGGTTAAGGAAGTTTAATGGGTGCATTTTTTTGCGTATGAGGGTAAAAATTAAGAATATGTTTTTTGCAATTATTTTCCTGAAAATGCATGAAGGTATTTTGGTTGGTGAAAACCCTCAGCCACTTCAACTGAATGAAGTTACACGCCAGTACTCTACTCTTGTTGAGCATTGTACACAGGTGTATTTCTGTGAGAACGATGATGCAAACAAAGGGAAAGGTGAAAATTATCTACAATTGATGGAGGAATGAGGTCTTTGGGAAAAAGCTTGAAAATTTTGCTTCAACAAATGAATATGGGATAATGTATATCTTTACCCACCAGAATCAGCTTGAAAGAGGATGCATTTTAATTATAGAAAGATTATGATAGTTGAAGGTGCTTCTTTTTAATAGAATTGTGGAATTGGGAATACAGTGCCATCAAAATGGGGAAATTAGGACAGTTCTTCAGTTTTTTGGGGTTTTTTTCTATAGTCATTTGTAGAAATTGAAACAAAATGCATCTATTTTGCTTAATTCTATTGTCATACAACAATATATGTTTACATTTTTGGAAGGGACTTTGAATCTAGATTCCTAACAGAAGGGTAATAGTAATAGTTTTTTGTGCCAAATTGTAATACTTGGGCTATGAAGAGCCTTCTAGATAGTTGAAGACAAAACTTGTAAATATTATTCATATATCAATATATATGAGCTACCTGCTCCTTATCTAAAAAAAAAAAGAAAAATACTAAAAAATGTTAACCTTTTGACATACCCACAACAAACACTATATTATGTTTTTTTTAAAAAGGACCAATTTTGTGGGTAACTTAGTTGAACCCCTTAATCTCTACCATTTTCAAAAAAAGTAGTATAAGAAAGTAAATGTCCATATGTAAATGTCAACTTATACTTAAATGTTTATTTCATGTATATAGTTTCCCTAAAACATAAAGACAAGAAAGAGAAAAAAAGAGAAGGAATTTTTTTGATGTAAATCATAATGTGAGCATGTTATAACACTCACATTTTGTCAATGCATTCAAATAACATGAGTGCATTATAACTCGCTCATGTTTAATCAATGCATTCAAATAATGTGAGAATGTTATAACACGCTCTAAAAAATTGAAATTCAAACTATAACACATGCATGTTTTATTGCACTCACATTTTGGCTTGGTAATGAACAAGCCTAGGCTTAGTCACTACCAACTAATAACGCGAGCGTGTTTTGTTATAATGTGCTTGCATTTTCACTAGATTTCATGACCAAAAAGTGAATTTGCCACTTTTTCCCCCCCATCTTTGTGTGCTTACCCTTATCACAGATTTGAATTACACTCAATAGATTATGCTTTAGTCCTTCAACATGAAAGGAAAGCAGAGTGTGGAAATGCTTTCCTAATAGAAATAAATCAGGAGGGGTTTGCAAAACTTTGTTTCAAATTGTTTTAACTTTTACAGTTTCATTTAAGAATGCATATTCATTTAGTTATTTTCAAATTTAAACACATAAACCACAAGACACAAAATTTATGTGGGAAAACCCTTTTGGGAAAAAATCCACACACCAAAGCACATTTCAATTGTATTATAGTAAAACACTATTAAAAACAATATTCAAAGTTTATGCTCTTGTAGGTGTTGATTCACTGTGATATAAGTTCTAGAGTGAATCCAACAGTATAACAATATACAAATATTATAGTATCACAAACATTCTACATCAAATGCACTAAGGAATCAATATATACTTTTCATACATGGGTTTCAAAGATTGTCATGTGTCAATCTCTCAGTCTCTGTATGCATGCAAACTAAAATTGACAACATGCATGAGTTCCAAGTGAATTGATTGGAAACTTATCAAACATGCACATACATGCACCAACATGCAACAACATGCAATAACATGCAAGACTTATAGGTCCAAATATCAAGCAACCTCACATGCTAGGTGTCCCATAGAGAAAATTAACTCAACTGCCATCCAAGATTCCTAGTCACTCCCAGTGACAACATAGTCTCTATTTAGCAACATTTCTCTTCAAGCACCAGTCAACAAGTCAAATACATACCACATGGAATCATGAAACACCTCCTAGAGGTTTTCAAAATTCTCAATGGTCAAATGAGTGCCTAGGTGACAAGTGTCACCCTTCCTTGCTTCCACTTTTTCAAAGAGATAAGCTTGCATACAAGTGGACCCTGCCAATTCCTGCTTCCAAAATAGACTACCACATATCAAAATGACATTAATTTTAGAGGTCTAAAAAATTTCATTTATTCCAATGGAGCACCCATGCGACATGTCATAGTCTTATCCTTTTTCACCTTACATGTAGGATGCCAACTCTTTGCTAGGTCCGAAAAAGTGACTTAGCAATTTGGAAACAATTATTTTTGCATTTAATAAATATAATTAGCAACTTAGGGGAAAATAATTAGTTAATTAATTATGGGACTTACTAAGATTGAGACACATTAATCCCAACATTCTCCCACTTATTGAAGACCTTACATGAGTCTCTGTATCACTGCCATTGAACTGGTACACCATTTGAACTTCTCTGTGCTCACTGTCTTCATTAGTGCATTTGCAAAATTTACCAAAGCATCCACCTTTTCCAAGTTCACCTTTCCATCTTCCACCATATCAGAAAAAAATGAAACTGCACATCATTGTGCTTTGTTCTACCATGGAAAGTAGGATTCTTCGCTAAACATATAACACTCTAGCCATCACAATAGATAGTAATCTGTCCTACATCAAAAAATATCCAAACACATTCTCAAGCCAAATGGTTTCTTTATAAGCATGAGTAGATTCCATGTACTCAACTTTAGTAGTGGAAAAAGCAACTACAACTTTCTTCTTACTCATCCAACTTATAGCACCACCAAACATTGTGAAAATATATCCATTGGTGGATATTTTCCTATCAATGTCACCCGCCCAATATGAATCCACATATCCATGAATTCTCACTGAATTTCAAGGTCTAGTAGGATAACCATGAAAACACAATGCATACTCAGAAGTACCCCACAGGTACCCAAACACTCTCTTTACCGTATACCAATACACCCATCCATGATTAGCTATAAATTGACTAAGGAATCCCACTGCTTGGGCAATGTCTAGCCTCATACAAACCATAACATACATCAAGCTACCGAAAACACTCACATAAGGAACTTTGGTCATGTCCTCCATCTCAATAGGATATTTTGAACAATCCTCCACAAAAAGCTTCATCTCTTGTATAACTGGAACAACCATATGTCTGCAAGTAGTCTCTCTCCAATACAAAGTTTACATACTCTAGCTAAGCCAAATATTTTTGTTAGCTCTATCTCTTCTAATATCAATCTGTAGAGTATTCCTCGCTACACCTAGATCTTTCATCTTAAACTGTGCTAACAACTGAGACTTCAAATATGAAATTATGCCTTTTTCATTCCCAATGAATAACATATCATCCACATGTATAGGACAATAATGAGAATGAAACCATTATTAGTCTTGTAATAGACACAATGGTCGGACTTGAATCTCAAAATTCACAAGAACAACACATAGGTGTCAAACTTCTGGTACCACATCCTAGGAGATTGTTTCAAACCATATAGATATTTTTTCAACTTGCACACTAGATTCTCTTTACCTTTCTCAACAAAATGATTAGTCCATGACATATAAATTTCCTCCTCCAAGTCACCATGAAATAAAGTTATCTTCACATCCATTTGATCGACTTCAAATTCATAAGTTGTTGCAAGTGATAATAAGAAATGAATGGATATCAACTAGCTATAGGAGAGAAAATCTTTCCATAATAATTTCCCTCCACTTGAGAATATTCCTTTGTGATCAACCTTGCCTTATGCCTCTCAACACTACCATTAGGACCCATTTTCTTCTTGAACACCCATTTACATCCAACGGGTTTCTGTTGTAACATACTACCCATACAACATAGTAAATACTTAGGTTTTAACCTTGAAGTAAATAATTTTGATTCCTTAAAATATGGATGTATTTTTTTTCATTTCTAGCATCATTTATTTCACTTTGCATAATTGAAAACAAAAAACAAAAAACATTTCACATTTGAAATAACATTACTTTTCAACTTGAAAAAGAAACACATCTTTCCAATTATAATTTTCATATATGAATTACAATAAAGTAAACAGATTTACAATTTACAAATAAGTACAAGGTCATGAATTCCTTATCTAGATTAATCTTCTATTTCACAAGTCTCGACATTGTTCTCTACAAGAGGGAGAGAATAACCCAAGAGCTTTACCTCTAACCACATACCGACGGTTCCCCATGCACCTTCCAATTGGAAATGGCCCCACCTTTCAACAAAGAGTATAAACCAAGAAACCCCTAGCATGTCATCTAAGTCTCTAGCATGTTGTTTCCTACATAACAAATATAGTCATACAACTAAAGACTTCTCTAACTAAGTTTGATTGGTTATGCAATTCTAGAGCATAATGAACCAACAAGTGCAAGCACAAACTTATTTTTGCCAAATTTTGAATAAAATTAAACCACTTCCTTAAAAAGTGGAGTTGTACATTCACCCACCTCTAACTTGACTTGGAAACCTTTAATGACCTATGTTAACTCAAACTTACTATTTGACCAAATGGTTTGAATTTTATCAAAGGTTCTCAAATAAAAATGATGACTCACTAACTTAGAACATGACTAGGTTGGTTAAGTTCTCTGACTTGAACACCCATGTTATGAACTCATAACATCTTGGGTCTTGGCAACTACCACTCGTTCAAGTCATTACCTTGAATTGTGAGAGTAACTACTCCTACTTTCCTACACTTCTAGTTAAACATGATGATAAAATGTCATTTATTTGACCTTCCTAGTCTCATTTTTAAAATATTGGAAAAATGATAAAAATGTTCAACAATGATATAGTATCTTATATAGAAGGTTACTTCATAATAAGGTTTCAGGTTTTCAACGACAAAATAAAAGATACATAAACTAGAAAAGAATAAAGAATGCACACCAAAACTCTGAGAGATTATGCAATGCCAATATGACATAATGCATTAAGAGCTTCCAAGATTGCTTGATGCAAATGTACATATGAAGCCTTGCTTATATAGGAAAGGAGTGAGATAGGATTAGACAAGATCATGACAAGTGTCTTAATCCTATCACATGAGACAACTAAGACATAACAACCTCAATGCAAATATTAAATGCATGAGAGAATTATGAAATGTCTAGATAACTAAAAGTAAATAACGAGACATGGTCCCATTATAAATAACTTGTAGAAATGACTAGGAAAATTAACTCCTAAGTAAACTTATAATAATGTGAATAGGTCCTCACTAATAACTAGTTAGGAAATAACCCCATTCACACCAACACATCCCCCCCCCCCACCCCCCCAAACATAAGTGCAACTTAGGGAGTAGATTATTATGCAAATGATGCAAATGATGCAAAGATGGGTCATGGCTATGAGGCCATTGTAGGTACCCATACAAATGCAATGCAGAAAAATATCTCAACTAGAGAAAAGGAGAAAACCCAGTGGGACAAAAATCCTCCCCAAAAGAGAGATGAAAAGAAGAAAAGAAGAAAAGGACTAAGTATCCCCCAATGGATGACACCAACCGTACCCCAAGAAAATCCCACAAATGAAGGAACTTGCTCTTAATGAAGGTTTTGGTGAAGATGACTGGAATCTGATCTAATGTTGAACAATACTTGAGATCAATTATCTCACCATGAATCAACTCCCAAATGTAGTGCATATGGATCTCGATGTGCTTGGTTTGCTAATGATGGAATGGATTGCGAGAGATATGAATTGCACTCTGGTTGTCACTATGGATGCCCGTGGATTTTAGAAGGGAATGCCAAACTCAATGAGAATTTTCTAAAGCCAGATGGCCTTAGTAGTAGTATTAATTGCTCCTCAATACTCAACCTCTGTAAATGAAAGAGCAATAGTAGACTGCTTCTTTCTTGACCAACAAAATGGACCAGAACCAAGGGAGAAGCAATATCCTAAAGTAGACTTGCGATCTTGAGAATTGCCTACCCAATCTGAATCTATGTGTCCCACCAAGTCAAAATCCACACCCGTTGCATAATGAATCCCATAATCATGAGTACCCTTGATGTAGTGAAGAATCCACTTAGTTACTTTCCAGTGCAACTCATGTGGCTCTTGCATGAATCGAGAGACCATGCCTATTGCATATGAAATTTTAGTCCTCATATGAGTTAGATAGATGATACTACCAACAAGTTGTCGATACAAAGTGCCATCAACCAAAGGTAAAGAACACTTAGCCTCAATTTTGACCCATGACAAAAATGTAGTTGGTGTAGGCTTACAATCAGCCATGTGAAACCTCTGGAGCATGTCAAGTGTGTACTTAGATTGTGCAAGAGTGATACCTAAGGAAGATTGAGTAATATCAATCTCTAAGAAGTAGTGCAACAAGCCCATTTCTAACATCAAAAACTGATCATGAAGGGCGGTTTTCACTTCTCGAATGGTGGATGAGTGACTCCCTGTGATCAACAAGTCAACATAGAGAACGAGGAATGTGCGAGTATTAGCCTACTACAATATGTGGACATTAGGATCAAAATGGCATCGAGTGATCCCTATTGTCAGAAGGAAGGAGTCCATCCTAGTGTACCAAGCCCGAGGGGCTTGTTTGAGGCCATAGAGAGACTTTCGAAGACAATACACAAGTGAAGAATCCTGAATGAACCCCTGTGGCTACTCCATTTATATCTCCTCCTGAAGATCACCATGAAGAAAATCACTCTTCACATCCATTTGATGAACATCCCATCTATGTGTTGCAGCTATGGAAAGAACAAATTAGATGGAATTCATTTTGGTGCCTGATACAAAAGTCTCAGAGTAGTCAATCCCTGGAACTTGGGAGAATCCTTTGGCAACCAAGTGAGCCTTATGCTTGTCAACTGACCCATCTATTGCATATATTGTTTGATAGAACCACTTGCATCAAACAAGTTTCATTCCCTTAGGAAGTGGGACAAGATCCCAGGTGTGGTTCCTCTCCAAGGAACTGAACTCTTCTTGCATGGTTGCATCCCACTCGAGGACACCAGAAGCTTCCCAAAAAGTTTGTGGATCAGAAGCTAAAGCAAGGAAGGCATGTGGAGCATCCTAAATCTATGATCTTGGGTGATCCCACAATACTGGTTTATAATTTTTGGCCAAATTGGACACTGAACTAATTTTTTCTAACTAAATCTTTACTTTCGGGCACCTATACCGGCTAAACCGTGAGGAATTTGAAGATGATGCAAATTAGTGATTTTTGACATTTTTTCTGTAAATTCTAAATATATTTTTTTCAAAAAAATTGGAATCATATTGCACTTTATTTTCCATCTCTTTCAAAACTAGTTTTTATTAGTAAACACCATTTTAAGGAGTGATGCTCACTGTATACAACATAAAAAAATTCTATGAAGGATAAAATTCTATTTTTTTCAAATTTAGATTTGTAACTACAATATCTAATCAATTCATTTGGTTTCATAGTGTTTTATTGAATATTTTTTCCTTAATCAAGTTTCAAAGTAAAACCAATTACAATTGAGACATAGGTGGACCGTATACAACATAATTTTTGTATTTATCGAAATTCAATTTTTTTACTAGATCAAGGACATCAATACCTAGCCTGAACATATTTTTCATAATTTTATTTTGATAATTGTTATTTTCCATATGTGAAAAACAAAAGCTTGATTTTGGGTCAAAACCCTATGTTTAATCAAACTAAAAAAATAAATACATAATCAAACCAAAACATATTAAAATTATATTCGATGGATAACTTGTTCTAAGGAATACCATCATCCAGTTGGGTCTGTGAAGTTTCCTCCATTTTCATCCTCAACTCGAGCTTTGAAGGGAAAAATTACATAAATTTGGTGCCAAAGGGGGAGAAGGGGGAAAAAGGGGGTTCAAATGAACCCAGGTTCGAGCGAACCCCCTTGGAGGTTCACTAGAACTAAGGTTCAAATGAACCTAGGTTTGAGTAAACCCCCTCTTGTATTTAATTTGTCATTGTCTTTATCATAAAAAAATGCAAAAAAAGTGAATACCGTCATTTAATATGGTTCGCTCGAACCAGGGTCCCTTCAAACCCCTTTTGGGTCCATTCAAAACCCCAGTTCGTGCGAACCCCTAAAAAGAAAAAAAAAATCATAGGAGTGTTTTTGCAATTTTCCTTCCTCAATGGAATTATAAACTAGTTTTTTGGGTTTACCCTCTTGTTCTCCTATGATCTGATGGATCCCCTACCCAATCACCTGTTGACTTGCAAATTCCAACGAGCCCAAAGAGGCCCTATGGTTGGAGGAGGAGAATCTAGAGGAGAATCATCACCCTCTAAAGATGATCTAGGTGCATCCTCATGATCACTATCATCATTTGAAGTGGAGGAAGAATAATCCTCATCATGATCTAAAGTATTATGAACCTTTGAAGAGCTATCATGATACAAGGACTCCAAGCTGATGGCGGTAGGAGAAGTGTCGAGAGAAGGACTTGAAAGTACTCTCCTCAAATTGGACACTCCTCTCAATGAACAACTCATGTGTGGTAGGATGAAGAAGCATGTAGCCTTTGACATCATCTAGGTAACCAACAAATATGCAAGGCTTGCTCTGTGGATCCATAGCCTTGCATTTATTTGTTGGAATGTGAGCCCATGCATTAGAGTCAAACACTTGAAAGTGCTTAACTGATAGTTTTCAACCTATCCAAGCTTGAAAAAGGAGTTACCCCCTTCACAGATTTATGGGGAATGTAGTTCTAGATATAACATGCATAGTTAATAGCTTCTACCCAGAAAGGTGGTGCCAAAGACTTGGAGTGAATCATACAATCAACCATCTCTTTCAAGGATCGATTCTTCTATTCTTGTAACTCCATTCAGGTTAGGACTGTAGGGGACTGTATGTTGTAAATCAATGCCCTTCTGAAGCACAATACTGCACAAACTTGTGGTTGACATATTCCCCCCATTATTTGTACACAAAACTTTGATAGATTTTTCAGTTTGTTTCTCTGCAAAAGCCTTATACTCCAAGAATGAATCAAAGACTTCAAACTTCTATTTGAGAAAGTACACAATGGTGTACCTAGAGAAATCATCAATTAATTTCAAAACATATTGGGCTCTACTAAAAGATGGTTGTGGAAATGGCATTGCAAAATCACTATGTACCAACTCCAAAATATGTGAGGATCTCCAAGCTTTTCCTTTGTCAAACTTCTCTTCAAGATGCTTTCCAAGAATGCAACTGTGACAAACACCTTTAGAAAAGCGAACTATAGGTAATCTTGTAACCATGTCCTGTTTGTTGAGTTGTTGCAAGTAGCGGTAGTTCAAGTGGCCAAACCGTTGATGCCACATGTTACTCACATCATTTGAATGAGTGAGTAGAACAGTTGAAGGAGGATCAAGAACAAAGTGAGAGAAAAAATAAAGCTGAGATTGATGATCTACTCTCCCAATTGCAACAATAGAATCATTTTGCATCTCATGAATTATTATGAAATCAAGTGTAAACTCAACTCTCTTGCCTGTACCTGTGTGTATGATTTGATAGATAGATTGGAGATTAGTTGATAATGAGGATACACAAAGAACATCTTGAAATTTTTCATCCCCCATATCAACAGACCCTCTCTCACAAACATCAAGTGGAGTGTCATCACCCATCAAAATGGAAGACAAATAACATGGCTTCATAGATTCAAGTTCATCTTCATTTGAAGCCATGTGGTGTGAAGCACCCGAATCAAGAACCCATGTGGATGGTGGAGAAGCAACTACTACAAGGGCCTTTCCTTTCCTTTCCCCTTGTTGTTCTCTTTAGCCTTGTGAGAACCCTCTTCTGAACTCTGTTTGATGGAATCAGGAACACTGAGATTATTCTTCTCAAGAATGTGTGTCAAATGATCCACTTGTTTCTTCAAACACTTGTGCTCATCATGACCGGGTTTCTTACAATAGGCACATTTGACCTTCTCTCTCTTAGGCTTTTCACCTTTGAAGATGTGGTCTCTTTACTTTCTTTCAGAGTAGCCAATTTTTTATTCTTTTTCTCTTTTCTATTCTTTTGTTTCTTATCCTTATTACAACTTTTTCCTCTTTGTTCATTTGTGTCGAGGTTGGCAGCAAGGCATGAGACTTAGAATACTTAAGAGTTCCCATCTGAATTAGCTTATCCTACTCCCATGTGAGAGAAGTAGCAAAATATCCAAAGATGGCATCTTGAATTGAGATCCAAGTGCATCCTTAGTAGCATAGAAGGTAGAAACAAATACTGAATATTCAAAACTTAGCTTTGAGAGAATACTTAGAATCAATTTCACATTGTTGTAGTTGTATCCTTAATGATTTCATTTTGGTGAAGAAATCTTGAATTGTGTTGAAGTTTCCCGGATTTAAATTGATTAGTTCATTCTCCAACATATGAACCCTCATAGAATCTTGTGTTCCAAAAAATGATTCTAGATTTTTCCATATTTCATTTGGAGTATTTAAAGATTCAATATGAAAGAGTAAATCAGGAGATACAAACACAAACAATTATCCATATGTTGAGCTATCACATTTGTTAAACCACTCAGAATTTTTTTCATCTTTAGTTGGTTTAGTTTCCAGTCCCATTACTACTCTATGCAAATTGAATCTCCTTAAGTGAATATCTATTTGTGATTTCCACTCAAAATAATTGTATGCAGTTAGAGTAGGAACTGTTGTTGTTTCCATGATGAAGAAATGCAAAAGGAAATGCAAAAAAGAAAGTGAACACAAGAACGCCAAGAACACCCCCACCCTTTTCACTACTATCAAATATCACCCCCCAAATATTACAAGGTTGACACTTTATACAATTTAGTGTGTTTACAAAGTCTTTTCCAAGATATAATGCTCAATAGGCTCAAAATAACCAAAATTACAAATTTTGAAACAAAATTTGGAAAAATTAACCTTATGGCTATGTAGTGCTCTTCAAGGCCTTTCTAATGCCTATTCGTTTATGAAAATCAGAGCACTAGGGAAAAAGTTATAGCCTATTGAAGAAATTAGCACAAGACAACTTCAGCCTAAAATATTTGGTACAAAATGGCAAAAAATCTTCTCAATACCTCTATAGATGGAAAGTGCTCATCTCCAGCTTTCTGATGATATCTAATTTTCTGAAATCCAACGCCTGAAGGAAAAGTTATGAATTTTTGAAAAAACCGACCGAATTTAGCTTGCAGGAAACAAGTTTTCTAGAATTTTTTTTTCTTTTGATTTGATTTCTAAAAAATCTATTCATAATGAATAGACAATAACAGAAACCCAAAAATATTTTTATGCAAAGAACAAAACCCAGAAATGGTTTTTTGATCCAGCAAGCAGAAAATGAGGAAATGAATTTATTTTGACCTTTAACCTATAGGAAAATGACGTGTGACACTTTTTGGATAGCAATTTTCTTCAGATATGCTCAAGATATGCAAAATCTAAAAGATACCCAGATAAGATTTTGACCCTGGCTGCAAAATCCAAATATTATTTTTTCTACAAATGAGTGGAAGCTAGAATTCTGAAGTAGAAAAGAAAACGGCTCCAAAGAAAACCGATTTTCTTCAAACCCTCATTTGCAACTATGTTAAATGATCTCCAATTTAGATGAAACAAAAGCCAAATCTAACTTTCTCGAGCCTTCTGGATGTGTTGGAATGGTAAAAATTACTACCAGTATAACCAAAAATGTTGCAATCACCCGAATCTCACTTAATAGTAAAGTTGAATTATTAAGTGTAAATAAACAAGGATATGTTTTATAAATAAACATATATGAAGAGTGGTAGTGAACAATAGATATAAAATTAAATATAATAATTAAATTAAAGAAAAGTTGCATGCAACAACATGCAATGAGGAGTGGTTAATAAATTGGTTATTGGGCATAAAGAAAGAGGGCTTTTTAACAAAATTTGGAAAAAACTAATCTTGCTTCTTCTTGTGAATGTTTTCTTGTTCTTGGAGGCTTTCTTCTAGTTTTGGAGGTTTTGGAATTGGGTTTTTGGAGAGATTGTTGAGTTTTGAAGTGTGTTGAAGCTGCAAGCTGGGAGTGTTGAGCTCATCATCAAGTCTTCACTTTGGCAAGCGGGAGAAATCAGGTTCCATTTCTACTCTCAATTCTAATTATGTAGAAAGTGGAAATGGAGTGTTTGTGTTGTAGAAAAGAAAATAATTTCATGTTGATTTCTAAGTGTGAAATTTAGTAAATGTATGGTCTAGAAACTTTCAAAGCCTTTCTTGAAAATTGAATTGTGCTTATTTTGTAAATATCTTATAGCTATTGAAACCCCATTTCTTTTGGGGATATTTTGTTTATTTCGTTACTGCTTAATGTTTTCTCTATCTTGACTGCAAATAACATAGCATCTCATCTGCAACATTTGATAGATTCTCCACTCTTTATTTTCTATTATCCTCTGACATGCTCATTCCCAGCGCCTTCTGTTTGGCAAAAAACAAGTCAATTCTCATGCTTGGGTTGATTTCCTTTTGATAAATTTTTGCAATGGCAATTCAATGCATGTGCTGCATACTTATTTGTCTTGGCTTTCGAATTGTTTATTTTGTGTTCTATATGATTGCTTTTAAATTTCTGGCACACGGCTTGAAGGCTTCATTTTCTGGTATTTAATTGACTTGAACCATTGATTTTTGTCACCGTTCATATTTATAAGAACATGCTATAAATTTAGCTTGGAACCGAATCCTTGTCTTTTACCTATGAATGCAATACTGTATGTTACATTGTGACTCATTTTTGATAGCCCATATATCCAATGATTTTGTCAATAATCAAAGACACCCCTTTATGGCTATCAATGCAGTTGCAAGTATATCGCCTTACATTCCAGAAATCACGCCGTACCTTATATTTTAATCTCCACTTAAACTTCTGTTCAGGCATTAGTATATGCAATGGAAGCTTATTCTTTATGAAACATTCGATGCTTTTCTTGCAATCGATATTTGGTAATAAGTAGTCAATTTACTTAATCGCTAGAAATATGTTTATTGGAAATCAATGCTTTCATATTGAGTGATTTTTCACACTACTGAGCAATGATAGTAATGTTGGCAACTCATTTTTCCATACAAACCAACATATATGTATTTATCATGTTTGGTATAATATAAATGTATAAATATAAATA
The DNA here is from genome assembly GCA_007258455.2 of Sequoia sempervirens. Classification (NCBI taxonomy): domain Eukaryota; kingdom Viridiplantae; phylum Streptophyta; class Pinopsida; order Cupressales; family Cupressaceae; genus Sequoia; species Sequoia sempervirens. The sequence continues at coordinate 128,240,888 of VDFB02047397.1, forward strand.
CATATATATATTTATATTTTGTATGTTGAAGTTCTGAATTCAAATGATTCGTTGTGTATACTCTAATTTTTGTATTCATTAAGAATAGGAGTTTGATAGTAAGTATTGTGTATATATATATATCCTTAGATGATTAAAAAATTTATTCAAATAGTTGTGTTTATTTATATATTCAAATATTAGAAAAGTATATTTTTGCCTTTTCAAGAATGAAAGACCATAGTGGAGAATGAAATTGGAATTGGTAAATGATAAGAAGGATGTTTAATTTTGTGAACATATTTTAGATCATTCTAGAATTTGTTTAAGAAATGAATTTGATGACTCCTCCGAATGGTAGTCCTCTCATATTTTGTATTAGTTGATTTGTAGACTCTTTACATTTATAGTTATTAAGAGTTTATGTCTTTGTGTGTAAATTTCTTGTAAGATGGGATGATGGTTGTGAATGTCTTTTATGGGAGTCCTTGTTGTGTTTAATGGATTCGGAAGCCTTCCAGAGGCTTGGGAAATTTGGTTATTGGTTATTGGTTAAATTTTTATGTTGCTCCTTGAATTGGTTCATGTGATACTTGAGATGTGTTATTGGGGGGTTTTTAGCAATGCATTGCTTATTGTTATTACGGTGGTGTTTGAGAGCGAGATGGTGTGCCTCGCTAGGGATATGTACTTTGTAGTTTTCATTTCATGTGCAAGTTGGATTTACCTTGTTGGTTTTATCGGGTCTTCTAGTTGCAAGCAGGGGGAGTGGCTCACAATGGGGGTCGAAACCCTAAGTGGTGTCCTGGGTAACCCATTGGCGAGTTTTGTTAATTTAGTGATAACCTAATTAATGAATTAGGGGGTTGGGTAGAATTCACACTAATGAAGATAAGTGGATGCCTCACTCATGGGTTAGGTGCTTGCTCAGGCTTGAGATGAGATGAGAAGGCTTTGAATGGCAAGATCAATTGCCTTGTCCTCATGAGAGATATGTTGATTCCGCATAAGTTTGTATGGGGTCCGAGGATTGGTAGAGGCTACCAGGATAACCCAGGATGAGTGTTGGAGCTTAGGAAGATCTACTAGGGTAACCCATAGCAAGCTATGTGATTACACTCCTTCCCATTGCAACCTAGTATTCCCTAGATTAGTGTTTTCCCTTGTTGTGTGTGTGCCTCTGGAAGTGGTGTCTCTATTATGCATTGCTATGTTGTTCATTGTTAAGTTGGAGCCATGTTTAGTACTGTTGTGAGAGCCATTCGTCTCTTGACTATTTTGTGGTGGGACCTTATTGCTATCTCCTAGCATGGGGGTGGACCTTTGGGTTCCACATGGTCAGGTGGATTGTGGTTTATTCTCCATTGGGTTTCCCTTGTTGTTGTTTGTATGTGTGACGACTACTCATGGTGATGTGGACTATTGCACTTGTTCCAGTTTGAGTGGACTATCGTTCATGTACTTGTATTGAACTGTAATAAGTTGTATCATGTATTATAATTCAGATGTACTCTCCTCACACGTATACAAGGAAACATTGTTGTACAAGTTGTAATGTTGTAACTGACTTGTTGAACTCTCTCTTGTAATGGATAAAGTAAATGATGTATCTCGTTTATGTTAGTTAATTGGAATGGTCTTCAATGTTGTTTAGTTGATGACATGTTATGGATAATAAATATTGGTTGATCATTTAATGTGATGGATTAAATGAACTTTATATTGTTAGATGAAACTTGATTAATGAGATGATTTATAATTCTTGTTAGTTTGGATATTGGTATTAGCATAGTCATGGAACCTTAGAGGACTTAGTGTTAGATTACACGTTAGCATGTGTTTTGCATTCTCTAGTATGTTGCACTTTTTTTTTAAAAAAATGTTCCATTTTTTAAGTATTGTAGCGTGTTGTCCTCTAGGGTTCTGTGGCAGGGCGTTATAGTAGCTCAATGAATTCAATTTTCCATGATTTATTAAACCTACCATTCATATCATGATTGTGCAGATAAGATGGATTTGAAAAAGGTTCTAAACTACCACTTGACGGGGCTTTAACATGGCATATAGATTAGTAACAAGAAGTAGTTTACATCGCCACTTAATGGCTTCATTAATGAGTAGAGAATATGTTTTAGAAGTGACATCAAATGCCTATTTTGAAGCCCTCATCAAAGGCTAATATGCATCAATAGGTGCTAATATATTTGTAGATTTAAAGAACTTATAAGTATGATGATATTTTAAATATAATTTTACATATTTTATGCAATATTAAAATATATATAATTAAACAATACTATTAATATACATATATATTTATATATATATGTCATTATCTTATATATATATATATATATATATATATATATATATATATATATATGCGTATGTTAACATGTATTTAACTCTTATATATATTATATAGATAATTAACTATTAACACCAAGATATTGAAATCGACCAATCCCAACAATCATACCAAGATTAATAAATTGATTAGCATCAACAAACCTATATCGATAACCGAATAATCATTAAACGCTTTTTAATTTTATTTTTCAAAAAGGAAAAAAAAGGCTTGATAACTAGGTTAGACTTAACCTATCGACTCAGTTTGACATAAGTTAATTTTACACAACACTCAAATGGACTCTATGATAGGTTTAAAGTAGACCCACGCAAGTGTGTGGAAACTCAGACGACAATATCCATTATTCCAAAGTCTATTCTCTCTCGGGTGATACTCTCCCTCTCTCTATGGAGGACAAAAAATAATCATGTATTTCACTTAGAAAAACATTCACATAGTTAGCTGTTAAAAATTCTGACATAATCATAATGTTGATTACCTAACATATAATCATTAAAATACAAATATATCTTATTGCATATAATTTCATCAAATGTTAAATATCATAATGACATCATCATGCATCAAAACTATATTTTAATGTAAAAGTTAAAAAAAATTAGTAAAGTAAAGATAGGGTGTAACATATCTCCCCCCATAAGGATCATCATCCCTAATGATTCAATGTATCGTAACATAAAATTAACAAGTTTTTCTTATCAATTTTCAAAAGCATGAAATAGATGAGGAATTTTTTGTCTAATATCATCATAGTCCTACCATGTAGCATTGGACCCTCTACATACTGGTCCTACTGGAGCTTGCAATGTGTAATGCCAATTTTCCTCTTCTGGTTATTAAGCATTAGTAGTAGATTTAATATAGCAATTATTAGAGTTAACAATATGCAATGTTATTAAAATAAATGTGAATAATTAATGTAAACTACCAACACGAGACAATTAAATAATTAACATAATAAATAGAATAACATCACAACATAGATCAATCATATAAATATCAAAATCATATAAATCATATTAAAGTCATGGAAAGGTTGCTATTCAACACTCAAAGGAATGGTTATAGATCTGGAACGTTTCCTAGCACAAAGACCCCTGGAGGAACCGGTTCTTGCACATAACCAACCTGCCTTCACGACATAAACTCAACCTTGGCCAGGACACTCTCGGGTGTACACTATACCCTGAGTTGGACACTTGTTGTGTGCCCCCTCTCTAAATGTTTAAATGCCCACCTATGACCCTAACTTTCACTCCTTTGTGCCCTTTTAGTTTCTCTTTCCTTTTTCTTTTCTCTCCTTGAATGTTTTCCATCCTTGAATATTTTTTCATGTCTCACATGAATGATTTATATATCTTTTTAAGGGGTGGTTTCCAAACCATCACACCTTTTCAAAAAAGGTTACCTTTTAATAATTATTTAAATATATAATTATTCTTCCTTTTTAAAAAGTGTTTAATATACATATTCTTTATTAATCTCTCTTTTAACCAAAGGATCATAGTATCCTTTATTTTATATCTCCCTTTTAATTCTAAAGGGTTATTCATAGATTTCTCATCTCTTGTGGAAAAAGTCACATAAAAATTCTCCCCTTATAAATTTGTTGATGTCATAAGTAGCTTGAGATATCTACATCACAACTCAAAAAGCAAATAATCAATATTTTAAGAAATTGATATTGAATACATTTATTCTTCATATATTTCTCTATATATATTTTCATCTACATCCCTTTCTTTCTTTCAATTCATATATCTCTCTCTTTTTATTATTTTAAGAGAATTATTTTTATCAATCAAAATTATGACAAGAATTGTAAATACGTATAAGAAATTTACAATTGAAGAAAGTAAGACTATTCTAGATATGTTAATCACATATATTTCAATTCTATCAACTTTCTTTCATGTAACCCATTTTATTTAGTGTAGATGTTTTCCTTACTTACATGTAACTTCAAAATTTATAAAATTATTATCATGTGTTGACATACATTTACCTAATGAATAACAATGTGCATAACCTATACTATGTAGTTACTCTATTAACTTTAACATTTTACCCACTCATGTAACTCCTTTAAAGTATTACAATGTGAGCACACACTAATTACTATGCATATCCAATACTATGTGACTACTCATAAACATATAAGATTATAATCTATAATGTCAACATACATTCCAAGATGATATTCATGCATTCCGAACTACATGAATATCCTCTTTTCATATATCAAAATCAATATAAAAATAAAATCTTAGTTTAATAAGGCAATTGTACAAGGTTAGTGGGTTGATCAAGTCCAATAAAAATGTACAAATTAAAACAAAGATGATACAAATAATCTCACAATACATCCTAAATAGTAATAAAATAATAGTAAATTATTGCCACCTAGAGAGTACTTCATAATTAATTACTAGTTTCAATCTTCCTTTAGGAGACTAGGTTAATTACATTTCAATTTAGTTCTAAGATGAAGACTTGTTCAATTATGTTTTTTGGATTAAGTTTTGGCTATAGCTATGAGGATACCTCACATCGACAACCATGTTGTAACCCTCAAATAAAGTGGAACATGACTTTTACTGGAGATCTCTCCACAATGTTAAATAACTATTGGTACATAAGAAGAGGAAATATTATGTCATTCCATAAATATGTCCCTAGGCTTGGACACCTATTGATATATGGTATTATTAGGCTGCGTATGATAAAATAATTAGTATAAATTTATAATTTTAATTTTCTTATAGGTTGTCTCTCCCCCTATAGAATTCAACATGTCCCCATGTCTCATCCTAAGGAGCATTATTTCATTCCATCCAATGCGTTTAAACAACATAAAATTTTCAAGGTTCAAGATGTGGAAATAGCATGCCCTATGAGTTTATATCCTTTAATATGTTATTCTTAACAATTTATTCCAATCATATTGTCATTTCCTTAAATTTAAAATGTGAATCCAAGGCCCTGTGGGTTATGGGCCCACAATGTAACTTGCATTAAAACAAATATAGATGTTGATTTTGCATAAACATGATAAGCATAGTAAATCACTCAAAATAAATAGAAAGATAATTGAAAATTAGTATGGATGTATAATTTTCACCCTAAAAATACTAATACACTAACTCTTATTTCAAAGACAACCCAAATAGAATACAAACTTAATACCACTAAATTGATCATCTCGTATTTGAACTCTTGTGGTAGACAAATCAATGTTCCAAGAGATTTTTGAATCATTCAAAATTATATTCAAATTTGATATTTAAGGTTCTATGATTGAAAACTAGGCTTTCTCTGACATTTATAAAAATTAAACTAGAAATATGAATAAAACCTTTGAAGAACTTTATAACAAGGCCCATATAGATATATTTTAAGCCAAACTACCAAATAGGAGGTTTTAGTGGCTAATGAAAAATCATATATTAAATAAATAAGAGAGATTTTAATCATTCTTTTTGTATGGGAATCTTAACCTAACTCAACATGATGCCCAACTATGGATTATATATTTTTTTTTTCGCTTTGTTTCTTGGGGTGAATCTAAGTGTAAATCTTATTCTCATGGGAAACTCTTTCTTGTTAGAAACAAATTACTTTTATATGATTATTTTATCTTTTAAGAGAGCAAGACTTATAATTCCTAACCTCTATCATCCTTTTATCTGCTTTCTTCTTGGTTGAATTTATTAAGATTTGGGGTGGTCAACTAGGGCTACATAATAATTTCCAAATCAAGACTCAATTTTATTTATTTATTTTTTTCACATAAGAATGTGTCTTCTATTGACTTATGTATATAAATATTTATACCAAAATATTCTCCATACAAATATATGAAGCGTACAAAGTTTGAAACGATCCCTTAGGTGTGTACTCAATACCTTGTAAATGAATAACATGGTTGTTTTATTCATTTCTTGAATAGTAACTTTTGTGAATATTGATCATGCTATGTTGAATTGTGAAACCTATGTTTGGTAAAATTTTGGAAATTTGGTCTTAACAAACCTACTCTTTTCTTAATGACCAAGTTCAAGATAGAAAAAATAAATAATAATAAATGTTAAACCCTTTCAAAAAGATGAAGCCAAACAAATGGTCGAATTGCATAAATTAGGTAAGTAAAAATATTAGTTAAAGTACTATCAAACTTTTTACATGTAAATTAGGTAAGTAATACATCAAGATTACAAATATCTAGATCTTTTATTTTTTTGCTTTGATTAATTAATTAGATTGAGACATTCCACATAAAACGTATATTTTCTTTTACTACTATATATAAAAAACAATAGTTTTAATTTATAATTATTATCAATAGTTATTTCTAGTGAAAAGTGACAATAACTTTCCTAATCGATCTTTTCATTTCACACCATAGTAAATTAATCGCAAAAATGCAATGAATTTTCTACAACAGTAAATTACTGGTGGTGAATTTTCCTTGAGGTGAATTTCCCATAGACAATTCTATTGTCGAATCCTTAATCTCTTCCTGCCTTCTTAATATTCCATCTCAAATTTTGGTTAAGCCGTATGGCCGTGCAACCATAACATTCCTTGAAATTGCCTTTCTCAAAGATAATTTATTTAACAATTCATGAGCCAATACAATACTCTGCCTTGCAATTCTTCTAGAAAAATTGTAGCTCGTCTCTCGTGTTGCACAAGATTGACTGGACCGTTCCTCATTGTCCAATGTACTCTATTATGTTCCAAAGCTCCCATTTGGCATGAGTTGGAATGATGGTAAAAATGCTCTTACTGATTGCATTTACTTAAAAATTTCTAAAGCCTTTTCAACAAATCCATTTGGCGTGTATCTTATAGTTCATGAGACCACATTCCATCGAGGAATTTTGTAGGCCAGCTCGCCTGCCTTGATTGATCCGAATTTCATATACATGCTTATCAAGAAATTGTAATTGTGTCTATCATGGCATTTGTCTGTCAAAAAATTTATCGCTAACAATTCACAATATGAAAAATTCACCACCATGACAAATTCACCTCAAGAAAAATTCATCACCATACAAAATTAATCACAAACTTTTAATGCGATGAATTTTTGCGACAGTGTTATCATAACGGATGGTGAATTTTCCAACCATAAATTACTGACAATGAATTTTCCTAAGATCGTCTATCATATATATTTAGCCGATAGACTATTTATTGTGGGCATAGCCCACCGGTTAAGTCTCACACCTGAAAAAAAAATCCTAGAAAAAAAATCTCGTCGGTTCGCTTTAGAAAAATCCCGTCAATTAAAATAGACGACCATTTTTTAGTATGAAAAATCACCATTAAAAATCACCAAGGGAGATGTTTCGGTTCGTCTCATATGAAAAATTTTCTGCGGTGGTAGGGTTTCGTAAAGCAGTATATTCTTCACACAAGCGTTTATCTCCGTGAACCAGAATGTTCGAAGGATATCAGGGAACTCACTGCAAACCATCCACGGTAAGATCTATGTGTTAACCTATAATTTTTGAGGAATACAACCTTGACTCCTCTGTTAATGCACACCTTTACAATTAAATCAATTCAAACCGGAGGATTTGAATGTATAAAACGCCCTTATATATTGATTGGAAATGTTAGGGTTTAGTTAATTAAAAGTTACTGGTGGTTTTTATCAATGCCCTTATAGCCATAGCAGCTCATGAGGGTCAATTTTTGAAGCTTTTGTTGAAACTAATAAATGCTAAGAAGACTATAGAGATTGGCGTGTTCACAGGAAATTCTCTCCTCTGCACGGCCCTTGCTTTGCCCCCTGACGGAAATGTTGGTCTCTCTGGGTCCCATTGGTTGTTTCACATGTTTTAATTTGTTTCTCTACCCCAAATTTGTGCTTATAATTGCACCCTCTGAGGTAAGATTGCTTTGCTTATAATGCAAATTCTGACCTTATTTTGACTTTCTCCATTACAGGTCATAGGCATTGATATAAACAGAGAATCATATGATTTGGCGAGGCCTGTCATTGAGAAAGCTGGAATTGCCCACAAAATTGATTTCAAAGAAGGACCTGCTTTGTCCCTTTTGGATGAATTGATACAAAATGTAAGGGATTTGTTTGACATTCCCACAACAATGGAAATGGGTTTCTATAGTTTTATGAATATTTAGGTGGCGGTTGTGAACTATCTTACTTGTCTTCCTATTGAAGTTAACATTGGTTGTTAGACGATGTTTGAAAACAGATGCATGCCTGCCAGGTCATTTTCTGCTCTACAACTGCGTTGCCTGCCCTCTATATTACCAAATTTGAATGTTTGATTTTTTTCATGTTTCAAAACCCCTTCCTCCAGTGAAAAACATTGCATAGGTTGTTTCATGTCTACAATAAATGACATACTAAATCAGCATATGAACAGCAAAAAAATCATGAACATTTTGGGTCTACATAATTATAATTATTTTTTTATTTGATAAGCAGGAAAGGGGCCTTGAATCCATTACAAGATAAAATTAAAACATTTAAACAAAGAGTTTATCATACCATAACAGATAATTAAAAAATTGGCACCCAGGCCAGCTTCAAACCAGTCCACAGAAACCAAACCATAACAGAAATAAAAAATTGGCACCCAAGCCAGCTTCAAACCAGTCCATAGAAACCAAAATAACAAACAGTAGAAAAAAAATTAGATAGCAAATAAAGTTTCAATCTTCAGACAAAGTGTCCAAAGAGTCCTCCCATGTAGTCTTCTTCTCCTGCTTCTCAATCTTCTTGTGTTTTTTATCTGAAACATGCATTTCCTGTAATAAGTGTTAATGGTCAACAACAATTGTAAATTTAATTAGTTGATAGGCTATTCTATGTGGGGGAACCCCATCGGCATCTCCTCCAGTCAGACGCCAGCGGGAACCCCACAAACTATTCCGGGAACGCCATATTTGTTTTAATAAATTCCTGAAGTTTTCCGCCGCTGCCGGAAAATAAAGGCACAGGAATGGTTTTAATAAGTGGTAGATGATGGGAGTGGGAGTGAAGGAGGACAAAGGACAAAGTCGGGGGTAAAGTCTGGAGGACAAAGGACAAAGGACAAAGGGTGTGGAGTCTGAATTACCCTTGTCAAGGCTACGTGTTACTCCTACAAGAAGCAATTACCAAGCATGGGGGAGTGGAAGGGAGTTAGTGGAGTCATTTATAAAGCATGGAGCCCTGTTTCTTGTTGTTCAATCTTCATGTGGGAAAAGGGGGAATCATCATTCTCTAGCAGGAAGATTCTAGGGGTTGGAGCGATGGTTGCTCCCCTGCTCAAGAGGGGGCTATATGGGGAAACATAATTTTGGGGGGATCGGAGGACCTTGTGTTTGGGGGAAATAGAAGAAATAACATTGGTAGTATTATTCATTCTTGCAAACTCTACCCATTTACTTGGATTAGCATGTGGGTAGGATGATAACAAAAGTTGCAAAGAAGCTTGAGGTAAGTCACCGTCCATGGTTTAGGAATCTATACATAGCTGAATGATTCTCTTGGTGGTGTTTTATTGCATTCCAGAAGAAATTTGTCACTGTTGGTTAAATGGTAGCATTGGTTTTGTGGTCTGATGAAGGATTTTGTGCCATGCTCCAAAGCTCCCAGTTTGGAATACGTAGGGGGATTACTGGAAAAGGTTGTAGTATTTGGCATTACACCTGCTGATTACATTTGCTTGAAGGTTTCTAAACCACTCCAAATATTCCATTTTGTGCATATCCTGTAATCAATGAAGTCCTTGCGACCACAAACCTTTGAGGCATTCTGTCAAACAGTTCACGTTCATGGTCTATGCTTTTTGCATTTTGCTGATAAATGCTGGAATCCATCTTTACACCTGCATATTGCATTTTCTTGAAAGTTTCTAAAGCCTTTTCAACAATTCTATTTTGTGCTATCTCGCAATCTTGGCATTCCATGAGATCGCACCTCTTTGAGGCATTTTGACAAACAACTCACGTGCCTTGCATATACGTGCACATAATACCAAAGCTCCCTTTTTGGCGCAGGCAGTGAGGATGCTGGTAAAGGTTGCAAAAATTGGCTTTACACTCGCTGATTGTATTTGCTTGGAAATTTCTAAAGACTGTAAACAAATCCATTTTGTGCTTCCCCTGCAATTCTTGCATTTCATGAGATTAATGATAGAAAAATTCCGTTGTTATGCTTGATGGATGTCCCTTCATTATTACTGGATATCTGATACAGTGCACAATATTATAGTGCAAGTTGTTCTTTTCCAGATTTCTTCATTTAGCATCACCAATATTCTCTACAAGAACATTCGTACATGTTTAAAATGATGGAGATGGTCGACATCCCTCAGAACAATTTCTCTGGCAACAATCTAGGAGCTGGAATTTAGATACAGTGTGGCAATCAGAACATACTCGAAGGTTCTTAACAACTCTGATAGATGTACTTAAGGTTGGGACACGTTTAACAAACCAAATGCAATTGCTAACTTTATATTTGGTGGCAGAAAACTGATTATTTATTATTATCTTCTCTTCCACAGCATGAAGTAATAGCCTTGAATCTAGAATAGCTTGCTGCCTTCTTTTGCCAAGCCAATTTTTCCGATTTGGCATAGATCTCCCATGTTGAGGATGTGATTTATCTCCTCCAAAAATAAATCAAAGAATTTACCATTTAACCTATTAATGGCTATCATACCTTAACATTTATACAACGTTTTGGATGTTATGACTAGACAGGGTAGCCATAGGTTAATTATAAAATATCATGATATGTTGGTATAGGTTATTATACTATATCTTAAATCATATTATTTTAGATATATTTTAGTATATTAGAGTATAATTATTATTACATTTGAAATAATGAAATGGTATTATTTATGTTAAAAATTTGGTGTTAAATAGCATTTCTATTTTGAATACCTTGTAGTTATGGCCATACATTAAATGATCAGTGGAAACATAACTTGTGAAATATTATTACTTGGTATGGTTTTGCTCCCCCAAACTCTTCCTCCCTAGTATTGACCTTTTACTTCTCTGATTTAGCAAAGTTGTTGTTTGAAAAAAAAAAAGTGTTTCCATGATGGTTTTAGTGTAAGTTAATTAAAATGAAAATTATTGTGAAGATCCCCAATAATGTGCACATTTAGGTTTTAACATTAATGATCTAAAGTTTTCTCGTGTACTTTTAAGTCCCATTGACCTACTTTTGATCATGTGTCAACATTAATATAACTTCTCCCTCTGTGGAATTTGAGTAGGAAATAACGTTTTGTGTCAAAGCTTGCCCCTCTTCCTTATAGAAGTTAAGGCGGAGCCTGTCAATCCTCTTATTGTGTAGCACTCATGTTGTAAACCTCATTGTAGCCTATCTCTGCTATGGTATGGCTTTGTCTGGAATGTGATGCAATTGAGGTCTTCTTCATCCATTGAAAAATTGTTGTACTTTGAGGTAGTAATTTGTTTGGTGTCCATTGTCTCACTCTTAGCCATTGTTGGCATTATTTGAGTTTCTGTTGTATCAGTTTTGATTTTGTCACTATGTAAATAGAATTAAAGCACACCCTATACAGTCCACTTTACTGTTTAATTCGATTAACTACTAAAAGGGGGTGTATGCTCATAGTGCCCATATTCTCTACCTACTCATACTGTGCAATTGCGAGTGTGAGAAGCCATGCTACTGTTGTTTCTTACTATTTATATATGTCATGTTCATTCCTATTGAATTCTCTCACAACATGCTTGAGTGTTGACTTGTGGACATTGGCAACTGTCAAGACAAGTAAAATAAGAGTTGGCATCAGTGAATATGGATAATGAGAATGGATTAATCAATTGACTTTTGCTATAAATAGTTAGTCTTAAGAAAATAATTTTACATTTTCTTTCAATTTTCCCCCTTGCCCATCAATATACTCCAGAGTATATCCTGCTATCGATGTAACCATTGCACCTCGTTGAGGTGCAAACACTAGTTACTTTGTTTCTAGAATATATTCATATAAAAGATGCATCAATATATGAACCAATTCTATTCCAAACAAATTTATAAATTTTTACCTAAAATTACTTTTGTTCCAATTGCAAGTCCATCATCTCTGTGAAGACAGCTTCCTGTGTTGATGGAATTTCTTTTCCAGCCTGGGAAAACATTGCTGTGCATAGGAATCTATAAATAGGAGGAGGTATCGGTTTGTAAAATGGGCATGGGAGGACAATTGTATGCTATATCTACCTGGATTGATGAGGAGGGAACAAACTGTAGTTGTATTTTCTTCTTTCAGAATTAAGGAGAACAATTATGTTGTATTTTCAAGAGGTGAGAGGCAAAAGAAAAGGAGCATGGAAGCATAGGAAAATAATGGAAATAGGTACCTAATGGAGCAAGGGACAGATTGCATCCATGGCCAACATCTTGTTGAATGGAACAAGGGGCAGATTGTATCCATATCTTTTGCACACTCGTTGTATTTGTCAATTTAATATAGGTAGTAGCCAAGGTATCTACTGTGATCAATTTTGTATCTGCCTCTATGTTGTTATGTTTCTCTCTGTTTTATTTGTTCATATTGTTATTTTGCATTCCATACCCTGCACTCTATCAGGAGAGAATATATGACTTTGAAAGTACTCATACATAATCCTCGGTTCTTAGAACAGGTGTGACAAAGACAACATTTGTACATTGCCTCAGAAATTACATTTTGAAGAATAAGTAGGACAAAAATACCTAGAATATTTTCAGCTACAGTAAGGCTTACACTGATTTCAGATGATTATATTCACAATTAAGATCATGGCATGGGAGGAATACATAGCCAAGCATTCAATGACTCGGCAAATTCCTCCAGCACTAAACAATAGTTACATGAGAGACAAAAGAACACCCATAAGCGTTCCTTACTCTTTTCAAAACTTGTGAGGGATGCAAATGGAAGGGGGCTATTGCTTTAATATTCAAGCAGTAGGTGGTTCCATGGAAAATTTCAATTTTAAAAATGCGAAGAGGAGGTTGGAGATATGCATCCTACTGCTTTGAGTTTTGTAATTTTATTGCTACATGGAAAATTGATATTTTTGAGGGAAATATTTATATCTAGCAGAACCAGATTAACACTTCGAAGTTTTAAATAAATGTCACAGAGTTAATAATTTATGTTCCTCCATGTAACCCAAATTTAACCATGTATGCAGCTTGCACCAGAAAAACAACTCTTTCAAACTGATGCATTAGCATATGCCTAACATTTAGTGGAGAACCTCACTCAAGATATCAGTTTGTTCTTTGGATCCTGATTTTCATAGGAATATAAAATATTTTTTGTTTAGCTACAAGAATTGAGATTTAGATAACGGAAAAAAAATCATTAAGCACAATGTTTTGAAGGCTGACTAAAAAAGTTACTCATAGGATTCATCCAAGGTTACCTGATTAGTGGTTGCAGCAATAATTCCAATAGGAAGTGTGAAGACCAAAGCAATAAGACATGCGAACCCACCAGGGCGATTGAAGCTGATCAATGTAGTAATCACATGCAAAGATAGACAAAGCAATATTACCAATTGGTATTAGTTGGAACCATAATTGTGGCGCCTGTTTGCATTTTCTCATTATCTTGGTGTGCACATCAACTCTAGGATCTCTAAAAGCGGACATGCTCAGGTGCCAAATTTCTCTACACCAAAAACAATGACATTAATAGATGCAGCCAATCAGATGATATCTTAGAGTTCTATTGAATTCAAAAACAGGATATTAGAAATGGAGATGGATACATACTTTCCATGGAAAAGTACATGAACTATTGTGGCAGTCAATGCAACGAATCCCACTCCATACGTCATAGCAAAGAAGGTACTTAGATTTAATGTGCCATACTTCTTATACTTGTTTAAGTCCAGATGGAAATTTGAATCGATAATCTTGGAGATATTGTACGTTTGGCCAAAGGAGATAAAAATATGACTTGAAAATATGGGAAATGTCTTTGCATCAAAAAGATTCAGCCAATATGCTAATGGTGTGATCACATACATTACAAACCCAAATCCAACAACTACATTGGCAATGGTAAACCAAGGACTGGCAAACGGGCTTCCCAAATACGAAGAAATTGTGGACCAATCAAGACCAATGACACCTATACCAAGACCTTGCAATCCTGAACCCAGTTGTGCCATCACATATTTTGGAAATATCCAGCATACCCATGAAAATGATGTGATCATGGGAAACATATATCCGAGTTAAAAATAATAGGAAAAACTACATTTAAGAACCAATACAAAGAACTGATTCCCCGTAAGGCCTCCCTTGGGCCTCTTCTCCTTTTCATGAAGAGCTCTACAATCATAACAATTCAAACAACATAAATTTACTTAATGTCCAAGCGTCCAACAAGTCTAATTTGGTGTATCAATTTTAATATAATTTTAATTCTAAATGAATGAATACATAAAAAGTGGGGTTGCCAAGAAGTACATATTCAAAGTAAATGATTCCCCAATGCATCTCTATCCATGTAGGGCAAGAAAAGAAAAAACAAGTGATGAGCTAAAGTAAACAATGGGAGTACCTAGTAGATCTATCCAAGTAGAACAAATAAAGAAAGCATCAAGCAAGTACAAGAGAAAACAAAAAATGGTAGAAGAAAGATGTTAAAAAAAACAAACAGTCAATATAAGATTCAGGTCATCCTTTGCTACCCTTGAAAGTTGAGATCATGGTGATTTATAAGATTTGTGTTGATACTTGGATGACACTTTTGAGGTCTACTCTAGCTATGATGCTATTTGATTCCAACGTCTCTTTTAGTATGGGCTATTCAAAGTTTGTGCCACTCTTAGTGTTCGAAGCCATGGTCTTACTGATTTATTAGGTATGTGTTGATGTCTGGCTGAGGCATTTGGGGTCTGTTATACTTCTGCCTAAGAAACGATGTAATTCTAAGAGAGCCAAAGGTATCTTGCAGCATGGGTTACCTGCAGGCTGCAACACATGACGTTTCATAACAAGTGATCACTTTGAGGCTTTTGTGGTCTACTCCACCTAAAGATGCAATAAGATTCCCAGGCCTCATGTGGAATGTGTTATCCAAAGTCCATTGTACTCTAGACATTTGAGGCCACATGTGGTGATTTTCAAGGCTTGTATTGATATTGAACTCAGGCATTTGAGGTATCCTTATATAAGATACGATGTGATTCTAGGGTCCGTTATGTCATGGAAAATCGATAGATAGGGACACTCTTGATGTTTGAGGCCAAGGTGACTTATAAGATTTATAATGATTTTTTCTCAAGGCCTTCTGAGGTCTACAAATTTTGATCTTATTTTGACTTTCTCCATGACAGGTCATAGGCATTGATATAAACAGAGAATCATATGATTTGGGGAGGCCTATAATCAGATTGGTAAGAAGATTAGAATTTTGAGGATTAATAATAGTTGTGAGTACAATAATGAAGTTATATATCTTACCAATAAATGATCATAATTACCTTAAGTGGATCACTTCAATCAAGCTCATGAAGAGTGTTAGTGATAAAATCTTTCACTATAAAAAATTGTAAAAGGATTATATCCATGTAGGTGAAGTATTGAAGCTCTTCATCTAAGTACAATAATGAAGTTATACATCTTACCAATAAATTATCATAATTACCATAAGTGGATCACTTCAATCAAGCTCATGTTGCTCAATTTTAATCTTTCTTTTAGCAAGTGAAGGGAGATAGGTTTTAGATTACATTTTCAGATTACTTTTGTTTACTATGAAGAGATTGAAGTAGCAAGTGAAGGGAGATTCATCTCATTTGGAAATATTCTGTCGTGGTAGGGTTTCGCCCATTATTCCTCATTGGCATCGTTCTTTCCACCATACAATTTGACCAGAATCTTGAGGTAAATCACTTGCCACAGTTTTAGTGATTTTTTTAATTTTTGGAATATCTACGCAAACATCAAACAATTATGCTTGATTATTTGACTTGTGAATGTAAGTGCTATCTTTGATTTTTATGCATTTGCTCATTGCTTGTAGCATTAAGGGATTTTGTATTAACTAACCCGTCTTTGTAGGGGGTCAGTTTGTTCTGCCCCTCTAAGGGTATGGAACAAAATAAGTCATGCTCTTTTTAATTTACTTAATCATCTCCAAAACAAGGATGTGATTATCCTTTTATCACTATGGAAATCTAGGGTGGTTGTATCCTTGTAATATTCAAAATAGGTATGAAATAATTCCCAAGCTAATACATAATTTAGACAAATAAATATTATTTTTATCTTATGATTTGTAGATAAAATTATTACTAACTTAATTAACTTTCAAGATATTAGTATTGTAGTTGACAACTCTGCTTAATAGCAACAAAAAACTTGCCTCTTCAATGACAATGACTAATTAGAAGATGATTATGCTTTCATAGCACAATGTAAAGAATCCTTCATTAAATATAAAATCACAATAAGAAGCAATCTATATTATAGAATTTTTGACACTGAA
The DNA here is from genome assembly GCA_007258455.2 of Sequoia sempervirens. Taxonomy (NCBI): domain Eukaryota; kingdom Viridiplantae; phylum Streptophyta; class Pinopsida; order Cupressales; family Cupressaceae; genus Sequoia; species Sequoia sempervirens. Next base: position 128,257,748 of record VDFB02047397.1, read on the forward strand.
CACCACTTTTTTAGAATATTAAATTTTACATTTAACATGCAACCAATATATACCTTCAATTTTTTTTCAATGCTTTCAATTTGACATTAATTTTAATTTATAAATTTTTTTGGCTAACACACATTAAATAGATAACATTAAAATACAAAAATACTTTAAAATCATAGTAAATATTTCATAATGATAAAAGAATAAAATCCTAATAAATATTAATCAATGATTTTAACTAATATAAAAAAATTGAAAATGCTCCTCTTGTAGACATTGAGCTCTTCTTCCTTGCTTCCCACTTTTCAACAACCACTTCAATCCTCCCTTTTGTAGAAGATCTTAGTTTCTTGCAAAAATTTCAAAGCTCTCATTTTATGGATTGATCAGATCTAGGTTTCTTGTGGCTCCTCAAAGTTGACCAATAGTCCCTTTGATAGGATCTGGCTTGAGTATTTATATTTGGGTTTTTGGAATTTACTCTTGCACTTCTTTCTTTGTGAGGGCTATTTTTTCCTCCAGCTTATAGTTTCTCCCTATTTTCATCTTATTTAAGTTTGGACTACTTAATTGTTGAGATCTTCTAATCGGTCCCATTTACTACTTATCTATTAGTGTATATGATGTGCAATTAGGGCTAAAGCCCTATATCACAAATTTTGCTTCAATATTTGTTTAGAATTTCTCAGACTACCAAAATATTCCAACAATTCAATTCGTAATAAGCCAATTTTTCATTCATTGGGTGTGTAGCTCGGGCCAATTGCTTCAAATCATCTAAATACTATATTACAAATTATGCAACAATTAACATTTCATTTTCCTTCATTTGTCTAAAGTTATTTCATTCCATTATGCACTCATGCACAAACACATACTCTCTACATATTACAAATCATATAAATCCTATATTACAAATTATGCAACAATTAGCATTTCATTTCCCTTCATTTGTCTAAATTTATTTCATTCCATTATGCACTCATGCACAAACACATACTCTCTACATATTAACATATATATAGGTTTCTATCGGCGTAATCCTTGAACCTCCTTTAAGTGCAAGTGCTAGTTTCTACAACATTTTACCCATAACGTGAACATCCTCACCCTATATATAGGATAGTAAAGCAAAATATATGTAGTCTAAAACACTTAATCTCTATTCCACACTCTTTGAAAAGAGGATCCAATCAATCAATTGACAAAATGATGGCCATTATTTCTTGCTTATAACAATGACCAAAAATGGGACACGACTTTTTATATAGCTTGTTATGCCTCAATTTATTTCATATTGAATGGAATCCTAGAAAAGTATTAGAGGGATTATTATGAAGAGATACAAATTTTCATTACATAGGGATGTATTCTATCGTGCATACCTTTTGATTGAGATATAGAACCTAAATCTACCCTATTGTTCCATATATTACAATCAACTTTCTATTATATATTCTTCCTATTCATATTACATAAACCAATTTTCAAACCCTTCTAGTACACATCTTTTATGAACATTTTATTAAATACATTTTCAGTGAAAGTTTTATAATCTTAAATATAATAATTTGTTAATTACTCATATTATTTATGGGATAGTTGACATGATTTTATTTTGAATATGCAACTTTGCATCTCAACCAAATGTGTGGATGGCTAAGACAACATCAATGACCACATGAGATATATAAGAGTAAGTGAATTTGAATATTTTGAGGATACAAGCATAACTAAGTCGATAGAGAAAGAGAGTAAGGGATATGCTTTAAAATTAGAATTAAGATATGTTTAAATGAATTATATATAGATAGAATTAAAGAGGAATATGGTGTCTTTAGTTGATTCTAGTTTTAAATAGGGAGTTCTCAAGGCGATACCAATTTTAAACAAGATTTTCAATATTAATATGAAGACATCTATATGATATCAAGTTTTCAATAATTCCAATGAACATATAAAGAAACATAAATTAACATATAAACAAAGGTTATAATTTAGACTTATAGAATCTGGTTTCATAACTCAAAGATTAGGTAAAACACATAATATTAATGATACACAAGGAACACTTTAAAAAGGCATAAAGAAAACTTTGGAGGTAGGAAGGTCTAATCAACCTAGTTCTAATACCAAATGTAATGTCATTTTTCCTCTTGTGGTTATTAAGCATTAGCAACATATTTAATATAGAAAATATTAGAGTTTACAATATGCAATGTTATTAAAATAAATGTGAATAATTAATGTAAACTACCAATATGGGACAATTAAATAATTAACATAATAAATGGAATAACACCACAACATAGATCAATCATATAAATATCAAAATCATATAAATAATATTCCCAATATTATTGAATCAATGGTTCTCAATACTTATCTTTTAAAGTCATGGAAACGCTACTATCTGGCACTCAGAGGAATGGTTATAGATGTAGGTTGTTTCTTGGTAAAAGCACCCCTGGAGGAACCAATTCTTGCACAAAACCAACTTGCCTTGACGGCATAAACTCAGCCTTGGCCAAGACAGTCACGGGTGTACGTTGTACCCCGAGTTGGACACACATTGTGTGCCCTTTCTCCAAATATTTAAATGCCCACCTATGACCTTAATCTTCACTCCTTTGTGCCCTTTTAGTTCCTCTTTCCTTTTTCTCTTCTCTCCTTGAATGTTCTCCATCCTTGAATATTTTTCATGTCTCACATGAATGATTTACATATCCTTTTAATGGGTGGTTTCTAAACCATCACACCCTTTCACAAAAGGTTACCTTTTAATAATTATTTAAATAAATAATTATTCTTCTTTTTTAAAGAGTGTTCTTTATTAATCTCTCTTTTAAACAAAGGATCATTATATCCTTTATTTTATATCTCCCTTTTAATTTTAAAGGGTTATTCTTATATTTCTCTTCTCTTGGGGAAAAATTCACATAACACAATGAGTGACCTCTTTGTTATGCAGGTGGAGCCTTCACATTTCAAGCACTCTAAGAGGCTCAATCATTACCACCCCTAGGTCTTGTACATGTAGTGCATTCCAATCAACTACATGCTTAACACTTGGTATATATTTATTAAGATAAGACATGAAAAAAATTGTGCATCCTAGCAAGAGCTAATGGTAAAGAAATCCTATAAACAAATGGGTTGAATTCTTTGAGAACTTCAAAGGGACCCACATATCTAGGAGCTAGTTTGGATGAATTTTTAAACTTGATGGAACTCTTGTGAATTTTGACTCTTAATATCACTTTTATCCTATTTAGAAATGTCTTGGTATACGTTTAGCATTAGCATAGCTTTTATGGCTATCATTATCCTCTAATAATCTCTTCTTGATCAATTTGATTTTCTCTTCCATTTCTGATAACATTTCTAGACCAAGGCTAATCATATCTTCTAGCTTATCCTAGCATATAGGAGTTCAATACTTTCTCCCATACAATGCTTTAAATGGAGCCATCTTAATAGCATAATGATGAGAATTATTGTAAGAAAATTATACAAGAAGAAGATAACCCCCCCCCACTTGTATTGTTGATCCATGCAATATATTCTCAATAGATCCTTCAAAAATTGGTTTAACCTTTCTGTCTAACCATCTAGATCTCAAGATGATAATCTTACCTTATGTTCAACTGAGTTCCAAGCTAGGACAATAAGGTTTTCCAAAACCTTGACATCATGTGTGCATCCCTATCCGAGATAATCTTCTTAGGAACACCATGTAACCTAAAAATTTCCTATACAGACTTACATGATATGACTGGTGTTCCATCTATAAAATTTGAAGGTATGAAGTGAGCTACTTTGGTGATTTTATCCACCACTACTAGAATAACATTATACCTATTTCTAGACATATGAAGACCTTTAACAAAATCGATACTGATGATCTACCACTTCCAATATGGAATCTTATGAGTATATAAGAGTCCTACTAGGTGATGAAATTTTACTTTCACCCTTTGGCATTCTAGACACCTTGCTACAAACCTTGTAGCATCCCTCTTCATTCCTTTCTAGAAATACAGTGGTTTCACATCTGCTAGAAGTTTTTTCACTCCAGGATAACCTAAACATGGTACAAAATGAACTTCTCTCCACACGATATTTCTTAACTCCTTGGAGTTCGAAACATATATTCTTCCTTTGAATCTTAGTAGTCCATTTGGTTCAAAATAAAACCCATCATACCTCAAATATTTAGGATTTTCCATGAGATATTTCTTAACATTCTCATTATATTCATCTCCCTTGGAATTTTGTAACACCTGGTTCTTAAAATTAGAATGAATATAGATCATTGAGGAGATATGTCTCCTTTGAGTTAGGGAATCCACCACTCAATTTTATCTGCCCTTGATGTAATTGATCTCAAAATTGTAGTTAGATATTAATTCTAACCATCTCCTCTAATGGGAATTGAGATGTGATTTGGTAAATAAATACTTAATATCTTGACGGTCTAACCATAAGTCAAAGGGTTTCCCTAGAAAATAATGCTACCACATTTGCAATGCATGCACAACTGCTACCAGCTTGAGATCATGAGGAGCATAATTTTGCTCATATGTATTTAGCTTCCTTGAATAATAGGTGATAACTCATCCTTCTTGCATAATCACACCTAATCCTTCTCTCAAGGCATTAGTGATGACCACAAAATGACATTTTGGATTAGGAACTTTTAGTATCAGTGTCATGGTTAACTTCTCTTTCAGTTTATCAAATGCCTCCTAGAATTTCTCTGACCAATCAAATATTTTGAATTTGTAGAGAAGTAATGATATAGGAAATTCTTGAAAATTTAGCCATGAAATATTTGTAATAACCTACCAAACCTATCAATCTATAGACTTCATACACATTTTTCAGTGCAAGACACTCTAGAATGGCTTTGATTTTTGTGAGATCTACTACAATTCCCTCAATTGAGATTACATGACCTAGGTATTGTACTTATTTTTGAAAGAAAGTATACTTTGAGAGCTTACCATATAGCTTATGCTCTCTTAGATGTTGAAGAATGATCTACAAATTTTGGAGATGTTCTTCTTCATTCTTAGAATATATTAGAATATCGTCTAGGAACACAATAACAAACTTATCCAAATAATCTTTGAATACGTTTTTCATCAAATTCATGAATGTTGCAGGGGCATTCATCGGTCCAAAAGGTAGGACTATGAATTCATAATTCCCATATCTTGTGCTAAAGGTTGTTTTATGGATATCTTCATCTTTAAGCCTTAATTGATGGTATCCAGATTATAAATTGATCTTTGAAAATATAGCTACCCCACACATTTGATCAGAGAGATCATCAATACATGGAAAAGGATACTTATTCTTTATCATTTCTTTAATAAGCATATGATAGTCTATACACAAGTGTAGTGTGGCATCCTTTTTTTTAACGAAAATCACTGGCACTCTCTAGGGTGAAACACTAGGTTTGATTAATCCTTTAGCTAACAACTCCTACAATTGAGCCTTCAAATCCATCAACTCTGTTGTAGTCATTCGGTAGGAGCTTTGGAGATTGGTTCCAATCCTAGAATTATATCAATGGAGAAGTCAAAATCTCTCTTGGGAGGTAATCCAAGTAGTTCGTCTAGAAAATCATCCTCAAAATCCTGTAGAAATGGGTACTTATCCATATCATTTTTTTCTAAATCCATAGATTCCTCTTCTTCCATTCCTTGGAGTTTCTAAGGTTCATAGTACACTAAGTCATCTTAAAAGATAAACTCTTTGTAATCCTCCATTTTCTCCATTTTGACCATAAAGAGTTGACACCCTTTTTGCTTGGCCCTCTTTAGTTGTATGACATATATTTTCCTTAACTTCTCTGGGTGTATCTTGCAGAGAAACTTTGTTTCCAATATTGTCTAGACACTCTACTATTTTAGAAAATTAGTCTACCTTATCCCTATGTCTCTATAACTAGTTTATTCCTAGGATGACATCATAGGATCATAAGGGTGTTACATATAAGTTCACTTCAGTTGAAAAACTTGGAAGTTCAAGCTTAGCTTCAAAAAAACACTGCTCTACTTGAGCTCTTGTCTAGTTAGCATACTTTACTGACCATGGTTTTTCCATATAGCCAACTTTTCTAAAAATAAATTATGTAATATTTTGGTGAAATAAAATATTTAGTAGCAGTAATGTCTATTAAAACCAAAATTGGTATGCCAAACAAAGTACCTGGAGTTTCAACTGGAGTAATCTGGTACTCTTCCTGTCGATTATCTAGTGCTGCATGAATCCTCTGCTGGATTTTTTTTTGCTATGATGGTAATGGATAACCTTGAAGTTGCACTCCTTGTGTGTTATTAGGACATTGATTGGCATAATTGTCATCTCCACATGTGAAACACCCTCTAGGAGGTCCTCTCCTTTCAAATGGCTTCCGTGAGTTGTCACTATTTTACTTGGAGTTTTTTCTATTATTATTCTTGTCACTCTTGGACTCATTCCAATTATTTTGGAACCCCTTATCACCTTTCTTGTTAATTTCTTACTTATCAATCTTCCTGAATGATTGGGATGATTATGACCAGTTAAAATTCTTATGGTTCTTTTCTTGATAAGAAGATATAGAATTTGGCTTCTTCTCTTGTTTAATGACCTTTTCATAGACTTTGTCATGGTAGTGGGACCATGAACATCTACCTCACCTCCAATTTAGGCATTAATCCCCATAATAAACCTCCTTATACGAAATCGCTCATCCTTCTAGTATTGGGAAATATACTTAAGGAGATGAGTAAACTTCTCCCAATACTCAATTACTGATGAGTCACCTTGTCTTAGGTTCTAGAAATCCATGAGTCTCTAATAAAAATATCATTGTGGTAACCATCTTTTCCTAAATATTACCATAAACTCATCCCATGTTAGGCTCAGTGAACTCAACCCCAAATCCATCTTTTTATTCATTCACCAAGTGGATGCTTCCCTAGACAAATGATATGCTCCCCATACCACCTTTGTTACTTCTGAATAGTTCTTGATTTCAAAATATTTTTCCATTTCAACAAGCCATGCCTTTGCCACATCTCTGCTCACAGTGCCATTAAATTTAGGGGGTGTGACTTTCTTCATATCTCTAAATTGTTCAAGGTCCAATTGATTCCTTTTCTCCTCATCAGGCCTTGACTCAAAATTAGTTTCTCCATGCTCACTTTGAGTTGTGCGTTCATGATGATTTTCATCCTCACCTTCATGAGATGATTCTTTCTTAGTCCTACTCTGACCTATGACCTCTGACCTCTTGCTCAAGGTTACTAATCCTCACTCTTCTTTCATTAATAATTGCAAGGATTTGATTTAATTTCACATTAGAGTTGTCAAAAGGTTGTCCTACCTCTTGACCACCTCCAAGGTTGGTTTTGGTTCAGCCACAGGGACATGTACTATGGCCATAGTTGCTTTTTCCCTCTACTTCTCCAGCTTGATACACTTGAGAGTGTTAGCTAGGCTCTCAAAGTCAGCCAACCATGCATCTTTAATGTAACTAATATTGTCTAGGAGTTTCACCTCTCGGGATGGATCCTTCTTAGCCTTTAAATAAAGAAGGTTTCTGGATATAGATTTCCCTATAGTTTTCTTTGTCCTTACCATTATAGCTAAAGAACATTCAAAAATTAGCTACTGATAATGTTTGAAGAAAATTTTATGTAGTGAGCCCATAGGTGCATGTATTGAACCTAGTAGCTCTAATAGCATATGTAACATATCTACCCATACAACATAGTAAATACTTAGGTTTTAACTTTGAAGTAAATAATTTCCATTCCTTAAAAATAGGGAGGCAATTTTTTTCTTTTCTAAAATTATTTATTGTACTTTGCATAATTGAAAACATAAAACATTTCATATTTGAAATAACATTACTTTTCAATTGCAATTTGCATAATTGAAAAAGAAACACATCTTTCCAATTGCAATTTTCATATATGAATTACAATCAAGTAAATAGAATTACAATTTTACAAATAAGTACAAGGTCAAAACTTCCTTATTTGGATTAATCTTCTATTTCATAAGCCTTGGTGTTGTCGTCTACAAGAGGGAGAGCATAACCCAAGAGCTTTACCTCGAACCACAGATCGGTGGTCCCCTACACACCTTCCAACTGAAAATGGCCCTACCTTTCAACAAAGAGTATAGACTAAGCAACCCCTAGCATGTCATCTGAGTCTCTAGCATTGTTTCCTACATAACAAATACAATCATACAACTAAAGACTTCTCTAAGTAATTTTGACACTACTAACTAGTTATGCAATTCTAGAGCATTGTGAACCAACAAGTGCAAGCAAAGACTTTTACACCTACTTTGGCCAAATTTTGAATAAAATTCAACCACTTCCTTAAAAATTGGAGTCGTACATACACCCACTTCTAAATCCACTTGGAAATATTTAATGACCTATGGTTAACTCAAACTTACTATTCAAACAAATGGTTTGAATTTTTAAAAGGTTCTCAAATAAAAGTGATGACTCACTAAGTCAGAACATGACTGGGTTGGTTAAGTTCTTTGACTTGAACACCCATGTTACAAACTCATAACATCTTGGGTCTTGGAAAATTGTGCCACTTGTTCAAGTCCTTACCTTGAACTGTGAGAGTAACTACTCTCCTACTTTCCTACACCTCTATTTATACATGATGACAAAATGCCATTTATTTGACCTTCCTAGTCTCATTTTAAAAATATTGGAAAAATAAAAAAAGGCGTTCAACAATTCAATATAATATCTTATATATAAGGTTACTTCTTCATAATAATGTTTCAGGTTTTCAACAACAAAACTTATTGTTTTGTTCATAAAGAACACCATATTAAATCTAGTTGTTTGCGATAATAATATCGTTTAAATTACACTAAGTGTAACTAAGTTCAAATATTAAAGCAAAATCATCATTATATCAACTTATTAGACTTTCCAAACTTGTACCTCCCAACTTAGAAAATATTGACTTTATATACTATGATACTAATTGTAGTTCTATAGATAGTATTCTTGTTATTCTCAGATATATACATGTATAGTTTTCAGCTTATCTTCCAAACTTATAAATAATAAAAAATAACCTTTCTGCGCACAAATGTATGTTCATATTTAAACATGCATCTTACATATATATACAAATATCTATTTTTTTTGGCTACTCAAATTATTACATATATATGTATGAATAAATATGATTACATAGGCACAAATTGCTAGAATATTTTTAAATGGCTAAAGAAGAAACAATTAAATAACTAATGCCAACCTTATTGGTGCAATTCATTTATGCTCAATAATTAATCATATTTTATTCCCTTTTACTCTAAATTGTACCAAATTACTTTAGCCAAAGTTATAGATAAAGAAAGAGAAAAGATTTGTATTCATGCTTGAATGATATATAAACTCTAAACTCCACCATCCGATCAGATTTTTATTCAATTGATAATCTACAGGAATGAATTTCCTCTTTAGTTTCTCCACCATTCAATCCCACCTAGTTATCTTCTCTTTACCTCTTTGGTTTCTCTCCAACTAGACTTATTTCCACCATATGCTAGCATGGCCTTTACAAATTTGACCCTCTCCGGATCTTCTATTTCCTCATACTCAAAATACTTTTCCATGTCATTGACCCAATTGATCAACTCCTTTGGATTCATATTTCCAGAAAAATTAGAAACTTTTATCTTTGGCCTCTTTTCAATCTTAGAAATGGCCCTAATCAGTCTGTCTTCTCTAGGATCCATTACATCATGTGCTTCTTCTTTGAATGGCTCTTCATTTTCAGCCTCATCTTCACTTTCATCTCTTCTTTTGACATCAACTCCTCTACGCAACTCCTCTTCCAGTGCTTGAACTTGTCTCTAGAGGGCTCTAAAACCCTCTTCTATTACCCCAACATTTCTCCCACCACATTTTATTCATGGAGTCATCTTTTCTCACAGACCCACAACCACAAGTCTTGGTGCAGACTGCCTCACGTTCGACTATCAATCTACACACTCAGGAACTCCTACTCTGATACCACTTGATGAAGGGTACTCCCCTTACAATCTAAAACTCGCAAAAACAACATGAAATTGCACAAACAAAATGCAAGAAGGAAGCAAATATTTTCTATTATCACTAAAATGAAAATGAAATTACAACATTACAATTACCATCACATGGGCTTTCTAATTACATAAATCTATAAATCTACAAATTAGAGCCACCATCTATACTCCTCTTCCCCCTCTACTGTAACCCCCATTCAAATCCTTTATTTGGAAAGTGTAACCACCATAGAATCTTCTAGAAAGTGTAGCTTCCTCAAGAAGATATTTCAAAATTTTATTAATTTTGGTAGTGCAACTTTGCAGGGTCATAACTTTTAATTCAACCATTGGATTTTCAATTATAATACCTTGTTAGAAAGCTCTCGATAAGGCACAACCCCATAAAGTAGTACCTAAAGGTAGAATACTTTTATTTTGCGTGAATTTTCAGGCTCATCCAGAGCCTCTAAGTGCTTCAAAATTGACTTTGAATATTTTAACATATTTTTTCGAAAATTGAAATTTTAATATCTCTCAATGACAAATGATATTGAAGTGATTTATTTTCCATTGGATTTTGCTCACCATTCTAGAGGTCTGTGTATTTTTTGTGTCCAACTGTGCATAAATGCAAACTTACTACAAATAGTAACCTTGCCAAATTTAGCCCTTATTGAAAAGAAAAATGTTTTTGTGTGATGGAAGATTACTCTTACACCCTCGATGCTCTTACATCAGACACCCAAGGTAATTTCAAAAGTGACCTTGTCACTTCTTAGGAGTTATAGGGAAACCAAGGTAGTTAATCTCAATCTCATGAGATAACCATGATGAATCTTCAATAGGCCTTCCTCTCCATTTCACCAAGTACTTTGCATATTGCTTGTTTCTTGTGCTTCTACCCACATGGCTATCCAAAATTTCTTCTCTCTTCCTTTTTTGAAGTAGGTGCTAGAATGTTGAATTGTGCCTCAGTCAATTCATTATCCTTATATCATTCATGATATTCTATCAAATCATCAATGTTAAGCATAAGTGAAACATGAATCTCACTCGACAAATCTACCTCATAAGCATTTCCTGAATCATGATTCTTCAGGATCTTGCATGGTCAAAACTTCTTCATCTTTAACTTGTTTTATGTACCAACTGTAAACCTCTCCTTTTACAAATGAACCATGAATTCATCACCTACTTGGAACTCCTTACACCTCCTTTTTTGATCTATCTTACCCTTATACTGAGAGTTCATCTTATTGATATGTTTCTTCACCTTGTCATGCAAATTCTTTAGTTGCTCAACACAATGTTTAGCCTCGATGCTACTCTTCTCTCCCTTATCCATATGTCTCAATTCAAAATCAGTTCTTGGACTACTCCCATACACAATCTAGAATGGTGATTTACCAGTGCTCCTATTGATAGGATTATTGTAAGCAAATTTTTCTTGTGGTAAAATCAAATCCCATCCCTTGGGTTTGTCTCCTACTAAGCATCTCAATAGGTTACCCAAAATACTATTCACCACCTCTATTTTTGCATCAGTATGTGGATGGTGTGTAGAACTAAAATTCAAATTAGTCTTCAACTTCTTCCATAAGGTACTCTAGAAATACCCAATAAACTTGGTATCTCAATCTCAAACTATGCTCTTGGGTAGACCATGTAGTCACACCACTTCTCTAAAAAATAACTCTGCAACATGAGCATCATCACTAGTCTTATGACATAGAGTGAAGTGTGCTATCTTCAAAAATCTATCCACCACCACAAATATGGAATCATGCCCTCTTTGTGTCCTCGGTAAACGAAGAACAAAATCCATGCTAATGTCCTCCCATGACCTATCAGGTACAGGTAAAGATTGATACAATCTAGTATTCTTGCTTGTTCCTATCACCTTTGACACACTCTGCAACTCTACACAAACTTCTTCACATACTGCTACAACTATGGCCAATAGTATCGCTCACCAACAATAGCAATGGTCTTCTTGCGACCAAAGTGTCTAGCTAATCCTCCACTGTTTTCTCCTTGATCAGGTTCTCTCTCATGGAACTCCTTGGGATGCACAAATGATCCTCAAAATAGCATACCATCTTCAATTGTAAAATCTAACCATCTCATCCTATCTAAAGTGATAGGCTCCTTGCAAGCTCTCTAAGCCTCTGCAAAATCAGGATCCTCAAGATACAAGCTCTTGAGTTCATTGAACCCAACAACTTCAATCTACATTTTTGTTAACAAATTTTTCCTCCTACTTAAGGAATCTACAACTCTATTATATCTTCCACTCATATGCTTCAAAACAAATGTATAACTTTGTAAAAATTCAACCCATTTCAAATGTCTTTGATTCAACTTCCCTTGGCTATTCAAATATTGTAAAGCTTGATGATCAGTAAATAAAACAAAATCTTTTGGCAAAAAATAGTGTCTCCATTTCTTCAAAGCTTGAACTATAGCATAAAAATCCTAATCATAAATATTATAATTCTTCTTTGCATCATTCAAATTTTCACCAAAATAGGTGATGGGTTTACCTTCTTGACTCAAAACAGCTCCAATGGTATTGCCACTAGCATCACAATCTACCTGAAATACCTTGTTGAAATGTGGAAGTGCCAAAACAGGTTGCTCTGTAACTTTCTTCTTCAACATATCAAAAATTTTTGTTGCTCCTGTAGTCCACTTAAACTCTTGTTTATCCCCTCCCATTGTTTCAATTAGATTTGCACAAATACTACTGAAACCTTTGATAAACTTTCTATAGAAACTTTCCAATTAACCATGAAAAGATCTCAACTCTGTAGCACTCCTTGGTGTAGGCCATTCAATAATAGCTTTCTCCTTCTTTGGATCCATCTTAAGACCCTCTATTGAGATAACAAATCCTAGGTACACCAACTCTCTCTTCACAAAACTGCACTTCTTCAAATTGGTCAACAACTTCTCCTTACTTAGTTTCTCAAAAACATTTCTAATATATGCATTAAATGCTCCTCCAATGTCTAGCTAAAAATTAAAATGTCACCCAAATAAACAATGAAAAATTTACTAAAAAATTCTTTCATCACCTTGTTCATGGGCTACATGAATGAGCTCAGTGCATTGGTTGGCACAAAAGGCATGACCAACCACTCGTGCAAACCCTCTTTGGTCTTGAAGGATGTCTTCCACTCATCTCCTCTAATCCAGATTTGGCGATAACCACTCTTCAAATCCATCTTCATGAAGTACTCAACTCCACTTAAACAATCCATGATGTCATCCATCCTTGGCAAGGGAAAATTATACTTGATGGTGATCATATTGATGGATCTAGAATATGTACACATCTAACATTCCCCATCCTTATTTGGTGCTAGTACTGCAGGTACTACACACAGACTCAAACTCTCTTTTATCAATCCCTTTCACAACAAATATTGCACTTGTCTATTTAACTCTTCGCTCTCTACTAGAGTCATACAATGAGTTGCCTTATTTGGAAAACTGGCTCCAGGAATTAGGTCCATCTAGTGGCTGATCTTCCTTATTGGAGGCAAACCTTCAAGTTCATTATCAGAAAGAATATCCTAAAACTCATTCAACAAATATGAAACATCACAAGTACCTCATTAGTATCTTCTTTATCAACTCTAGGGATCAATGAAAACCAAAAATGCTCATGTCTCATACCTTCTAGGATCTTTCTTCCATCAACCAAACAAATCCTTGCATTATTGCATACATTTTCTTCTACCTCCTTTAGGGGTTTCAACTTATAACGAATTCCATCCTTTTGTCAAGGAATAGGTTTTAGCATGTCCATGATGCAGTGCTCACCAATCAAACTACCATGGTATGCCTAACAACATGTGACAAGCATCCATAGGTATAATATCACACAAAACCTCATCCTGATAGTTACCAATCTTAAACTTTACCAAACATCAAGCTCATTGACCAAAGCTTTATGGTCCTTCTACAACCATGTGATCAGGTATGGATTTGGATGCCTTCTCTCCAAATACAACTTAGTAACCATTTCCTCTGAAACAAGATTATCAATGCTACCTCCATCAATGATAAAATTAAAAACTTTAACTTCACACTTACATCGAGTGCGAAATAGCTTCTTTCTTTGATCTGGTTCCTTCTCCTCATTCAACAAGGCTCTTCTGACAACAAGGGCCTCTCTTTTTTTAGCATATTTGGGGTGCAAGGAATTGACATCTACATCTACATGCAAAACTCATGCATTTTAGTCAAGTCTTCTATTTTTCCTCCCTTGATGTTGGGGACACTCAAAGGATCTGTTTCCTTCTTCACCACATTGGAAACAGGTTCCACAAAAGCCTCCTCTTCTCGGTCCTCTTCCTCTTCCTCTTTGATATACATTGTTTGTATCTCATGGATAGTAGGTGTTATCTCCTTTTTGGTGTTGGTTTCTACTAGATCCTTCATTCTTCTTTTGATCTTCACTTTAGCCACCATAAGTCTTTCCACCTCAACCTCTTTGCTTTCTCTTGAGCCTTCTATTCAACTTCGGTTCCACCTTCATGGAAAAATTATATGCATCTTCAATAGTGGTCATCCTCACCAAACTCAGCTCCTCTCTAATTCTTGGTTTCAACCCATTAATATATCATGCAACCTTCTCTTTGTCGGCCTCAGAATGGCCTATTTTGATCCAGACCTTGTAGAATTCTTTTGTGTATTCTTTGATAGATTTCCCCGCTTGCTTCATTCCTTGCATCTTCTTCAGCAAATCCAATTCATAATCTACAAGAATGAATTGGCTCCTTAGTTTCTCCAACATCTGATCCCACATGGTTATCTTCTCTTTACCTCTTCGGTTGCTCTCTAGCTAGACTTCTTTCCACCATATACTGCATGGCCTTTGCAAATTTGACCCTCTCCAGATCTTTTATTTCCTCATACTTAAAATACTCTTCCATGTCATTGACCAAATTGATCAACTCCTTTGGATTCAAATTTCTAGAAAATTTAGAAACTTCTATCTTTGGCCTCTTTCCAATCTTAGAAATGGCCCTAATTAGTTCGACTTCTCCAAGATCCATTACATCCTGTGCTTCTTCTTCGAATGGCTCTTCATTTTCAGCATCTTCACTTTCATCTGTTCTTCTGACATCAACTCCTCTACACAACTCCGCTTGCAGTGCTTGAACTTGTCTCTAGATGGCTCTAAACCCCTCTTCAGTTACCCCAATATTTCTCCCACAATGGTTTCTTTGTGGAGGCATCTTTTTCATAGACCCACAACCACAAGTCTTAGTGCAAACTGCCTCACATTTGACGATCGTTCTACACACTCAGGAACTCCTGCTATGATACCACTTGATGAAGGGTACTCCCATTACAATTTGAAACTCACAATAACAACAGGGAATTGCACAAACAAAATGCAAGAAGGAAGCAAATATTTTCTATTATCACTAAAATGAAAATGAAATTACAACATTACAATTGCCATCATATGGGCTTTCTAATTATATAAATCTGCAAATCTACAAATCGGATCCACCATCTATGCTGCTCTACCCCCTGTCCTGTAACCACCATTCACATCCTTTATTTGGAAGGTGTAACCACCCTAGAATCTTTTGGAAAGTGTAACTTTGAATATTTTAACAGGATTTTTGGAAATTAAAATTTTAATATATCTCAAATGAAAAATGATATTGAAGTGATTTCTTTGCCATTGGATTTAGTTCACCATTCTGGAGGTCTATGTAAGATTTTGTGTCCAACCATGCATAAATGCAAACTTACTAAAAATAGTAACCTTGCAAAATTTAGCCCTTATTGGAAAGAAACAACATTTTTCTTCGGTGATGCAAGATTTCTCTTATGTTGTGGATGCTCCTACATCATTCTCATTGGAATTTATACCCCATTAATTTTATTTTACTTTAAAGACACATTGTGCATGCATGCATGTGCGCATGTATGCATATATGTATACATGCATGTATATATGTATGTATGCATGTATATGCATATCTATATATAATTTTCCTCATGTTTTTATTGATAGCATGATTATGGTTTATTTCTAAACATTGCTCCATATCCTAGAGTGATAAGTTATAAGGTGTTGTAAATGTCTTTTTGTTTATGGTCTAAGACAAACACACACTAAACATTTTTTGTTTCCAAAATTTTTTGGTATAACTTAGATGTATATAATAATGTGAAAACTCTCTCTTTTGTTTGTGGTTTTGTCAGACTCTTGTTCTTATTATAGCTACAAATATGTCATATTTTTATTCCAACAATTTTTTATACTCACAAATCAATGTAAGCATAAAAAAGAGGTATAATTAATAACTAAACACTAGCTTCAATATAAACCTTCTTTTATGCAATATTGTAGCTAATAAATGTTGTGAAAGGAAATAAATAGGTTACAAAATCAATTATAATGGGGTAACAAGACAATCAATAGTTTGTCTATTGGTAATACTAATGTACCCTCTTCCAGCACATAACAAATACCTCACTTCAACTCAAAGAAAAAACAACAAGAACAAAAATGTGATTGAAAAACAAGAAAAGTGTTGTGTATTGCATGTCCAAACATTTCATGTCAAATATTGTATCACAAAACAAAAGTATAGTGTTTCAATTTCTACTATATTGAAATCAATGTCAAAAAAAAGAAAACCATGTCCAAGACAAACAAAAAATGTTGTCTTAGTTATAGTCTAGTTTTAACATTTTGTCTCACTCTATTACTCCTTAGTCAAAACCTATTGCACGCATGATTTTGATTCATAGAAAACTGATTGGGGAAGACGTGGTCTTGAATTTAAGTTTTTGTGGGGTCTTATTTTCCAAGTTATTTAAAACCCATCCATTTTGTGTTTGGTACTCTTCATTCATGTAAAGTTGAACCTTCACTCATGTTAGTGAAGTCCAACCTTCTACATTTTCTATAGTTCAAGCTAAGGTGTGTTCATTTTACTGTCAACATAAACATGCTTCTTCCCATTGTTTTAGAAGAATGAGTCGACCGATCTTTTGATGTCAATACCATATTTGCACCTATTAGTAGGGATGATCCTATTACTATGGATGTTATAGGAGTGACACATGCTAGAGCTTGTTCTAGATATTGATGTCCTAGATGTTGTGGTTTGTATTCCTAAGTTTGATACAAGATGGTCTTCTACATGATCTTTCGTTTTGAGTTTGGGCTTGTTGTTTTGTGTCTTGATTTAGTGTGTAGGAATCTAATGAGAAAGATTCATACTCTTTCTTAATCTAGTTCGACATTATGAGTTAGACGATGCAAGTTATAACAACTGATATAGATATGTGCGATCATATTTCAATGTCTATGTTCGAGGTTGGTGATTTGTACATGGCTTTGTGACAACTGATTATATGATCTTTTTGTGTGTGTAGTTGTTAAGTTGAAAACCTAAAAGTGTGACTTAGTGGAGAGAAATGATGAAAAATTGCAAGGGTGCAATTGTGATCACTACTCTTTTAGCAATGTGTTTTGGAACTTTCCATTTAAAGGTCCATATGTCATTTTCTACTCTTTCCTCCACTAGAGGGCTGTTCACTTTTGCCTCTCATTTGTGAAGGAAAATTTGTGAGTTATGATTTAATTTGAGTGGAAAATTCAAATCAATGATATCGTGAGGAGTTGATGCTATTGAGTACTTGTGTTGTTCTCATTAGAGATGCATTGTGATGTAGATTGACTTTGGATGCTACTTGTGTGCTTTATAATGCATATTTTTAAAATTTGTAGATTAGATGATGTTACAAATTGATTCTGTTGTACCTGTTGCAAATTCTAATTGTGTGTGTGCTTGAGTTGCATTGTTGTGAGTGGCTAAGTTGCACTTGATGATGATGTTACATATTGTTGATGGTGCCTTGTCATGTATTTAGTAGATGATATGTTGTGATTGATTGATTGCATGATTTAAGAGTATTGTTCCATTTATGTCATTGCCAATTATTGGCTAGAGTTTGCAAATGTCTCGATTGGTGCACTTCTTGAGTTGGTGCATTCGAAAGTTGGCTTGTGGATGCCTTGTAATGCCCTAAATTGTGGTGATTAGATTCTTGTTGGTGATGATGGCACTCATCTTGCACTTGATGCATGCAACACTTATACCAAATGATTTATTACAAATTTTGATTGGTGGATAGTGGGTGTGCCCTTATTCATCCCAAATGTGAATTTATTTGATTCGGTTGCAAACATGTTTGCACTTGATAAGTGCTGGTGGATACCTTGATTGATAGTATTGTAGTTGATGTTGTTGCTTGATAGTTTGTTTTGTTGTCAACAAGTGGACTAACATATATTTTCAAGTAAATTTGAATTGATAATTTAGAGTTGATCTAGAGTGATTAGTTGGAGAGTACTCATATTGTCCACTTGTGGATTGGACATTTTTTTTATGTAGAGGTCGGATTTGAAAATTGTTCATTTTGATATATTTTAAACTTGCTTCAAATATTGAGATGAAATAGCATTAGAGACAATGAGAGTTGAGGACTATAATTGTGCATTACTACCATTCATTGCTCACATCCATTGTAACTTTTGTAAATGAGAAATTAGCCTATAGATGGAGGAGATTGTACCTTCATAATTGAATTCTTCACGAGTTAAATAGAAAAGAATATTGATGATGGAACACCATTTGGGTCTCTTAATTCCATGCATTTAATTCTAGTAAATTTGGACATTGATAGTGCTTAATGTATCATGATATTGAAGTGAGCATCAATGATGACAATGACTCATGGATTGTCAAAATTTGAGCTGATCATTTTTATTGGAGAGTGACATTGATGATTGGGAGTGAAAATTTGAACCATTTTTGTAGATGGCTCCACATAGAAATATAAAGGTCATCACATTGAAAAGTGACATCTAAGAATGTGTTACCTATATTTATGGTTTCACTAGATTGAGGAATGCAACCATTTGAGTAGTTAGTTAATGGTCATACCAAGAGCTAAGCCATCATATTTTGAGGATCAACTATTTTTTGAAAGTTACATTTTTTTTGGTGTTGACACAAGCCTTGATTGGTTTGAGAACTTTTGATAGCATGAATTTAACTAGTCTACAAATGTCTTAATGTATAATTGTACATAATATTTTTTTCTTGTTTTTAAGATTACTTAATTGATAAATACTTTAATTATCCTTATTTTTTATAACCTTGACAAATGATGATGAGGAGATAGATCCAT
Source organism: Sequoia sempervirens (assembly GCA_007258455.2). NCBI lineage: Eukaryota > Viridiplantae > Streptophyta > Pinopsida > Cupressales > Cupressaceae > Sequoia > Sequoia sempervirens. The sequence goes on from VDFB02047397.1 coordinate 128,277,053, forward strand.
GAAAGTAAATACTCACTTATAACTCGACTTGAGACTTAAGATTACACTGGATTTGTTAAACATAGACCTAAAACAAACTAAATGTATGGATGGTTGGGTGCTCAAGTACTTTAAGAAAATTTGGGAATTATTATTTCAATACACTATTTAATTTGTGATTATTGTAAATAGAGTTTGCCACTGCTTTTTAATGTTTATCAATGACCTTCCTTCAATTCAACACACCCTTTATTGGTTTTCCTTAGAAAGGGAAAACTATAATTAGGGAAAAAATCAAAAGAGGAAATTGATATACTAATTTGATGCATGAAACAAATCTGATGAAGTCTTTGCCTATATACAATTGTCAAAGAAACTTGTGCAACATTAAACTATATGTACATAAAATTCATATATATGTGTAAACTTCTTTCTAGTACTTAATGAGTATGTTTCTAGTAGATCTAGAAGGCTTTCCATTTACATAGCATTTTTAATTCTTGCAAGTGAGAATGTAAATTCCTATTTTATACAAACATAACTCCAGATTTTTCAAAATGATTTTGTAAATGAAAAACATTTCATCCATGCATGGAAGGTATCTACATATATTATATATTGAAAACTAATTCCAAATGCGATATTAAATGTTAATTTTCTAAGGAACAACAAAGACTAGCTTCTAAAACCTTTGAACTACTTGTGTTTTACGGGGTTAGAGATAGGTTGTTTCAACATTATTAATAGCTATAGTTGAAATTAAAAGTGAACAACCAATAAATACGAGAATCTAAAGATCAAATTAACATTGGGGTGCTGTAGGCAAATGGATTCTAGTTTGAGGACTTTTGATAACATGACTTTAACTAAGTAGGAAAATTAAACATAATAACATTTTAAAAAAAAATTGATAAAAAAATATACTATTTGTAGAAATATTATTACATAAAAACAAAATAATATTAATTAGGAATAAAATTAATTAAAAAACATAAATTTGGTGTTCATACGACTTACATAGTTTTTTCTTCTCTATTGCTCTCTTAATATTATATGGTTTATTATATATTTTATTAGATTTTTTAAAATATTTGTAAATATTCATATTATATCTTTTTAGTTTGTATTGAAAAAGAAGATTATAGATTACATATTATTAGTTCCTGCGGGGAACTATAAGTTACATATTATTAGGTTTATTATATATTTTATTAGATTTTTTAAAATATTTGTAAATATTCATATTATATCTTTTAAATTTGTATTGAAAAAGAAGGTTATTAGGTTACATATTATTAGCGAGCTATGGCTATAAACGAGATGCATGTTTTTTAACCAAATTTGCGGTCTCTGATTGGCATTGGAGATGGCTCGCAGGTGTGTTTGCAGCTTCCAATGCAAGAGACCGCACAAATTTTGAGGGAGGCGCCTGCAGAACATACAAGTGACGAGTGGTTTGGACAGTTGGCGATTAGGCATGGAGAGGAGAGGTGGCCAGTGTTGTTGGACTGCAGTATTTTACCCTCCGCCGAGCTGAAAAGCCTCAAGCTTTCCGTCAAAACTTGCTTGGCCTGATTGCAGGAGTAGCCCTACCAAGAGGTGCAAAAAATATGAAATTTGAGGGTTTTGTTTTCGGATAGTAGGGAGGGCAATTTTTTTACAGAGCAAGTCGAGGGAACCAAAATCTGCAAAAGTAGCAACCTGTGCTATACATTTTCTGCTGGGGCTTCACCCTCGTCTTACAGAATACATGTATGGCACAGGGGTTCTAGAGCTTATCCAGTATTGTCAATCTTAATCCTTCTTTTCCAGCAAGAGAATGGCGTCAGGGGATGGAAATACGGTGGGCTTCACCACCAAAGCCCTCTTGTCAGAATTCTCAAGATGAGTTCCAAATTCACTGTGCTTAGGAGATCCAAAATCTAGCGGAATGAGATGCCTGTGTAATCAGAATTTGAACCCATATCAGGAATCTACACCAAAAGTATGTTTTCTAATTCCATTAAACTTCTTTTTCATTTTCTCATCCTTTAAGCATGTGTTGATTCTTGAGAGCATCCTTTTCAGAAGTTTTCTAAAAGTTTATTTATTTATAACAAGTTTTTCTTGAAATAAGACTTCTTATTCTTGTGTCAATGTTTTTCAGGGTAGTTTGATATACGGGAAACTTGGAGTCATCCTTCCTGTGGTTGTGCATGGCAACCGACACCAAAGAAGGCCACTCATTAAAACCAACCTTCATTGGTTGATACTCTTGCCAGATCTGGCAGGCAGGCAATGCTCTTCATAACAACCGCCAGCAAAAAAAACAGGTAATCTGATTGTTCTGTTATTTGGTCGCTTCTCACTACAAGATTCCTATAACAAAGTAGAATCACTCCAAGCACTTAGAGAAGAGATAAATTGGCACTTTACTAGAGAGGAGATTTCAAGAGGCGTAATATGCTTGCAGAGCAAAGTCTTTTTTCTACATAATCCTCGAAACTGGAACTCACGGATATTTGGTTGAAAGGATGGATGTTAATTTGCTGACCAATATCCCCTTTTAGGAAGAATAACTCATACGTGCTGAAATTGTCCTCATTTTCCTGGTCGCCTCTATTTGCAGAGAAGCTGCAAATACAATATCTGAACAAACTAAAAGTGGAAACCAGACTCTACTTTTAAAGAATCTTCCTACCTACACTTTTTTTTAATGCTCTTTTAGCTTGTATGGGTATCAAGGGTTTCTACTATTAAATAAACAGATAATGAGGCAGGCAGTCCTATTGTTCCAAACCTCAATTGACTTGAGGTGAGGAATTGCAGTTTTAGCCATGATTTTAGAAATCTTGCAAAATGTCAAAATGCAGTGAACCCTTGCTGGAGAAGATCCAGTTCACACATTGAAAAGTTTTAGCTATGTCGGATGTTCAGAGCATGCCTTTTTGATGAGTATTTTACAAGGTAGTTAGAAATGTATATTTACCTTTCACAATACTGCTTGCTCTTTTTTTATTAGATCCAGAAGGAGGTTGCTCAATCTTGTAGTCCACAATATGAAAACTGTATCATAAAGGGAAATTTGACTATAGACATCGAGTCATTTGACTTTCTTCATTGCGAATAAGATTACAAAAGAGTTAATCATCTCTTTGGAGCTTTTTGAATCTCTCAAAGCCTGCTGTTAAACTGTTGAGTACTAGTATGCTATCATTCTTTATATAATAAAAGCTCTTTAAGCTTCCTCCTTGGCAACTGGAACCATCAAAGGATTCTATTCATTACTAGTACCTACAAGGCTACAACATAGCGAAAAGATAAGTAATGATTGATGTGCAATTTCCGTATGTCCATTCTTATCACAGAGGAGACTGGTGAAATCTAACTGCTTGTAGGCTTATATACATGTGGAATTCTGGGATCACACCTCACGTGGTTTCCTTGCATCAGTCTCCTGGTGAAATCTAACTGCTTGTAGGCTTATATACATGTGGAATTCTGGGATCACACCTCACGTGGTTTCCTTGCATCAGTCTCCTATTTTGTTGGCTGGTAAGATACCATTGATTGATTATAAAGTTCATTTTTTATGTCTCTGGTCCAAATTTTCAAGTGCAGCTTTCTCTTTTTTAAGATTCCCACTTCCACTTCCATTCATCTGATAGAAGATTTGATTTCATGATTCTTCCTTTTGCATGCAAATTAGAGATGTACTTATTTTGACAAGATTTAGCATTTTTGAACTTCAGCTTTATTGCAAGTCAACAATTACAATTATTGTTTGACTTGTGATGTCATAAGAAGTGCTTGTTCGAAACTACTAAGAGAAAGATGCATTTTTTCTATAAATTTGGGCAGTAGGTAACAAGCAAAATATCGTTCTTTAGTGCTCACATCCAATGCTGAAACCTGCAGTTTCTGCATGTTTCCAGATCAGATTTTAATGCCCCGAGCATGCCCCAGATGCCTCCACATTTTCCAGTTAACAGAAAACTTGATGAGATGGAAACTCTCATCCATAAACTTGAACAAAACTTGGAGGTTAGACATAATGATCAGTTCAGAAAGGTCAGAAAGGTCCTAGCTTGTGAGTGTAACTGTAGACCAGTCATGAGCTTAGGCTGTATTGGGAAGTTCTTAAATTTTACCAATCATTGAGGCAACAGTCCAAGATAGACTTGAAGAACAGAATCAAGGAGAAGTCAAGTTTTAAATGTAGAGTTAGAGGACATACAGAGGAGGAAGTCCCATTGACAGCAACTAAGAGCTGAGAATCTATCATCAGAGAAGGCATGTTATTTAAAATTAATTATTTGACTCTTTGTTTCCAAAACCTACATTATAAACTAATTGCTTAAAACAATTTCCTTAATTTTTGATACATAGCTGTACCTCAATGAGGATATGACCAGAGAACAACTTAGGAATTCCTATGAGGAGTGATGAAGCTCAAATATGTGATAATCTATTTACTCGATGTAACAAACTATGGCCTACAAAAACACTATGATGCTGCAAGGTGGATCATTGCCCTTATTTATCTATCTGCAATATCTTAAGTTACACATGGAGAAAGAAACAAGCCGTCACAAATGTCTTTAGTTTCATATTGTTCTCTAATTATAGGACATACTTCTGCCTTGTTTATAGAGGTTTAGAAGGTAGTGCTTGCCTTGTGCAAGATACTCTAATTTTGAAGATCCATGTTGAACAATTTGACTCCCATACTAGAATTCTAATCCATCAACAACTAAATTCACTTTCCTTTTCCACAATGCAGACAAGTGTAGAGTGAGGGAGAGAATATATTTTTTACTTTTGCTAATCTATCAATAGCAAAGTAAACTTTCTTTCTTCCTTTCCTAACACAGACAAATGTAGCGAGAAAGAGTTAAATATCTAATGATGGATGTTTTGATCTCTATTTTACTCCCTCTTTTCACTAAAACACCATAGTAAAAGCAGAAAACTAAAATGTAATGTGCAAAGGAAAGATAAGATGAGGTACATAATGTTTTCCAGTTTTTCCAAAGCTGTTGAGACAATGCAGAGTTTTGGAAAGTCTCGGGGAATAGAAATGGACAAGCACAGATAGAAAATGGACAAGTACAGCTATAACGCTATAACAGCTGACAATGACAGCTAGTACTAAGGTTTTTGAGTACAAACAGATCCTATTATTCACTAGAAATACATTGATAAACTGAAAACCTCTTACTACAAATATGATTTAGGGAAAACATAAATATGGTTGCATGGGAACATGGTTTTGTAACAATTTTAGATATATGTTGTATTGAAATAAATGAGATGAAATAACTACACCTATTTATAAAGGTTTTCCAAGAGTCCATGTAACATTAAGGATTTTGAATTCGTCGGGTGAATTTGGGGATGGAGGCTCTGAATCTGAAGATGAGGACCATGAGTTTCGACAGTGGTGGGTTTGGATGCGCGAACCTCCTGTGCGGGATTCTGATCTGGTTCTTCTTGGGCAGTTTCCGTGCTCTGAGGGAATGCTTGTTTTGCTTGGAGCCTGGTTTGAGGTTGCTCGACTCCCTGTTTTGATGGCTCTTCCTCCGGAAGGCTTTTGGAGGATTCTTGTCTTTTCTTGGGCGCCACTTAGGGGCGTTGGTGTCATATGTGATGTTTTTTCAGCTTTGGTTATGAGGGCCCTTCTCTTCTGCCGTTGTGTGGACTTGGGTTCTATTGGACACGTTGGTGCTGCGTCCAAAGGCATGGAGCTGGGTGCCTTTTTGTTGAAGCTTGTTGGTGTTGGTGGCTTGCTTGCTTGCCCTTTTGTTCCTCCTGTGTTGCTCTGCAATCCCGCCCTGTGCGTCTTGCTGCTTCTCCTCTTTGTGTTTGTCGATCCTGTTGGGGTTTGCGGGTCTTTTCTGCCAAAATCCAGGAATTATGGATAAAAGTGGCCGAACCACCATAAAGAGTTTATATTCATTCAAGAAAAGGATTTACATTATGCACATGCAGGAGCATTCAAGGCATTCCTGCTAGAGAGAACACAGCAGAGACAAAACAGTGGAACATTTACAAAAGGGAGCCTCTCAAAGAGTCTGGGAAGGCGAAACCCCTTGAGAAAATACAGAAAGTAGCCCAACATCATCAGAGCCAAAAACCAGCAATTATGCCAAAATCCAGGAATTATGGATAAAAGTGGCCGAACCACCATAAAGAGTTTATATTCATTCAAGAAAAGGATTTACATTATGCACATGCAGGAGCATTCAAGGCATTCCTGCTAGAGAGAACACAGTGAAACATTACATTATGCACATGCAGGAGCATTCAAGGCATTCCTGCTAGAGAGAACACAGTGAAACATTTACAAAAGGGAGCCTCCCGAAGAGTCTGAGAAGGGGTTACCCCTTGACAAAATACAGAATAAACAAGAGGCAGCTACCATGCATATTCGAACTGAAGAAAACCCTAAAACCCCACTCTCAACGGAGGCAGCCATGTCCGTTGGTGAAGCAAAATATGGCTCATTTAGAGCATGATAATTTTTGATATATTATACATTACTGATTTCCCTAATTTAAAAAGAAATCATTTCTAATTGTTTTCAAAAATAGTGTCGCCGTTGGAATATCCGATTATTTTGAACAAAATACATCACCCTCAAATTACAGTAATTTCCAAGTTATATCTTTATGTTCTTTCCCTGGAGTCGTATTTCCCACGACATAAGGGACAGCTGTTTTTAATTTTGGTTGATCTGAGGATACAACTGTAATGATATATGTGATTACATGGCAACTGTTTCATATCATCACAAGTATTTTCCAAGGGATCCAGGCATATGGCACACACATTCTCAGGATCGCAATTTATTCCTTCACTGACCGATCCCAAAATCTCTGCGGCTTCTTCATCAGAAATTGCGGCTTCATAATCAGAAATGGCTTCATCATCAGAAATTGCAGCTTCATCATCAAAAATGCTTTCCATAAGCAAATCGGTAAGCAATCGTATTCCTCTGATTACGCAAGCCATTTACCTGCATTTGTTAAATTTATTAAATCACTGATCTATCTGAATTGAAAAAGACTGTTTATGAAATTGAAGTGCTTTACATCACAGTGCAGGTGAACAAAGTTCACCGTGAAAAAAGTTAAGAACGGAATTACCTCTTTCAAAACTCTTCTTCAAACAGTTCTACCTATTGATTATCGCTCAAACCGAAAGTCCAGGCCAATTCAAAATTTAAGAATGTGGAAAAAGCTAAAACAATTGAGATTGTCAATGGAGGATATCAGTAATGTATTTATATGCACCATTATGTGTACAAACTATTCTATAAAAAAAAACTGTGTAACTATTTTTAGATTAAATTTTTTTTTTTCTATTTTCATATTTGTTAATAACTTATCATGTGTAATTCTATAAAAATGTTGCTTTTCAGCTATATTGTGTTTTTTTTTTAAATATCTATTTTTGTTTAATTGGTTTTGCAAATATTTTGATTAATGGTAATATATCAGCTTTTTTATGAAGAAAAAAAGCAGCAAATGTTATGAAGAAAAAAAGCAGCAAATGTTATGAAAAAAAAAGCAGTAAATGTATGAAAAAAAAAGCAGCAAATGTTGGAAAAAAATTGTACAAACAATTTTTAGCAGTAAAAAAAATTGTACAAACTATTTTTAGCAGTAAATAAATAGATGGATTTTTAAAATTAGTATTTCAGCAAATTTTGAGATTAGTTTCGCTTTAGCATCATTTATCTTTAGCAGCTTAAAAAATTAGGTACGGAGTTGCATGTGACAAATTAAGGATATATATTATTTTACTTATAAATTTATTATTTTCTTTTATTTTTTCAATTCTTTTTTATTAATAATATAAATCATATTTTTAAATTAGTCATTTAAATTATTTATTATGTATTTTAAATAGTTGAAAGAAATTAATATGTGAGAAATAGATTAAAAAATTAGAATTGAAATCTTTTTGAGATTATGTATGTTCTTATATTTATTAGAAATTTACTAGCAAATATAACTTTTAGAAATTTATATAAAATTTATTAAAAACTTATATAAAATTTATTAAAAACTTATATAAAATTTGTCAAGATATATCCTTCTTGGGATGTCTATTACACTTATAAATAGACATATAGATAGACATATAGAAAAGGATATATCTTTTCACCTATTACACTTATAAATAGACATATGGAAAGGGATATATCTTTTCACCTATTACACTTATAAATAGACATATGGAAAGGGATATATCTTTTCACCTATTACACTTAAAAATTAAGATAAATAGGTGCAAATAAAGATTGCATTGTTGAAGGTGCAAATAAAGACTGCTTTTTTCTCAATAGGCTTTAATGAATAAACAATCAATGGGGTTCCTAGTTGTTGCCCATGATTTATTAGTGAGAGGATTAACAAGCTTTTGCATCCAATTTTTCATTCTTCTATTTTATTTGATCAGTTGAAATCAAAATTGAGGTGATGTCTATGATTGAATAGTTGCAAAAATGCAAAGGAAAGCACAAAAAAATGTGTTGAATTAGATATGGGATGTTAAAATGTGTTGAATTAGATATGGGATGTTAATAGTTTTTTATTGTTCGAGCCCTCTCTCCTCCTTTCTTTGTTTTGTAGGCTTCTTTTATTTAGATATGGGATGTTAATAGTTTTTTATTGTTCGAGCCCTCTCTCCTCCTTTCTTTGTTTTGTAGGCTTCTTTTATTCAACACCGAGGTAGTGACTCCGAACAAGATAGATGGCTTAGACTTATAGAAGGGGTAAAATTCTATCTAAAGATTTATAGAAGGGGTAAAATTCTATCTTAAACAAGAGGGGTATTTTTCCCACAACTCAAGCAAAGTCATTACAAGGTACCCATGTAAGGAGAATTTAATCATAAAAGGAATAAAAGACTTAGATGAAATATGATAGAACAAGAATAAAGGGAAAGAATTCTATTAGAGTTAAGCTTATTACAAGGTACCCATGTAAGGAGAATTTAATCATAAAAGGAAAGGAATAAAAGACTTAGATGAAATATGATAGAACAAGAATAAAGGGAAAGAATTTTATTAGAGTTAAGCTTATTACAAGGTACCCATGTAAGGAGAATTTAATCATAAAAGGAATAAAAGACTTAGATGAAATATGATAGAACAAGAATAAAGGGAAAGAATTCTATTAGAGTTAAGCTTATTACAAGGTACCCATGTAAGGAGAATTTAATCATAAAAGGAATAAAAGACTTAAATGAAATATGATAGAACAAGAATAAAGGGAAAGAATTCTATTAGAGTTAAGCTTTGAACAAGATAGATGGGTTAGACTTATAGAAGGGGTAAAATTCTATTTAAAACATCTTAAACAAGAGGGGTATTTTTCCCACAAATCAAGCAAAGTCATTACAAGGTACCCATGTAAGGAGAATTTATGATATGTAAGGAGAATTTAATCATAAAAGGAATAAAAGACTTACATGAAATATGATAGAACAAGAATAAAGGGAAAGAATTCTATTAGAGTTAAGCCTTGAAAATCCAACAAATGACAAAAACAAACACAAACAACTTTAATCCTCATAAATATTTCAACCTCGAGATACTTAGGTACACAAACAACTTTAATCCTCATAAATATTTCAACATTAATCCTCATAAATATTTCAACCTTGAGATACTTAGGTACACAAACAACTTTAATCCTCATAAATATTTCAACCTTGAGATACTTAGGTACACAAATAGGATATATAGGAGGACAATCACAACATTCAACATGGATTTAACAAGACCTATTTAGGAATTATCATATTGAGTATCAATGATGGGTAAAGATAGGCCAAAACACAGAAGGGGACACCATATTTATGAGTTTGGACAAATGGGGTATGTGCCAATATCTATGTTAGCTTCATCTTTATCGTGGTGTACTAGTCTTAGCTATTAGAAGTTTGTCCCCTATTTATGAGTTTGGACACACAAAAGGGGACACCATATTTATGAGTTTGGACAAATGGGGTATGTGCCAATATCTATGTTAGCTTCATCTTTATCTTTATCGTGGTGTACTAGTCTTAGCTATTAGAAGTTATGGGGTTAAATATGTTAACATTATTTGGTTTATATCATGGGTAAATGTTTAAATGCACAGTGGGGTATGGTTTTCTCTCTTTTGGTAGCAACTAGTTTACTGAATTCACTTGCAGTTTTATTTTTCTTTTTGTACTCTATATGTCAACTGTATGGGATAGAGGTTATAAATATTTATGAAAGTGAAGTGTTGTCAAGTATATAGAATTTTGTTAGACTAAAGAAGATTGAGTGGTTTTTATTGGTGTAATCTTCTTGAGATTAGTATAATCTTAATATCTATTTAATGATGGATGTTTTTGTTGAAAGGGTTTCTCCACATAAATTTGGTGTTCATACGACCAAAAAAGTTTTTTATTCTCCATTGCTCTTTTAATATTATATGGTTTATCATATCTTTTATTAGATTTTTAAAAATATTTGTAAATATTCATATTATATCTTTTTAGTTTGTATTGAAAACGAAGGTTATAGGTTACATATTATTGTGATATGATATACGGAAAACATAAATATGGTTGCATGGAAACATGATTTTGTAATAATTTTATATGTATGTTGTATTGAAATAAATGAGATAAAATAACTACATCTAGATTTATAAAGGTTTTCTAAGAGTCCATGTAACATTAAGGATTTGTTGTCAAAATAAATTTCCTATTTGCAACTAATTTAGAACATTGGTTGTGATGAAAAACCTAAGAGTTAGTGATGGCAACAATAGTGATCAAGAGGATGATCTAGATGAAGGTGAAGGAGATGGTTATTGCATTATCCTTTTTTCTGTCTTGCTACAGAATGGTCGCGATGGGAAGAAAAATGGCCAAGCTAATGGTGGAGATGATTGGCTTGATGGGGACAATGAAGAGGATTTGGCTAACTTGGTTGAGGCAGAGGGTGAGGATTTTGGAGGTGTTGAATTTGATGAGGAACTCTTGGTAGACATTCTTCTTGAGGCCAGATGGCTATGCTTTGCATCTTCCCTTATGCTTGCTCAAACCTTGGATTCTCCTTGTTCCTCTAGCTTTGGTCCATGGAGGGGTTTCCTCTCATCAATGTCAGCCTCTCCTTTACCTTCTCTAGAGCCTGATTTGGTAGATTCCTATGTTGGTGCTGCCAATAATCAATAGGAGAAACTAGGTTCTCTTCTCTCCCAGCCTTTTTAGGGTACAAGATTGGATCTTGGGTCCTCTCCTTGCTCAATGGTTCTAAATATTTGTATTGTGTGGTTTCTGTATGGGATAATGAGATCCCACCTTTGAACAAAGGGAACCCCAAAATTTTAAATGGTACGGCTTACATCAATGTTTGTTCTAGTTCATGCTCGAGTGATGAGGCTACTATGCTTTCTCCTTGCCATAGCTTGGGCCTTGGTAAGAGGTTTCATTTCCATTTGGAGTTTGTGGAAGATAGTAATGTGGTGGTCTCCCACTCTTTGGACACTCAGACTCCTGTTCTTTCTCTTCCTGATGAGTGGGTGGATAGAGCTAATGCTAGCTTGTAGTCTTCTCTTATTGGAAGATTGACAAATTGGCTTCTAATTGTTTGGTTGCTTCAGGGATGCTGAGTGTGAAGGCCTTGATGAACGAGTTTCTTTTATTCTCCTTCAAATCCAACGAAGGTTGATCCTATGTTCTCGAAGATGGCCCTTGGTTTTATGGCAAGAATTTTCTTCACCTCAAAAGATGGCCTACTAGTTTCAATGCTATCAAAGTTAATTTGAATCCAATGTGGGTTTGTCTCCTAGAGCTCCCCTTGGAATTCTAGTACAAAGGTATTATTTGTGATATTGTTGATGCCATTGACCAATTTATTACCATTGATGGTGTCACAAAATCTAGAATGAGATTTCATTATGCTAAATTTTTTGTGTGCATTTAGGTTGGTTTTGAGCTACCCAACTATGTGAAGTTGTATTCCAAGCTTGGGGTTTGCGAGAAGAATCTTCAATATGAAAACCCTTGAGGGTTCCACTTTCAAAATACATGGCCTTTTTCCTTTTTGTTCCAAGATGTTCATGATAAGAAGAAATCCTTTGGCCCTCAGCCCAAGGTTGAGAAGTAGGTGTTGGAAACAAGAGAGGATTGGTTGTCCTCATCTAATCCTTGTAGAAGATAAGAAAGAGTTGGATCACTCTATTGAGGGAAAAGGTGCTCCTCACAAGGTTAAAAGACACATGGATGTTATGCTCATGAATACTCTTGTTGATTTAGATAGTGTTGGGACATATTCTAGCCTTGCCCCTATTCTAAAGCCTTTGATGAAATTTGGTTTCAAATTGCCTTCATTGTCCTTTCTAGTGGTTTCAGATCCTTCCAAAACTATTTTTTACTTAAAATACTCCGGTAAAAAGAATTGTTGGTCTTGTTCTCCTCATAGTTGGTTCTCGTCTCTCTTCTTGAGAGATTTTATTGGTTTGTTATTTCTTTCTGTCTCACTTCTTGTGAGATTTGTTTTTATTTCCTAGTCCCTTTTGCCTCTATGGTTGATCTGTTATGGGTTTGGAACCTTCCCATTTTATCTTAATCAAAACATTAAGGACTTTTTATTTAGAGGTGTATGATGATAGATTCAATAGAAGGCACACATATTTCCTAAGAAAAGTTAAATCTCATGTATATTTTTTTGTGCGTATGTGTGTATGTATATCTACATATATATGTGGATATTTTCGTGTACATGCACACACATCTATGTGTATATGTTTCTAACTATCTATTTACACACATAAAAAGATACACATATATCTCAATATATAGAATTAAATTTATATAATTTATATAAATAAAATTTCATAGTTAGTGTAACAACTGCCCCTCGGTTGCTACCAATATTTTTCCTTAAATTAATTTTGAGCACATACCAACTTAATTGATTAAGCATTATCCATGTAATTTAGAGGTTCTAACTTCCAAATTTTACCATTCATCATGGTGACATCAACTCGACTTTTCCACATTGTTGCACATATGAGTGGTGAGATCCCAAGGTTAAATTCATTCCTAGACCTAGACCTACACCTTGAGGGTTCATGATGACCTTGCCTATGTATCCTCTCATGGGAAATCAAAGAATTTGTAGTTCCCCCACCAATGTTAGAGGGAGTTCATTCTCTTCTATTGTATGAGATATAATTTAATCTCACCTTTAAACCATGACTATTCATTAAGTGTAATCTATCAACTTAGCCTATTGTAATAGAATGATAATATTTTCTCATCACATGTTGGTTCCATACCAAACATAACCAATCTGGATAGTGTATGAATATACACAAATATATAGGGGTCATATTATTCCACAATCCCCCAATTCCCTTAATGAATGACTCGATCATACATCACATACATACATGTGAGTAACTCATACATATCACAAGTATAATATAGTGACTAATTCATATGGACATCACAAGTACAACAATTATTATCTCATGCACATATCACAAATACAATGGTGATGACCTCATATGTACATCGCATTACAATAGCGACCAATTCATACGTACATCACAAGTACATTAGATACTGGCTCATATATACATCACATCACAATAGTGACTAGCTCAACCATGCATCACATATATTGATGACTGACTTCCTCAATCACATGATCTGATGCCCCAAATAATGAAAGCCTACTTATTAATGACAAGCTATTGAATTACAATGCAATAATCAGAGATAGGAATGTGCAACAATTATTAAAAATCGTAGAAGTTTATGATAGAATGATGATCAATCCACACACAATGCAAAAGGAACTTCATAAAGCACATTCAGATAAATGCGACAAAAAACAAAGATTCTCAATAGCTGAGAACAAGACAACACTTGCTTATTGACTTTAGATTCCTAGCTTACAACTTCCAGTATAAAGAAACATGGATTAAATATTCAGTTCAATTCTCCAGGAATTGACTTCCTCTTGCTTAGTTGATCTCTCTAGTCTTAAATCTTCTGTCTGAGCTCTTTGTCTCGATGACCCCACTACACTCAGAAAACACATATTGAATCTTCAGTATGAAATCTTCTTGCACCTCCTTCCATCGCTATTGGCTTCTACCATTCCTCCTCGATGCAGATCGATTCCTACAATAACAGAATAGTTCCTTTTCAACAGAAATTCATCGACCTTTTACACCCTCCAAACACACACACACACACACTCAAAATTGACCCTCATGCATTATCAAATTAGTTCCTTCACTAACAACAAAACCGTCGACCTCACTTACCTAGGCTGAAATCTCAACCCACAATGTATCTATAGACACCTAAAATTGTCCTAACCTACGAACTAGCATATATCATTACATTTCACATCAATTGCATCCAAAGCCCTAAAATTCTACTATTAATTGAATAATGACATTATTTAATTAATTCACTTTTTCATCATTTTCAACGAATTACATAAATTCCATTTATTTAATAAAGTCTTAAAACCCTAATTTTTCTATTAATTGAATAAAATGACATTATTTAATTAATTCACGTTTCTATCATTTCAACCAATTAAATAAATTACCTTTATTTAATAAAGTCCTAATCTAACTTTATTCATCCTGATTAGTTAACTAACACCAATTATTTGATTATGTCGCTAAATCACTTTATTCCCCTAAGTCGATTGAATTATTAAAACATAATAATTTAATTAACTCACTTTTCCCTCCAAAATTGAATAATTCAAATAAACTATTCAAATCATTATCAAAAATCAAATCAAACAAATGCAACTTTATTTGTAAAATTCAAACTTGATTTGCACATTCAACTCCAAAATGAATGAATGAATTCAATCAATTAATTAATCATTTCTCAACCACTTTTCTGATTGAGTAAATTATGATCCCCTAATTTCTCAATCTAATCCTGATTGATCAATCTAAATTATGACTAACTAATCTATTTCTCAATCTATTCCTGATTGATCAATCTAAATCCTGACTGATCAATCTAAATCCTGACTAACCAATCTATTTCTCAGCCATACAAATTGTGCGATCTACTTTGCATAGATTATTCATGTCAAAATCCTCTTAATAACTTTCGATTGTCGATTTGGATATTCTACAACACGATCTTGATAGTCCATTTCAAATCATAATTTCTATATAACAAACCTCTTTCCTCACAAAAAAGGGATCGAAGAGTCAACATCATTTTCACAATGAAGTACTGTCGATATTCACAATCACCATTGATAGAGCTTCAACATACCTTCGATCAACCAACACTCGCATCACATCAAAGCTTTCTCGAATGCAACAGTGGAGGCTTTGCAGTGATATGAACAATCCAATATCGTGCGAACACACTCTGACATAGGATGGTAACCTCTCTTTTTTTTTAATTCAATTTGGTAATCGTAGGATTTCATATGTGTTTTCAATAGCTTAGAAAGTCATTTTGTGAGTGTAGGAATAGATCTAGATTAGTGTTTTTTATTTAGATTAGATCTCTATTTCAATTACATTTCTCTTGTTTAGACTCTATGATTTTCCCCCTCACACATTCTGACATGCCTGGTGGGACCACAGTCCTAAATACTAATGGTTTTATGAGTTTAAATTGAAGTTGCAGGTTTCAGAAGCGCTTTTGAAAAATTTTCACACACTGTTTCAAATTTTTTTGGACTTGGCTATTAAAAAATTTGTACACTTGACTCTGAAATCTATGCACTTGACCATGAAACCTACACATTTACATTTTTTCAGCATATTTGACTGATGACAGAGGGCACACTTGCAATTTTTTTGTGCTTTTTCTCTCTAACTGAGGGCGCACTTGTTGATTTTTTAGCACTTTTGCTCTGTCAAACTTGTGTTCGAGATCTACAAACTGAAGTTTTACTTTTACATTAATGAATGCCCAATTTGGATGTGTGATAGGTATCAACACTTATGAATTGCAGGATCAAGAAACCACTAACACATTTTCTGTAGGGAAGACGAGCAGTCAAAGGATTTCGGATTTTTGATGCTTATTAAGTTAGGAATCCTTCATTTCAATGCTTAAAATGAACCATTAAACAAAACATTTTGTTTAAGTGCTCTAAAATGAATAATTTCCAAAGCTTTATTAAGGTAGGAATCCTTCATTTCAGTGCTTAAAATGAACCCTACAAAAAACACATTTCAATTTTAAGTGCTCTAAAATGAACTCTTTCCAAATTTTCATTGTTAGAGAATTTTTCATTTGGTGCATAAAAAGAACAAACAAACAAAGTCATTTGGTGCTCTAAAAAAATTTTAAGCTTTCAAATTAAACGCTTGGAGTGTTAATTTCTTTTCTGTTGACCACAACGATTTCTTTTTGTTTGACACATGCTCAAATTCACTTTGTTGACCAAGTAAGACCAAGATTTAGGAACCCTAAAATTTTGGGCTTAAAAATGAACAAGTCATTCTTTTGTTTTGCACCTTTTCTATGGTATTGATTGATATCTAGAACACTTCATGTTGGTGCAAATTAAAAAGAACACTTGTTATGATTTTCATACATTATTCTGGGGATAACACCACTCGAGGTGCTTAAAAAGAATGAAATTGCTATGAATTGTATGTTGTGCATTCAGTGTTTGGAAAGCTAGATGGTTTTCTTCTCCCCTCACACCTTTTGGTGATCTTGGGTGAGAAAAAAAATCTTGAGCTTCACATCTTTATTTCCAAAAGCATACCTTTAGAGGGCCTACCTATTGAGACACATCTCGCGCTAGAGAACTCATAGGCAACCCAAGAAATGCTCTATTTTGGTCCGCTACACAAATGAACTGTGGGTGTGAGGAAATTAAGTTCATGACTCACTGGGTGTTCTTGTCCTATATTGACGTCAGTCTCCCCTAGTATCCATGTGATATGTAAAAACTCGTAAGGGCTGGGAGGCCTCTTAATTGAGAAAAATGCCGCATGTATAGGGATCCAAAAATAATAATCCCAAAACGTTACTAAGAGCCAAATGTTTTAGAAGATACCCTTTTATCCAAAAACATTCTTTGAAAGTGGTGCATCAGAATTTACTTTTGAGAAGTTACTTGCCATGTCTAACTTCAAGCTTGCGCCATAAGTTGCATGTAAAATCATCCCTTCAGGGCATGAGGCAAGCCTACCTAAAAGAATGGTTTCTATCTCTAGGTTTGTAAATGTTTGTTTATGTTAAACTTGCCAAAAATATTCAAAAAAAACTTGACATCAAATTCTGGTCTTGATCTAAAAAGAATGCTTCCAAACAAACACTAAACATGATGGTTGAATCACAAACCCTTTGACTTAGTGTATCTTTTAAGAGAAGCCCTATATTTGCACTCCTTAAGGATTTCCTTAAAGGTTTTTGAATATTCAGGCTTTGATTTTAGGCTACATTGGATCAAAAGTAAACATTGGAAACTATGGCTTGGGTATCGTGATTTCACAACTTAAAGCCATAGACATGAAGGTCACACAAGTCCATGCTTTTTTGAGTCAATCAAGTATTGTTGTATCACTTGCCATACTCCAAATGTTCATAGAAAAATTGAGGAAAAACCAACTTAAACTTGCAAAAATTCAGAGAAAGATTGCTCAAACTAGAAACAAAATACATAGAGACCTCCTTTGCACAAAATTTCAGTGCAGTTTCCCCATTTTCTACCACAGTTGCTAAAACTTCATTACATTTTCTCTTTGTCCTGAAAAATACAATGATGAAAATCAGTTGCATTTGACAGAAATTGTGCACTTGATATGAAACCCACACGCTTTCTCTTATTTTCTCATACTTGTTTCCCAGAAACTAGCGCACTTGCCAATAATATGCTCACACTTTCCAGAACATCTCACTTTTTGACTAAGTGATCACCACATTTGAAAGAAACACACAAAATCCACACTTGCCATTTTAGCTCGCACTTGCTTCTCAAAAACACATGCACTTGAAACATTCTAGGCCGCAGTTGATAAATCTAGTTTCTCTTTAACACCTCTGCTCATAAACCAACACTATTGCTCTATCCTACTAATAATTGGAAAAAATGAACTGAAGTTTCTTATAGGATCCTTGTTAGAACAAAACAATTGGAAAAATAGATAAGTCATATAGTCCTTCATCCACTTTCACTATTCCATCCTACTTTCAAAAATTAGAATCAAAGCACACAAACCTGGATTATTCCCTCACTCACACTTCTAGGATATCAACAATTACTTGGGACTTGTAGATAGTTTGACAAGTAAGCTTTCCACAACATATCCTCTAGAAGGAGAAGTGAGATATCAATACACACCCCTCCTTATTTTGAGTTTCAAAGATAGTATCACACCAAACAACACTCAAACCCTAGGGTCTTGAGTTTCATAACAAACCGTAACAAAACATCCACAATTTCCTCGTATGACCATTTGGTGATAAGTTGCCCCGGTTCAACAACCGAACCTTGTAGCACCAATCCTCCAACCTAGTCACACACACATTGAAGGTGAACAGACTGATATCATTATCAATTTAAGAACCTTCATATTTGAGAAGAACGAAACACCCAACCGGTGGAGAAACACAACAAACATCTTAGACAAAGAGGAAGAGAAAGTAGACCTAGTAGCTAGAAGACTCGTGTTACCACATCCTACATGGCAATAGATACACATCCCTCATGATCTCTGACAAGAGAAAAATTCTTAAGTGGAAGTCTATATTACGACTTTCGAAGAACCTTCCTACTCTGAAATTTTCCAAAGGATACATCTTGGGAAGATGTCGCACCCGTCAAAATTGACTAGACCATTTCTATTTACACTTTTCAATGGGCCAACCACCCCTAGATCTAATGCATTGAAAACAAAAGAAATTTCATTTCATCCTTGGAAAACATAAAACCCAAAAAGAAAACAAAAGAAACTTTCATTTCCATTACAACAAAAAATCTAAAAACAAAAGATTTTTTTTAGCTAAGAGTCACGAAAACATTCACAAAAGCTTGGAAAGTTGTTTATGACAACTACAAGATCACAACATAGGAAGAACATGGAAGCAAAAAAAAACAATGCTAGCATCCCACCAACAAATACCATGAACGACGAAGGTGGCCCATGGGGCTATTGGCCAAGTGACCTTGAAACGCCCCAAAAAATACCTATGTACAAAGACACATTCAATGAGGAAGAGGTAAACCACAAACGAAAAGAAGTGATAAAACAAAACAACCAGGACCCATAAAGAGTAATCATAGAGGAGGTAGATACTAAGGAGGAGATAAATGATGAGAAACTATTTGAGCATTCCAACAACCCCAAGGTGCTCAAACTAATGGAAAAATTGTTGAGAAAGGACCCAGATTCATATTTCTTCAAGTTAGCACAAAGTGGTGCTAAACTACCAGTGGATTTTAATGTGGAGGCCCTCAAGGATCCTAATCTCATTCCATTAGGGGATAAATCAATTGTGAGACAGATAACCGAACCCATAGAGATTCTAAATATGTCACCCATATTCTCATGAAATAGTGGTCAAACCAAGGAAAACCCCTTGTACAGAAAACCAACTCAGATCGAACAAGCAGTACTGGCACAAAAGTATCAAGGAGGACCATCCCAATACATATCACAAAGCAAAAATATACCTCTAGGAAAATATGTACCTCAAAACACTTTGAATGTCAACCCTTCTCAAAACACTCAGTACCATCAACAAAGTGGACCATAGGGTCCTCTTCCAAATCAGTACCATCAACAAGGTGGACCACAGGGTCCCCTTTCGAACCAGTAGTACCACCAACAAGGTGGACCACAGGGTCCCCTTCCATATCAATCCCAACAACAAGGTGTGCCACAGGGCACCTTTCTTTAGTCGTCCCATCAACAAGGTAACCCGCCAATGCACCATTAGGGAAACCTTTGGTATAGTCTGTCCCAACAAGGTGTGCCACAAGGTACCCTTCTTCAGTCATCCCATCAACAAGGTAACTCACCAATGCACCATCAGGGAAACCTTCAGTATAGTTCGTCCCAACAACAAGGTGTACCACAGGGCACCCTTCTTCAATCGTCCCATCAATAAGGTAACCTACCAATGCACCATTAGAGAAACCCTCAGTATAGTCCATTCCAACAATAGGGTGTGCCATAGAGAACCCTTCTTCAGTCATCCCATCAATAAGGTAACCTGCCAATGCACCATCAAGGAAACCTTCAGTATAGTCCATCCCAGTAGCAAGGTGTGCCACATGGAACCCTTCTTCATTCATCCCATCAACAAGGTAACCCACCAACACACCATCAAGGAAACCTTCAACATAGTTTATATCAACAACAAGGTGTGTCATAGGGAACTCCTCTCAATTCATCCTACCAACAAGGTAACCTTCTAACGGATCAACAGGGCAACCTCAGTATAATTTTTCCCAACAACAAGGAGCTAACCCTCCTTACACACAACAAGGACCTAACCCACCATATGTTCAAAACATCTACCAAGGTTCAATACCCCCATTTTATCCAACTTATGACCAAACAAACGTTGTGGGACAACAAGGCTATTACATGCAAGACTCACAAACAAATGTACCAAAAACAAAGATGGAACTGAAACTAGAGGCCATCACCCAACATATAGCATATATGTAGGTCGGGAAAACAAATAAGACCTACACCCTTCAAGAAATATTGCCCATTCCCATTTGATCGCTCCATCACTGCACTACCTTTTCCAAAAAACTTTGAGATACCCAAGTTCAACAAGTACAAAGAAAGAGGAGATCCAATAGAGCATGCACGAGGCTTCTTAGTGTCATGTATGGAGGTATAAAACAATGAAGCTTATCTCATGAGACACTTTCCATGTAGCCTTATAAGTCATGCTATGGAGTTGTTTTCCCATCTGTCACTAGGAATTAAAACCTTCAACGAACTATCTAGCAAGTTTATAAGCCACTTCTCATTCAACATATAGCAAGACATCACCATCACAAATATATCCATGATAAAATAGAGTCAAGGAGAATCCTTTACCTCCTACCTACAATGATGGAGGAACAAAGCTAGTTGATGCAAATGGCCCATTCCAGACAAGGAATTGGTAGATATCTTCATCTCAAATGTCCTACCTGAGATCAACTACCAACTTACTATGTTATGTCCCATAGAATTTGAAGAAGCAATCGAAAAGGGATTACATATTGAGAGATCTCTCATTGCAAGGGGAGTCCTTAAATTGAACAACTCGAAAGATAGTCCCTCTAGTTCTAACGATAAACCTAAGATCTAGGCAAAGAACAAGAACATTATAAATGATGGAGTAGTTGACACTATAGCATTATGGAATGCACAAATCACATCTCAAAATAAACGGCAAGTGGCACAAACAAGCTATGTTCCAAATAGTGCACAAAACAACCAACTCACTTATCCCAAGAACAATCAGGAAATCAACCAACAAACGAATCAAGGAGGGCAATAGAGGTAGTATGGCCAACTAGGGAGGCAGTTCATGATACTAGGAGAGTCAATTGAGATAGTCATGCATAAGATAGTACATCAAAACCTCATCAAGGTAAATGATCACCCAAATTATGAGGAACCTAGCTTCAAGACGCCCTGGTATAACGAGAAAGGCGTGTGAATTCCATAAGATAAAAGGACACACAACCAACAATTGCATGCAACTCAAACACATCATCCAAGAATTGATAGACAAAGGGGAAGTAGACATTGAGCATTATCTCGAAAATAAGGATCTTCAAATATACACGAACCCAATCCCAAACCACGCTAAAAGGAATGACAAAGGAAAAGAACAAGAGTACCACAATGCTAACTACACATACAGTGACACAGTTCTAGGAACCCTTTCACAAGTTGATGAAAATAGGGAAGACATAGTAACTATACGAGGTGGAGACAACAACTGTAACATAACTACCCATCAAGGGAGAGTTACAATACAAGTAGCCCCATCCAAACCCACAATTAATTCATCAAATGACTACAACATTGTGGAACAACTAAAAAAGACTCTCGCCTTAATCTCAATCCCAGAGTTGCTAAAATTGTCACCCACACATAGGGAAATATTGGAAAAAGCATTGGAAGCGTCGGTCCCTAATGACCTCGATCCTAGTCATTTCCAAGCCATGGTTGGAAAAATCATGACCAACAATCATTTAGTCTTTTCCGAGAAAGAGCTTCGACAGAGAAGATTTCACAACCAAGCCCTCTACGTAGAGGTTGGTGTTCAAAAAACCATGGTCAAATGTGTATTGATAGATAATGGTGTAGGTCTAAACATATGTACCTTAAAGTTTGTCAAATAGTTGGGGTATTCTAACGATGTGATAGACAAAAGAAAGAGTATCACCATAAGGGCCTATGATGACCTTGAAAGGAACTCTAAAGGGACAGTTAGACTACCATTACAAATAGGATCGGCCATCATAGAGACTACATGTCAAGTAATTGACCTTGAGTTTTCGTATAACCTACTCTTAGGAAACCCTTGGATTCATGCATTATAAGTAGTCCCTTTCACTTTTCACCAATGCCTAAAGTTCCCCCATGAAGGAAAAGAGGTGACCTTATACACTGATTTGGAACCTTTCCACTTCTGTGAAAAGTTGGAAGAGAAGTATAATAAAATACAATGCATACCTACAAATGAAATATCCTTCCACTCATTCTCAGACGTTGACCCTTCCAAGCTACCATCGGCCTCAAACCAAGATCACACCAGGTGAGCAACCGAAAATAGAAACCAAGGTTCAAGTACTTGACAGGGGTAATGGGAATTACCACTTTAACCAAGCATTTTGCATTGGTATGCTTCCACCAACACGCAAGGTCTATGAAGGTCCAAAAGAGATCAATAAGGCTCAGACAGTGAAAATGATAGCAAAACCCATGATCTTCACCAAGTGGGGGGGCATGAAGGACAGAGAAATATTCAAAGATGGCTTCTCATCCATGATTTACAAAGAAGACCACAAAGAACCAGAAAATCAAAGATGGCTTCTCATCCATGATTTACAAAGAAGACCACAAAGAACCAGAAAATCCACAACCCATTCTAATTGATCCTAGTAGTAGAGGTTATCAATTAGCTAAAAAAATGGGGTATCAAGGAATAGGTGGCCTTGGGCTACACAAACAAGGCTGATCAGAGCCTATCATAGTGGAATTGAGAAAGAAAAATATGGGACTAGGTTATAAGCCAAAAGACATGGTTACTCCAAAAACTGAACAAACCTCTTTTAAGAAATGAGAAACTTATGCTAGCGTTAAGGAAATAGATATATACCATATCATAGACAATGATTTACCCGTCGAAGATTTATTCGACAAACTTAGCATTGATAGGTTCCCTCTTCAATATATCAAAACCATTCCCAATATCTATCACCATTCCGAAACAAACTCTAATGAATATGAATGGGATTCTCCTTCCTTCGTCATCAGATATGATTCTCCCACTTCTAGCAATGATGACCTAGACACCCAGTGGGAAAAAGATGCCAAATCCATACTGACCCTTTCGACAACCTTCATAAGTTTTGCGTATAATAATAATAGCCTACCACTCTACTACCCACAACTCATAGATTGGGATCAACAACAACATACACCTATTCTAGATGAATTCCATAATGATGAGGCAATCAAAGAGTTCATGGACTTCGAATAAACATACTATAAGGAGATCACAAAGCAAGTTTCATCATGGAACTCAAACATGATGCATACTTTGGTGGAGAGACTGAATCTTCTAGTCACAAAAATGAAAGAGAAAACATAAAAATAAACATGTGATCCCCTAGAGAAAACCATAGTGTGGTTCTATTAGATCTAGAAAAGAAGAAAATAAAGGATGTATCTGACGGTGAAAACCACCTCGAGGCACCCAAAGATGGAGGGTTCAATCTCCCCATATCAGAATATCAAGAATGATCAAAGCTCTAGGTAGAAGAAGCAGAGTTCATAAATGTTGGCACAACAGAAAACCCAAAAATAACATACCATGCGACATCACTTGATCCTGAAGAGAAAGAAAACTTCACATCTTTCATCAACACCTGGAAGGTAAAATTTGCATGGACCTATGCAGATATACCTGAACTAGATCCAACACTAGTGGTACATCATCTAGCTGTCTTCCCTAGAGCAAAGCCTATCAAGCAATAACTCAGAAAAATGCATCCTCGGATGGCATTGTTGGTAAAGGTATAACTAAATAAGTTACTAGATGTGGGTTTCATTAGACCCATTGATTATCTAGAATGGATATCCAATCTAGTACTAGTGTCAAAGCCTACTGGGGGCATAAGGATCTGCACAGACTTCAGGGACCTAAACAAATCCTTCCCAAAGGATGACTTCCCCCTTCCTAGCATAGACATGATCGTGGATCTAACAACAAGGAATGAGATGCTATCCTTAATGGATGGTTTCTTTGGATATAACCAGATAAAAATCTCTCCAAACAATCAACATAAAACAACATTTACTTGTGCTTGGGGGACATTCTACTGGAATGTAATTCCATTTGGTCTAAAGAACATAGGAGCAACATGTCAAAGAGAAATGATGACAATCTTCCACAATATGCTACACATAATCATGGAAGACTATATGGATGACATTGTAGCAAAATCAATCAAAAGGGAAGATCACTTGACCAATCTTGCAAAGGTGTTTGATTTGCTTGAATTATATAATTTGAGACTCAACCCCAAAAAGTGTGTTCGGAGTAACATACGAAAAATGTTAGGGTACATGGTGTCAAGGAGGGGGATTGAAGTAGATCCTACAAAGGTAAAAGCTATAATAGATATGCCTCCACCAAAGACATTGAAACAACTAAGAAGTTTACAAGGAAAGCTGCAATCCATTAGGCGATTTATCACACAACTGGTAGACAAATGTCACCCTTTCACTCATCTCCTACACAAGGACATCACCTTCAAGTGGGATGGAAGATGTGACCAAGTGTTCCAACAAGTCAAGGAGTACCTACTTACTCCTCCTGTGCTCATGCTGTGTATTCTAAACAAGGAAATGGTGCACTACGTGTCTACCACACAAGTATTAAAAACACTTCTTTTTTTTTGGGCTCACCTTATCAAGGGTATTTGTCTTGACATTTGCATAACAAGACATAGAACATGGACTCAGATGACTAAGGCCTTGTAGGTTATCCCATTCTCCCCCATTGGCTTTTATGTTTATCTACATTCTCATTACACTCAATAGATTTTCCATAATATAACCAATTGAAACAACATATTTATGCTCGTATGCACAATAACAATCATCTTTAAATAAAATCACATACCTCAAGGAGTATTTGACATGTGCCTTTGGACGGTCATGATTTGATCTTGAAAGTTAGAACACACACACAAGTACTAAAATTCAATGTTAGTAAATCATGATTCTAATCCTTAAGATACCTTTAATATAAGTACATAAAAGATGAATCATTTATTTTATTTTATATTCTTATATAGATATATTTCCCTAAATAATAGCTTGACTACTTTTTAAAGTGCTATGCCAAATATTAACACCAACTAACCTTTTTATTGTGAATGGAGAAGTCACAACTCGATTACTCATGCTACAAAATAATCAACTATTAGAATGCTTTTTGTTTAGAAGACCAAACTTATGAAGATATAATCATAAGCGAGAACAACCGCTAATACATTTTCATTAATTAGTAAGCTTGGAACAAGGGTACCATGCTTACAACAAAACCTACAATCCTTCCATTTTCATTAGAGATAAAATTTCTATGATCATAACTAATGAGTGCTAAATTCTTTACTATGTCATTAGAGATTCCTCCTTCACTATAGTGTCGGATAGTATACTAGAATTAAAGATGATTGAATAACTATTTTTATGATTTGGATTCCTACTCAAGGCATTGATCAAATTCACATCATGAATTACATTATATCCACATGACCCTTGCAACACACCTTACATCCTACTCTTCTTACAACTCACATCCCACGATTTCTATCAAGGTATAATTATCTATCTCACTATTTTGATGAAGTCATTCAACAATAACTGAAGTTACTAAGGAACAACATACTATAATAATACCCATAAGATTGGGGCCTTACATCCTCCTCCCCTTATTCTAAAATTACTCCTGGAAGTTATTAAAGATTGGGAATCATAACCCTTACCTAAGAATGCACATAAAAATGTCGATGCATTAAATTTAAAATTTTCTTAGTTGATTAGGATCATATCAAATAGATATAAAGATAGGATAATCAAGTGTAAGATAGATAATGTCTTGTACCATCATAATTACCACCTACTAAAACAAGGAGCCTACATAAGATGTATAGATCCATCAAAACATCAATGCAAAGGTGCCAACACCATCCACATAGCTTCTAGATTAACAAAAATATTCATTTAAGATTTAATCATACATATATGGACTAGATCCCTTCAATACCTTTATCTTTCAATTTCATTTCTTTACAACGAGACCCATAAAGTTGAAGTTTTCTCATGTGTTTCTTAGAAGGCATTCTACTTTGAAACCATCACATTCTTATCACATTACACCTCAATATAGTTTACCTCGTTTCTCTTATTACAAGATTCCATAACATGACTCACAAGCAACCTACACTACATCCATTTGAACACAATTACATCCACCACATAGGAATCCCACAATACACAACACATTACATAAGGTTT
The DNA here is from genome assembly GCA_007258455.2 of Sequoia sempervirens. Lineage (NCBI taxonomy): Eukaryota > Viridiplantae > Streptophyta > Pinopsida > Cupressales > Cupressaceae > Sequoia > Sequoia sempervirens. The sequence continues at coordinate 128,303,800 of VDFB02047397.1, forward strand.
ACTCAACAAAGTTTATTGATAGGAGTATGCCATAGACCTCTAAATAACCAAAAAAAATCATGATAATATAGATCTTGCAACTTGAAACCCAATGCAATCTATAGAATAATTGAGTGTTCGACGAATAGTTATAAAATAAATACTTACAATATTCTTACAAATACTTACATCACATACCCAAAATAGTTGACTACATAATCATTGTGTTATTACTGATAAATCTTTAATTATTCAAACACCACTAGTTGTCAAAAATGTCTCCATTAGAATTTATCTTTAACAAGAAAACATATGTCACAACATGACATCAACATATCATAACCAAAATGTTTAAGTAGTCATTTACTCTCATTAAAATCTATTGTTCTCTAACACTTGATTTCTCATTTGCACAAATAAATTGACATAACCAACACACAATTAACCACAATTAGGACTCACTTGACTCACAATGCAAGGCTCATATAAAGGGATGAATATTCCTAGTGCCAAAAATTCTCTTATGAGAATCCATATCACAAAAATAATCACCATCAGGTCCTCCCCGAGGTACCTCTACATAGAAATATAAGATAGATCTAGGGGAAATGGATTGTAACCGTCCCATACCGGTCTCATTTACCCCTTCACAATAATTTCCCAAGCCATCTACTCCCCCCCATACAACCTGTCAGTGACCCCTCATGAGTATGGAAATTCAACATATTCCACATCACTACACATATGCCAACATCAACAAAAAATTGATAAAGCCTCAAAATAAGAAATGTTTAATTTAAAAAAGAATTAACTAATGAAAATTCACAAAGGAAAACAAAATTCTCAATGGTGGCCACCAAACAACAATTCAAGATTAAACAAAAAGGTCTCAATAATCAGCCCTTGAGGCAAAAGGGGTCCAAATTTCACAAGGCATTTAATAAATAACTTAAAGAATTTCAAAACTGCTGGCTTCATCAATCAAATAAAATTGTATTAACAATCACAAATATGTATCCAAAATCACATAAATTTTCACAACATGATCACTCCGTGACTTCAATCGAGTCACCTAAGGGGGGAGGAGGGAATAAGGTGATCTCAAACCACATAGAGCTCATGAATATTTCCCAATATAATAGTAATCTATCTCATAGAACCAAAGACAACATATAATAATCACCATGCCACATGTCCCACACAACCCGAGACACTTATAAAATAGTTGAATCATCTGTAGTAGTCCTTCTCTAGTAACGAGGGTACACTTAGCTCCATCCTCAACCCTTTTGGTTTACAAAGATTGATGGTAATAAGAGAGACAAGGGAACATTAAGTACGTAATGGTGGCACATATGAATCACTAATGGATCCATAAAGAGGGCGAGATGGGGGAAGACACTCTCCAAATGAAAATGAGGGCCCTATGGCAGCTCTCCTCACCCCTAGGTAGTTAAGGGCCACATGATAGCTCATCTTACCCCCAGGAAGCGAGGGCCACACCATTGCTCACCTCACCCCAAATAGGCTAGGTCATAATGGAGGTCTTCTCTTGCCCACTTGACCCCTAATTACATTAGTGGACTCTTCTCCCTTAGGAGTGGTCAACACTAGGGGATACGCCAACATATCTAACATAATTGCAATAAACATCCATCTCTATAACTAAATTAACATTTTGCATAATTTCCACAAGGGTACACATACGCAACTCCTAGATGTCCACCACACCCTTAACCTAAATTGGATACCTTGTGTATCCTGCTTTTGGCACAACATATTTACCATTTTATTTTCACATGTCACATCACATAAGGTTTTAAGAAGCACACCACGTTATAACACAAAATCAAACACCCTCACCCTCTACGCTTGTTCAAACAAGGTTCTTTTACAACATCTTTATATCCATACCTACTCAATTATATGTGTTATTATGTTATACATCATGCACAAATATAATCTAGCCATCAACATCTCATCACTTTGATTAACATGCATAAAACCTCACACTTTTAAAATTCCTTTGTCTTGCTTATGATTTTACTCCTTTTTATCCTTTGGTAGGGTTGCTTGTCAAACAAAACATGCACAGTGAATAATCATTTTCTATGCTTAGACATTAGTTGATTTATCATTCTAGCAAAACTAGGTTACCTATGCTCACAACTTTTATGGTTATAGGATACATCAATTCTAAATCTTCATAATTTAATGAAAGGAGGTTCCTACTTGCAAGGAAATACATCAACATTTTCACTTGAACATATTAAAACATAATGCAATAAATAACACACAATGCACTCGATACATAACTCAATTATTATCTTGTATAGCTTATTAGTCTTTAGATACAATTTTTCTTATATATACGCTAGATTTAAAATCATTAACGTACTTTGTATTTGTATTTTTCCTAACCCATTTTCACCAAAGAACAGAAAATTCATAAACATACCATCACACAAATACATGTCTAATATCCTAGGAGGATTTAACCCCTCATCAATTTGTCCTAATGATAATGCATACTTTAAATACTTCCCAAATTTTATATAACATCAAGAATAGTCACACATAACATTACTTCGAATCAAAGTGCTTATTTCACTTTCCCCTATCCATTTAGTTTTATTCTTTACTTAATTTCTAGCATAACTTAAATTTAATCCATTACCTATTTTCAAAATAAAGCTTGAGAATAATCATTTTTTTATTTACACCCACATCCTACGAAAACAACAACCACTTGCTGGAAACCAACAATTGCACCTTCAACAATTATATTTTTCACATACTCACATTATTAAGTTATAACTTCTAGCAACGTACACAAGAAATAAGTTATCATAGACTAGGTGGTTCAACTTATACAATATCTCTACACAAGAAATTTCCACATTCAAGATACCAATGCAGAGAAAAATATATTTATGTATGGTGTTCGTTGAATCTCAGCAACCCTATTCAATTACTTCTGAACTACACAATTTTACACACGCTAAATTTGAATTTTAACTTTTACTTTCCAATTTTTTTTTGCTTCACTATAACTCAAGAAATTTAGTAGCTAGGTGGTTCCTATAATTATCTCTGATACTTAAGAAAACTTGTATACTTATATGCATTAAGGTTCTTTTTCAAGTAATTGTATAATTTTCTATTGTTTTGTTCATAATGAAATAACATTGCACTCGTCTAAATTGAATTTCTTAGGGACGACCAATGTTTCTAATTATTTTTCCTCATTATCCTAATAATTTCTCTTTATTGACCATGGAGCGAGATCTCTAAAATTTAGTACAATTAAGATCTTTATTATCACCTATGCTTAATCATGACTTTTTGAATCCCATAAAACAAGGAAGATTCAAATAATTCAAGTGTGCAAGGTGAAAGAAGGTAAATATTCTAATCGATACCAAGGTTATAGCTATATATCTTGCAATTAGTACTCTCAGTCCTTACCATAATCCATACAGGGTAGGAAGAATCTTCTATTTGCATACAAGATGAGGTGAATGTTCCTGCCCTACATGATGGTCACACTTTATCAATTTCACAATAACGTCTGCTTGAGTTTTCCAAGATTATAGGGAGGTAAGTGAAGATACTTTTTCAACATCATTCAACACTTGAACTATTGCTATTTTAGTCAAATCATGTTCCTACAAAAATCACCCACATTTTCAAAGTTAACATCTAGTATCTTAAGGTTGAAGGTTAAGGAATGGTGAAGGGGTGAAATAGGCTAATATCATTAATCCTACTTAGTGCTTTCCACTCATCACGTTCTTGTTGGAATCAATATTCACAGAATTGGGTAGTTACCAATTTGTTAATTATCATGAATTAATTACTCAATCGAGCATTTACTATGGCCATTTCCATCTCTTCTATGTATTCTCAAGGATTCTACCAATAAGGGCAGTGAAAACATTTTATCTTTAAACACCACATAAATTTTCCAATATTAGACATCTCTTTTGTTAGTATTTTAAACACCCCAATATAATCTGAATAAGATGACTTGCATGCACACTAACTAAGTTCCAAATGAACCCCCAAATTTCCCAGTGTTAGAACCTGGGTGCTCTGATACCTATGTAATGCCCAAAAAATTTAGCTTGAACATTACTACACAATTTTTGTTTAATCAAATTTTAAAATGTTAGAATGTTATCATAAGTGTACGTGTTTGTATGCAACAATGGTAGGAAAATATAATTTCTAGAAAGAATCTAGAATGCTGAACTTTAATTCTTCATTCTCATGCAAATACAATTGGTAACTTTATGGTTGGAATGAAACATATATTTCTAAGTCATCAAATTTTTTAATAATGAGTATATTCATTATTTACAATAGAAGAAAAAAAATGTTATGAAGTACCTTCCATTCTTATAAAGGCTGAATTGTTTTGTAACTATCTCTAATAGTATCACATTTGAGTCCCAAAGTACATTTAAAAATTATAAATGAATAATTTTATAAATGTATTTAAATAGCTTAGAACATTTGAATAGAAACTATTCCATTGTTATTAATATAATAAAAATAAATATAAAATAATCCCACATATTACATTACAAAAGTGGCAATTATGATAGTGTTTCTTTAATTCATAAATTTATTATTAAGAAAATCAATAAAATTTTAGGCTACAAGATAGGTCAATATTTAAGTCATAAGAAATGTCAATATTGTGAAAATATGAAAATGCCTACCAAGAAATTGTAAATCTCAAAATATATGAGCAACACAAACATAAAAAAAAACTTAAGTAGAGTTTGCATTAGCCCCCCAAAAATCAAATCTTTAATTTTTTTTTCTTGATTTGAAGGAAGGATATTTAGAAAAAAATTATTACCAACATGCATTTGTGCCCCATGAGGATAATGATAGTACCAACAACATTCATGTAAGAGACAACACGTTAAAAATGATCTCTATGGTTCTTTTGCTGCATAAATGCAAATCATTGAATGTATGCTCATGATACTTATATTAGTCAATTACTATTTTGCTTGACCAATGTTTTAATTGTTGGATGTTGTGGTTGTCATTGATGTCAAAAATATTAGCATTAATGCATTAGAAGCTATATATGTTGAGGATATTGAGAAAATTGTATTAAAAAGAGTTGTAGGTTGTCAGTGGTGAAGTGAAGTTTAGTCTATCGGTGAGATCAGTACGTTGATGTTCAGAGGTTGTGGAATAAAGGGTTTCTTGTTGAGTATATCTAGTTTATCCACATTGAGTTTCAAAGATCCACATGAACATTTGAGCAAGTTATGAAGATTTGTATTCTAACAATTTTTCTATTACTTCAGTTTGTGTTCCTGAATGAAGATTATGTGATTTCAGTAAGTTCAGTTGTTGCAGATGCTTTTCTGGTGATTCATGATGTTTATGGATGTTTCTAGATTGTGCTCTATCTGTGTTGCACATCTGCATTGATCGTTGTGTTCGCAATATGAGATTTTCTCTTGCGTGTTCATGTTTTTCATGTTCTTGGCCAACAAGGTGTTTGTAGCGCATTGTGGATCTTTGAGGAGTAATTAATTGAAGTGGTTCATGTTTGAGGATGTTATTTTGGGTCTTCACTATGTTATGACCGACCTTGGTTGATTCACATGAATAATCTTTATTGATTTGGGTAGACAATTTATATTATTTTTATTATTTTGTTGAAGCCGACTTGTAGCGATGTGATTTCTTGTTGCAAATATATAAGTGATTGTTTTATCATTTGAAGAAGTGTGTGTGCAAGAGTGTGTGAAGTGTGAAAGTCCTATGTGCAAATATTGTTTAGATCATACGAAGGCAGAGCAGAGTGTGAAGAAGAGTGAAGAAGTGTTCATGAGCTTAATCAGAACTGTAATCAGGCATTAGCAGATGCTATTTTTCTCAGTTCAAATCTGATGGATGTAATTAGAATCTTTCTATAAGACAATGCATCTTCCTTTTGTAATTGAGAAGTGAGCTCTAGGTAGTGTGCTTGAATGCATGTGCATTCCCCATTCATATTTCCTTATACTTTTAACATGGTATAATCTTGTGGACTAACCTCCACTGTGGTTTTTCCCCTAACGGGATTTCCATGTAAAAATCTTGGTGTTATGTGTGTTTCTGATGTGTTGTTCATTTATGCTTTCATGGTTATTGATCAGGTCTAAGAATAAGGTTAATAAGTTGAATAAGTTTGAAATTATGTGACAACTGATTCACCCCCCCTCTCAGTTGTCTTCCCTTGAGTTTCCAACAATTGGTATCAAAGCAGGTTCCTTGGAAGAAGTTTAACAACTTGAGGCGATCCAGGATGACGACTTATAAGAAGGATAGTCCTAGATTTGATGGAACAAATTATTCTTTGTGGAATACTCGAATGGAGTGCCATCTGAGATGCATTGGTGAGGCTTACTTGAGTATTACAAGCAATAGGTATGTTATTTCACAAAATGGTCCTACTACTACTACTGTTGAGATTAGAGATGTTGAGTATAATTTTAGGGCTAAGGAGGCATTGTTGAGTGCTTTGACTGATACTAAGATGAAAAATGTGATGGATCTGAAGATTGCTTATGAGATTTGGAAAAATTTGGAAACTTTGTATGAAGGTGATGCTAATGTGAAGATTGCTAAGCTACAAAGTCTGAAAGGGAAATATGAAATGTTGAGAATGGGTGATGATGAGAACATTACTACTTTCATGTAAAAAGTGAATGAACTTGTGTGTGGTATCAGATGTGCTGGTGGATGGTTGGACGAATCAGAGATTGTTGCTAAAGTGCTTAGATCCTTGCCTACTTCCTACAAAGTCAAAGCTGGTGCTATTGAAGAGCTCCAAACTGTGACAAATGTTACCAGAGATATGTTGATTGGTAAGCTTATTGCTTTTGAGTTGAGTGAACTTGGTGATGCCCTTCCTAAGGTAGAATCTACATTCAAGGCCACTATTTCTGGAAGAGATAAACAAAGATATGATCCGGGTGAAAGTTCATCAAGAAAGACATTCAAGTATTAGGATGAAATGGAATAGATGGAAGAAGAAGAAAGAGAGCTAGAAGAGCTGGAAGCACTGATTGTGAAAAGAGAATCCATAGGACAGGGTAAGTATAAAGGGAAGTTTCCTATTAAATGTTTCTCTTGCAATAAGATAGGTCATTTTGCATCAAGGTGTCCGGAAAGAGCTTCTAAGCCAAGACATAACAAGCCTAAATTTCAAAAGAAGTGTTATTATGCTGCTACTTAAGATGTGACAAATGATGAATCTGATAAAAGGAATGCAAGTGAAGATGAATTTGTATTTATTGCTATTAAGGAAAATAATCCCGTGTCTACTAAATATGCTAGTTGTACAAATGTGGAGAAATCCCTAGCTGCTCGAGTTGAAGAGAAAGATGAATGGGTAATTGACAGTGGTTGCTCTCATCATATAACAGGAGATAAAAATGAGTTTGTGAGATTGGAAAATTATGATGGTGGTGTTTTGAGATTTGGTGATGATAAAGCAGGTGTGATCCGTGGCAGAGGATGCATTTCTCTTGATGGTAAGCATAATAATGATGATGTCCTATATGTGGAAGTTTTGAAGCATAATCTTTTAAGTGTTAGATAGATGGTTGACAAGGGATACAATCTTCAATTCAAGGATGGGAGGTGCAAAATATTGGGAAATTCTAGAAATGTGATTGCATCAGGTACAAAAACAAAAGTAATATCTTTCACCTGAGTGCTACTAGTAAAAGTTGTTTGTTTGCTCAAGTTGATGAAAGTTGGTTGTGACATAGGAGAATGTGTCATGTTAACTTTGATAATATATTCAAGATAAGTTCTACTAAGGCTGTGAGTACTGCTATGTACACACTTAACTGGGTACAAATCAAAGGTGATACTGGTAAGACCCCTTTTGAGCTATGGACTGGTCATAAGCCTACTGTTAGATATTTCAAGATCTTTGGAAGCAAATGTTATATCAAAAGAGATCAAGATATAAGAAGATTTGATGCTAGGAGTGATGAAGGTATCTTTTTGCGTTATTCTAATAAAAACAAGGCCTACCGTTGCTACAATAAGAGATTGAGGAAAATGGTTGAAAGTGCAAATGTCAAGGTTGATGAAGACATACCTACACCATCCAGAACCTATGGATATGATTCTAATGATCAGAATGACAGTACAAACAAAGCAAAGCAAGTTCAAACTTCAAATCAAGTTCAAATCATTCTAGTGAATCAGGAAGATAAAAAGGAAGGAGAAACTGGTGAAAGTGTAGAAAAGCCTGAAATTCAAGAATGCCCCAAGACTTTGAGGTATGTAAGAATGAATCATTCAGAAGATCATATCATAGGTGATAAGAACAAAGGTGTTCGGACTAGGAGAAATATTACAAAAGAATACTGTTTAATTTCAAAGACTAAGTCTACCAATGTAAATGAAGCATGCAAAGATGAAAATTGGGTTGAAGCAATGAAAGAGGAACTACATGGATTCTTAAGAATGATACATGGATTCTTGTTCCCAGACCTAAGGATAAAAATTTAATTGAAACTAAATGGGTCTTTAGAAACAAACTAAATGAGCAAGGTGAAGTGGTTAGAGACAAAGCGAGACTGGTGTGTAAGGGATATTCATAGATGGAAGGTATTGATTTTGAAGAGACCTTTTCCCTTGTTGCTAGAATTGAAGTTGTGAGATTGTTTCTTCCTTATGCTGCTTACAAACACTAAAAGGTTTATCATATGGATGCCAAGTTAGCTTTTTTGAATGGCAATTTGGAAGAAGTGGTGTATGTTGAGCAACCAAATGGATTTTAGTTGACTGATTAGGGAGATATGGTTTGTTGATTGAAGAAAGCATTGTATGGACTCAAGCAAGCCCCTAGAGCATGGTATGCTAGATTGGATAAGTACTTGTTGAAGCTTGGATTTAATAAAGGTACTGCTGATAGTAATCTTTATTTCAAGATTGATCATAATATAGATTTGATTGTGGAAGTCTTTGTTGATGATATTATTTTTGGAGGAGATGATAGCTTGTGCATGAAGTTTGTTGATGAGATGCAAAGTGAGTTTGAGATGTCAATGATTGGAGAGATGAAATTATTTTTGAGATTGCAAATTACTGAATTAGATAAAGGGATCTTTATATCTCAGTCTAGGTATGTGAAAGAATTATTGAAGAAATTTGGTATGGAATATTCAAAGCTAGTTGGTACACCCATGGTGACCGGATGCAAGTTGACAACAAAAGATGATTATCCAAAGGAAAATTAGACTAGATATAGATCAATGATTGGTGGATTGCTTTACTAGACTCAAACTAGGCTTGATATCATGAATGTTGTATGTATTGTTGCAAGATTTCAAGCTGATCCTAAATAATCTCATGTGACTACTGTGAAGAGGATTTTCAGATACTTGAAGGGGACAGTTGATTTTGGCCCGTGGTATTCTAAAGATGATGGTCTTACTTTGAGTGCCTTTACTAATGTTGATTGGGAAGGAGATGTGAATGAAATGAAAAGTACTAGTGGTGGAGCATTTTTCTTGGGAAAGAAGCTGATTTCATGGTTAAGTAAAAAGTAGATTGCTATTTCTTTATCTACTGCAGAGGCATAATACATTGCTGTTGCTAACAATTGTACTCAAGTATTATGGATGAAGCAAATATTGAAGGAATTAGAGTTGTGTATGATGAGCCTATTGTTATATTCTATGATAACTCAATTGCTATTAACATTTCTAAAAATCCAGTGCTACATTCAAAGACCAAGCATAAATCTATCAAGTTTCACTTTTTGAGAGAGAAAGTGGGTGAAAAGGAAGTCAAATTGGAGTATGTGCCTACTAAGGAGCAAATTGCAAACATCTTTACCAAGTCATTGCCTAAGGATACTTTTGAGTATCTTAGAGGGAAGTTAGGGGTGATTACCCCTCCTAATCATAACTAAGATGCATTGAATTGCATCAATCCATGCATTTCATGGTCATATTTTGATCCAGATTGATGTTGTGGTGGCTGCTACTCAGGGGGAGTAGTTAGATGTTCAGATCTGTGGTTCAGAGCTTGTATAGAAGAGATCTTTGTCATTGATGTCAAAGGGGGAGAACATTAATGTGAAAAAAATTCTGAGAGAGAACCTTGTGAGGAGAAGAGTTATGTGGATGAGTTGAGGAGAGAAGAGTCAGAACCTAAGGAAGAGTAAGTGCAGTTGCGTTGATGGTGTTTTTCACATCATGTGTTGCCATCAATACCAAAGGGGGAGATTGTTGGATGTTGTGGTTGTGTTGCTGATATGTGGTTGTCATTGATGTCAACACTATTAGCATTAATGCATTAGAAGTTGCATATGTCAAGGATATTGAGAAAATTGTAATAAAAAGAGTTGCAGGTTGTTAGTGGTGAAGTAAAGTTTAGTCTGTCGGTGAGTTTAGTACGTTGATGTTCAGAGGTTGTGGACTAAAGGGTTTCTTGTTGAGTATATCTAGTTTATCCACGCCGAGTTTTAGAGATCCACATGAAGATTTGTATTCTGACTATTTTTCTATTACTTCAGTTTGTGTTCCTGAATGAAGATTATGTGATTTTAGTAAGTTCAATTGTTGCAGATGCTTCTCTAGTGATTTATGATGTTTATGGATGTTTCTAGATCATGCTCTATCTGTGTGGGACGTTCACATTGATCGTTGTGGTCACGATCTAAGATTTTCTCTTGCATGTTCATGTTTTTCATGTTCTTGGCTGACAAGTTGTTTGTAGCACGTTGTGGATCTTCGAGGAGTAATTAATTGAAGTGGTTCGTGTTTGAGGATGATATTTTGGGTCTTCACTATGTTATGGCCGACCTTGGTTGATTCACATGAATAATCTTTATTGATTTGGGCAGACAGTTTATATTCTTTTTATTATTTTGTTGAAGCCAACTTGTAGCGATGTGATTTCTTGTTGCAGATATATATAAGTGATTGTTTTATCATTTGAAGAAGTGTGTGTGCAAGAGTGTGTGAAGTGTGAAAGTCCTATGTGCAAATATTGTTCAGATCATACGAAGGCAGAGCAGAGTGTGAAGAAGAGTAAAGAAGAGTGAAGAAGTGTTCATGAGCTTAATCAGAACTGTAATCAGGCATTAGCAGATGCTATTTTTCTCAGTTCAAATCTGATGGATGTAATTAGAATCTTTCTATAAGACAATGCATCTTCCTTTTGTAATTGAGAAGTGAGCTCTAGGTAGTGTGCTTGAATGCATGTGCATTCCCCATTCATATTTCCTTATACTTTTAATAGGGTATAATCTTGTAGACTAACCTCCACAGTGGTTTTTCCCCTAACAGGGTTTCCACGTAAAAATATTGGTGTTATGTGTGTCTCTGATGTGTTGTTCATTTATGCTTTCATGGTTATTGATCAAATCTATGAATAAGGTTAATAAGTTGAATAAGTTTGAAATTCTGTGACAACTGATTCACCCCCCCTCTCAGTTGTCTGCCCTTGAGTTGCCAACATTAATGTGGAGATAAATAACACTAGAGTGAGAAGTAACAATAGTCCATATAGCATGAAAAGGAGAACTTAAACGAGCAATCATGAATATATTTAATTCTTTATGCGAACACATATATATTTCATGATTTCCCTTTCTAAATGTAAATATGTGTGTATCATAATTCTCATTATGATTAACTAATATGAAAATTATTAGAACTGAAATTTAATAGAAAAAAATAAAGAGAAATAATTGATGATTAAAACTACTTTGAGATCAAGATTCATACTAATTTTTCTGAAGATACTCTGTGATTTTTCATCTAACATTTACTTGATGATTATGTATTAATTAAGTCAATCATGAATCAATGATTTATTATTATTATCTTTTCTTTTATTTTTATTTTATTGTTATTATCAATTATTTGGTTGTTTATTTTACAAGATATTATATTTTCTTATTATAGAGTCATATAATCATTCTCACCTTTAATAACTCCTACCTTTAATTGACAGTTATAAAGCCAACTTATTTGCTAGAGTCCTCCATGCCTGTGCCAAATTGGGTGCTTTGGTATGAGTTTTAAACATGCACCAAGGCATAATGGTAGGGGGATTTTGGTAAGATATTATAGTTGGAACTGCTCTGGTAGACATATATGCAAGATGTGTAATCATAGACAAATCACCTGAATTGTTTGACAGAATGCCTCAAAGAGATGTCATCTCATGGATTGAAAAGAAATGATTGCTGAATGTGCACAAAATGGATTTTGCAAGGAAGCTCTCAAAATATTTGAGTTAATGAAGCACTTCGGAACACATCCTAACATTGTAAAGTTTTGATTGTGTTCTAGGCACGTGCAGTCACACAGGTTAAGTGGATGAGGGCTGCACATACTTCACACATCAGCAACCCTTATTACATTATATATAGTTGATCATTAGGTGTGCATGGTTGAACTTCAAGCTTGTGCTGGCTATCTATTCCCTGTGGTGCCTATGGATCATATAAGAATATAGGCTAAGTATTCCCAGCAACGCTGCTGATTTTGTTTTTGTTTTTACTGGATCCTAAAATTGCTGCAACTTATGTTCCTTTCTAAAGCATCTGCGCAGAAGTGAGCAGGTGTGGTGAGGTTCGAATAGTAAGGAGATTGATGTATGAGAACAACTCTTTGTTTAACCATTATTTTCCTCAACAGATGAGGGTGCAGTCATATTTATGCAGAAACTTACAGCTATGAATGAGAACAGAGTACCCAAAAAAAAAAGACCATAGAATGCCATTCCATGCTCATATCTTGTTGAGCAGCACTGTTAACATTTATTCTTTATTTTGTTTTAATTTTTTTTTTATATTATATTATATTTATTATGTGTTCCTCTTCTTTTTTTTTCCCTTCCCCTATATTCATGGTAGCAGGAACAAAGGAGTTTTGATATTAAAATTAGAGAATATTACCACATATTTTTTTTTCTATATTATTTACCCTTATTCCATTTTAATAACTGGAACTGTGGTTACATGATTACAAGGAAACATAGCCAGGTTTTCTGTTCATTGCATTGAATTTCCATGACTGCTAAATTTTGGGTTAGACTATTATGAAGGATTACATCTCCTTCCTTTATTTTACTCTACATACAAAACATTGAGAGGGTAAGTTTCAAGGAAATCATTATACCCTCCATATCTCATGTACTAGAAGAAAGCTATATATTCCGTAAACAAAATTTTCTGATAACTCTTTGGGTAACAAGGTCTTCTTAAAGCTACATGCCTGCAAACCACGTTTCAGGATCAAACCCAGCTGCATTGACAGATATTTGAAGCACAACAGCCAATGGGGTACTCCACTCTTTCCTCCCAACCTTAATGGGTCGTCAAGCCCTAAGGCTCTCACCATACCCCCGAGCCAAAATAACCCACAAAGGCCTTAGGGAAAGCTTTACATACACAGAAAATAAAACAAAAATACCAAATATGTACACACAAGCAATAACATTTTATGGTGGTGTTCCAACGCAAAACTAACAAAACTCAACAAGGGTACTACCATAGCTATTGGAGGACGCTACTGTTCAAGAAGACCCATAAATCCTAAAATCCATACAAAAGGTTCGACAGCAAACAAACATTTTAACACACAAACCTTACCTCGGGATGAATACATTGGTCTTGGGAGTGTTGTTTTCATTGTCTCTTTTCCTTCGTTTCCATAGTCTCTGCTCCATAACATCTCGTGAATCCCTCTTCCCAGAAGTGTGAACGTGTGTCCCCCAGGGTTACCCTTTTATTCCTTCCATATCATCAAGAGGAAAGGCACTAAAAACACTTCTTTTTTCTTGGGCTCACCTTATCAAGGGTATTTGTCTTGACATTTTCATAACAAGACACACAACATGGACTCGGATGACTAAGGCCTTGTAGGTTATCCCATTCTACCCTATTGAATTTTATGTTTATCTGCATTCTCATTACACTCATTAGTTTTTCCATAATATAACCAATTGAAATAATATATTTATGCTCGTATGCACATTAACAATTATCTTTAAATAAACTCACATACCTCAAGGAGTATTTGACATATGCCTCTGGATGGTCATGATTTGATCTTGAAAGTTAGAACACACACACAAGTACTAAAATTCAATGTTAGTAAATCATGATTCTAATCCTTAAGATACCATTAATATAAGTACATAAAAGATGATTCATTTATTTTATTTTTATATTCTTATATAGATACATTTCCCTGAATAAAAGATTGACTACTTTTAAAGTGCTATGCCAAATATTAACACCAACTGACCTTTTTATTGTGAATGAAGAAGTCACAACTCGATTACTCATGCTACAAAATAATTGACAATTGTTAGAATGCTTTTCATTCGGAAGACCAAACTTATGAAGATATAATCATAAGCAAGAACAGCCGCTAATACATTTGCATTAATTAGTAAGCTTGAAACAAGGGTACCATGCTTATAACAAAACCTACAATCCTTCCATTTTCATTAGAGATAAAATTTCTATGATCATAACTAATGAGTGCTAAATTCTTTACTATGTCATTAGAGATTCCTCCTTCACTATAGTGTCAGATAGTATACTAGAATTAATGATGATTGAATAACTATTTTTATGATTTGGATTCCTACTCAAGGCATTGATCAAATTCACATCATGACTTACATTATATCCACATGACCCTTGCAACACACCTTACATCCTACTCTTCTTACAACTCACATCCCACGATTTCTATCAAGGTATAATTATCTATCTCACTATTTTGATGAAGTCATCCAACAATAGCCGAAGTTACTAAGGAACAATATACTGTGCTAGTACCCATAATATTGGGGCCTTACAAACAATCCAACATTGTGCGAAGACATTCCAAAATGGGATGATAACCTCTCTTTGTTTTGAATTCAATTTGGTAATTGTAGGATTTCATATGTGTTTTCAATAGCTTAGAAAGTCATTTCGTGAGTGTAGGAATAGATTTAGATTAGATTTCTATTTCAATTACATTTATCTTGTTTAGACTATGATTTCCCCCCTCACACAATATCGGTCCTTTTTCTATTTTCTCCAAGAATCATTGTTTTACCCACTCTCTAATCGCTTTCTTTACAAAAAAAGTTATTCGGTGCTTTTCCCCTCTTGATTGATTTAACTACCTTGTGAAAATCGAAGGACCAATTCAAATCTTGCACTTCCCCATAATCACTCGCCACATGTCTAGGCTCAAAGAAACAAGAATCGGCCAAAAAGGAAAACCAAAATATCAAAAACCAAAACTAAGATAGCAAGCAAACCCAAAATTTGTCGGATGCCCCTGCATCAGGCTCCACAAGAGACAAAACAAAACATGTGCTCCTACACATGAGATCTCCAACTAGAAATCACCTTCATTCTCTTCTTTCGCATCTTCCACCATTGTTCTGGAACGACGGTCATATGTTCAACTTGTTTTCGTTTTTTTTTCGTTTTTTGTTTGTATCTTCTTCTTTTGACGTATTTTTCATCTACAAGCCTCCAAAAATCCATTTCAAGCTCATATATATCCTTTTAATCTTCATCTTTTAAACTCTTATTTTCAACAATTGCATTCAAAGATTCAGAAGCATCATTCCTAAAATCATCGGAAACAACTTGCTTACCGCTTACCTTGCATGTGCGCTCCTCAAACTCATTCTAAGCTACTCCCGAAAGTATGTCAATATTTTTTTGCATGGATATTTCATCAGTCAATACTTGTGTTTCTTTATCTTCATTTACATTGTCTATTTTTTCCTTCTCAAGGTTTCTTGCATCCTCTTGACCAACATTTTCCTTTCCATTTTCCATTTTCTTCTTCTTTTCGTTTTCTTCGGGCTCTACTTCCATGTCAGATTCATGATGTTACAAAGCTTTGTCTTCTTTCAAGGCAACCATCTTCTGCCCTCTTCTTTGCTTGACAATCATCTACATGGGCCACTTCAACTTATTTTTCATGGGCCAATACCAATCATACTCTTGGCTTCTTTCCTCAATCCATTTCCTACATTTCTCTAAATCTTTTCTCAATGCAGCCATTTCTTTATCCCACTCCAACTGTTGCTTCCTCACATTTTTTGTCATTTCGCCATTCTTCCTGAGAATTTCTTTTACCATATGCTGCTGCATCTTTTGATCTTTAAGCTTGGCTTCTCGATACCTCACTTAGGGCTTCTCTCCTTTTCCTTTGCCCGGTCTTTTGGTACCCAGGCTCTTCTTGTTAACCTATCAAACTCTAACACACATATTTGTTAAAATCCTACCAACATTTTGACTTCCATGTCCCAGAACTTTTAGACTCTCCTAGATCTTTCTCTCTCTGATACCAAAAATGACGACTGAATTCCTTAATCACACGTTTTGATGCCCCAAATACTGACAATATAATTATTAATGACAAACTATTGAATTACAGTGCAATAATCAGAGATAGGAATGTGCAACAGTTATTAAAAATCATAGAAGTTTATGAAAGAATGATGATTGATCCACACACAATACGAAAGGAACTTCATAAAGCACATTCAAATAAATACAAAAGAAAAAAAAGATTCTCAATAGTCGAGAACAAAACAAGACATGCTTATTGACTTTGTATTCCTAGCTTACAACTTCCCATATAAAGAAACAAGGACTAAGATTCAGTTTGATCCTCTAGAAATTGACTTCCTCTTGCTTAGTCTCTCTAGTCTTAAATCTTCCATATGAGCTCTCTGTCTCGATGACCCCACTACACTCGACAAGCACATATCAGCTCTTTAGTATGAACTCTTCTTACACCTCCTTCCATCGCTATTGGCTTCTATCATTCCTCCACGATGCAGATCGGTTCCTTTTCAACATAAATCCGTCAACCTTTTACACCCTCCAAACACACACTCAAAATCAGCCCTTATGCATTATCAAACCGGTTCCTTCACTAACAACAAAATCATCAACCTCACTTACCCAAGCCGATCTTTCAACCGACAATGTGTCGGTCCTTTTTCTGTTTTCTCCAAGAACCATTGTTTTACCCACTCTCTGATCGCTTTCTTTACAAAAATAGTTATTCAGTGCTTTTCCCCTCTTGATCGATTTAACTACCTTGGGAAAATCGAAGGACCAATTCAAATCTTGCTTCCCCATAAGCACTCACCACATGTCCAGGCTCAAAGAAGCAAGAATCAACCAAAAAGGAAAATCAAAATATCAAAACCCAAAACTGAGATAGTAAGCAAACCCAAAATTTGTCCGTTGCCCCTGCATCATATATCCAGTGTGACAATCCACACAATTCATCACATGCTCACATAAGAAAAAATAGGTAAAGTGGGAATGGATGTAACACATTTCATGAATCAACCCATTGTTTAATTCACAATAACATAATCTTGCTATGATAACAATGAAGCGTCCCATACTACTTGATGTTGTTGCTAGCAAGGGTACTAGAATAAATCAATACTCACAACCCTAGGCCATTTACGCAAGTACTTAGGGATGCATTAGTGTATAAAGACACTCATTCACACATAGGTTCATATCACTTCATGATTCCATGGGGTTACCTACACTTGATAATTTAAGATACCCTTTTCCACATCAAGATAGGCCAAAATTATAATATGAGGTTGCTCCAATTGTTACCTACCTATTCTTCATTAGAAAATTTCTTCAATGCATTCCATTGGATGGCTAAGAAACCAATCATTTCCATCACTAGCATAGTATGATCCTTGACTATTGTAAATCTCAAGTCTCATAGTAATGCTCCTTGACTATTATCAAACTAGAGCATCATAGTATTGCTCCTTGACTACTATCAATCTCGAGTATTATAGTATTGCTCCTTGACTACTGTCAATCTCAAACATCATAGTTTTACTTCTTGACTATTGTCAATCTCAAAAATCATAGTATTTCTCCTTGACTATTGTAAATCTCTAGCATCATAGTATTTATCCTTGACTATTGTCAATCTCAAGCATCATAGTATTGCTCCTTTCAAAGGGTGATCCCACAATAGTGGTTTATACTTTTTGTCCAAACTTGACATTGAACTAATTTTTTTTAACTAAATATTCACTTTCGAGCACCTATAGCTGCTAAACCATGAGGAATTTGAAGATGATGCAAACTAGTGATTTGTGACATTTTGTCTGAAAATTATATATATATATATATATGTATATTTTATAATATTTAGAATCAGATTGCATTTATTTTTCCATCTCCTTCGAAAACTAGTTTTTAGTAGTAAACACCATTTTTAAAAGTGATGTTCATCATAAACAACAAAAAAAAATTCTATGAAGGATAAAATTCTATTTTTTTTGAATTTAGATTTGTAACTACGATATCTAGCATGTTCATTTTGTTTCATAGTCTTTGATTGAATATTTTTTCTTAATTAAGTTTTGAAGTCAAACCAATTACAATTTAGACATGTAGGCAAACCGTATACAACATAACTTTTTTGTATGTACCGAAATTCAATTTTTTTTGTTGTATCAAGGACATCAATACCTAGCATGAACAAAAAATTTAGATTTTTTTTTATAATCTACTATTTTTCCACATGTGCGGAACATAGACCTTGATTTTTAGTGAAAAACCTATGTTTAATTAAACTAAAAAAATACATAATAAAACCAAAATATATTAAAATTATATTTGATGGATAGCTCGTTTTGAGGACTATAATCATTCAGTTGGGTCTATGAAGTTGATTCCATTTTTATCTTCAACTTGAGCTTTGAAAGGAAATTTTTTGCATAAAATTGCCAAAGGAGGGGGAGAAGGGAAAAAAAGGGGGGTTCAAGCGAACCTCCCTTCGAGAGAACCCCCCTTCGAGTGAACCCCCTAGACCCCTTCAAGCGAAGGGGGGTTCATTCGAAGGGGGATTCACTCGAACCCCCCTAAAATAATATTTAAAAAAAACAGTTAAGTGGGTTCAAGTGAACCCTTGGCTAACCTTCATGTGAACCTTTGGCCGACCAATTTAGTTTTAATTTTATATTTAATTTCATATGCATATAAATACAAGCTTATTTTTTCATTTTTTCATATCATTGCAAGATTAATTCACATTTTTATCAATCAAGGTAGATTTTGGAGAAGAAAACTTTCCATTTTTATCAATCAAGGTAGATTTTGGAGGAGAATTTACTTTTGGTAGAGGATTTTTCAAGTCATCTTTTACTTGAAGAAGAAAATGAGACAATAATAAAATAGACAAAATAAGGCTCAACGAAATTATTCAGAAGAAGAAGAACAATAGAGGCGCAAACAAAATTTGGTAAATTATCATAGAAAGAAACTAGGTATGCTTATTTCCTTCTCTATAAGGTTCTCTCTCTCTCTCTCTCTCTCATGTGTCTAGGACCTTTATTAACACCTCTTGATTTTTTCCTTATAAATATATTTCCAATTATGAAAACCATGTTAGATAACTTGGAAGTTAATACTAATTATTATATCTTTATGGGTTTATCTTTTTTGATCATGGTTATTATTTTGTCTATTAAATTGTTTCAAATTATTTCCCTACCCTAGGTTTACATAAACCATCTTCCTATTAAAACAATGTGGATCTTTATATTGTAATTACCCACAAGGAGATTGAAACAATTCCCTTTAAACTCTCCATATTGTAAAGTTTTTTAATTTACAAGTGATTCTATATATGGAATTTTAGGAAGTGACTAAAGATAAAAGTGCACATGAAATCATCCAATGAATCTCCCATAAATAAAATAGATTATTATAACATTGTGAATGAGTTTTCATCTTGAATAAACATAAAATCTTACTATTTAGTGTCTTTCCTCCTTTTATTTCCATGATATTCTAGTGGAAATATTATTTTTATCATCCTCTTTTATTTCCCATTTCATCAAATTTATTAAACACACATCATCAAGGGGTTTATCTTTTTTTATTGAATGGTTTTATATTTTTTCTATTTGTTTAAAAACAACAACTTGCATTTCCACTCATTGGTTTAAAAAGAACAACTTGCATTTTCACTCATTGGTTTAAAAAGATCAACCATGCATTTTCACTTCATTGGTTTAAAAAGAACTTGACAACTTGCATTTTCACTCATTGGTTTAAAAAGAACAGACACCTTGCATTTCCACCTCATTGGTTCAAAAAGAACAACTTGTATTTTCACTCATTGGTTTAAAAAGAACAACAACCTTGCATTTTCACTCATTGGTTTAAAAAGAACAACAACCTTGCATTTTCACTCATTGGTTTAAAAATAACAACCTTTCATTTTCACTTCATTGGTTAAAAAGAATAACAACTTGCATCCTCACATTTCATGGGTTAAAACAAACCGCAACTTGCATTTTATTTTGTCTTTCATGTTAATTAGGCATATTTTTATTTTGGGTTTAAAATTAACCATTGTCTTCCGTGTTTGGTGCGCTTGCACAAATTTTGTGTTGTAGAACCCATAGTGTGTGGTGAACGTATCCTCTCCCCTTACCGCTTTGTAGATCTTGGGTGTAAGAGAAATCATTCCATCTTATCTTTTCTTTTGTAGAAGATCCCACCAATCGTTATCTTGGTCTACCATAGATTGGTTAGCATCCTTTTTCCTAGGTCCAAAGGTGCATCCCCTTAGTTTCATTTGGCATACCTTTTAATCTTAGTTGCATATCATAAACCTTATTCATAATATCATTTGGTCTCATGTTGCATATCATATCCTTTGGTCATAAGGTCATTATCATCATTGCATTTGTTCCATGGAATTCTTAAGTTCAATAATATTTGATTTCATTTGTTCAACTACACTTATAGCATCATCTATCACTTTCTTTGCTTGCATGTAAATTTGAATATGCAATACAAAACCTAGTAAATTTAAATTCATTTTTCCTTTTCCTTATTGAATCTATTTCCAGTTGTATTTGTTCCATGGAATTCTTAAGTTCAAGAATCTTTGATTTCATTTGAACTCAACTCCACTTATATCTCATCATCTAGATCACTTTTTTTGCTTGCATGTAAATTAATATGCAATACTTTCAAAACCTAGTGACTTTAAATTCATTTTTCCTAAATTCCTTATCATCTATTTCCAATTGCATTTGTTCCATGGAATTCTTAAGTTCAAGTTCTAATCTTGGATTTCATGTATTCAACTCCACTTATAGCATCATCTCTCACTTTCCTTGCTTGCATGTAAATTCATATGCAATACAAAACCTAGTGACTTTAAATTCATTTTTTCATTTCCTTAAATTGAATCTATTTCCAATTGCATTTGTTCCATGTAATTCTTAAGTTCAAGAATCTTTGATTTCATTTGAACTCAACTCCACTTATAGCAGATCATCTCTCACTTTTTTTCCTTGCATGTAAATTCATATGCAATACTTGAAACCAAGTGAATTTAAATTCATTTTTCCTAAATTCCTTATCATCTATTTCCAATTGCATTTGTTCCATGAAATTCTTAAGTTCAAGTTCTAATATTTGATTTCATTGGTTCAACTCCACTTATAACATCATCTCTCACTTTCTTTGTTTGCATGTACATTCATATGCAATACAAAACCTAGTGACTTTAAATTCATTTTGTCATTTCATTATTGAATCTATTTCCAATTGTATTTGTTCTACGAAATTCTTAAGTTCAAGAATCTTTGATTTCATTTGAACTCAACTCCACTTATATCTCATCATCTAGATCACTTTTTTTTCTTGCATGTAAATTCATATGCAATACTTTCAAAACCTAGTGACTTTGAATTCATTTTGCCTAAATTCCTTATCATCTATTTCGAATTGCATTTGTTCCATGGAATTCTTAAGTTCAAGTTCTAATCTTTGATTTCATTTGTTAAACTCCACTTATAGCATCATCTCTCACTTTCTTTGCTTGCATGTAAATTCATATGCAATACAAAACCTAGTGACTTTAAATTCATTTTTCCTAAATTCCTTATCATCTATTTCCATTTGCATTTGTTCCATGGAATTCTTAAGTTCAATAATATTTGATTTCATTTGTTCAACTCCACTTATAGCTCATCATCTCTCACTTTCTTTGCTTTCATGTAAATTCATATGCAATACAAAACCTAGTGACTTTAAATTCATTTTGTCATTTCCTTAAATTCAACAATCTATTTCCAATTGTAATTGAACTTCATGGAATTCTTAAGTTCAAGAATCTTTTTAATTTCATTTGAACTGAACTCCACTTCTAGCACCATCTCTTAGTTTTTTTGCTTGCATGTAAATTCATATGCAATACTTGAAACTTAGTGACTTTAAATTAATTTTTCCTAAATTAGTTCTCCTCTCTATATTTCTCTCTAAGATAGGTCCTCTAGATCTCTCTATTGAGTAAAGTATTTTTAAAGTTCTTTCTCTCTCTCTCTCTCTTGACTTAAAATTATTTTGTGTGTAGAATGATGTCAACAAGTGGGAATTTCTCAAGTAGGAGTCTAGCCAAATTTAGATACTGGATCAAACAAGGTTGAAGAACACATAGTTGAAGATAGGGATGAGGACCAAGTTTAAACAATGCATGCTTGAGAGGGGTCAGGATCACTTCCTTCTATTGGTATGGATGGGCATATAAATCTAGCTAAAGAGGTGAAGAGATAAATTTCTTATAGAAATTTAGATCATTTACTTAAAATGGATATGGATAAATTGAAATGTTATGCCAGACAACCTAGAAATACTAGTAGGAGGTCAATGACTAAATTTGTAAAGGAAATAATCAATGCTCATTCCAATAATCTTGAAACACTTGAAAAAACCTAACTGTTATCACATTTACCTCTTCATAATGAGCTGAAAGAGCCATTAATTTTATTGGGTGTAGATTTGACATTGAATAAGAGGAAAAACATTCTAGAAAAAGATATTGTTGAAAATGTTAAAAAAGGTTTAGATTCCATTGGAAGTATCTCAATCAGTGGATAAGGCCATTTCAAGAAGAGTGATGTTGACATATATTTTAAATAAAAATATATCAAGAAAAAGAAAAATCTCTACACTTTTGACTGAAATTGGTAATAGTAGAACCACACTAGCAAAATATGTAAAAAGGGAAAGGATTTGGATGATAGTTTAGAAGGAAATTGGGCAATTATGTGTAGAGCTCCCCATTCTGACGAGATTGAAGATGTTGTTAGGAACTTGATCTCAACTTTTTGGAATGATCATATTTGTCCATCTTCAAATAGTAGAGATGTTATTAGACACAAGATTGGGCACAATAATTATGAACATCATACAAAACATTGGCTAGAAATAACACAACATGAGATGTATGTGAACTTTTGTAATAAGTATCCTCATATAAACATTGGGCAAACAATGTTTGAAAGGTTAAAGCCATTTTATGTGAAGATAAATAAGGTTTTTGAAACTTGTTGTCGTTATCATATTGAGTTTGATCTCTACTATCAGGTGTTTCGAAAGATGAGAGAAGAAAGTGATGGTTTTCAAAATGCACCTCCTAAACAGGCAAGTTTGTTCATAAAATATATCTTATGTGATAATGCAATTAGACCTCAGATAAACTACATAAAATAACTTTGTAAAACATGTGGAAATTTGGCTAAAATTCCTTTGATAAACAAAGATATTGACCTAACAAAGACAATAAATTGCAAGAGCTACAAGTACGTAAAGTTTCAAACAAATTTTAGGAAAGAATCCACAAGGTTAAACTATGTAGAAGATGAGATACCTATTGGAAAATTTATGGAAGATCCTTAAAAATTGATACAACCATACATACAACATTCCTTATTTGTTAAGTGGTAAGCACAACAGTTTCAAACATTAAGAGATACTTTCCCACTTGGAACAATTCTATCAGTAGTCGACTTTACAAAAAATTACTCTTTTGTACATCAAAAAGAGATTCAATCAGAATATTAATTTTCAAAGATCACTATTATGGTGCATGTGTGTTATCGACATGCACAATGTTGAGTGAACAAGAAAACTAAGAGGGGGAGTGAATCAGTTGTAGAAAATTAAAGCATCAAAACCTTCAACAGTAATCAAATCCACATGCATTCATAAAACCCTTATTCTATTAATGTGATTAATCATGAAATACAAATAATAGAAACTGAAATAAAAACACCACACACAAGAGAACACTATATTTGCACGGAAAACCCAATGAGGGGAAAACCATGATGAGGATTAGCTCACAATATAAGTAATTGCAAAATCAGTACAAGGGCTCATTGCCAGAATAGGACACACTGTCAAAAAAAGCTCATAGCTAGGGCTCACTGCCACAAAAAGAAATACAAGAAGATAGAAGAGAAATGTTACATAGAGAATACTTCTCAATGCAACAAGGAATCTACCACAAATGCTCCAAAACTTTCACAACCTTGCATGAAATATTGTGGACACCTTTAGCTCACTACCTTCAAGAATCCAACACTTTGAATTTCACACTACTCTGCTTGAATTCACATTTATACTTCTATAATTCGCATCACACTCTTTGCTCACATTGATCTTTCATCTATCTTGTTTCTCTCTTACATCTCACAACAACGTTACTCTTATTTATATCAAACTCAACCTCAAAAACCTTCTCCACGGTTGGAAACTATCCATTACAATTACACATTCAAATTAGGTCTTCACCTAAAAATTCTTGTGGTGGATAGGAATGAAGGTGACCCAAGGACCCAAATGAATCCTAACACACCTCAACACACTTTCATAAAATTTGCATGTAGTGCTAACACAAGGTCAGCCAATGCCCATGCTAAACACCATAGACATTAAGTACATGCTTCCTTAAATTAATCTAAAACTTCAAAACTACAAAATTCACTTGAAAAATATCTAGAATAATCCCCGAACCACCTAATATCCAACAAAGACTTCATAAAAACTTGCAACATAAAAATACTTCAACCTAGAACATCCGGGTAAACCTTATTCACACATTAATGCATGAAACACACACTATATTGTATAAAATCAAGTGAAACCTTGAACACAGAAGGATAACAACATTATAAGAAACTTCCCAAATCCACACAACCTGAAGCCAAACTAAAAAGAAACACGGAGAAAATAAATTTCTCCCAAGCCATAGAAAACATCACTGAAAAACTGGTTCACACACTGGTAAAAATATCTTGCTCTGTACAACGATCTAGATAAAAAATTATGAATACAACAACCTCTAACAACCTTGAAAAACATACAAGATCTGTACAGGCATAGCATCAACACAAAAGAAGCGTGGAGCACATCTCGGAGCACATTCTGAACACTTGCACAACACTATTTTCTATGTTTATCAAATTTTCTCAAAAATGCTTGGAACCCAAGTACCAGAGACATCATCTCAGCTCATTACTTCATTCCAACTCATATCTAGACACTACAACATAAAGATAGCTCCATGTACTCACACCAATTCCTCAATATCTTAACTACACATGCATAACCCGCAACAACCTATTTTCCTCTTTTTCACAATTTTCTCAATATCCTCAACATTTTCATCATGCAAAAAACTTCCTTAACACATAGTTGACATCAATGAAAACACCAGACAACAAAAATTCTATTGAAATCAATGACAACACCTTCATACCTGCAACACACAATTGTATTCAGATGGTTGTTGAGAGTACATACGATGAACGAGTCATTAAGAAAGAATATTACTTTTATATTAGTGATGATAAAGAGCATGACACACTTTTTGTACAACATTGCTTTACAATTTTTTTTGAGAATTTGACAAGCAAGGGTGTAAAAATCAAAAGGAATTTTGTATGGTTAGATGGATGTGCGACACAATTCAAATCATCACGACCATTTTATGCACTACATGTAGATATCATAAAAATTACAAAATACACATATTTGGAGTTTCTTTGAGAGTGGGCATGGAAAGGGTGAGCATGATGGCGCAAGAGCTTGCATCAAGCGTGCTCTAAGAAAGCATTAAATGAGTTATTCGAGAGATCGTATAGACGATGCACATGATGTTGTTGAACGGTGTAAGAAAAACTTGGCATTAAATGAGGTTGAAACATCTTCAAGAATGAACCAAAACATTCCACATAGAGTGTTTTGGGAGATACCAGGTATGTATAGATTACATTTGAAAATTTTAAACCTTAAATAATTTATATATACATGTTTGTTCACATAAGTTTTTTTTTATGTATCTAGGTGTGGATAGAAGATCGATGCATGGATACAAGAGGGTAGACAAAACAAGATCTTTACATTGTGTCATGAGTACAGATCATCACCCTGGATGGACATTATACATGAGGGATTAATCTTGTTTCTGTACTGAGTGCATTTTGGAAAAATTTAAGGCATGCAACAACCAACAACTAGGATATGTTAGTGAATGGAATTTGGTGCCACTAGCCGTTTCAGACACATATGAAAAAGATGAGGATGAAATATTTCAAGACATTCCTTTGATTTCAATTGATTATGACCATATTTTAGGATTGGTTAGAAAAGGTACATGTGTACTTTCAATTATATAAATTTAATGTAAATAAATACAATATACATAGTTATTTTTAAAGTTTAGTACTTATCTAGATGAGTTAAATTTAATGATCTTTAGTCTAGACAACTCTTTTTTTTAATAAATTTTCCATGTAAATTTGGTGTACATGAGATTTTTTTGCAATCATAGCAGAGCCTAGAAACATAGAAGGTGTTAGTTATTATTTAATGTGATGTATAGAAGAAAGGAAGAAGCTAACATAACTTGAAACAAGTGATGGAATGTTGTTTCCCACAGGTGAATTTGAATTTAAATTATATATACATGTGTACATATACATTACCTTACATTAAATATATTGTACAAACCTTGAGTTGAAATGTTATGTGCACATGTCTTACCTCAGGTTCAATTTGTTTACCGTGCAAGTTCAGTTGTAGTGCAAGGGATATATCTCAAACAAGTCAAAATTGTTCAACATGGGATTCATTTTATTGACTATCAACTTGAGAACAAGGTATATCAATATAGTCACCTAGTGATTGCTACCGCCCTACATCTTCATGGAGTTCCACATGCACATGGATGAAAAAAATGGAGATTAGATAGTCATGATCATAAAAAAAATACATGTTATTGAAGAGCGGGTTGAACTAGAAAATTTGAGTTAGATATATCCATGATTTTCAAGTTAGTACATGTATACATGTTCAAGTGAGAACTTATAGTAGTGTTTGAAATACATTGTTTTAGTTACTTATAATATGTTGATGACGATTATTTCAAATTTGGTTGGACAAAAATTAGTGATATAAAGACATTGGTGTAAGTTATTTTTAATTTCTATATATGTTCTTAGGAGATCGAAACTTAGACACTTGAAGTGTGTACATGTTTAAATTTAAACATTTGAGCTTAATTTGGAGTTTAAGGATGAAACTTACTAAATTTGTGACACTTTTTTAAACAATTCAAAGTACTATTTAATTTTTGGTTCACTTTTAAGGATGATGTACTATTTAATTAATGTCTAGATCTAGTCCACTTCACCTAGATATTGAATAGATATGTACATATTTAATAGGAGATATGAAAATTTACATCAATTGCACTTGAATCTATATATATCCATGTATAATTTTTAACCATATCCTAGGCTTTGATGTTACATATTTAATTTCCTTGTGGATTTAGGTATATATAGATAGAAACTATTATAAATTGATTCATGATGCTTAATTTTATACATATGCACTACAACTTGATTGAAACTTGTATCTATAATATAATAAGTTCTCATATTATCTAGGTTTAATAAATAGTACTAAAGGTGAAAAGATGATTACTATCCTTTATAGAAATTAAATAGAACCTTTAGAATCTAGGACTTTTAAACTTGTAGTACTTTCATGGGGTACATATTAGGGCTTCTGAAAAATTACGAGAGGGGATATTGATGGTTGAATTAAATTCAAGGTATATTGGCATTTTGCAATGAAAATTAAATGAGGTTAAGATAATAAATATGACTATTTGCGTATATGAAACTTACTAAATTTGTGACACTTTTTTAAAGGATGAAGTACTATTTAATTTGTGGTACCATATTGGCATTTTGTAATGAAAATTAAATGAGGTTAAGTTAATAAATATATATATGATTCATTCACATAGAAAATGATCTTTCTAGTTCTCTTCTTACAATACATTTGAGGTCTTTTTTTGTAGAACATCCAAAGAATACTTGAAACAATTTGGTACGTTAGTTTCTATTTGCAACATACACTATCATGTCAAGGCACGTGTGGATCAATTTTTGCCTCATATTAGTTGCCATACATATTCCAAGATAGGATTTCCTACCTTCAGGTAATAATGTAAGAACCTTTTATGTATTATATACACCGATATATTACTTCAAAAATTGTACTACCAAAAAAGGCCTAATTCATTACAACTTCTTGATATGTACAAATAACTCCATTGGAACCAATATTTGAGATGCAATTAGCCTATAATATCCTTTCTATATCATAAACAACTACCAAATTAATTAATATGTCAACACTTGAGGAGAGGAAGAGACTTGGATAAATTTGATTCTTTGTATCTATTATATAGAGAAGTTGCATCCTAGGTTATGTCACCATTATATTAAATAATAAGACAATGTATACATGCTTGAAGGTCATGTAATCATAGTTCAATTTTTTAAAGTTGTACATGTATATATTTAAGTTCATATTTAAATTCAAACTTGAAACATGTACACATGTATATATATGTGTGTGTGTGTGCATGTAGTTACCTATGTACCCATCACATTTAATGTACATTTAACATGTTTAACATATATAAATCATTTACTCATGAGTTCTCTAAATCTAGATATAATGTATAAACACTCCAGTGTAAACATGTACATGTAGATAATGAACATAAACATAAACATAAGCAAACATGTACATAGATGAATATTTTGAGCTCAAACACATGTATGTATATCATAAGCAAATGTATACATGTATGTAATCAAGTCCAACTTAACAAATGTACTAGAGATCATCAAATGTAGGTCATAATGTATCAAAAATTCATAGATCCAACAGTCTAATCATCATGTCGAATCCTATTCGAATGACCCTCTGAATGAGAATCCTGCTTTGATGGATGTGTTGATCCCTAGAGATAAAATTGTACACAATGTGTTAAATACATTATATAAATAAATTTATTTAAGAATGTACATGTATTTTTAAATATATATAGATATATACATGTATGTACACATGTACATATAAAAATTCAAAACTCACATGTCCACTAACAACAGTATCATCAATTGAATCATGCCAATGTACACGATCCGACCCCAGGCTAGGAGTAACATGAGGTATCTCCATCTACAATCTATATATATATATATATATATATATCATAAATAGTTAAAACAAAAAATTAAATAATAAAAAAAATTGAATTGAACATGCACATTCACACATACATATAGATACACATGTACCTACACATCAGGTGGCATTGGATTTGAGCCCTCTACAATGGTTGTAGAGTTTAAACTAGTGTCTTGTAAAATTGGTAGAAACCACACAATTCAGAGGAATGATTAGCTGAACAATCCACTCAACATTGTAAAGACTACATTAAATTGTCAACCAAGGTTTGTAAACTTGTGATGGTACTGCACTGTATGTGCCTTCAGAGACCTAAGGTTACCTAGGTTATCCTATTCAATGTATTATACTCGCTTGAAATTCATAGAAACACATAACAGTGAAAGAAGTAAACTGGCGCTAATGGCTATGGGTTCCTAAAACATAACCTATAGCTGAACTGTTGCTAATAAAGAATCACTGAAACTAACTTAGAACTATTTAAACTGGTAACTAAACTTATTCTAACCTCCAGAGTACTACAAGTCATTAAATGTATTCATGCACATGAACAATCATTACTAACAATCAAAAATGAGAATCTATTATGACTTCCATGCAATTTATGAAGTAATGATAAATGGAAATAACTACTAAACAAAAGTAAAAGAACTATAAATGTAGTGAAGAACAATTACCTTGAGTGGCTTGTTCAAGTTGTTTTCTTCACTTAAATTAAACCAAATCTAAATCTTCATATTTTACACATCCACATAAACTTGAACTTCATTCATTATGCATACAAAAAGATCACATAGAATATTCCTCACAGATTGTATTTAAGGAAATCATTTTTGAATAATCACCATGTCTGTAGTTACAACTAAAAACTAAGAGATAACTGATAACAAAATCATCTAGTATGAGATTAACCAACTAACTATCTAAAGACTCAACCACCAGGTATATACAAGCACATGGGAGTTTATTCTAAACACAAATCCTAACTGAAATCCTTAACTATAACTGCCTAGATATTAGAGTATGTAATTAAGATTTAATTACTCAAACTACAACTAAAAAGAAACAAGAGTTCAAATGGGATTGAAACTCTGCAAAAAAAATTTGTGTTGAAAATGGAGGTAATTATGTAGCTTTAAAACTTGTAAAACTATTATACTATAGATCTATTTATAAGTATTATTTGTTACAAATTCTTTGTAGATGATTATCTGTTTAGATTTATTTTACCATTTGTAGAAGTAGACAAAAGATTGTAGAAGAATAAGACCAGAAGATAGAAGTGACACAACATATACCATGGAGAAACCCTTTTGAGAAAAAAATCTACCACCAGAATCAATAGTGCTTGTATTATTTAACCTTAGAAAAAGATTACAATAATTCTTTATCAATCCTTGCTTGAGATGCTTCTTTTGCCTTCAACAATTCTTCTTCACAACTTGCAATAAAATTTGATAAAACTCTCTTCAACTTGCTGCAATTTATAGACAATAATGAGCCTTGTAAAATCCAAAGAGTTTACAATTACAAAGCACAAAGCTTAATCTCACAAAACATATGCCTATTCTTTGCAAGTAGAGTTCTCCCATGAAAAGCAATGTGAAATCAAGTCCTTCATCAATTTGAGTATCCCAAACTAAAGTCATAACTCAACGTTGATTACGAAGATATCTTGTAAGCTTCTCCTCAAAGTTGGTTCCGAAGAATGGGCCCACTTAACTCAGCTTTATAAAATATTTTCTCATGCAAAAGTGTTAACTCCAAGATGCCAACTTGGGTGCCCAAGGTGGGTCCAAGTCAATCTCTATTAACTGAAACATATCTCTCCATCAATTCATGCAAACATGATGCATGATTGATCATCCCCACTTAACTAAATGTATCACCTGTTATCTATCATGCAACTCAAGTCATTAGTCATAAATTTCAAGTCAACTGAAGTCAACTAGCATTCAATTGAAACTAACTACATGCAACTGAAGATAACTAAACCATTACTAAACTAAACTGAACTGAACTTCAAACTGAACTGAACTCCATGCATGTAAACATCAATCCCTAACTTCTAGGATATTGACATGCATTACTGAAGTGTTATCTTTCTCCCAAAAGTTAACTTAACTCAAGGTGGGTTCCACCTTCCATGTGGGTGCCACATGTGCTCCTATTATTTAGGAACTCATCTTGGACACCCTCACATGTTCCTATAATTTAGAATTAATTACAAATGTCAATTAACATGTTCATTTCATTCAAATTTAATATCTTTCTATTCCTAGTGTTGGGGAACACTTTCCAAGGACTTAGGAGATACACGAAATAATGTTTAGGATTGCAATTAAATGGCATCCTATTTCCAACATTCTCCCACTTGACATTATACATTGCAATTATTCTAAACAAGGAATCATTATTATAAATCAAGTACAAGACTCAACGCCAAAGGCCTTCCTACACCAAGAGAACTTATCTATAGGAACTGGTTTCGTAAGATAATCTACAGTATTAATCAAAGTTTCAACTTTCTCAATTAATACCTTTCCACTCTCAATCATTTCTCGCACAAAGTGATACTTAACATCAGCATGCTTAGTAAGAGCATGATACATAGGATTTTTGGCTAAACAAATAGCACTCTGACTATCACATTCAAGTCTAATTTGCTTGCAATTAAAACCAATACCTTTCCCAAGTCTTTGTAACCAAATTGCATCTTTGGAGGCATGTGAAACCGCTGAGTGTATTGAACTCACATCCAACCAAGGTGTAGGCTTCTTGGTCTTTACTGTTGAAATTTTTTTTCTTACAAGCAACCATTCCAACATATATCTCTTACCATAAGAGAACTCAAGCCTCACCTATTTCTCCAAGTATCCATGAGGACCTGTAACCAACCAATCCATTCCAAACTCCAAACGTAACATAAAAATATCATGAAGTAATCAAGCAAATGGTTAATGTACCCAATACATAAGAGAACTACACAAGATCAATTTCAAAGCTCCAATCATGAATCAGGAACATAAACATGACAACATGATCTAACCATCTCCTCCAAGGAGATCACATGCACCATAACATACATAAAGATCCTAGTCTCAAGAGAACAAGTACCATGCCAAACTCTAAATGTGTATCAAGAGTAAACCATGACATAATAGCAACCACTCTAAACCAAGAAAGAACATATCCCCAATCACATGAAGATAACCTTACCAATGATGCATCCACGTCATTGCCAACAACTCCCACTGAATCGTGGTACAAGCTACACATGGCATCATGACTAGCATCGTCTTCATGAAGAACACTCTTTAACATCAAGCAAAGAGTCATCACTAACATTTTTACATGAAATGATCAATGCATGATTACTGTCATTTGAGGATTCCTCTATAGAAGAATCAAAACTATTTTTCTTGTTCTTACAGTCCTTCTTCACATGTCTTGGTTTCCCACAGTTCTAACACTTTACCTTACTCTGTCCTTCAGACTTACCCTTCCCTTCCTTGTCTCCATTAGGTTCCTTTTTCTTAGGCCTGCCTTTTACAAATAGGGCATCTTGGATTTTTTTTTAGACTTCATCCTCATCTCCTCTAATAGGAGAGTAGGAATTATATTGTCCATCTTCGAATCTTCACCACTACCACTAATAGCAACAATTAGATTTTCCCAAGATTCTGGTAAAGAACAATGTAACAAAATGCATTTATCTTCATCTTCTAGTTTTACATCTACAAATGCTAACTGACTTAGAATAAAATTAAAAGCATTCAAATGATTTGCAACAGAATCACCATCTTTCATCTTTAAAGAATACAACTGCCTTTTCAAATACAACTTATTAGTAAGACTTTTGGTTTGATAGATATCACCTATTCTCTTCCACAACTTATATGCAATAGTTTCTTCTGAAACATTCAAGAGAACATAAACAAGACATAATCTTATAGTCCCTCTTTCCTTCTTATCAAGCTTAGCCCAATCCTCATCTGACATCGTTGTAGGTGACTTTTCCTCATTATCAACAGCTAACCACTAATCTCTCTCTTCAACGAGATCCTCCATTTTTAGTTTCCACATCTCATAATTAGATCCATTGAATCTTTCAATATCTAAACGAGAATTAAAACTCATTGGAACAAAATTATTCTCCAAAATCAGCAATAACACAATAGTAAAAGCTCCCACTACAGCCAAAAAACCTTCAAACTTCTAAGAGAAAGGCATCCCAAACTCTACCCAACCGTTAGCTCTGATGCAAAATGTTGAAAATGGAGATAATTATGTAGCTTTAAAACTTGTAAGACTATTATACTATTGATCGACTAAATAAGTGTTCTTTGTTACAAATTCTTTGTAGACGATTATCTATTTAGATTCATTTTACCATTTGTAGAAGTAGATAGAAGATTGTAGAAGAATAAGACCAGAAGATAGAAGTGACATAGCATATACCATGGAGAAACCCTTTTGGGAAAAAAATCCACCACCAAAATCAAAAGTGCTTGTATTATTTAACCTTAGAACAAGATTACAATAATTCTTTATCAATCCTTGCTTGAGATGCTTCTTTTTCCTTCAACAATTCTTCTTCAGAACCTGCAATAAAATCTAATAAAACTCTCTTCAACTTGCTGCAATTTATAGAAAATAATGAGCCTTGAAAACTCCAAAGAGTTTGCAATTACAAAGCACAAAGCTTATCTCACAAAACCTACGCCTATTATTTTCAAGTAGAGTTCTCCTGTGAAAAACAATTTCAAATCAAGTCCTTCATCAATTTGGGCGTCTCAAACTAAATTCATAACTCAACGTTGACTACAAAGATATCTTTTAAGCTTCTCCTCAAAGTTGGTGCCCAAGAATGGGCCCACTTAACTCAGCCTTATAAAAACATTTCTCATGCAAAAGTGTTAACTCCAAGATGCCAACTTGGGCACCCAAGGTGGGTCCAAGTCAATCTCTGTTAACTGAAACATATCTCTCCATCAATTCATGAAAACATCATGCATGATTGATCATCCCCACTTAAATGAATGTATCACCTATTATCTGTCATGCAACTCAAGCCATTAGTCATGCATTCCAATTCAACTGAAGTCAACTAGCATTCAACTGAAACTAACTACATGCAACTGAAGATAACTGAACCATAACTAAACTAAACTAAACTAAACTAAACTAAACTGATAATAAATTGAACTGATACTAAACTGAACTGAACTAAACTAAATTGGACTGAACTACTTGCATGCAAAAATCAATCCCTATCTTCTAGGATCTTTGCATGCATTACTGAAGTGTTATCTTTCTCCAAACAGTTAACTTAACTCAAGGTGGGTTTCCATGTGGGCACCCCATGTGTTCCTATTATTTAGGAACTCATCTTGGATGCCCTCACATGCTCCTATCATTTAAAATTAGTTAAAAATGTCAATTAACATGTTCATTTCATTCAAATTTAATCTCTTTCTAATCCTAGTGTTGGGGAACACTTTCCAAGGACTTAGGGGATACATGAAATAATGTTTAGGATTGCAATTAAATGGTATCCTATTTCCAACAATCTACATGTGGAACACATAATCATTCATCCAAAATCCTATCAACAAAATAATTCTTCTTCAGTGCCTTATTAACTATCATAATGATGCACAACTAACTCCATAAAGTGTCTCCACACGGTAGTTATTACACTCAGCTTGATCTGGCACTTCCCCTATTTCACTTTCCAAGTCCTCCTTTTGCTATAGGCTATAGTGTATCCTTGGGATACAAGAGTTTAATCCAAAAAACATGTACACAAAGCTAACTACCATGATTAAACACATAATTCCATCCACATTTCATACATACTCACATATAAATCATGCAATGCTACTATATCATAACTATATTTCCATTACTATAATTTAGGTCCAAGGTTGTATAATAATCATAAAAGGATAGCATAACATAAGATTATTGTCTGAAAGGATTGTTTGATAATGTCTAAAATTATGCATAAAAACAACAAAAAATAGACTAATAAATAGACTCATCATTCCCCCCAACTATAATTTTTCTTGTCCTCAAGCAAAACACTAGGGTTACATATTAGAACACAAAGTAATCTCCCTGAGGTCCATGACAACATCAACTCCCTTGATTTGCTTTAAGTAGAAACTTCTGTAAGTTGCAAGTCTTCTCATTCTGTTGATCTCAACTTTCTCACACTCCTCACCTTTGTCTCCAATCCAATGTGGAACTAGATAGATTAGCATAGGTGGGTGGAATTTGAGTTGCATCGAGTGAAGTCCTATGCTATTAGAAATTTTCAATGTATCTGTGTACCCTCTCAAGCATGGTGGTAAAATTGTATATTAAATGAGGTTCTTTTCTCGACAACTTTGGGGTCAAGTTGTTCCATTTGTCCTGCATATAACTATAACATTGTTGACCCAATCCCATAGCTAATGTTTTCACTTTTATAATCCTTTGTTCTTAGGTTCATAATCTTCCTTCCTACACATTTATGAGACAATACTTTCAACCATTCATCTATAAGTGCATCGGGGTCTTTAGACTCTTTCCTTGTTGGGAGAGCAACTGATTTCTCCCTCTCCTCATATTCTTCCATTAGTTCTCCCTTGAATTGTTCATTCCTATAATAAGAGGCTAGTTCCCTCACCTGTAGATCCACTACAAACATCATAGAATTCCAATTTGTTTCTTCTGACACCATATAGTTGTGCAAATAGTACTCACATAGTTGATCTTTCCCTTCTGGTGTAGAATCAACAAAAAACATTAAGAAAATTAAAGTTTTTGCTTATCCCAACTGATTAATTACTGATTATCCTACTAAATTGAAAGCTCAAAAAAATTTCTTGCAAAAATAGTGCATATGTTCTTGTTGGAGGTCTACATCTTATAATTTGGGCAACTTTATCTGCCACTTCTTCCAATCTGACTGCTATTTTCTTTAGCTCAATCTTTTTTCCTTCCAACATTTTGGCATGTTATGTAATCAAAGTTTCTCTTCCCCTTCTCCAATTTTCTTTTTCCTGTGAGAATTCATCAGTCACCTTCCATAGCTGATAACCAAGAGACAAAGTTGTGTGGTGAATTAGATTTTTTATGGGAGGAGGTTTCTGATTTGCTACTACAAGTTATCCATCCCCTGTTTTGGTAATGGCCAATTGTGCCAATAGATCCAACTTTGCACCATGGCCATATGTCTGCAATTTTTCTTCCAATTCTTATATTTTTGTCTCCCTTTATTTTTCTCTCTTCTCATAACTTTGCACTAATTCTTCAAGATGTTTAATTTTGTCTAGAGCTTCATGAAGCTCCTTCCTAGAATTTCTTTCTTCTATAAACATTTCCTTTGTTTCCAAAAACTATTCATTACCATCCCTTGTACAATCATAGTCTTCATAAGTAGGACTATCTAGGGTTTTATTTTGTATTTTCTTGGCAACAAATACATCTTCTGAGTTTGAGTCAGAAGTGGTGGACACATATAACTTCCTCTTTGCAGGTGTATGCACATTTCCAAGGGTATTTTCATTCCCTTATAAATTTATTTCAATAATCATCACATCCTCTTCTTGTTGTTCATTGCCCTTTGTTTCTTATCCAATTTTTTCCACACTCCCCCTCATAACACCTTGCTTTCTCAATTGGCCTAAACACCTAGGTGTGGGTTTCTCCTTCTGAACATCCTTCTTTTTCTTTTGACCATCCTTCTTTTTCTTCTATTTTTTAGAAGGTGTGGATGTTGTGGATGTATTGCCTCTCCTTTTCTTGGATTTAGGTGGTTTTGAGGAAGATGGAATTTCTTCAACTATTGGTGACCTAGACTTTGGGACATTGTGCTCCTTGGGCTCACCTTGGCTACGATTAGATGAAGCCATAGGTGAGACAAGAGAACTTCCTCTTGTAGGTTCTACTTGAGGTTCTAGGGTTTCAGGTACTTCAGGTGCCTCAAGTAGACTATTAATATCTTGACATTTCACAAAGTCTTCCTAGGAGAGCTGGGGATATTGAATTCTCAAGCTCCTTTTTACTAATAGGGAAATCAAACAATGATGTGATAAAGTTGTGCCACTCAGTTTCCTCTATTACTCAGATGCCATCCTTTTGAACATATTATAGAGGAAATTGGGCACATTTACTAGCCTATTATGGCGAAAATGACTAAGTAATTTGAAATGTACAGTATAGAGAAGGTTCTGTCTACCATCACAAGTAAGGTATCTAATAAAATAGGAAGCACAGTTGGCCCAAAACCATGGAAGATAAAGTCTATTTGTACCTTGGGACAACAAATCTGAATTTTCTCCTCGCTCACAAAATTCTTCTCTTATGGCCATTGCATTCGCTCGAACTAGAAACTCTACTCTAGTTCTAGGAAAAATAGATACTTGTGTTATGGTGACTTCAAATGCATCTACTGATAACCCTTTTACCATTTCTTCATCGTGCTTGAATGTGGCTGCAAATCTCCTTGTTATGTTATTGTCAAATTCTATCAGGTTTAGAAAATAATCGAGCCAACCAACTCTTGTGAAGATAGGAAATACCATTTCATCTTCTAATATTTGTTTGTGTGTCGATGACTCTCTCCTAATAACATCACCTCCCATTGTGAATCTCTTTACCTCTGCTCAATGTTTTAACCTTAAAAATTCAGCTTAATTTTCACTTCACCACCCTTAAACCCTTCTCTTATTCTGCTATTTCCTCATGCACTCCCACTACCACTATACTATAACTTCAACTTCCCTTCATATCAGCTAAATTGAGCTTAAAGATGGGTTCTGGGTTTAACTTAGCTCAAAATCATAGATTTAGGAAATTGGCAATTAAATTTACATCAAAAAGTAGGTGCAATTTTAGGACAAAAAGGTTTGCATGTCATATCCATTTGTTTGCATTTGTTTTTAGGTGGCGAAAAATTAAAAATATTGGTTGATATTGTACCCTCCCCCCAACTTAAGGTTTGAAGTGACCTCACTTCAAATTGTGATAGAAAAATGTATCATTATAGAGTATGGAAATAAATAGAATGAATATAACGCATGCTTAATTTAATATGAAAAAGCATAATGAAAGTGTTAAGAAATCCATGACATTTATGGTAATGTACCTTGTGTACCTGTCGGAGGTGACAAACTAAACGTTGCGTATGCGAGCTAAATAAAATGTATCCACAATATGATTTGATGTGATAAGAAGTAATTGTAGGTGAATGGATGATGAGGTGGAAGGTGTAATGTAATGAAACATAATAGATGGATGATGGTTGGTGATGTGACAATTCAAATGCTTAAAATTTGAATTGGGAGCATGAAATAAGATAAGCATGTTGCATGCACTTATTGTGATAAGATGAATACTGCATGTGTGAGAAATGTGAGGTGTAAAAGGTGTGAACTGTAATTAATGTGGCACCAGTTTTTGAAATTTCCTGCTAGACAGTGTTGTGGGTACCTTCGGCATCAAGTCCCTTTTGAATTGTGACAGTTGTTGTGCTACAAGTCCCTGCTGCAACAAGTACCTATCAGAATAATGATAGTTGTATATAAGACATGTCCCTCTAGAAAAAATATGTACATCATTGGAACTGTGTTGTGTGTGCATGTGAGGTGGAATAAGAAATTAAACCTGAGTGACCTCAGGGATTGAGATGTGTAACTCAATCTTTGAGTCACCTGAAGAACATGGTACATTTGTTGTTGTTGAGTCATCATTTTGTGTTTCTAAATCTATATTTGGTTCACTATGGGGCCATACTGTTGAATGAGAGAAAGAATGAAATCTTCCTTTTGTACTGGTTTCTTATAAAGTTTCAGCTTGTGGCCATTAACTAGGAGAGAGAACCTTACAAAATCTATGGTGTGCAACTATACTACCCCATTAGGAAAGACTTGGCTGATCAATCTCATAAGGTCCCAACCACCTTTATTGGATTTTCCCTTTGAAATCCTTGTATCTTGAATCATATAATAAGGCCCAGACTCCTACATTAAATTCCTTCATCTTGATATATTAGTCATGCCACTTTGTCCTCTACTTTTGTACTATCTTAATGTGATGGATTGCCTCCATCCTGATTTCATCCAGTCCATTTAAATGGTGTAACCTTTCCTTTTGAGCTACTGTGATATCCATGTCCAACTCCATTATTGTTCTTAATGTATTATACTCAAACTCTATTGGGAGGATTGTTGTTTTTCCATAAAATATCTCATATGGTGTGAAACCAATGGTTGTTTTCCATTATGTTTCATATGCCCATACTGCTTCTGGTAATCTGGAAACCCAATATTTTTTGTGTAATTGCACTGTCTTAGTTAGAATACTTTCAATTTCTCTATTGGTAACCTCCACCTAGCCATTGTCCTGAGGGTGATATGGTGTTGGCCTTTTGTGCTTGATTTCATATTCTGCAACCAATTTGGTAATGAGCTCTGAAGTAAATTGTGGACCCTAATCAGTTACTATCTCCCTAGGTACTCCATACCTAGTAAAAATGTCCTCATACAAGAATTTAGCCACATTTCCATCTCCAAAAAATTGTAATGCCTTCACTTCTACCCACTTAGTCAAATAATTAGTGCAAACCAAAATGTAATCCTTGTTGTTAGAAGTAGGTGAAATTGGTCCAGTGAAGTCTAGACCCCATTTGTCAAAGGGAGCTAGCGTTAACTGAGGCTGTAATTTCATTTCATCACTCCTTGTTGGCTTACCCATTCTTTGGCATCTATCATAGCTTCTAGTATACTTGATAGAATCCTTGTGTAAAATTGGTCAATAGTAACCAGTTGTGAGGATTTTGAATGATTTTCTTTTTGCTGCAAAATGACCCCCACATGGTTCATCATGGCAAGCCTTCATGATATCAAAGATTTCATCTTCCCTTATGCACCTTCTCATGATATTGACTGGGTCAGTGTAGAATAAATAACTAGATATCCAAGAGTATGGAAAAAAATTATGTACCAATTGTCTTTTTTCTTTTGGAGAAAAGTGTTGTGGAACCTGCCCTACCACTAAATAGTTTGCAATGTCAACATACCAGGGTATATG
This sequence comes from Sequoia sempervirens, assembly GCA_007258455.2. Lineage (NCBI taxonomy): Eukaryota > Viridiplantae > Streptophyta > Pinopsida > Cupressales > Cupressaceae > Sequoia > Sequoia sempervirens. The sequence goes on from VDFB02047397.1 coordinate 128,344,307, forward strand.
TATATTAAGAGAAAACAAGTTCTCATCTGAAATGAGTCATCCACTACCCCTTCTGTTGATTATGTTGGCAACCTTGATAGAAAATATGCTACTACATTTTCCTTACCAGGTTTTTTCACTATTGTGATATCAAATTCTTGTAGAAGGAGCAGCCATTTGACCAGTCTACCCCCTACTACATGCTTGTTCATTAAATATTTGATTGTTGTATGGTCTGTGTGAGCAAAAAATTGATAACCAATAATGTAATGCCTAAATTTATTGATGACATACACTATTACTAACATCTCCTTCTCTATATCAGTATAATTTAACTCCGCTCCTTGAATATTCTTGCTAATGTAGTAAATAGCATATTCTTTGGTACGTTCTTTTTGACCCAAAACTGCTCCAATAGCAAAATTTGAAGCATCAGTATGCATATAGAAGGTTAAGGTCAAATTTTGCCCCCTCAAAATAGGTGCATGTGTTAAGGATTTCTTTAGTTCTTCAAAGGGATGTTGGCACTCTGATGTCCAATCAAATTCTATGTCTTTAGTCAGTAGAACAAATAATGGTGCATCAATCTTACTAAAGTCTTTAATGAACCTCCTATAATAGCTTGCATGGCCAAGGAAGCTTCTAACATCTCTTTTCCTATGTGGAACGTGCAATGTAGAAATTATTTCTATCTTATGTGGATCGACTTAGATCCATGCACTGGATATGAAATTCCTTAGAACAATTCCCTAAGTCATCATCATAAAGAAATTTTCATTACTGAGGGACAAATTGTGTTCTTTACATCTCTATAAAACCTTTTCCAAATTGCTAAGGGATTCCTCATAAGTTTCCCCATATGTAGTGAAGTCATCCATATATATCTCCATAGAGTCATGAGCATAATTAGAAAAGATGTTTAACATTGTCCTCTGGAAAGTAGCTAGGGAATTTTCATAATCCAAAGGGTCAAACAGAGTAGGAATAAGTATCATAAGGAAATGTGAATTTTTTCTTGTCCTGGTCCTTTGGAGCAATTTTTATTTGATTGTAACCACTGAAACCATCTAGGAATGAAAAGTACTTCTTCCCTGCTAAAGAGTCAAGAACTTGATCTATAAAGGGCAATGGAAAATGGTCCTTCCTTGTGGTTGTGTTTAGTTCCCTATAATATACACATACCCTCCATTTTCAACCTTTCTTGGGAGAAATGACTAAAGGTGATACCCATTCACTGTTAGATATAGGATAAATGAAGCCTACATTAAGGAGTTTTTGAAGTTCAACTTTAACTATTTCTCTCAAGGAAGAGTTAATTCATCTTTGAGGCTATTTAATGGGTCTATAGCCATCATTTATATAGATCCTATGCATACATAAGTTAGGATCTATTCCCTTCATATCATGGTAGTCCCATGTGAAGGATATTACGTGTGCCTACAACATAGTAGTTAGGGAATTCTATTGTTCTTCAATCAATGTATTGTTTATGTTCAACATTTTTCCTGACACGACTTCTAGTTCTTTGGATGATTCTTGCATAGATGAGAGGTCAAGGCTAGGAATGATTGGTACACACTATTATGGTAGTAAGGAATGGAAAATCTAAAATATTTCTTCTGTGGAGATGGCATGTATAATGATTTGCAAGGGGTCTTGTAAACATGAGAGACGGTCATGTTGTTGCAGGCTCCTGCTATAGTCATTCTGTATTATGTGAGAAATAAGATCATCTTCATCCTGGTCATCCAATTAAGGGTTGCGTTCTATTGTCATCAAATTCTGTAGGGAATAGTTATCTTCTTCATCCAAATTTGGCCAAATGGTTTGCTCAAGATCAACATTAGGTTGGGTTGGAGGATAGAGGACCAATTTCTTGGTCACAATCCCATTAGATATTATCATATTGCTAGACCTACAACCTATGAATGCATCAGTTGTAGCTAACAATGGTCTGCTTAGGATGAGTGGATATCCTGCAAGGTTAACCTTTGGTTGTAAAACTATGAAATCAATAGGATATTCCCAAGAATCTAATGCAATAACTAAATCCTCAATGATTCATTTAGGCTTGACTGCTGACCTATCATCCAACTATAAAATAGTTGGTATAGGTCTAAGGTTGGCTAACCAAAGTAATTGCATTGTCTCTTTATTCATGACATTTATTGCTGCCCCTAAGTCTATCAAGGTGTTCTTGATAAGGGCATCAAGCAAATTCATTTCCAGCAATTCACCGCCAAATTCACCACCAAAAAATTCACCGCCATGACAAATTCACCTCAAGGAAAATACACCACCAACAATTCACCACCACGGAAAATTAATCGCATTAACATTTTTAATATATATTTCCAAAACTTTGAATTTTTTTTTGTAAAAGAATAATTGTCACTGCATTTTTATTATCATAAATCAAATTATTCTTTTGCAAAAAAAAAATTCAAAGTTTTGGAAATATATATTAAAAAATGTTAATGCAATTAATTTTTGGCGGTATTGAATTATTGGTGGTGAATTTTCCTTGAGGTGAATTTTTCATGGCAGTGAATTTTCCCACAGTGAATTGTTAGCGGTGAATTTTCCGACTGTGAATTGTTGGCGATGAATTCTCCTAGAGCCCTTGATAAGGGTCCCATTAATCTTGACATCCACTATTGGATTGTCAGGGTCTGTGTATTTAGGGATACTTATGTTCCCTAACATATATCAACAAGGTTCCCTAGGACATGAACTATCTGAGGGTCCTTCCTTTTCCCCAATTTCTTAAGACATAGGTCCCTAACTGCCTCGGTATAGATTGGAATGTCCTTAATAGCTTGGATGAGAGGAATCTTGATATTTACATCCTTAAGTTGACCTCATAGGTATGTATCAACTTGGGTGTGATGTTGTTGAATGACTAAGCATTCAGGGAAAGGAGACTTTGGACTTGAGGTATTCTGGTGTACCTAATTTGAATTAGGTCTCAAAGGTGATTTTTCTAAAGCTTTAACTATAGGTTCCTCATATTCCATCTCAGTGATTTGAGGGGATGAAGGTCCAGCTAGTTGTTTCCTTGACCCGAGGTGGACATCACTCACCTCTACCCCATAGGTGGGGTATTGCGTAGCCTTGTTAGTATAAGCATGTTGGGTAGGCTTGTTGTTAGGGATAGGTGTAGGTTGGGAAGGTAATTGTGGTGGTTTGGATGGCTGATATTGTGGATTAGATTGATTAGGTATAATGGCTTGTTGTTGTGGCCAAGGAGGAAGCATTGGTTGCTGATAATTCATGTTTTACTGCTGCCAATGTTGACCTCTTTTCCATTGTCATTTCCATTGATTTTATTGTGTTGGCCATTGAGGATTGTGATTGGAACCTTGGAAATTTTGTTGTAGCCAAGGATTTGGTTATTGTTGGTTCCAATTTTGCTGAGGTTGTTTCCATTGTTGATGGTTTGACCATTGATTTTGGTTGGGTGGCCAGGGCTGAGAGTTCTAGGTAGATTTTTTTTGATTTCCAATGGGAAAGGATGAACTGAAGTTAAGAGGGTCTTGTGGCATACCTTTTATTTTTTTCCATGGCCTTCTTTGAGCTATGTAAAATAGTTGTCCATCCTCTCCTTCAAGTGGTTGAAAATTAGGTTTCTCTGTTTTATCTTGTTGAATACTAGCCACCCTTTTGCATTTACAGTTTTCTTTCCTTTGCCTACAATTGGGGTAGTATTTAGTGAGCATTGCTTCAGCTTCCTCTTGCTTCTTCTTTATATGGAGAGTATCCAACTGAGTGGAAAGATGATTGATAATTTCCTCCTTCATGTTGGAAAAAAAATTACTTATCCTAATCTTTGAAACCCCAGTAGATTATTTGCCAATGGTGGATTTCCTCTCTCCTCTTTGCCTCTGAGTGAAGGTCCTAGAGTAATTTCTATAGACCTTATAGATGTATTCAAATGGAATTTGAGAGATATCACCTTGCACAATAAGATTGAGGGAATCCATGCAGTCCTCATTGACTCCCCTCAAAAATACTAACTTGAGGGATTCTTCAGATAACTTGTTTTGTTGGTTTTTCTTCAAAGAAAAATGAAATCTCTCCACACAGTCTTCTAATGGTTCATCCTCCTTCTATGACATTCTAGAAATGTCAACTCTCCTCCTATCAAGTCCTCTACAATAGTCTTGGTACTTTCCAAGAACATTGTTTTCATAGTACCCCAATCTATAATAACATCTTTTCCTAATCCCATAAACCATCTCAGGGGTACATCTTTTAGAGTGGTAGGGAAGAGCTTGAGCCTATGAGCATCAGAGGTATAGTCATAGCTCCTGCATAGGACATCAAATTCAAACAAAAATGTGTCTGGGTCTTTAGTCACCAACCCTTAAAAGACTGGTAATGGTGAAGGATGGATATTGTTCAACACTGTAGCCCTTTCTTGGTGAGTGATTAGAAAATCAAAGGTAACATGTTCTGGGTCATCCCCAGGTGCATCACCCATGATTTTGTATGTCCCCTTTGGAGGTGTAGTAGATTTTGGTGATAGGGAAATTTCTTCTTTAGTACTACCCTTGCTCAGAGTACTAGAGTCACCATTTTTTTCTATGGCTTCTTGGTGTGTAGAGGGGAGGAATATTCCCAAGGAGTCTCTTTGCCTTCACATACAATGAATATGGCTTTGTATATTAGCAGTCATGCATAGTGTTAGTGTAACTTTCTGGTATGTTGAAAAAGATTAAGTCGAACAATCCTAATGTTGAAAACAAAGTGTAAACTATGAAAGCTTAGAAAAACAAGTCTACAAAGGTAGCACCATCCCTGACAATGGCACCAAAAATGTAGAGTCTAAACTAGTGTCTTGAAAACTTGGTAGAAACCACACAATTTAGGGGAATGGCTAGCTGAACAGTCCAATCAACATTGTAAAGACTACATTAAATTTTTAACCAAGGTTTGTAAACTTGTGATGGTATTTCACTGTATGTGCATTCAGAGACCTAAGGTTACCTAGGTTATCCTATTTAAGGTATTATACTTGCTGTAAAATCATAGAAATACATAAAAATGAAAGAAGTAAACTAGCGCTAATGGCTAAAGGTGCCTACAACATAGCCTATAGTTGAACTTCTACTAATAGAGAATTACTGAAACTAACTCATAACCATTTAAACTAGTAATTGAACTTATTTTAACCTCCAGAGTACTAGAAGTCATTAAATATATTCATGCACATGAATAATCATTACTAACAATCAAAATATGAGAATCTATTCTGACTTCCATGTAACTTATGAAGTAATGATAAATGGAAATAACTGCTAAACAAAAGTAAAACGACTATAAATGTAGTGAAGAACAGTTACCTTGATTGGCCTGCTCAAGTGGTTGTCTTCACTTAATTAAACCAAATATAAATCTTCATATTTTATGCATCCATATAAACTTGAACTTCATTCATTATGCATTCCAAAGGATTACATAAAATATTCCTCACAAATTGTATTCAAGGAAATCATTTCTGAATGATCAACATGCCTATAATTACAACTAAAAACTAAGAGATAACTAATAACAAAATCATCAATTATGAGATTAACCAACTAACTATCTAAAGACTCAATCATCAACTATATACAAGCATAGGGGAGTTTATTCTAAACACGACTCCTAAATAAAATCATTAACTACATCTCCCTAGATATCAGAGTATGTAATAAAGATTGAATTATTCAAACTACAACTGAAAAGAAACAAGAGTTCAAATGGGATTGAAACTCTACAAAATAGATTTGCATGTGGAACACATAATCAGTCATTCAGAATATTATCAACAAAAGAATTCTTCTTCTTGAGCACCTTATTAACTATCATAATGATGCATGACTAACTTCATCAGATGTATCCACACATTATTTATTACACTCAGCTTGATCTGGCACTTCCCCTATTTTTTTGTCCAAGTCCTCCTTTTTCTGTGGGCTATAGTGTTTCCTTGGGTTGCAAGAGGTTAATCCAAAAAACATGTACACAAAGCTAACTACCATGATTAAACACAAAATTCCATCCACATTTCATACATACTCACATATAAATCATGTAATGCTACTATATCATAATTGTATTTACATTACTATAATTCAAGTCCAAGGTTGTATAATAAGAACAAAAGGATAGCATAGCATAGGAGTATTGTCTAAAATGATTGTCTAATAATGTCTGAAAGTATGCATCAAAACAACATAAAATATACTAATAAATAGACTCGTCAATGGTCACCTCCACTAAATCAACCAAATGATTTTTTTGAGTCGACGTGGGGTGCTATCATAATAGTGGTTTACAATTCCTGAGAGGAACGAATTTTAGCTGAAATCACATATTTTTAGAAAATATAATGATTTAAGCCTTAAAAAGTTCCATTTTAAGGATTCCAACTGAAGAGGGTTTGATCAAATCACCTTAGATCAAACCCCCTTGGATAGAACCTTGCTAGTTTTAAACCGTGCCTATAAATGCCTCTGCTTTACACCTATCAAAATGCTGATAAAAAATCACTTTTGATTTAGATTTTGGGGGATCAAATGAATTCATTTAAAATTTATTTCAAATGATTATGGTATTCCTCATAACAAGCTATCGAATGAATATAATTTTAATATGTTTTGGTTTTGTTATGTATTTGTTTTTTAAGTTTTATTAAACGTAGGTTTTTCATCGAAAATGAATTTCTTTGTTCTTCACATGTGGAAAAATAGAAGATTATCAAAAACAAAAATTGAAAAATATGAGTGCACCAGCTATTGAAGTCCTTGATCCAACAAAAAAAATTAAATTAAATTTTGACATATACAAAAAAAGTTACGCGTTATACAGTCGCGTTGTGTCTGAATTGTAATTCGTTTGACTTTGAAACTTGATTAAGGAAAAAAATATTGAATTAAAAATATCTAACCAAGTGGAAGCACTAGATATCGAGTTACAAATCTAAATTTGAAAGAATTAGAATTTTATCCTTCATGGAAAAAAAGCTATGCTATACGGTGTGTGTCACTTTTAAAAATGTTGTTTTCTCAAAAAATCTATTTTCGTGGGAGATGGAAAAGAAGTGCAATTTGATTCCAAAATTTTGAAAAAAATATTTTTAGAATCTACAGAAAAAATTTGATGAGACTCTAGTTTGCACCATCTTCAAATTCCTCACAGTTTAGCCGCTATAGGTGCCCGAATGTGAAGATTTAGTTAAAAATAATAATTTAAGTGTCCAGTTTGGCGTAAAATTGTAAACCACTATTATGGGATCACCCCATGTCAAGATCTACATTTATCTAAGCGCTCACATGTCGTCCCAGTAATGATGAGTGAAGGGGACTAACTAGCTAAGATGGCATCGATGATGAATCTGAATGCATCAACATCTCTACAAAACCTATAGAAGTCTACACCCTCTCCAGGTCAACTGAAGGATCAATAGCCTGTGCAACAATTGAATGATCCGTAGGTGGATTCTAATGTGCACTAGTGTTGGGCCCAAAGTGATGAGAATGATGGGATCCTGGATGTGAATGAACAGATGCATCTAGATGACCTCTGACCTGGTCTATAGAGATCCCATGGGTTGATGCGATGAAAGCATATGCCTCCAAGAGGTCCTCAACTAAACAATGTAAAGTACTTTGTGCCATCTCTCTTGTAAGAATGTCTAACTATGTAGGTGTAGGGATTTCTGCCATAGCATAAGGATCAATGTTGCTATATTGTGCTGCAAATGGTATGGATCATGGATGTCTTGACATTAAATACTGACCCACATGATCACTAGATATCCTAGTGGCAACAACTACAATATCGCCTACACTGTCAATTGCTTCCCTTTGGGAAGCAATGACAACTTGATCTACTAAGGGGGCTAGGGCTTGGGTGAGAGCAGGAGACCTCTCGCCAACCAATACCCTATACACTGGGGCATATTGATCTTCTCAATGATAAGTGTCCCTATCTGTAATCTACCACACTCCTAACCAAGATATGGTGGAAGGTCACAATAGTTGACATTGAGGCCCAAATGAACCTCAGCATACAACTGTTGTGTAAAATATAAGGGAATTTGGTCATATTTGGATATTTACCAAATGTTGCAAGAAATCAGGGGTAGATCAAAGTGGCCATAGAATCATCCACACATTTGGTAACTTGGTCTACCCTCACCTTAGGTTTATCCTGATAGAAAGGAAAAAATTGGGATTTGATCATTTTTTTGGTCACTAACTCCTTAATTTGAGAAAAGTAAACATCACCACTGACTTCTTCCCGCATGTGGGAAAGAATAGCAGCAACCCTATCAGGGGAAAATGCACTAGTGGATTCAAGTTTATCTCTATTTTTTTCTAGGATCTCTAATATGGACATGCAAGTGTCCTTATATATTCCTATGTTGGTACCATCATTTAGTGAACCTCTCAATCTCTCAATCTCACTATTAGTGCGTGCAGATAGTCCCTGAGGTGGAATTGGTGCATTTTCCATGATGTGTACTTGAAGGAGCAATGATACCTTCTTACTTTAATATATCTATCTAGAGAATAGAAATAACGGAATATGTACATTCAATTTAAATTTAAAACAACTATTTACAAGTGATCTAGAATGTATTGAACTCTATCTATAGTTCTTGTACATGTGTGCAATAAATTTAATGCAACTTCTAGAAATGTAACTAAACAAGTGAAACAAGTAAATTAATTTGAAATATTAATAAATCTAATGTAATTAACTTCATGTGTTAATTTCATCAAAATGTAGAAACTTGTAACTATACATTTAAATATATAAAATGATCTTAAATATATAATCCATGAGTAAATCACAAGGGCCAACAAGTCCTTTTAGTTAGATTATTTTATATTTTCTACAAAGGGTGTGCAAAAATTAAGAAAAGAGAAAAATGGATAAACATCGAGCTTGATAACATAACAATCTATGTATAGAACATTGAGCATAAGTGTGATAAATTGAGTATAAAAATCTAATAAAAAGTTCTAAGAGAAGCGTACTAATATATAATTTCTTTGTGTATTTTTTAGAGGAAGATGAAAGGTGTACCCACTTTTTTTCAAAATTAAAGAATTGATGATGTGAGTTTTAGAACATAGTATGGATATCCATAAAATCATAATAAAAGGGGGATTACTGTTAGATATTATTTGGTAGAAATGTATGCAAGATTTGAAAGCATAGATAAGGTAGTGAACTATTTAATAAAATACGTCAAAGACATGTGGTCTCATGGAATGCCATGATTGTAGGGTAAGCACAAAATAGATTATTTAAAAATTATTTATAAACTTTCAAGAAAATGAAACTAAATATATTCAAATAAAAAGAATACAATTATAAAAATTAGGGATGTACAAAAATTACTACAAAGCTTGATAATTTGAACAAGTGTAGAGCTCTAGCGAAACAGGGAAAAGAGGTGACTAAATAGAAGTAAAATCTCACCATATATATTGTAATGAGATAAGAATGAGTCTAAATATTTTTTGAAATTCACATCAATAGGGCCTTTAATTCTTTTATATAGGATAATGTATTTAAGTCAAATCCCAATTGAATGAACTTATTGTATGAGGTTACACCTAACCCATGTTTGATATTCAAATGTTAATTCTTTAAGTTGAGATGATTGGGAGTTAACTATATCCCAATACTAAATTGGGATGAAACTTGGATGACACCCAACCCTTCATATCCCCTTCCCCTCTTATGAACCCCTGATACTTATAAACAACATATGATTTATATTCCCCCTATAGCCTTAATATACATGTGATATATCACTAGGGATTTTAGAATTTAAAAACTCCCCAATATGAATTCACATATTATGGTATTGGGTTGATAGTGAATTCCATAGAGATACATTTCACAATATTATCATCCAAATTTGAATAATTCATGCTAAGAACATTATTATATTCCTTGTAATCAAACATACAAAGATACTATTTAACTTGAGGAATTTTTTTTCAATCTACAACTCTATGGTGGTTTTCTTCACAAGAATTGATGTATAAAACCTATATATCAATTATCAAGTAACATATAGTAGTAAAGACTTTTCCTAGAACTCATATGATCTTTGGTTCTATTGGTATTTGGTACATTGATCATTTTCTTGAGAGATTCATGATGATGCTAATATGTTGCATTTGGAGTTTGGCATGGATTGATCAGTTACAGGTACTCATGGATACTTGGAGACATAGGTGAGGGTAGGAGATCTCTTGGGATTAGAGACATGTGTTGAGACAATTACTTATTGATGAGGTTTCAGTTGGAAGTTTGAGGAGCCTACACCTTGGTTGTGCATGAGTTCAACATAGACCTATGAAGAGATTGTTCTTAGATGAGTCATGATAACTTGGGTATCTTGGAGTAGCATTATCATTCCCCACTCTTGGTCTACTCGATGGTTTATCATTTGAGAGGTATTTCCCATTTTTACTTTCAGGTGCATTATGCTTTATGCTTTATCTTCTCATGTAGATAGATCTTGACCTATGGATAGTTATTTCTAGAGGGTTCATTTGAGGGATGTTGGCATGTTTATCTCCTTATATGTGGTGATATTATTCATTGATGTTGACTTTAGGAGATTTTATTGAGATTATTCCCTTGGATTGGGAATGTATTTGGTTTGATCTTTCTTTGGTTTGAGATGCATACATCTTGGTTATGGTTAGATGTGGAAAGGGTTATTATCTTTGGGGTTTTATGGAGGAGATCATACTTGTCACAACTTATCATTTAGAGGTGTGTGTAGAAAGGCATGCTATAGGTTTTGATTTTCACATTCTCTCTTTGGTCTTGTTCTTCTTCCTAGATGTTTTTATTCACATTACATTGGATTTGAGATCTTGTGTGGAGCTATGGTGATCACTATGTGTGGAGCTATGGTGATCACTATGTTTGTGGCCATGTTTTTTTCATTGTTCTTTGGTGATGACATGAATGTTCCTTTATCTCTTTCCTTTTTTGGGTGTGGAGAATTCGGGAGAGCTATGGAGACTTGTGGTGAGAGTTGCATTGTAGCATTAGTTTGCAGGATTTGCATATCTTTGTGGAATTTCCTTGGTATTAAATGATTTTGGTTACACTTCTATGTGATGCTATTGGTGGATCTTGGATGCCTTGATCATTTTCAGATTTGACATTACCTATGCAGTGGGAGTTCCTAGATTTTTATGTTCATTATATGATAGGTTTGACACTTGGAGCTTGTGATTGCATGTTATGGGTTGTATATATTGATGGAATAAGGTTCACTTGTTATGATTTTTATAACTTTGAGGTATGGATAGTTGGATGTGTTAGCATTTGTTGTGGGTGTTATTTTCAGCTATGGTGATTATATCTTGAAAGCTATTGATGCATACTTTTTACCTTTGGATTGAGTGTTTGTGTATTTGGATATCAGTTGGAGGCAAGACTTATGCTTCATTGTGATAGATTGGGTGGCATATATTTGGATGGATTCTTATCTTTGTGCATTAACATGATGGAGGATGAGAGAATTCATGTTTGAGATGGTGGTCACCTTGATTCTTGTTGTAGGTATCTTGATGGAGCACATGGAACTCTTTGATTCCTTGATGGTATATGTGGTTAGAGGGATTTTTCCCTTGTTTATGTTTGAGTTTACTTGTTTACCCCTTATGAAATGTATACAACAAGTGGGAGAATTTTCTAAAACAAACTGATGTCATACCTCCCAAATCTGAAATAAAACTAAAAATAAATCCCCCCACAAACAAAACTTCTTTAGGAGACAGTATGTCCAATTAATAAGTGAATATGCTAAATATGTAAAAATTGAATAAATTATACCTAGGGTCAAATCTCAAAAAATTGTGTGAACCAAATTGTAGAGCTCCTGAATAACTTTGAATTGTCGTTGGAATCACAAAAATAAGGTAAACTGGCAAAAATTTATGAGCTCAGAGGTACAAAATGGAAAAGGAACTTTAGTTGGAAATTAAATGTACCTGTAGAGAAATTTGGAAAAATGACCTACACCTCTACAAAGTATGTGAAACCAACTTTCTATCAATATATCGTTTGTAAAATTTTGATACTTCGATGAAAATTTATGGTCCAAGGAAAAAAAGGCCCAACTTGTGGACTTGGGGGACAAATTAAAGCCCCTGATGGGCTAGCTCTAGATCAAAATGTGATCACTGGCAGAATAAAAGTGCTGACAGTCTTGAAAATACATGTGCCACTCATTGAGTGGTGCACACAGGTGGAGGTAGTGGTAGTGCCATCCTCACAAAGTGATGGGATTCTCATGTCACCTATGGGCTAAGTGCTTAGACACTAGCGATATGACTGTCAATAGAACCTGTCAGTTAAAAATTGATGAAAAATCAAATGCCAAAATAATAAAATGTATTATATTTCAAATATGTTGACCTAACATACTTTATGATGTGTGTTGTCGATTGCTGACATAGACAAGGTACTCTGTAGAATTGATGATGATGCAGGCCATACATATAATGTGAAATATTTCACTAAGTTTTCCCAACATACCATATATGTACCCTATGACTTGTTGGAGCCATACCGTACATATTCTGTACAGTTGTATGAACATATTCGATAACGATTTTTTGTGAAAAAAAACTTTGAGGCCTTGGGGTAAAAATCTCCAATTTTGGTGATTTGAAAAGTGTTCTTGAGATTTTTGGGCATTTTAGATGCAATGGTAGGGTCGATTTTGGCCCAAAGTGCTCTAAAAAATAGATACTTCTTAGATCTTGTAACCACCTCCCAACTTGAAACCCTCATATATTTGGCTCAGATTTTGACCAAAAAAATACAATCTTGATTTTCTCAGATGCCTTGGACTCAATGGTGAACTTAGATTACCTCCAACACAGTCCAAAAATAACTTGCAATGAAAACCCACAAAGAGGAACCCTCCAAAATTGGTTTTTTTTCAATTTTTTCTAATTCCATATATCACCAGGTGTGCAAGGGAATAGAATACTCAACCTTACTAAAATCCAGTGCCAAGATCTCTCACTAGCAATAGTTTTACCCTCAAATCTGAGAAGTAATTTGCAAGGTAATGTTTTGATACCATGTAGGAGCTGAAAATTAGCTTTATCCAATGACCAACTACAAGAACAAAGAAAACCTTCTACAAGAGAGTATGCAAGAAATGAGCTTTCTTGATTTTAAGATCTACCAAATATGATGGCGAGGTATATTGCAAGAGTGTACAATGACCTTGGTTATATAAAAAAGGTGTCATGAAGTACCAACATTACATGATTGTGTCATTATTAAATGACATGAGTTAACATTAAATGATCTAGGTCTCTAATATTTAATAAAATCTAGAGAGATAAAATTTTATCTAAACAACTAAAATATTCCTAAGACCTAAATGGACTTAATATGTAAATAGGACCCCACTAAGTAACTAGATAGGAAAAGTACCTATTTAAACCAACATCCTCCTTAAGTGCAACTTAGGGAGAAGCAATTATTATGCAAATGATGCAAGGATGCAATGATGGGTCCTAACAATTAAAAAACCTTTGAGGCCTTGGGGTAAAAATATCCAATTTTGGCAATTTGACAAGTGTTCTTGAGATTTTTGGGCATTTTAGATGCAATGGGAGGGTCGATTTTGGCCCAAAGTGCTCTAAAAAATAGATACTTCTTAGATATTGTAACCACATCCCAACTTGAAACCCTCATATATTTGGCTCATATTTTGACAAAAAAATCCAATCTTGACTTGCTTAGATGCCTTGGACTCAATGGTGAACTTAGATTACCTCCAACATAGTCCAAAAATAACTTGCAATGAAAACCCACAAAGAGGAACCCTCCAAAATTGGTTTTTTTTCAAGTTTTTCTAATTCCATAGATCACAATGGGTGCAAGGGAAGAAAATACTCAACCTTACTAAAATCTAGTGCCAAGATCTCTCACTAGCAATAGCTTTACCCTCAAATCTAAGAAGGAATTTACAGGGTAATGCTTTGATACCATGTAGGAGCTGAAAATTAGCTCTATCCAATGACCAACTACAAGAACAATGAAAACCTTCTACAAGAGAGTATGCAAGAAATGAGCTTTCTTGATTTTAAGATCTACCAAATATGATGGCGAGGTATATTACAAGAGTGTACAATGACCTTGGTTATATAAAAAAGGTGTGATGAAGTACCAACATTACATGATTGTGTCATTATTAAATGACATGAGTCAATATTAAATGATCTAGGTCTCTAATATTTAATAAAATCTAGAGAGATAAAATATTATCTAAATAACTAAAATATTCCTAGGACCTAAGTGGACTTAATATGTAAATAGGACCCCACTAAGTAACTAGATAGGAAAAGTACCTATTTAAACCAACACCCCCCTTAAGTGCAACTTAGGGAGAAGAAATTATTATGCAAATGATGCAAGGATGCAATGATGGGTCCTAACAACTAGGTGATTTTAGGTACCCATGTACAAATCCAAATGCATTATCTTACAAATAGAGAAAAGGAGAAAAAACACATGAGAAAAAAAACATCTTCAAAAGAGAGAAAAGATACAATAAAGTGATGAAAGATGGAGGACTACAAGATACCCCCAAAGTATAACATCCATCACACATATACATTAAAGATACCTCCACATAAGAGGAAAAGAAAGAGACCACATAGCCCCCCAATAATGGAGTAGCTCCACAACCACTAAAGAAAGTCTAAAGACAAAAGAGAATCAAATGTTGATAAACAAGTCCCCCCTTGGGAAGAAATAAATCCAATGGTTGATGCTAAAGAAACCTCATATCTATGATGAAGCAAGAGGAAATAAGCCTCATGAATGATATCTCTGAAGATGCATCAAGTGTCTATAAAGATGTCTCAACAAAATTAGGTGTGACCCCAATCAAGGAAGAAGACAAAGAATGTGGAAACTCAAGAGTAACCTCCAAAGAAGATATGCGATTAAAGAGAAGAGTGACACCTTCAAACATGTCCTCCAAATCTATAGAAGAGAAATGAAAAACCAAATGTGATATACTTGCCATGAAACTATCCTACATAAACAAATCTAGGAAATAAAATGTGTCATGTTATTTGATGTCCTAGAAACCAAGTCAACACTCAAATTTGAAGAAGCGAGAGATGATAGAACCTCATTAAAGGGATAATGAAAAATGAGGTTCAGAAAATCACCAAAACCACCATCTAAACAACTACCCACACTTGATCTAGGAGAGTGGTCCTTAGAAAATTCACCATCGGGAATAAAATGAGAAAATTTGTAGATATTTTCATTATGGTCAGACCTACCAATTGCAACAAGTTGTCTAGTATGCAAATCACAAATGAAAATTGAGTTTAGAGTGAATTCAATGGATTTACCAGTACATGCTATTTCATATATAGAAAGAAGATTATGTCGAACATCATGAAAACTACCATTGGGCACATCAACAACTCCTTTACCAAATACATCCAAATAAATACCATTGGCCATCAATATCTTCATGATTGAAGTATGCTTCAAGGATGAAAACCTATCGGGTTGTCCTGATATATGATATGAAGCTTGAGAGTCAAGAATCCAATCTTTATAATATTTAACATGTGTTACAAAAAGAGCATGAACCTTCATCTTAGTATCTTTTACTTTATCATTCCCATTAGAAATTCACGTGGTACCTATGTGTGTAGAAGATGAAGGTTGTGAAGAAGAAGAAGGTGAAATTATAGATTTAGAAGGAAAAGAAATATTATGTTTCTTTAGAAGTTGTCTCATTTCATCTAGTTCTCTTTCTTATAGCAATTATGTTCACCATGCCCAAGTCTGTTACAATAACCACACTTGGGTTTCTCCTTCTTAGTTTTATTCTCTAGGAGAGGTGGGTGTATCACAAGATTTTGTCTTAGGTTTTGACTTCTTCTTTCCTTTACCTTTAGGTGATGATGCAATCAAAGCATGATTCTTAGAGTGTGTATCATGTTGGCTAAGTTTAGCTCGTTCCTTAGTCAACCTATCAGAAAATGTCTCAAATGAAGGCATGAAAAATGAATCACCCAATCCATCTATTGTAGAATAAAAAAAGTAGAGAAGTATGCAAATGAACCTTTCAACTTAGAAAAAATCAAGAATATGCATTCTTTATTAGTTTTATCCTTACCACAACCTTCCAATTGAGACCTTAATGATTTAAATTTTACCAAATAGTCTTCAATGGTGTTAAAAGAATTTGTGGAAAGTGATGCCAATTTCATCTCCAATTGCATAGCACGAATCTCACTAATTGAACCAAATAATTCCTTATACTTATCCCAAACTTTCCCAGGAGTGGTACATTCCTCAATATGGAAGAAAAAATTATTAGAAAAATGCATAACAATCAAGCCCATAGCCTCATAACATTTGTTCCTATGAGAAAATCTTTCACATTCTCTAGAAAAAATAGGTTCTTCATCATCCAAGGTGGACCACAAACCCCTAGACCAAAGTAACTTCCTCATTCTTTCCTTGCACGTATGATAATTATGAGGAGTTAGGACATCAAACTTTGATTCAACTATTATAACAAGTGCTAAGAGTTCAAAATAGATAAATATCTAAAACAAACTGATGTGATACCTCCCAAATTTGAAATAAAACTAAAAATGAAGCCCCCCATAAATATAAATTATCTAGGAGAAAGTATATCCAAGTAATTAGTGAATATGTCAAATATGCAAAAATTGAATAAACTATACCTAAGGCTAAATTTTGAAAAAGTGCATGAACTAAATGATAGAGCTCCTAGATACCTTTCAATTACTGTTAGAATCATGAAAATTAGAATAACTATTGAAAATTTATGAGCTTGGAGGTCCAAAAAGGAAAAGGCACTTTAGTTGGCAATAAAATTTACCTATAGAAAATCTGGAAAAATGACCAACACCACTACAAAGTACGTGGAACCAACTTTTTGTTGATATCTCATTTGTAAACTTTTGATACCTAGAAAAAAAGTTATGCTTTGAGGGAAAAAGGCCCAATTTGGGCACCTAGGGGACCAATTTAAACCCCTGGTAGGCGAGCTCTACGTCACAATGTAATCGCTAGTGGAATAAAAAGGTACCAAAATTTTAAAAAATTTATGCACCACTCGCTAAGTGATGGGTACTAGCAGAGGTGACGGTATCACCCTCACAGAGTGGCAAGATTCCTGCACCACTTGTAGGTTGAGCACTTAGGTATTGGTGATATGACCACTCATAGAACCTGATAATTAAAATATTTGATGAAAAATCAAATGCCAAAATAATAAAATCTATTAAATTTCAAATCAATTGACATGACATACTTTCTAACGTGTGTTGATGATCGCCGACACAGATATAATTCCCTACATATGTGACAAAAATGTAGACCATGGACAAACATTGAAATATTTTATAAAATATACCTAGCATACAATGAGTGTACCCTAACGTACTATATGGATTCTGTACAATTGTACAGATGAATTCAACGGTGATTTCTATGAACAAAACCTCTAAGGCCTTGCGATAAAAATATCCAATTTTAGCGATTTGACAAGTGTTCTTGTGGTTTTTGGGTGTTCCAAATGTAATGGAAGGGTCGAATTTGGCCCAAAGTGCTTTGAAAAATCAGCTACCTCCCAAATCTAGTAACCACCTCCCAACTTGAAACCCTCATAGACTTGGAAAAAAATATCAAATTTTGATGAAACAAAATCCAATATTGACTTTCTTGAATGTCTTTGACTCAATGGTGAGCTTATATTACCTCCAATGCACTCAAAAAATAACTTGCAATGAAATCCCACAAAGAGGAACCCTCCAAAACTAGTATTTTTTTCAAGTTTTTCTGATTCCCTAGATCACCATTAGGTGCAAGGAAAAAGCACACTCAACCTTACTAAAATCCATCAATATCTCTCACTGGCAACAACTCTACCCTCAAATATAAGAAATAATTTGTAAGGTTGTGCTCTAATACCATGTAGGAGCTAAAAATTAGCTCTATCCCATGACCACTTTCAAAAAAAAAAGAAAACCTTCTACAAGAGAGTATGCAAGAAATGAGCTTGATTGATATTAAGATCTACCAAATATGATTATGAGGAACATTACAAGAGTGTAAAATGATCTTTCTTATATATACAAGGTGTGATGAATTACAAACATTAAATTACTGTTGTCCTTGGGATTTCATCATATCTTCTAGTATATCAAACTATGTTATAATTTTTGCAAGCCTATTAACATATTTTATTGTTCTTTAGGGACTACTTAGATGCCAAATGCCTCAAATTATTCAATCAAGTCCTATACCCTATGTTTATAGAACTTAAGAATATTTTTATTTTCCATATTTTGACTTCTAATTAGATTCACAATCATCTAACCATCTCCAAATAGTTACAACAATTTAACTACTTTATTTTATGCTAGTTGAAGGGTCTCAAATCAAGGCCTCATACTCAACTAAACCGATAGCACAAGATAACTAAAACTTGAAGTAAAAGTACCAGTTTCATTGTTGGGAGAAACCAACATTACACTTACACCAAGATCATTCTTGTTGCTTGAAATGTTAAAGTACATCTCCTGCATACCCTCAATATTTCCTTGAAGCTTCATAAGATTGGGGATGAAATAATTTTCTTCATGAATGCAATAGATTTCCAACCCTATTTATTCCACATCATTATATGGGTCAAATTGAATTTTTTTCCCTATTCATCAATAAAAACATCTATAATTTCTTCTAGGGATGTGGTATCCTCATGAACAACACTATCCTCCTCTGGGTCTTGTATAGTACAATTCATATTAATAGGATTGAGAGAATATGGCTCAATATGGTTTTTTGAGATAGGTTCGAACTTTATGGTTACCTTTGTACTATATCCTCTTGAACAACATTTAAGACCAATGTGAAGATAGATATCCCCTTATCTTGGTTGTAAAATTTCTAGAAAGGCATATAACAAAGCAAGGGGAAGGTACAAAGTAAGGGGAAGGTCAATGACTAAAATATATTAAGGTATAGAAAAGCTTGGGAATGCATGAAGAGTAAAATTTAGGTTGTTGATAACCCCTATTGTCTTAAATAGTCCCATATATTTAGAAAACCCCTTTTCAATTGGATTATAAGCTAGGACTAACAAATCAACAAACTTCTCAGGAATAACAAAATTACTAGCTCCTAAATCCATCATACAATTATGTACAAGATGTTTACCAATAATTAAGGATATATAGAAAGGAGGTGCCTAACTAGTTCTTCTTGCCTTGTCTTTCTTTGGCTAACATAAATTGATAGGGACAACTATTGTAACATTTTTTGAAGCATCATTGTATTGAGTGATAATACTTCTTACAACAAATCTCTCAGTGATAGAATTGTCACTGTCTCCCACATAGTCACATTTAAGTAGCCTTTTTCATGTTTTCAACAATATTGAAAGATTAATGACCAACCTTTGACTATTTTTTTGTGAAAAAAACCTCTTCGTTTAATTGGTGGTTGATTGTAGGTTAATTTTTGAACTAATTTTCCTTCCTAGAAATATGAATTTCTTGTAGCTCAAAGGTATTTTAGTTTAGTCCCCTTTGTGGCCCCTTGAGGGACTAATAGTTAGATTCTTGACCACCTAGAGAAGGTGACTCCACCTCCAATGCTCTTTCTTTAGACTTGATATTATGTGCCACTAAATTGATGTCCTTTCTTAATGCTTCAATGTGGTTGATACCACAAAAAACATTTTCATTCCAATTCACTATGGTGGATTCATCTTGTATTTTTTCTTTCCTTAGTATCCCTTCTCGACATGATTCAACTTGATAAGTAGGAGGTATTTTCTATAGTGTGTCAAATTATGATATTGCTATCAGGATTCAACCATGTAGTTTTTAAGTCAAACTCATTGAACTATGTTTCATGAGTAGTGGTTCACAATAACCCATCTCTCATGATAACGAATGGTCCACTTAACACTTATTGCATCTAGGTGATGCTCACAGAGGTGAAGCACTGGGACTTCCCGGGAGGTCACCCATTCTAGTACTACTCCAGCTCAAGTGCGCTTAACCAAGGAGTTTTCCCCAAGGTTAAGCTCACTTAGATTGAAACCCCAGTTGCAAAACCTTCAACAAGTGTCGTGCCTTATGAAACACTCATTAGAGAGCCCCTTTAGTTCATTAATTGATAAGTAGGAGGTATTTTCCACAGCGTGTCAAATTGTGATATTGCTATTAGGATTCAACCATGTAGCTTTCGAGTCAAACTCATTGACCCATGTTTCCTGAGTAGTGGTTCCCAAGAACCCATATCTCATGATAATGAATGGTCCACTTAACACTCATTGCATCCAGGTGATGCTCATAGAGGTGAAGCACTGGGCCTTCCTGTCACTACTACTCCAGCTCAAGCACACTTAACCAAGGAATTTTCCCCAAGGTTAAGCCCACTTAGCTTGCAACCCCATTTGCAATATCATTATCATGAGAGATGGGTTCTTGTGAACCACTACTCATGAAACATGGGTCAATGAGTTTGACTCGAACACTACACATTTGAATCCTAATAGAAATATCACAATTTGACACGCTACAAAAAATACCTCCTATTTATCAATTGGTGAGTTGAAGGGGATCTATAATGAATGGTTAATAAGGAAAAACACTTGTTGAAGGTTTTGCAAATGGGGTTGCAAGCTAAGTGGGCTTAACCTTGGGGAAAACTCCTTAGTTAAGCGCGCTTGAGTTGGAGTAGTACTGGAATGGGTGACATCCTGGGAAGGCCCAATGCTTCACATTTATGAGCATCACCTAGATGCAATGAATGTTAAGTGGACCATTCATTATCATGAGAGATGGGTTCTTGTGAACCACCACTCATGAAACATGGGTCAATGATTTTGACTCAAAAACTACAAGGTTGAATCCTGGTAGCAATATCACAATTTGGCACGCTATGGAAAATACCTCCTACTTATCAATTGATGAGCTAAAGGGGCTCTATAATGAATGGTTCATAAGGCACAACACTTGCTGAAGGTTTTGCAAATGGGGTTGCAATCTAAGCGGGCTTAACCTTGGGGAAAACTCCTTGGTTAAGTGCACTTGAGTTGGAGTAGTATTGGGATGGGTGACCTCCCTGGAAGGCCCAGTGCTTCACCTCTGTGAGCATCACCTAGATGTAATGAGTGTTAAGTGGACTATTCATTATCATGAGATATGGGTTCTTGTGAACCACTACTCATCAAACATAGGTCAATGAGTTTGACTCAAAAACTACACTGTTGAATCCTAATAGAAATATCACAATTATTCAACTTGTTATTTTGGAAATGCTGATACACTTTGAACCATTAAATATTGGTTGAGAACTCCATTTTGGCATGATTTTTGGTTATGGAGTTGATTGCATGTATAACACCATTCATGGTCCTAAACTAGTTTTTATGCGCTAGGACAATAACTTTGGAATAATTGGAAACAATTGGGTTTAATGTGTTCAAAGGCCTATCATAGCTTAACTGGCGTTGTCCTTGATTATTTCCTTGATAAGGATTCCTATAGGGCTGATAAGCTTGATTAAAAGGATCATAAGATCTATTATTCTAGGCTTTTTGCCTCATTAAATCCACAATTGACTACCAAAGCTTTGGAAAAGGGTTTTTACTTCATATAATTCATTGGAGGGAGTAGCAAAATGGGTTAGGTGAAGAAGACCCAAATCAATCATCTAAAGTGATTAATTCAATTTAATTTTAAATTTGTTAATTAGAGAATCAAGACTAATTATAACAAGTAATCCATTCACATATACTAAATTTATAGTAATCTAACCATTTTTAATAAGTAATTGTTAGGCTAACATATATAGAAATTGCATGTTTCAAAGAAACATATGATCTTTTCGTTTAAGTTATAGGACCTTTGTTTAAGATAATACCAATAATTAAACACCTCATCATAGAGTGAAGTTTCTTGTGACTAACCTTGCACTAGATATGTTGATTCCACTATGTGAGTTATATTTCATTTATATAACTAGTTACAATAATGTTTTTGAAGATGGGGGTTTTCAAGATCTCAAGTCTTAATTTATAATGTCATACTCTAATTATATCCTCCCACTTTTTATTTTCTTCAAAAATTGAGTATCACTTTCATAGAACATTAGTAGGGAATAATATATATGTTGAATCCTAATCCTCTATGTTGTCTTTTTAGATTGATTACTATTTTACAAATTTTGATAAGCCCAAGGACAATACTTACATTTTTCCTAGTGATATTCATCATCTTTGGAACAATCAAATATAGCTAAATTTCCTTTGTATTTTTTAATTTCATTTGCTTCAAAAATTTAGATTCACTTTCATAGAACATTAATAGGGAATAATATATATGTTGACTCTTGATCCTCTATTTTGTCTTTTTAGATTGATTACTATTCTAAGGTCTATTATAAATAGATTATTCCTCTCCTTCAATTCATCAAATTTCCATTTTTATTTTTCAAATTATATGTGAAGGGTATGAAAATAACAAAATAAATATCCCTAAATCTTGTTAAGATAAGCCCAAGAGACAATCATCACATTTTCCTAATGATATTCATCGTCTTTGTGTTGGTGTAACAACTAACACCTCTGGAGTGCAAGTTGGTACAGACAAATATGCACACTACATGATGAGTGCTCTTCAAATTAGGAGGTAAAGCTCCCTCGTAGTGCAGAAAAAATGATTGAAAAAGTAAACTAAACTAATTCCTATCTTTTTGTCTCAGCTGAAAGAGGCACAAGGTTTGCGATAAACTTCGAACGTTGCAACCAAGGATTTTCTGGTTTCGTAGATCTCAGCTACAACTCAAAACTAACTAACTTACACTATCCAATCTTCTCAAGAAATCAAAGCACGAGGAAACATAGTGGGATTGACTTTATACGATAAACCGGGTACAAATTCACAACATGAAGGCAAGGTAGCACAAATATTTTCTTGGTTGAATAGGTTTATTAACACACACATCGAACGATAAGCTTTAAGCATAGATTCTCAACATGAAGGCAAGGTGGTGCAACTATTTGCACAATCTGAATAGGCTTATTAGAAACAAAATATAAAGGATAGCCAACTAGGACAATAAATTACATAGGCGAAACACATACAATCTACGATTGAACTAGCCACTATATTTAACTAAGATAAGCATTCACCATAATAACAACATGAAACCCAAGTGGCATAACAATTCATCATCATAGAAAAAACTCATGAATAGATACAAAATGAGCAATATTACAGGCAAGGTGGGCACAACATATGTTACTCTCTTGTGCAAAAGTAAATACAAATGAGCTGAAAGCTCTTATTTATAGACATTGAAAGGTGTAGGGAAACCTAAAATCACCTTGAGTCAACTATAGTCTTGCAAGCATGCAAGATTTTATTGCTAAACCCTAATAAAGCAAACTATATAGTTAACTAGAAAGCTACCATCAGTTAACTGGAACATCTAATATAAATGGACAATGTTCAAGCATGCATGTCCTTATTGAAAGCAAGTTAACTGGAACACTACCATCATTTAACAAAAAACCCTAAATGAAATTCCAACTCCTGTGAAGATAATTCCAAGATAGACATGCATGAGATGTGGAACAACGAGTTAACTCAAAAAGAAGCATCGAGTTAACTGTTGTGACTGATATCTATCCTAAAAATAATTGCAGGTCACAACTAACTGATCACTCCCATTCATCACGATCTATTACCTCATCCAAGAACTGATCAATTGCTCCATCTTCTGGCACTTTGACACTGTCTACGATATTGACCTACCTGTTCAACTCCTTATCGCCATCCTTGATTGTTCACGTGCATTCTTTGACCTCTTCAGTTGCCTTTTTCCTTTACTTCACTTGGGGTTTTAATTGTGATGTAGAAGGTAGTGAAGAAATCACCTCTGGTGGCTTTGTAGTTGAAACTACCTTTTTCCTCCTCTTGTCATAACTTGATTGAGCAAAGTAATCAAATTAGCAACTTCATCCTTGAACTTGTTGCGACCAACCTTCAACTTTGGAATGTTGGTCTTTTGTATTTTCAACCATCTCTGAGAAACTTTCCTTTGTGAACACTCTTGATCTTCATACCATATCTTATCACAAGCCTCAATGACAACAATGAAATTGTTTGAACGAGGAGGAATAGAAAAGCACTTTTCCACATCCCTTGGCTTAAGGCTACAAATGACTCTCCCATTAACTGATCTAATTTTTCGTGTAGATGAGTCGTAATGCTTAATGCAAGAAAGAAAAAACTCGAGATCGAAACCTATGATGAGAATAGACGTTGCTGCCAGCAACCAGAAATGTTCAAGATTCTTCAGTGTATTGTTGCCAACACCCTCCAAAGTGTTCAAATTTACCACTGGATAGACACGACCTAAGTCTGTGTCTGAAGTTTTCAAAAATTCATGCATCAAGACTGATTTGGTCTTATAATCTATGAGGTTGAACTACATTTTGAAAATGAGGACTTTTAACTGTGAAGTTGGGTATGTTCGGACAACTTTTTGAAAAGGCTGAAAAAGCTCTAGATAAGGCTAAAAATAGCTTGTTGTGGGAAAAAAATTCAGAATTTTTCTCAAACGTGGGTTTTGTGCAGAATTGAATTCTAAGGAAACCCAGATCAATAAAAAATTGAAAAAGTGAGTTTTAGCAAGGCATGCAGAGACTTTTCAGTTGAGAGAAACAGGGGTTCTAGAGCTCGCTTAGGGCAATTTTCCCGAGAAAATATGGAACATGGGTTTTGTGCACAACGTAATTCTAAGGCAACCCAGATAACTCAATTTGGAAAAAGAAGTGTTTTTGGCCCACATGCAAAGAAATTCTTAGAAAAAAGCACAAAGCTACGGGGCAATTTTCTCAGAAAAAATCAAGACATGGGTTTTGCTGCTAATCCTGAAATATGCGAACCCGGATGATTAGTTTCTAAATATTCTGTCATTTTCTTTGACATGTGAGGAATACCTAAGACGTGAATAGAAGAAATTAGATAGAAGATAGAAGTTTGTTTTCTTTGTTTCTACTTCTGTAGAAAATTGCCTATGCTTGACTAAGATTCGATGAAACCTGCATGTACTAAAAAATCTAACTCTGGAAAATCGATCTTTTGAACAATCTGGGCCTGGCACTAAAAAATTGAACTCAAAGCACCTTCGAATCTTCAATTGCTCAAGAAATTCACCTTTTCTCTAAACTCTGGTATGAGAATAATGGCGACTTTGAAGACTTAAATAAATAAATTCAAGTTAAAATCGTCCATCCTCATGAAAATAGTCACCACCTCATAAAAATATTTAATTAAATCCTGATTGGATCTCAAAACAATTCAAATTCATCTGATTGGAGCTTCAAAAAGGGTAACTGAATGTTAAATTTTCCCTAAAAAGGGTGCCACCTTTCATGGATTTAGTTAAACTCGCCATGCAATTCAGTTAACTAAACATGCAAACTAAAAATAGTCCTTTTTTGCATTAAAATAATCTCCCTTTAAGTCAAATTATTTAAATATTAAAATAACATTTAAATCCCACCTTTCATGGGCGCCTAGTCATCTTCAGTTCAATTTTTTTTTTACTTTAGGCGTCTCTTTCCAGACAGTCATTTTTTTATGAAAATTTGGATCTTCAACTCTCGTCAGAGCCTCTGTTCAATCATTGACTTTGATTGATTGACATCACCAATCAACTGGCTGACAGTTGCGTTGAAGAGTAGGATGAAAACTGACAAAGTCACTCCTTGAGACTGCAATCCATAAAACTAAGAATTGAGGCTTCAAAAATCCAAGCACCCTTTGCAAAAGCTGTGCTTTTCCTCATACTTAGACAAATTTTCATCATTCTTATCTCTTACGAAGGTAAACTTCACTTCCTTGCATCTCATGTTTGGAAAAGCATCAAGACTGACAAACTGATTCATTGCGGAGCTAGCTCCATTCCACACAACAGCTTCAAGAGGACACTTCATAAAAAACATCATCTGGAGGTTGAAAAAAAAGGGTGCCCCTGGCAAAAGTTGTGCTTTTGTTCCCAGAGATAGCCATTTTCTCAACAGGCCAAAATAACACCAAACCTCGGGCTGTAGGTTGCTGAGTCATCTTTTGATTTGACGGAGATAGGAAATAGAAGAGCTGAATGTAACATGGATAGGATAATAATTTGAGATCACCAGAAAAAAGGCATTTAAGGTCCCCAAAGCTTAGGCGCATTTTGAAAAATGTGCTCTTTTGCTTTTTCCTCAGACCTTCCAACCAAGATTTAACCCTGAGTTTGTCTCGTGGTCCAGGCTTCTCAACAACTCCGATTGACGTGCTGACAGATGCACTAAAAAGATGGACTAGACGTGAAACAAACCTCAAAGGCGTCGTTTGATCATAAACCTTCATCTGGTACTTCAAAAAGATGGGCACCCCTGGCTTAGAGGCATGCTTTTCCTTCCAGTGTTAGCCATTTTTTTGTTCTTCTCATTTCTCGTCGAATCTCGTGTAACAGGAGCTAGACACGTCCTACTGAATGGCTAGATAGCTCATCGCAAAGCTGGTAGGATCCTGGACAAATCTTCTTGGAAGTAACAAACTTTAAAAACAAAACCTGGGCCTCCAAAAGCTAGGGCGCCTTTTTCAAAAAGTGCTCTTTGCTTTAGATTAGAAAAAATTGATGATTTTCATCCAGATTTTGAATTTTAAGAAAAATTCTCCAGTATCTCCATGACATCAAACTGACTCGAAGTCCATACTTAAAAAGCCCAAAAACAAACCTCTGACATTATTTTAACAAGGTTTAGACCATTTTAGCAAAATTCCTTAGTGAAGCAAAAAATTTGGTTTGGGTACAACACTTTGGAACTATCAAAATATGACTAAATGACCTTCCTTTGTATTTGTTAATCATATTTGTGACTAATTAAATGCTCTTTGTAAAAGTATACAAATTAGAGTGTATTTAATAATTTCTCCCACAAGAATAATATGATCATGCCAATAGTGGAGATGTCAATATGGAATGCCATCCTATACACTAGAATGTGCCACATAATAGTGGATATGTCAATATGAAATACCATCCTATACACTAGAATGTGCCACATAATAGTTCAAGGTCTACCAAATTTTCAAGAACATGATTTTTTATAAATATGTATATTTATTTTAAAATAAAATTTAAGTTTTTTAAACAATAAAAAAACATGCTTAAGGAATCTTCCTTTATAATTTCCTCTAAAATAAAGTTTAGCACACTTTTATACCAAATCCAATATATCACAAGAGCACTTGTTTCTGTATTGGTAGTAGAACTTGAATAATCTTTGATATCTCATGAATAATAATTTTCATGTATTCCAAGAAATATTTTTAATTTTACATAACACATTTATAAATAGATGTACATTTAGGCAAGATATGATATGTATATTAGATCTTATATAATAATGCTCAAATAACAAATAATTATTTTATATAAATCATGTGTCCTAGTACACTTCTTAGGACCTCTTCATTTAGAAAGGAATTGTTTAGTTTCAATTTCAATATAATTTTATCTTCTATTTTCATTATACTTTTTTATTTTAAATTGAGTTATTATTTTAAGTCTAATTGTGATTTTGATTAGGTTCTTTCCTTATTTTATTGTTTCTAGTGTTCTTGTTATTGAAGGTTGAGTAACAATATTTGTTTTGTGTGATAAAAATGTCACAGTATTACAATTTCCAAAAAACTTATACTTTTTAGGAATATCTCTTATTTTCATAGTTTTTAGGGTGATTGTTTTTCTTATCACCCTTATAACATTTGAATGACGTTTTCTTTTTTGAATCAAAATTTGACAAAACCTATTCTTCTTGAATAGAAACTTAAATGGTTGTAAGATTAGGTATGACTAGACCCAATTTCATACTTTCAATTCAAGAGAAATATGAAAATTTTAAATTTCTCATGGATATTAATTTGAATAATGAAGAATTATAGTTTATCTTCAACAAGATTGCTATTATTATTATTATCTAATAAAGATTTAATATTTTTCACATTGGTTAAATAATTTATATTTTCATCTACCTTCATATGATTAGTAAGCAATTCAAGTATTAATTTAATATTTTCAAGAGTTTTGAATCCTCATGCATTATTCTAAGGTTTTTCAAAGGTTCGTGATGTTAGTTCTTTAATTTGTCTAGTGGAACAAAAAACACAATAGATATGTAATATAATTGCTCTTCAAAATAGAAGGGAAAATCCATATAAAATAAAACATAACCTACTATGAACAATATATACTTACAATTTACAAACTTTACATTGTTTTCAAGAATGCTTTCACATTTATACTAAATAAATATTATTATTATTATTATTATTATATATATATATATATATTTGGGTTTGCTTAGTGTAAACATTGAGACACTCTTTTAAAACAAGGCAAATGATTTCATGCTTTCTTTTGGTATTAGAGATAGTATTAGGGTTAGGGTTAGGGTTAGGGTTAGGTTGAATTTATGATATTATGGTTTAGGCTTTAGTGTTAAGGTTAGATTTAGGCTTAGGTTTTAGGGTTAGTGTTAGGGTTAGGGGTTGTTTTTGGAATTGGGTTACGATTATGGTTTATGATATAGGGATTAGGGTTAGGGTTAAATTAGGGTTCAATGAGGGTTAAAGTTAGGGTTAGTGTTCAAATAGGATTAGGGTTCTATGGTAAAATATTAGGTTAGATTTAGGGTTAGGGTTAGGATTAGAGTTAGGTTTTAATTCAAGTTAGAGTTAAGGTTAAGGTTAGGTTTCAATTAAGGTTAGGGTTTTGATAAAGCTTGGGGTTAAGGATATTGTTTTGGTTCAATTAGGGTTAGAGTTAGTATTGGAGTTCAATTAGGGTTATGGTTAGGATTAGGGTTAGGGTTAGGATGATAATTAGTGTTTATATAGAATTAGGATTTGTGTTAAATAAGGTTTAGGAATATGATTAGGGTTAAAATACAAATAGGGTTAGTTTTCAATTAGTTTAAAAATGGAAATGGTTAGGGATATGTTTTTGTAGTTTATAAAATTGTATACCTTTACAATTTCACTCTATGTTTGCATCCCCTTAATTAATTG
Source organism: Sequoia sempervirens (assembly GCA_007258455.2). NCBI lineage: Eukaryota > Viridiplantae > Streptophyta > Pinopsida > Cupressales > Cupressaceae > Sequoia > Sequoia sempervirens. The sequence continues at coordinate 128,373,496 of VDFB02047397.1, forward strand.
GAATTAATTAAGCTTCTAATTACCTAAATTATGCATTCCAAAGCCTTATTATTCCCATTTTCCAAAAGGGAAACCTATATTAAACAATCGCTTACACTAACTAAAACACCTTGGAAATTGAGTGTCTTGGACTTAGGTCCTATGACCCATTCACCCAAGGGCGAATGGGCCCCCTTTATGTCCTAGGTCCAAATTTTTAATATGTTTTTGGTTGAATTTTAAGGATTAAAATTCAAGTTTCAATTGTCAGCTTTGGAATCTAATTTTGAGGAATTAGATAAACACCTATAAATATACAATTATTTTATCAATTCAAATATAAGTTACATAATCAAGAGATCACAAGAGAAAATATCATTGTCAAGAGCATTGAAGAGTAGATTTATTAGTCATTTATAACATCAATCAAGATCATATCATCATGTCAAAGTTCATGTTTGGAGCTAACATTGTGATGTAGGTTTCAATCATTCAAGCAAACATTCAAGCATCAAATCAATCAATTAAGCCAATTCATGCAAGATCCAAGCCTTAGATTGATGTGTTTGACTTCAGTCCTTTAAGGGCAACCATTAAGGGTTCAATGAGTTGCAACAAGCAAGTGTTCATTCATCAATTCCTTCATTCTATCATTATTTCATTATCAAGGTTTAATTACCAACATGGGGTTTGACTAAGGAAAACCCCCATTCACCCAAAACAAACATTTTTCTTCTCTCTTTGTATGTGCAGATTTACAAGTGAAGAAGGACTGGAAGTGGATCAAAAGAGCAATTTTGCAGAGTTGTCAAAGTTGTCATTATTGTTGTCAAGCTACGAAAACTCACCTATAGGTTTTATTTCTAGCTTTCCAACAGTCAAACCTAGAGGAATTAGAAGCTTAGATCCGAGACCAGAGGATTGTAAAAAGTATTTTTGGACTCCTACACTAGGACCCATTCACCCTAGGGTGAACTAGTCTTGCTACAGACCTTGAAACCTACTTTTTGGCATAAGTGTACACCATTCTACCCTTCTCAGATCTACCTTCAAATTTTCATTTTCATTTTTGTTATCATAGAATTTTGTATTTCAAGTATTAGGTCATATAGTTTAGTTAGCTAATGCATTTTAAATCATCTCCCAATATTGCAAATCAACCATTTTTGTCATAAGAAAGTAGAGTCCCAAGAGATCTCCTTTCTTTCTAATAAAATTAGGGAAAGTGTGATTGTGTTTAAACCTTTAGATCATTCCATATTGAGCACCCCATCCATTACAAATCATTTCTCTACATTTCATTTTGGTGAACCCGACATTGTACATCATAAATTCTAATTTGGAAGTCTCTAAAAATTTATATCTAGGATTTGCATTAGTTTGTTTGCATCTCATTTAGGGTTTCAAAATTGTATCTTTGCATCATTCAAATTCATAAAAAAATTAAAAATATTTCATAATTCTTGCATACATCTTGTATATTAGTTGTATTAAGGGTATCTTTCAGTCATTTAGATCAAAAAATTCAGTCAAGTTTGCATTCAAAAAGTTGTCATTTTGTTCACTTTTTTCCATCAAATTGCATTTGAATTTAATTATAAAATTCTAGACATCTATAAATGAAAGAATTTTTTTGCAACTTGAAACACATAATTTAAACATTAACTCATAAAATCAAAATTTAATTTTTCAAATCCTTGTACAAAGACCCATTTTCCCTTGGGTGAATCGGTCCTTGTATAGGTCATTTTCTAGATTTTTGACCATAAATTTGTCTCTATCTGCTTTATTCCTTGCTATTTGCAAATCTCAGTTTCAGTTTCAGAAATTGTTGTTTTCTATAGTTGTTTGCATTTAAGTCAATTTATCAAAACAAATGCATTGTTCAAAAGTAAAATTTTCATTCAAAAGACATCAATTCTAGATTTTTTCATTCTAAAATCAATAAATCACATATGCTTGATATAAAAATTGTAATATCTTTTTTTGTGTTTTCTCTTTTTGGATACACTTTGGTTTGGTGAAACTTGTATGAGTATTACAACCTAGTTTCATATTGCTAACACTTTAGTGAGACATAGTTTGAGACTTATGGCATCCTGTACTAGCTCACATTAGTTGTGGATCTTGGGTTTTCTAACTCTTTCACTCATAGTTTTGACACTAGTCAACCCATATTGGAATCCATCCCTAAAATCTCATGTCCTATGATTTCCAATCCTACCGATGTTGAAACCATTATTTCTAATGTCCCTCAAGAGAAACTAAAAAAAATGGATGAAGCCTTAGAAAGATTAAAAGACTTTGTGAGTTCTGAATATATTGTTGGTATTGTGGCTCATGTCATAGATAATATGAGGAAAATGCTTGATAATGAACAAGGAAGAGAGATTGTGTGTAGCCTACTCACATCATTGATAATCATGTTTCCACATTAATATTTGTGCTAAAACTTTGGGATACACTCAAAGTCAAGGTGGAAATAAAATTCCCCCCTCAACCACAACCTCTATTTCTACATACACTAATTCAACTATTACTACAACAAGGAAACTAGCTAGCAACACCAATCCAAATTTAGGTATTTCCACCAGCAATCCATATAGCTTTGTGAATTCAAGCATCATATCTCCTAACCTCTCACCTCTCACAAACTTGCAATTTAATTCTCCTCCCAACACATATACACCTCCACCATATTCACCTCCTTCCAAAAACACAACAAATGATGCCATCCACAACCAAATTTTGCAAAATGTTTCATCCCTCCAACAACAAATTTCCACATTGAACCAAAATCAAAATGGCCAACCTTCACAATATGTCAAACAAAACCCATTATCATTGGATATATTGAGAGAACAAATGCCACAAGGCATAGAGACTCCTAGATTTAATAAATATGGTAGTAAAGGAGATCCTAGTAACCATGTCTTGGCATACACAACCTTATGTAGTGACTTCATTTTTGAAGACAAGCTCTTGGCTAAGATTTTTCCTAGGTCCTTGAAAGATACAACCTTGAAATGGTTTTTCTCTTTACCGAATAACTCAATTCGTTCATTCAATGAACTTGTTGATTCCTTCTTAACCATTTCCAAGTGCACATTGGTCCCAAGATGGCCTTACCTATTTTAATGCAATGTAAACAAAAGGATAATGAAAAGGTCGGTGATTTGATAACATGTTATCAATTTCTTTACTCACAAATCAACATTAAGATTCCCAATGCCAATATTCAAAGAATTTTTATTGATAAATTCACATAAATATTCAACATAAGTTTGGGATGCCACTCCTTCACCCACTTGTGTGTGGCTCTCTATGACTATTTTAATTTGGTTAGTCATCGTGAAGTGAAAAATTCTTCCAACTGTCCTGAAAAATCTGAATACATGCCTCATAATAACTTCCAACCATTCAAGAAACAAAATAAGAGCTTTATACAAATAAATTCACCTCCAACAATTCAACATGTTGAATCTCAAGTGGTTGTTATAAAAACAACAAAAAATTCATATCAATATTGGGAAAATAATAGGCAATTTACCCTGTTACCCAATACCCTTCATTCCATTATGTTGCAACTCTTGGGTAAGAACCTAATCACCTTACCTCCCATTAGAGCTCTTGATAACACTAAGACTTTACCTACAAACCATAATCCCAATACGTTTTTCCAATATCACCAACAAGTTGGACATGATATGGAATGATGCAGATGTCTTAAGCATATAGTGCATCTGAAACATAGGAAAATAGGGGGGTTGATGGATATGAAATGGGTGTATGCACCTATCTTCCTTATTTCATTAGGAAAAATAGATCCCAAAAGGTAAGATTGACTCAACCCTTAGGTGATTCAACCTTAACAAAGATCTTGTTGTTTTCCTTATGATTGAGGAAAGGTTCAATATGACTGAAATGCACTTTTGAGAGATAAATGAAAAATACTAAATGAATTCAATTATGCAATGTAAAACTTGAATCATTAATTTAAAGCATAATAGAAATAGAAACAATCAACTTTCGACAGATGTGAGAAGCATAAGATTTTATGCACCTATCACCAAAAGCTTTTGTTGAGTGTCCTCCTAGAATAGATTCACCCTAGGGTGAATGGGTCCTGCTACAGGGATCCAAAATCTATTTTGATAGTCCTCTGGTCCTGGATTTGTACTTCCAATTCCTTCAGATCTCATAGTCAAAAGGTTGGAAATAAATTTTACAAGTGAGTTTTCGTGGCTTGAAAAATTTGATGACAACTTTAACAACTTTACAAAATTGCACTTTGGATCAATCTTCAATCCTTCTTCACCTGTAAATATGCAACACACAAAGAGAGGGAAAAAGAAAGAAATTTAGTGAGTGGGGGTTTTCCTCGATCAAACCCCATTTTGGTAATTAAACCTTGAAATGAAATGAAATATGAATGGAAGGAATGATGGATGAACAATGCTATGTTGCAACTCACCAAACCCTGGAATGGAGATCCTTAGAGGATTGAAGTCTAACACATCTCTCCAAGGTCTTGATCTTGCATGAAATGGCTTGATTGGATGTTGATCTTGATGCTTGAATTGATGCTTGAATGCTTGAAACCTACATCACAATGTTAGCTCCAAAAACATGCATGAATGAAGACAACTTCAACATGATTCTTGAAATATTGAATGTTGCAACAAATGACTAAGAAATATGCTCTTGAATTCTCTTGACAATAATATTAGCTCTTGTGAAGTTTACCTCTAGTTTGTTAGATTTGAATTGATAAAAAGACCTTGTATATAGGTAATTTTCTAATTTGCTGATAATTAAACATCAAAGGCCAATAATTGTAAATTGAATTTGAATCATGAAAATGCCACTAAAAACATATTAAAAATTGAGATCCTAAACTTAAGGGGGACCCATTCGCCCAAGTAAATCCAAGACACTCAATTTCCAAGGCAATTTAATTAATATTTGCAATTTTTTTATACAAGTTTCCCTTTTGGAAAACTAGATTAATTAGGCTTTTAAATGCATAATTGGGCCAATTAGAGGCTTAATTAAGTCCAATTAATTAAGGGACCCAAAAATAGTGTGAAAATGTAAAGGAGTATATTTTCCAACATTACATTTAGCCCCCACTTTAGTGAGAGGATGAGCCCTATGCTCAAACTCACACTAAAGTAGACAAATAAGCATCAAGAGAGGTCTAATTGTACAACTATTGGAAGGATAAGACAAAAAAGGTCAAGGAGGATGATCAAGCCCCCAAGATCTAAGATCTCATGGAAAACCAACAAAGGCACAAAGAGACACATGCCTATGTTAAATATGCAGAAGAAAGTCAAGATACACAAGCATACAATGCCAAAATTAATGCAAAAGAAAGAGGGGTGGATCAAGCATCAACTATTTTTCCAATATCTATGGATCAAGCCTTAGTTTTTTGTCCAAAAAATTTTTGCAAGTGGAAACCTCTTATCCACTATGCAAAAAAAATATAGTCACGCGGGCTAGTGAAATACGTTGTCCACTAGGTGAGCCCCAAAAGGTGGCTAATGGGAAAGTCATTCTAGGTCTACAGGCTCCCATGTATCAACCATACCAAAGCTATACCTCTTGATAAATTTTATAAGGCACCACACAAAAATGGTCACAAGGCTAGCAAGCTACGTTATGCTAGGTACCCCTGAAAAACAAGGCTCCACTGGCAAGCAAGTTGTGTTATTCTTGGTGGCCATTTTAAATACAATAGGATAGGATATTAAAAGGGGTTCTTCTTAGTTCATGAAAGGTCTCACCAAGTAGGTAATGTCATGCTTGACGTCACCAAGAGAGGACTAGTTGACGATAAAAGATTCGCAACTTAGGGAATGCAAGTCGTAGCATTTCCACTAAGAGGAATGTTGAATATGCCAAGAAAGGTCACACTCTTGAGGAACATCAAACCCAATGTCACCACAAATAAGACAAATCATGTGAATTAAGAAGACCACACTTTGAAGTGAACAATGAGCAGGGACACGTATGCCCCCACTTTACAGAAATTGCTAAACACCATACTGTGAGCAATTACTTTAACGCAGAACAAAATAAGTGCCAATAAATGAGAGCTTTATTTAGAAAGCCCTATGTAAAACATATGTTTCCAAGTAGAGCTATGCTATGAAAAGGAATTTTCCCACCATATGCAATCCTAAGATAACACATAAGGGATCCATGGATTTGGAGTTAGCGTATGTGTTTGCTATAGTGATATAATCGAGCTTGAAATTGTCACCCTTCCCCAAATAACTCATGGAACAATGAACACAAAGGAAGAATGACACATAGAGAGTGAAAAAAAGGAAATCCTTTTGGGTTAACATGGAAGAGACCTAAATATCACAATGCTTTGCATTTTTCCCAAAAGGAAAACACAAGACAATATAAATGGTTATGACATATAGAAGAATGCAGATACAAATAGAAGAATGTTACAACAAATTTGCTTCTTTTGTATCCTTGCACCAACAGAGTGACAAGGGTCATCCAAAGTAGTCTCACAAACATATAAATACATGCCAAGCAATATTGTCCAGGAGATCACATTACACACATGCAATCACAAAGAAAATGAAAAGAAGACAAAGAGAAGACTAGAATGGCACATGAAATTCAACCTATAGTAGGTCATCCACATCCTAATCTTGTTCATCATATGCAGAGGGCATACAACTAGCCAGAGGAACAACAACAAGTGTTGAACTAGGACAAGGCTATCTAACTCCTTGCCCACACTAAGTGCAAGACAAGGATGAGCCAAGATGGGTGATGAGAATGTGCTCCTTGCAATATAGAAATGATTTACAGTAAATGCAAAACATGTAATAGTGAGTATGCTATGATTCTACAACTATTACATGGCAAGGAGAAAAGTGCATGCATTTTAGTTAATTACATTAATAATATCATTTTCATAGATCAACCATCATAAAAGATGACACTCATCAGTAAGATTCCCAAGAGTTCTATGAAATGCACAATAATTCATGTTTGTACTCTTTCTATTTTTGTTTTCTTTGATAGGTGGCAAGTAAGTCGATCCTAGAATGAGGAGTTGATTCATTTTTCGTTTAGTCTTTGTTGTAGTGTGTAAGAGTGGTAATTCCTTGATCTTATAGGGCTTATATTTCTTACTTGTTTGGGAAACTTGTTGAGGTGGAGGTGGGGGAGGAGGATCTAAGGTGACCCTATCATTCTTGTTAGGTATTAAATGATCTCTTGAAATGATCTTGTGAAAGAGAACACATTTTCCCTTAGGAGATATGCAAGGGGGGGGGAATATCTTGATATCCTAACCCCTTGGTATCCTCAGATGGTATTTGCTCTAAAATTTTGTGGATTTCATGCTCATTTGTTATGTCACATCCTTTTTTTTTTTAATATCTTAAAGCCTTGACCATAAATTTCTTCTAAGTTAATAGGTGTATTAGTAACTCGATGAGAATAAGATAGAAGAGTATCATTATTTTCCTTGTTAACAAGTTCATTAATGATTGATGGTTGAGGCTTGCTTTGTGCTTCAATTTCAGGATGTAAAAGGTTGAAAATATCAAGTGATGGAATTATAGGTGGTGCTTGCATGGATGGATAAAAGGATGCATTTTTCTCAAATTGCGGACGGAATCTTGTATGAATTGTTGCATGTTATCTTCACCTTGGCCTAAGATATCCACCTCATGGGGAAATTAATTAGGAGGTGAAGGTTCATGAGTAAGCTCAATTTCATTAGGGTTATCACCAAACAAACAACTTGAAACATCTACCAAAGATCTTAAGGTCCTCCATATATTTTCCATACACATGTCCATGATGAAATTTTATACAAATTTTCAGATTTGATATATGGAGATTTTCTAATTTTTGAATGCAAGCTACTGAAAATGATATGTTTTTAATGCCAATTTCCATTTCAAACAATGCACTCAATTTGAACAATTGATCTTAATGCAAGAAAGTACTTAATTTTTTTATTTTTGAAACTGAAACATAGAATTAACAGCAAACCAAAATGAAGAAAATAGAGACAAATTACTGCCCATAAATTTGAAAAAGAATATTTACAGGGACTGATTCACCCTAGGGTGAATGGGTCCCAGGTTAAGGTTCTAAAAAATCAAAGTTTGAATTTCTTGCTTAATGTTTAAATTTCCAGTTTCAAGTTGCAAACTGTGGTTTCAATGACAAAATTTTATAGATTTAGGTGTCCTAATGCAAGTGAAATTAGGGAAAAATGATGAACAAATTGACACTTTTTGAAATGCAATTTTGACCAAAATTGTGAATGTGAATCACTGAAAATACACTAATATGCAAGTACTATGAAAAATCAATGTAATATGCATGCAATTTTTTTTTCTTCAGATTTTAAACAATGCAAAATGCAAATTTAAAACCCTATATGAGATGCAAACTAATGCAATTTTTACAACCCTAAATGGAATTCAAACTAATGCAATGTAATGAAAACTAATGCAAATCCTAGATCCAGGGTTTGAATGGACTCCAAATCAAAAAAAATATAGTGTAAGAAAGTCGGGTTCACCAAAATAAAACATAGGAAAATAGGGGGTTGATGGATATGAAATGGGAGTATGCACCTATCTTCCTTATTTCATTAGGAGAAAGAGATCCCCAAAGGTAAGATTGACTTTCAACCCTTAGGTGAGTCAACCTTAATGGAGATCTATTTGTTTTCCTTATGATTGAGGACGGGGTAAATATGATTGAAATGCGCTTTTGAGAGATAAATGAATCCAATTATGCAATGTAAAACTTGAATAATCAATTTTAAGTATAACAAAAACAAAAAAAATCAACTTTTGGAAAATTTGAGAAGGGTAAGACTTTATGCACCTATCACAAAAAGATTTTGCTAAGTGTCCTCCTATGAAAAATTCGCCCTAGGGAAAATGGGTCCTACTATAGGGATCCAAAATTTGTTTTGACAGTCCTCTGCTCCTACATCTACACTCCCAATTTCTTCGGATCTCATAGTCAGAAGGTCAAAAATAAATTATGCACTTGCACGAGTTTCCATGGCTTGACAACTTTGATGAAAAATTTGACAACTTTGCAAAATTGTACTTTTGATTAATCTTCAATCCTTCTTCACCTGTAAGTCTAAGACACACAAAGAGAGGGGAAAATTGTTTATTTTTGGTGAATGGGGGTTTTCCTTGGTCAAACCCTATTTTGGTAATTAAACCTTGAAATGAAGTGAAACATGAATGGAAGGAATGATGAATGAACAATTCTATGTTGCAACTCACCAAACCCTTGAATGGAGATCCTTAGAGGAATGAAGTCTAACACATCTCTACAAGGTCTTCATCTTGCATGAAATGGGTTGATTGGATGTTGATTTTGATGCTTGAATGCTTGAAACCTACATCACAATGTTAGCTCCTAAAACATGCATGAATGAAGATGGAGACTTTGAAATGATGCTTGAGATCTTGAATGCTACAACAAATGACTGATGAATCTGCTCTTGAATGCTCTTGACAATAATCTTAGCTCTTGTTAAGTTTATCTCTAGTTTGTTAGATTTGAATTGATAAAAATACCTTGTATTTATAGGTAATTTTATAATTTCTTGACAATTAAACATCAAAGGCCGACAATTGCAAATTGAATTGAATCATAAAAATGCTACCAAAAACATATTAAAAATTGAGATCCTAAACTTAAGGGGGATCCATTCGCCCTTGGTTGAATGGGTCCTAGGACCTAAATCCAGGACACTCAATTTCCAAGGAAATTTAATTGATGTTTAAAATTGTTTAATACAAGTTTCCCTTTCGAAAAATGAGATTAATTAGGCTTTTAAATGCATAATTGAGTCAATTAGAGGCTTAATTAAGTCCAATTATTTAAGGGACCCAAACATAGTGTGAAAATGTAAAGGAGTACATTTTTTGACACTACAACAAAACCTCATTGACATTCAACCTCATAAGGCCAAACTAAATTGTCTCTTGACATTGCTTTCTCACAAAATGACATACTTAAACATGCACCCAATGGTCCTCTTTACATAGCCGGAAGAATCAATGACAAGCCTACTAATGGGATATTAATTGATCCTGTGTGTGTAGAGAATGTGATCATTGAGGAATTCTTGTTTGTGCATGAAATTTACCAAGATTCTTATGAAAAATCAAAAGCATGGATAAAAAAACATGATAGTTTTGCTTTCCCTATGAAAGGTTTGATCACTCTCCCATTACAAGTTGGACTGAAACAATTAGATGTCCCATTCTCCATCCTATTGTCAGATCAATTCCACATGAAGTTAGGCTACCCATGGCTATGCTCCATGGATTCTGTCCCATCGGTTATTCATAAATTCTTGAAATTTTGATTTCGCAATGAAATATTTGCAGTATATCATAGTGAGTTTAATCCTTTGTCTTCCCATGGGAAATTTTCATTGGATTTCTTTTCGCCTGAACCTATGGAACCTATTAAGCCTCGTGAAGACTTCTTTTTTAAATCTTATCAAAAGTTCAAGGCAAAGTGCATTGTAGAATTATCCCTTAGAAATATTCCTAAGTCCATGAATGTTCTACCTTCCCAACCTATCATTGATGAACCTATGATTGAAACAAAATCCCTTCCAAGTAACCAAGACAAGTCCAACACAATTCCTCCACCCATTTCCTACAAAAGACCAAGAGATAACTATACAACTCCTTTGGTGCCTCCTAAAATAAAATAAGTGTATAAACCTAAAGATAAAGTGGTCGACCAACCCTCGATAGTTCCTTTTGTTCCTCCATTGTGGGATGAAAAGAAACCTATGGTTGATAAAACCACTCCTACAACATCACAAATCAAAAGTCGTGCAAGAAGAAACTGAAATGCTAAAGAGCGTAGGTGTAAACGTTGTGCTATTGCTCGTCAGTTAAAAGAAAAGAAAAAACTGACAAACTAAGATAAAAATCAAACTCAAGTAAAGCATGATGATTCTCCACCTTCACCATAACAAACATGTGAACCTACAATGGATATTGTCATTAGACCTCCAATTGTGATTAATTTGGATGATGATGATGAGATTGTTAAGATTGATGAGGAAGTGCATAATGAGTTGAATTTTTTATTTTTCTCTTCCAATATTTTAGATGAGGTTAACTGTGATGATCCTCCTAACAAGAGTGAATCACCACGTGTTGAACTTGGTGATTGTCCTAGTACGATGCTCGTTGTTTCTCCTTTGACTATTTATCTACCTTTCGTATACAATGAGCAAGATTGGGATGTGGACGAGTTACTATAGGTTGGCTCACATGTGACATACTGGTCTTTTCTTTGTCTTCTTTTCATGTCCTTTGTGATTGTATGTGCATAATGTGATCCCTCATATTGTGATTTTGGTGTGCTTTAATTTTTGTGAGCTTTCTTTGGATGACCCTTGTTACTCTGTTGGTGCAAGGATACAAAGGAAGCAAACCTTTCATGACATTCTTCTATTTGTATATTCATTCTGCTATATGTCATAATCATTAGCCTTTCTTTTGTCTTGTGTTTCCCTTTTGGGGACGATGCAAAGCATTGAGACATTTAGGTCTCTTCCATGTTGACCCAAAATATTTTCTTTCCTTTCAATCTCTATGTGTCATTCTTCCTTTGTGTTCATCTATGAGGTATTTGGGGAATGATGACAGTTTTCATTTCTATTATATCACTATAGCAAAGACATACGCTACCCCAAATCTGTGGATCCCTTATGTTTTATCTTTTTGGATTGCATGTGGGGGAATCCTCCTTTTTCATCACACAACTTTATTTGGAAACATATGATTGGCATAGGGATTTCCAAATAAGCTCTCATGTTCCTTTTAACAATTGGAATTCTCATTTTGACATGAACATATTGGCATTTGTGCTTCACTTTGTTCACATAGGTTGGACATAGTGTAGTGTTGGCATAGCATTGATCATTTGGCACTGACTTATGGGTACACAATTTTTTGTGATGAATTTACCCATGTGCCACCCCTCTTTTATGAGTGCACACCTTGTAGACCTAGTGTGTGTTTCTCATCCTTTGGGTCTCACCTAGTGAACAACTAATTTTTAGTAGCCCTCCTAAGTATTTTGTTCGACATCAGGTAAATTCACCGCCAGTAATTCACCGTGGGGAAATTCACCACCATGAAAAATTCACCTCAATTAAAATTCACCACCAGCAATTCACCACCACAGAAAATTAACCACATTAACATTTTTTAATATATATTTCCAAAACTTTGATTTTTTTTAAAAGAAGAATTTTCAATACATTTTTATTATCATAAATCAAATTATTCTTTTGCAAAAAAAAAAAATCAAATTTTTGGAAATATATATTAAAAAACGTTAATGCGATTAATTTTCCATGGTGTGAATTTCTAGTGGTGAATTTCCTTGAGGTGAATTTGTCATGGCGGTGAATTTTCCCGTGGTGAATTCTTGATGGTGAATATTACTAGAGCCATTTTGTTTGGATAGTGGACAACGGGTTTTCACTTGTGAATGTTTTTTGGACAAAAAACTGAGGCTTGATCCATCCTTGTTGGACAAAAAGTCAAGGCTTGATCCATCCCTTCTCTATCCCTTCTCTCTTTGCATTAATTTTGACATTATATGATTGTGTATCTTGTGTCATTATTGCACGCATGTGTCTCTTTGTGCCTTTGTTGGTTTTTCCATGAGATCTTAGATATTGGGGGCTTGATCATCCTCCTTGATCCTTGTCATCTTATCTTTCCAAAATTTGTACAATTAGACCTCTCTTGACTTATTTGTCTACTTTAATAGTGTGAGTTTGAGTGTGGGCTCATACTCTCACTAAAGTGGGAGCTAAATGTAGTGTAGAAAATTTTATACCTTTACAATTTCACACTATGTTTGCATCCCCTTAATTAATTGGACTTAATTAAGCTTCTAATTACCTAAATTATGCATTCCAAATCCTTATTATTCTCATTTTTCGAGAGGGAAACCTATATTAAACAATTTCTAACACTAATTAAAACACCTTGGAAATTGAGTGTCCTAGACTTAGGTCCTAGGAACTATTTTCCCAAGGGATAATGGGTCCCCTTTAAGTCCTACATCCCAATTTTTAATATGTTTTTGGCAGAATTTTAAGGATTCAAATTCAAGTTTCAATTGTCAGCTTTTGGAATCTAATTTTTGGGGAATTAGATAAACACCTATAAATATATAGTTATTTTATCAATTCAAATATAAGTTGCATAATCAAGAAATGACAAGAGAAAATATTATTGTCAAGAGCATTGAAGAGAAGATTTATTAGTCATCTATAGCAATAATCTAGATTACATCATCATGTCAAAGTTCATGTGTGTTCATGTTGATATTTTGGAGCTAACATTGTGATGTAGGTTTCAAGCATTCAAGCAAGCATCAAATCAATCAATCAATTCAAGAAGCATCAAAGCAATCAATCAATTCAAGCCAATTCATGCAAGATCCAAGCCTTAGAGTGATGTGTTTGACTTCAATCCTCTAAGGGTAGCCATTGAGGGTTTGGTGAGTTGCAACATGCAAGTGTTCATTCATCAATTCCTCCATTCTACCATTATTTCATTACCAAGGTTTAATTACCAACATGGGGTTTGACTAAGGCAAGCCCCCATTCACCCAAAACAAAAAAAATTCTTCTCTTTGTATGTGCAGATTTACATGTGAAGAAGGACTTAAAGTGGATCAAAAGAGCAATTTTGCAGAGTTGTCAAAGTTGTCATCATTTTTCTCAAGCTACGGAAACTCACCTATATGTTTTATTTCCAAATTTCTGACAATCAAACTTGGAGGAATCAGAAGCTTAGATCTGAGACCAGAGGACTAAAAAAGTATTTTTGGACCCCTACACTAGGACCCATTCGCCCTAGGGAAAACCAATCCTGATATAGACCCTGAAACCTACTTTTTGGCACAGGTGCACACCATTCTGTCCTTCTCATATTTTCCTACAAAATGTCATTTTCATTTCTATTATCATATAATTTTTTACTTCAAGTATTAGGTCATATAGTTTAGTTAGTTAATGCATTTTAAATCATTTCCCAATATTGCAAATCAGTCATTTTTGTCATAAGAAAGCAGAGTCCCAAGAGATCCAAAATAGGGTTGAATCACCTCAAGGTTGAAAGTCAATCCTATCCCTTAGTGATCTCCTCTCTTTCTAATGAAATTAGGGAAAGTGTGAGTGTGTTTAAACCTTTAGATCATTCCATATTGAGTACCCCATCCATCACACACAATTCTTTTTCAACGTTTCAGTTTCATGTTTGACTAAACAGTTGCACTATTTAGTTAAATACAAAAACTAAACAAAAAACATACACAAGGATTAAATGACACCAAATGTTATAATCTAAATATAAATTTTTCATTCAAAGCTACAAGAGGTTCACTTGACACCTATTGCGATACAATTTTTTAGTAATTGTTAAATGATATTTAACTCATAAAGGTTCACTAACATATAATATATCAAACTTCAATATTAATTTAGAAGCAAAGTAGATATATTAAATCTCATTGAATAAATAATGAACTTTAGATTGATAATAGTCACTAAACACTTGACAAATAACAACTCCAAACATATGCAGATGTGAGAATAATTGTTGATCCAATTAAGTGCAATAAGACACTTATTTATATTGTTTATAGAGATGCGTGGAAACAAATAAAATAAATTAATTACAATTTTATACTAACTATAACTACTTGCATGATCAAAAAGTTTTATTACAAATTATCTTGTTCACCAATTCTAAAGTGATTGCCAATTTAATTGATGATTAAAATACTACAATTATCCCTTAAACGCTCTTATCTCTCACATGATGATGAACTAAAAATAGACTTCTCGAAGGTATCTTTGGATGATTCTAATTTAACCATACTTTCCTATGTTCCAACAAGGTTCGCCAAACCATTTGATTAAACTCTAGAAATTTAATTATTATATGACCCTTGGTGATTCAAATCTAAAATCCTTGGATGAATCTTTGAAAATTAACTTTGATGATTTCATTGTTCAAATTATTATTTCTTGAATCAATCATGTATGCTTTTGAATCATTTCAAATCACACTCAATGGTCCATATTTAGAAAAAGGAGAGTGAAGAATTAGATTGCATACATAGTCTTACAAAGAGCCAAGGGTGGAAGTGACAAGAGGATCAGAGAATGTGGGAAAAATATGAGGGGTTGAAGAAAGATAATACAATTAAAGAAAATGAATGAAAAAACAAGAAAAAAAGAAAGTAATAATAAACTTAATAAAAAATAACCAATGAATAAATAAGTGTGAGTGTATTTGGGTATTTACATACAAGGTAAACATGTATTAGTGCAAAAGGACAAATAAATGTGTATATATAATAAAATGTATATATTTGTATGCACATGTATAGGGATATTTAAATATATGCTATTATAATGGAGTGTGTGTATGTGTACATGTTTGTATAAAATATTGTATAATTATGCCAAAATATATATGATATGTGTATGTGTATCTACACACTCATATGTAGACATACATACACATGATATACATTTTGGCATAATTATATAAGGTTTTATATATGCATGTAGAGACACACACTCCATTACAATAAAATATATTTAAATATCCCTATACATGTGCATACAAATATAAAAACATTTGATTACATATATATACACATTTATTCATCATTTTGCACTCATACATGTTTACCTTATATATACATACCCAAATTTACTCACTTATTCATTGGTATATATACATGTGTATAATTACATATATATCTAATCAAATATATACATAGGTAAGTATTTTATAGGGATATGTAAATGTATGTTATTATAATGGAGTGTGTGTCTCTGCATGCCTATATAGAACCTTGTGTATATATATCTATATATCATGTGTATGTGTGCATATATGCATGAATAATTTTACTTACCTCAAAGTTACAGGGATATTTTTTTTTACTTTTCTTTATCCTATCTTGCAAGGTCTGATTAAAGGTGAGTTTCGTAATTAAACACATTAAATGTAATACATTAGCAAAATTGGTAATTAATTAGCATTGTAAGTTATAGGTCAAAGGTTTAAATCTCATTAAGGGGGATAATTTTTGGCCTTGATTCAATTGACAAGGAATTTATTTAGATACTTGGTGGGTGAATTGGTATGTCAACCTTGCCAAGGAATTTGAATGTATGACATTAGAAGTTCAAAACATCCTAGTTACATAATTATGCATCATGCTTTTTGTAGCCACTATCCTATAATTTTTGTTGGAGAGTTTTATGCCAAACCCATATTAATTTTGCTACTCAATATGGGACCACAAGTCTATGCTAATACCTCTTCAATTGAGTGCTAAGGACTAAGGGGTATGTGTTTTGTCAAAGTTGTTGGAGAAAAATCTTGGCCTTGTCCCTTATGGTGTTGGCGCATTGCATTCATCAATACTTGATCCTTGGTGGTCTCATTTAGAACCATTCAACTTCACTAGTAGACCAAGGGGCCTTTGACACCTTTAAAAATTCACTTTTTTTAGTTGAAAATATTGGTGCAAGCACTTTTTTTAGGGGTTTTTTGACTTTGTAGTTTTGTTGGTGGCGTTAATTATTCATTTTGGAGTCTCCTTATTGTATTTTTTGAAAAACAATTTTTGTAACATATGTTATTCTCATTGGAATTCAATACCCCATTAATTTTATTTTACTTTAAAGACACATTATGCATGCATGCATGTATGTATATATGCATGAATGTGTGCATGTATGCATATATGTATGTGTGTATGCATGCATGCATGCATGCATGCATGTATGTATGTATGTATGTATGTATGCATGCATGCATGCATGTATATCCATATATATATATGTAATTTTCCTCATTTTTGTATGGATAACATGATTATGGTTTATTTATAAACACTGTTTCATGTCCTAGAGTGATAAATTATAAGGTGTTGTAAACATCTTTTATTTATGGTCTAAGGCAGACACCCACTAAACATTTTTTGTTGCCAAGAAATTTTGGTAGAACCTGCAATAATGTGAAAAATCTCTTTTGTTTGTGGTTTTTTCACACTCTTGTTCTTATTATTGCTACAAATATATACATGTCATATTTTTCAGTCCAACAATGTGTTATACTCACAAATCAATGTAAGCATAAAAAAAGAGGTATAATTAATAACTAAACACTAGCTTCACTATAAACCTTCTTTTATGCAATATTGTAGCCAATAGATGTTGTGAAAGGAAATAAATAGGTTACAAAATCAATTATAATGGGGTAGCAAGATAATCAATAGTTTGTCTATTGATAATACTAATGTACCCTCTTCTAGCTCATAACAAATACCTCACTTCAACACAAAGAAAAAACAACAAGAACAAAAATGTGATTCAAAAACAAGAAAAGTGTTGTGTATTGCATGCCCAAACATTTCATGTCAAATATTGTATCACAAAACAAAAGTATAGTGTTTCATTTTTTACTGTGTTGAAATCAATGTCACAAAAAAGAAACTCATGTCCAAGACAAATGAAAAAATGTTATCCTAGTTATAGTCAAGTTTTAACATTTTGTCTTACTCTATTACTCCTTAGTCAAAACCTATTGTGCATGATTTTGATTCATAGAAAACTAATTGGGGAAGACATGGTCTTGAATTTAAGTTTTTGTGGGGTCTTATTTTCCAAATTATTTAAAAATCATCTATTTTGTATTTGGTACTCTTCATTCATGTCAAGTTGAACCTTCACTTGTCTTAATGAATTCCAACCTTCTATATTGTCTATAGATCAAGCTAAGTTGTATTCCCATCATAGTCATCACATATACTAGTCAATTCTCTATTTTGACCTAAATTTGTGTTCATTTTATAGTAAACATAAACATACTTCTTCCCATTGTTTTATAAGAATGAGTTGACCGATGTTATGATGTCAATCTCATATTTGCACCTATTAGTAGGGATGATCTTATTACTATGGATTTTATAGGAGTGACACATGCTAGAGCTTGTTCTAGATATTTATGTCCTAGATGTTGTGGTTTGTGTTCCTAAGTTTGATACAAGATGGTCTTCTACATGTTCTTTCCTTTTGAGTTTGGGTTGTTTGTTGTGTGTCTTGATTTAGTGTGTAGGAATCTAATGAGAAAGATTCCTACTCTTTCTTATTCTAGTTCAACATTATGAGTTAGACAATGCAAGTTATAAAAATTGATATAGATATGTGCGATAATATTTCAAAGTGTGTATGTTCGAGGTTGGTGATTTGTACATGGCTTTGTGAAAATTGATTATATGATCTTTTTGTGTGTGTAGTTGTTAAGTTGAAAACCTAAAAGTGTGAATTAGTGGAGAGAAATGATGAAAACTTGCAAGGGTGCAATTGTGATCACTACTCTTTTAGAAATGTGTTTTGGCACTTTCCATTTAAGGGTCCATATGTCATTTTCTACTCTTTCCTCCACTAGAGGTGTGTTCTCTTTCGCCTCTCTCATTTGTGAAGGGAAATTTGTGAGTTATAATTTAATTTGAGTGGAAAATTCAAATCAATTTGATATGGTGAGGAGTTGATGCTATTGAGGACTTGTGTTGTTCTCATTAGAGATGCATTGTGATGTAGATCAACTTTGGATGCTATTTGTGTTCTTTATAATGCATATTTTTTAAATTTGTAGATTAGATGATGTTACAAATTGATTATGTTGTACCTATTGCAAATTCTAATTGTGTGTGCTTGAGTTGCACTTGATGATGATGTTACATATTGGTAATGGTGCCTTGTCATGTATTTAGTAGATGCTATGTTGTGATTGCTTGATTGTATGATTTAAGAGTGTTGTTCCATTTATGTCATTGTCAATTATTGGCTAGAGTTTGTAAATGTTTCAGCATTAGTAATACCTGTAGTTGAAATTACAAGTGAACAATCAAAGACTACAAGAATCTAAAGATCAAATGAACATTGGGGTGTTGTAGGCAAATGGATTCCAGTTTGAGAAATTTTGATAACATGACTTTAACTAGATAGGAAAATTAAACTATAATAACATTTTAAACGAAATTGATAAAAAAATTATACCATTTGTAGAAATATTATTACATAAAAATAAAATAATATTAATTAGAAATACAATTAATTAAAAAATATATATATATATATATAATTTTCAAATAGATGTTTAAACAAGACTAGAAAGATTATTCAGCATAGGAAGGTCACATACATTTCTTGATAAACAGATTATATCTTTCCTAGAATTACCTGAGCCTATATATTTTTAAAATAAAAAATATATTTTAAATATTATATTCATTCAAGAAAAGGATTTACATCATGCACATGCAGGAGCATTCAAGACATTCCTGCAAGATCGAAAATGCTAGAGAGAACACAATAGAGACTAAACAGTGAAACGTTTACAAAAGGGAGCCTCTCGAAGAATCTGAGAAGGCGAAACCCCTTGACAAAATACAAAAAGCAGCCAAACATCAGCGCCAAAAACTAGCAATTATGATTGGAAAGCAGAGTAAACAAGAGGCAGCTACCTTCCACATTCGAACTGAAGAAAACCTTTAAACCCCACTCTCAACCGAGGAGGCCATGTCCGCTAGTGGAGAAAAATATGGCTCATAGAATGAGTCATTTAGAGCATGATAATTTTTGATATATTACACATTACTGATTTCCGTAATTTAAAAAGAAATCATTTCTTATTGTCTTCAAAAATAGTGTCGCCCTTGGAATATCCGATTATTTTGAACAAGATACATCAGCCTCAAATTACAGTAATTTCCAAGTTATATCTTTATGCTCTTTCTTTCCCTGGAGTCGTATTTCCCACGACATATGGGACAACTATTTTTAATTTTGGTTGATCTGAGCCGATACAACTGTAATGATATATGTGATTACATGGCAACTGTTCCATATCATCACAAGTATTTTCCAAGGGATCGAGGCATATGTCACACACATTCTCAGGATCATAATTTATTCCTTCACTGGTCGATCCCAAAATCTCTGCGGCTTCTCCATCAGAAATTGCATCTTTTTCATAAGAAATTAGGGCTTCTTCATCAGAAATTGCAGCTGCATCATAAAAAATTAGGGCTTCTTCATCAGAAATAGTGATGATTTCCATAAGCAACTCGATAAGCAATCATATCTCTCTATTTTCTATTGCATGAGCCATTTACTTGCATTTGTTAAATTTATTAAATCACTGATCTATCTGAATTGAAAAAGACTGTTCATGAAATTGAAGTGCTTTACATCACAGTGCCAGTGAAAACAATTCAGAACGAAATTACCTCTTTCAAGACTCTTCTTCTAACAATTCCACCTATTGATTATCACTAAAACCAAAATTCCAAGCCAATTCAAAATTTAAGAATGTGGAAAACCTAAAACAATTGAGATTGTTAATGGAGGATATCAATAATGTATTTATACACACCATTATGTGTACAAACTATGCTATAAAAAGAAAAGCTGTGTAACTATTTTTAGATTAAATTTTTTTTTTTCTATTTTCATATTTGTTAATAACTTATCATGTGTAATTCTATAAAGATGTTCCTTTTCAGTTATATTTTTTCTTTTTATTTGAAAATAAGAAGCAGTAAAGTCATCCAGTTTTATGAAAAAAAAGGTAGCAAATGTTTAGGAAAAAAAGCAGTAACTGTAATAACTATTTTTACCCATAATTAAACAGATGGATTTTTAAAATTAGTATTTCAGCAAATTTTATTGCAGTTTTGCTTTAACACTGCTTTATCTTTAGCAGTTTAAAAAATTAGGTATGGAGTTGAATGTGACAAATGAAGGATATATATTATTTAATATACAAATTCATATTTTTCTTTTATTTTTTCAATTCTTCTTATTAATAATATAGATCATATTTTTAAATTAATCATAAATGGTTGAAAGAAATTAATATGTGAGAAATAGATTAAAAAAGTAGAATTAAAATCTTTTTCAGAATATGAATGAATTTAAATGCAATATTTATGTATTTCTTAATTTTTTTTTATTAAAAAAATTGAGATTAATTTAGTGTTAGAAATCAGGAATCAGTTGCTAGACCAAAATACTTCCACAAGAGAGAGAATGGCAAGAATGCTTGCTATATCAATATGCAAGATTGATTCACGATTGAATTGATACAAATGTACAAGATGAGGCTTGCTTATAAAAGAAAGCATGCACAACCCTAAACCTAACTTGAGCTAAAAGATAGCTCAATTAGATAAGGATAACAAAATACAACCTAGCACTTAAATAAAATCCTAAGTAAACTTATGAAGATGTAATTAAATAGTTAATTACACTAACACCCCCCCATAAGTGCAACTTAGGGAGAAGATTATGAAGCAAACTACTATGGGTCCCGACAACTAGGCCATGTTAGGTACCCATTTACAGATGCAAATGAAATGCATTCTCTCATAAAGCAGAGAAAATGAGAAAACCCAATGGGACAAAACTCCTCTCCAAAAGAGAGAAAACAAAACAAACAAACATGATGTATGAAGGACTCAATGATACCCCCCAAGGACTACATCCATCATGAATATACAATAAATGACCCCCCCATAAGAGGGAAGTGATGAGATAAGATATCCCCCCCATAATGTGTGATCTCCTGCAAACATGGTTAATGTCTGAAGACAAAACATAAGCCAATGCCTACAAACAATGTTTCTCCCCTTGGGAAGAAGATACACCAAGTACAACTGCAGGAATGCTTCCCATTCTGGATAGGAAGTGATAGGAAGAGGAATCCAAATGTAGGAAGATTGTGTCTCTGAAATTTTCTCATGTGTTGCCATGTTCTTGGATGATGAAGATGATGCCACAATCCAATCAGGTACATGCCCAATCACAACAAACTGTGACAAAATAGGAACAGGTGGAAACTGATCTTGAACAAACTCCATGGAAAAAAATGAAGTGACAATAGTTGATCCATGACTATCATCAAATAGGAGAGATAAGCCCTCAAATTGATCCTCCAAATCTGAAATGTGAGACTCCACAAACAAAGAAGCAATGTATGTCAAATAGGAATCCCAATCAGGAAGACTATCAGATACCTGTTGCAATGAATCAATGGTAGTACTCAATGACTCATCAACAAAAGATGAAGAATCTGGAACCTCTGAAGCATCTGCAATCTTTTCCAAAGGATCACAAGCATGGATTATCAACTCTGAAGAATGAACAAGCACATGTGAGTTGGAAAGAGGAGATTCAAGAGATGGAGAAGAATCATGGTCTTCATACACCTCTCTAATGTGAGTCGAAAGAGCATGAGGACATTCAAAGTGAATAAGTGTCTCCAAAAAGTCATCATCTACATTTTCAAAAATAACTCTAAAGAAAACAGCCCTAAAGCCTTTCCAAATGCAATACTCATCAGCTGTGCTAGGACAAGGAACTTTATCAAACAAATAGGGCAATAGATTTCTCTCACCAAGATGAGTGAGAATTAAATTACTCCATTGTCTATAGTTCCCATTCTCCAAAGTAATTAAGTCATCCATTTACAAACATATGAGCTCCTAAAGCCAAAAAAGGAGATCTGTCTTCAACCTGGAAAATATGGCACAAAATTGCAAAATCCCTACAAAATATCTACACCACTGAAAAGTTGATTCTTCTAGCTTTCCAGCGATATCTCGTTTCTAAACAATGGCCTCTGTATGTAAAAGTTATGAAAAAATGAAAAAAAGGCCTATAAAAGGCACTATGGGGGCAAATCTGAAGGCTAATGAGGTGCAAATTTAAAGCACTCAGGCGCTAAAGGCCGGTCCACCATATGACCTTGTCCCAGAAATTGCAAAAATAAAAAACACTGTCGATAGACTATGATTTGACAGCGATGAGGTCGGCTTTTTAAATAAAGCAAGAGTTATTACAAATTTTATAAATGAAACGCTTGAAACATTATAAACCCCATAGAAGAAGGCTACCACCGACCAATTTGCATGGCTATCGGCATAAATAATTTATAAAAAAAAAAAATTATATTAAAAACATTGCCATTTATTAACTGCGTACCATGTGATTGGAAGTATGGAATATGCTGATATGGAGTTGACAGTGGTGACGTTGCTAATGAAGACTCTACACAGGAGGATGTGCTGATACCACCAGTGACAGACCGCCAATATGACAGGTCATACCCACCAGTGGATAGAAGGAGCCGATCCAAGAGCAAACAACGAATGAATGCCGATAGAAGTGATGTTACCCGGCGATGATATGGCAGTGGCCAATGTACCCGCCTACTACGGCCTACAGATGTATGCAGTGAATTGATGTCGAATATACCCGATGGCGCAGGAAACAGGCACGGATATGATAGTCGTCGATAGCAATAAGATAGGGTACCACGCCGATGAAAGGACAATGCCTATGCAAATTACCCGATGTGGAATGAACTCATACCGTTGAATATGGATCGGATGCCGATGGACATGTATAAATCCACTGATGTGACAACAACGACCATTTGCAATCATGTATGTTAAAAGCCCAACCAAAAAATGCCAACGTAGACAGACTTTGTACAAACCCACTGATGATCGGATGAGATAAAGGCTCTTAACTGCCGATTTGGAAGGTGCCAGGTACCATCCACTGAAGAGCTCGGGCTGATGTACCCTGCAATAATGAAAATTCCTGTGCACAATATTCACAGACGGATTGACAGCAGAATATTCCACAAATGCCAACCGTATTTTTTGTAAACCCCACATATTTATTGTGCCCGAAAATACAAAATATTTGAGCCCAATTTAAATAAAAATTTGCCCCAAAATTTATCAAATACGCGCAGAAATATTTTTACTAAAATATTTTTTGCGAAAAATGGAAAATCGTACCGCATAGACGTTCTTCCAGCAAAACAAAAATTTTCCTCAAAAACAACTTTACCCAAAATAGACGAATTTACAGTCAAAATTCGTCTATGGAACCTTTTGATCTCAATCGTGAGGTTATTGAAACCCCAATTTGCACCCAGCAAAAATTTTCAAGCCAAAAATAAAACCCTCAAATCCGGAAAGGAGTCTGCAACCCTGGAAGCTCTGATACCATGTTAGAAACCAGGAATCAGTTGCTAGACCAAAATACTTCCACAAGAGAGAGAATGGCGAGAATGCTTGCTATATCAATATGCAAGATTGATTCATGATTGAATTGATACAAATGTACAAGATGAGGCTTGCTTATAAAAGCAAGCATGCACAACCCTAAACCTAACTTGAGCTAAAAGATAGCTCAATTAGATAAGGATAACAAAATACAACCTAGCACTTAAATAAAAGCCTAAGTAAACTTATGAAGATGTAATTAAATAGTTAATTACACCAACATTTAGTGTAGTTTCTTTTGTTAACAAGCTCATTTATATGTTCTTATATTTATTAGAAATTTACTAGCAAATATATTTTTTAAAAACTTATATAAAATTTGTCAAGAGATATCCTTCTTGGGATGTCTATTACACTTATAAATAGGCATCTGGAAAGGGATATATCTTTGCACCTATTACACTTAAAAATTAAGATAAACAATTCATTGTTGAAGGCACAAATAAAGACTGATTTTTTCTCAATGGGCTTTAAAGAATAAACAATCAATGGGGTTGCTAGTTGTTTCCCATGATTTATTCGTGAGAGGATTAACAAGCTTTTGCATCCAATTTTTCATTGTTCTATTTTATTTGATTGGTTGAAATCAGAATTGAGGTGATGTTTATGATTGAATAGTTGCAAACATGCAAAGGAAAGCAAAAAAAATATGTTGAATTAGATGTGGTATGTTAATATTTTTTTATTGTTCTCCCTCTCTCCTCCTTTCTTTATTTTGTAGGCTTCTTCTTTTATTCAACACAAAGGTAGTGACTCCAAACAAGACAGATGGGTTAGACTTACACAAGGGAAAAAATTCTATGCAAAGCATCTTAAACAAGAGAGGGGTATTTTTCCCACAACTCAAGAAAAGTCATTATAAGGTACCCATGTAAGCGGTATTTTGAAATTATAAAAGTAATAAAACACTCACATGAAGTATGATAGAACAAGAATAAAGGGAAAGCATACTATTCGAGTTAAATTTAAAAATCCAACAAATAACAAAAACAAACACAAACAACTTTAATCCTCATAAAATTTTCAACCTTGAGATACTTAGGTACACGAATAGGATATATAGGAGGACAAGCACAAATTCAACATGGATTTAACACAAGGGGACACCATATGTATGAGTTTGGATAAGTGGGGTATGCGCCAATATCCATGTTAGCTTCATCTTTACAGTGGTGTGCTAGTCTTAGCTATTAGAAGTTATGGGGTTGAATGTTAACATTGTTTGGTTTATATCATGGGTAAATGTTAAATGCACAGTGGGGTGTGGGGTATGGTTTTTAGTTTACTGAATTTACTTGTGGTTTTATTTTTCTTTGTGTACTCTATATATCAAGTGTATGAGATAGAGGTTATAAGTATTTACGAAAGTGAAGTGTTGTCAAGTATATAGAATTTTGTTAGACTAAAGAAGATTGAGTGGTTTTTATTGGTGTAATCTTTTTTAGATTAGTATAATCTTAGTATCTCTTTAATAGTGGATGTTTTTGTTGAAAGGGTTTCTCCACATAAACTTGGTGTTCATATGACTTGCAAATTTTTTCTTCTCCATTGCTCTCTTAATATTATATGGTTTACCATATCTTTTATTAGATTTTTTAAAATATTTGTAAACATTCATATTAATCTTTTTAGTTTGTATTGAAAAAGAAGGTTATAGATTACATATTATTGTGATATGATTTAGGGGTATGTGCACCAATCTGTGACACACAAAAGATGTTGCTTTTCTTTTTTTACCCGAAATGACCATTTGGCGCTCGCTAAATGGCTTGGTATTTTAAAATTAAAAAAAATATCGCTTTCATTTGGCAGGTGCCAAATTTGGCACTCTCCAAATGGAGCACTCCATTTGGTGAGTGGCAAAGTATAAGTTGGCATTTACATATGGGCATTTACTTTCTTATACTTTAAGTTATATTTCATGTATATAGTTTCAGGATGTTTGAGAGTGGTTTCAAATCTCTTGGAGTTATAATGCAAATTCTAGCTTTTGGAAGATCTTATAATTTTTCAGACTTAGTCAAAGTTCAGTAATCAGGTCAAATTTCAGTAGTCAACAAGTTGTATCATATTTCTCTCTCGCTCTCTCCTTCCCTTTCTACTCTCTATCTCTCCTCTCCCTCCCTCTCTCTCCCTTCCTCCCTCTCTCTCCCCTCTCTCTCTCTCTCACACCCCTCTATCTCCTCCCTAACTCTCCCTCTCTCCCTTCTCTACTTCTCTCTATCTCTTCTCTCTCTCTACATCTCCTCCCCTCTCTTTACCTACCTCTCCATCCATCAATCCATATCTCACCTATGTCTCCCTCCCCTCTCTCTCTCTCTCTCTCTCTCTCTCTCTCTCTCTCTCTCACACACACACACACACACACACACACACACACACACACACACACACACACACACACCTCTATCTCCCTCCTTTCATCTCCCTCGCTCCCTCCCTTCTCTAATCTTTATCTCTCCTCTCTCTCTCCTTCCCTCTCCACTTGTATTTATCTCCCCTCTCCCTCTCTATACCTACCTCTCTCTCCATCACTCTCTCCATCCCTCTCTATCTCACCTATGTCTCCTTCCCTACATCTTTACCTCTCTACTCTCTATCTCTCCTCTCCCTTTACTTGCCTCTCTTTATGTTTCTCCCTCCCCCCTCTTTCTCTCTCACTCTCTCCTCTCTATCTCACCATTCTCTCCATCCATACCTCACTCTCTCCTCTATATCTCACCATTCTCTCTCTCCGACTTTCCCTCCTTCCCTCTCTCTATCTCACCTATCCCTTTCTACCTCTCCCTCCCTCCAACCTCTCTCCTCTCTATCTCACCACTCTCTCTCCATCTCACTCTCCCTCCCTCCTCTCTCTCATTCCCTCTCTCTACATACCTCTCCTTCCACTCCCTACCACTCTCTCTCTACCTCTCTCTCCCTCCCACCTCTTTCTCTCTTATTATCTCCTTCCCTCTCTACTCTCTCTCTCTCCCCTTCCCTCTCTACTCTCTTTCTCTCTCTCCCCCCTTCATCTCTCCCCTCCATTTCTCTCCTTCTCCCGCTCTCTCTCACACATGTAAACACTCACCTCTTACTCCCTCCATCCCCTCTCTAAATATCCTTCCCTCTCTACTTATCTTTATCTCCTATCTCCCTGTCTTTACATACCTCTCCCTCCATCACTTTATATCTCACCTATGTCTCCCTCCCTACCTCTTCCCCCCCCCTCTCTCTCTCTCTCTCTCTTCCCCCTCTTTCTCTCTCACTCTCTCCTCTCTAGGTCACAATTCTCTCCCTCCCTCCCCCCTCTCTCTCTCACACACACACACTCTATCTCCTCTCTACCTCTCCTCCTCCTCCCCTCTCTACTTCTCTTTTCTCCCTCTCTCTACATCTCCTTCCCTCTCTACTTAGCTTTATCTCCCCTCTCCATCTCTTTACGTACCTCTCCCTCCATCACTTTATATCTCACCGATGTCTCCCTCCCTACCTCTTTCCCTCTCTGCTCTCTATCTCTCCTCTACCTCTATCTACCTACCCTTCTCTCTCTCTCCCTCTCTTCCCCCTCTTCCTCTCTCACTCTCTCCTCTCTAGCTCACAACTCTCTCTCTCTCTCATACACACACACAACTCTATCTCCCTCCTTCCATCTCTACTTCTCTCTATCTCTCCTCTCCCTCCCTCTATCTATCTCACCCTCCCTCCCCTTCTTTTTGTATCTCCTCTTAATCTCTATCCCTTTCTTCCCTCTCTCACTCCCTCCCTCCTCTTTCTCTCTCAATTAATATTTTCTCTATCTAACAATTCTCTCTCTCTCTCCCTCTCTCTCTCTCTCACACACCTCTATCTCCCTCCTTACATCTCCCTCCCTTCATCCCCTCTCTATCTCTCCTCTCTCTCTCCTTCCCTCTCTACTTATCTATATCTCCCCTCTCCCTCTCTATACCTACCTCTCCCTCCATCACTCTCACTCCATCCCTCTCTATCTCTCATATATCTCCCTTCCTACCTCTTTCCCTCTCTACTCTCTATCTCTCCTATCCCTCCCTCTACCTATATCTCTCTCCCTCTCTTCCCCCTCTTTCTCTCCTACTCTCTCCTCTCTATCTCATCACTTTCCCTCCTTCCCTCTCTCTATCTCACCTATCCCTTTATACCTCTCCCTCCCCCAAACCTCCCTCTCTTTGTTTCCCATTCTCTCCTTACCTCTCTACTTCTCTCTATATCACCACTATCTCTCTCCATCTAACTCTCTCTTCCTCCTACTCTCCATCCTATCCCTCCAGCTCTCCTCCATCTCTCTAATTATCTCTC
Source organism: Sequoia sempervirens (assembly GCA_007258455.2). NCBI lineage: Eukaryota > Viridiplantae > Streptophyta > Pinopsida > Cupressales > Cupressaceae > Sequoia > Sequoia sempervirens. The sequence continues at coordinate 128,402,023 of VDFB02047397.1, forward strand.
CCTCCCCCCTCTTTCTCTCTTACTCTCTCCTTCCCTCTCTACTATTTATATATCTCTCTCTCCCCTCTTTTTCTCTCTCACTCTCTCCTCTAACTCTCTCTCTCACTCACCTCTATCTTCTCCCTCCCCTCTCTACTTCTCTCTCTTTCTCCTCTCTATACATCTTCCTCCCTCTCTACCTATTTTTATCTCTCCTATCCCTCTCTTTACCTACCTCTATCTCTTTTTTTCTCTCTCTCTCACCTCTCTCTCCATACCTACCTCTCCCTCCATAGTTGAGATAATTAGGAGAGAGAGGTAGATAAAGAGAGGATGAGGAGAGAGAAGGAGAGGGAAAGGTAGGGAGAGAGAGTAGAGAGGGAAGGAGAGAGAGAGAGATAGAGAGAGGTGATAGAGAGATGCAATAGAGATAGAAGTAGAGAGGGAAGAAGGTGGAGATTGAGAGAGGGATAGATGGAGGGAGGGAGATAGAAAGAGGTATATAGGAATAGGTAGGTAGAGAGAAGTAGAGAGCAAATATTGGTGGAAGAGAGAGAGAGAGAGGGGGAGGGAGGGAGAGGTAAAAAGGGATAGTTGAATAAATAGAAGGAGAGGGGTGGTTGGAGAGGGGAGGAGAGTGAGAAGAAATAGGGGAGGGAGAGGAGGGAGAGAGAGAGGGAGAGAGAGGTGAGATAGAGAGTAGAGAGGGAAGGGGAGAGATCCCTCAAACATCAACCCTTAATCCCTAAACCCTTAAACCATAATCCCTCAATCTTATAACCCTCAACCTTCAACCGTCAAAATTCAATCCTCAACCCTAATCCCTTAATCCTCATCCCTTAAACCCTAATCCCTCAATCCTCAGCCCTTAAACCATCATCCTTCAACCCTCAACCCTTAAACCCTAATCCCTCAATATTATAGCCCTCAACCTTCAACCCTCAAACTTCAACCCTCAACCCTTGAAAGAGAGGGAGGGGAAGGCAGGGAGAGAGAGAGAGAGAGTAGAGAAGGAAGGAGAGAGAGAAAGATAAAGAGAGGGAAAGGTAGGGAGAAAGAGAGTTGAGATAGAGAGAGTAAAGAGGGAAGGAGAGAGATAGAGAGAGAGGTGATAGAGAGAGTAGGGAGGGGAGGAGAGATAAAGATAAGTATAGTGGGAAGTAAATAATAGGTAGAGAGAGGGAGGGGGAGATAAAAAGAAGTATAGAGGGATGGAGAGAGGGAGGAAGAGTTAGGGAGGGATGGAGAGAGAGAGTAGAGAGGGAGAAGTGAGAGAGAAGTGATAGAGAGAAGTAGAGAGGTAAGGTGCAAGGTAGAGAGATTGATAGGGGAGGGAGGGAGAGAAAAGGGTATATAGGAATAGCTTAGAGAGAATTAGAGAGCAAAGGTTGGTGGAAGAGAGAGAGAGAGAGAGAGAGAGAGAGAGAGAGAGAGAGAGAGAGAGAGAGAGAGAGAGAGAGAGAGAGAGGGAGGTGTGGAGAGATTGAGAGAGAGAAGGAGGGAGGGAAAGAGGGAGAGAGAAAGGGATAGAGGATAGGTAGGTGGAGAGAAGTATAGAGGGAAGGAGAGATGAAGGGAGAGGTAGGGATGGAGAGAGAGGGGTGAGAGAGGGAGAGAGAAATAGGTATAGAGGGATAGGTAGGTACAAAGAAGTAGAGAGGGAAGGAGATATGAAGGGAGAGGTAGGGATGGAGAGAGAGGAGTGAGAGAGGGAGAGAGAAATAGGTATATAGGGAAGGAGAGATGAAGGGATAGGTAGGGATGGGGAGAGAGGGGTGAGAGAGAAATAGAGAGAGAGGGAGGTAGAGAGAGGGAGGGGGAGATAGAGAGAATTCAAGAGAGAAGGAGAGATGTAGGGAGAGGTAGGGATAGAGGGAGAGATATGGATGGAGAGAGAAAGGTGAGAGAGATTAATAGAGAGGTAGTTAGAGAGAGGGATGTGGATATAAAGATAATTAGAGGGGGAAGGAGAGATGCATGGAGAGGTATGGATAGAGGGAGAGATATGGATTGAGAGAGAAAGGTGAGAGAGAGATAGAGGGATAGGTAGGGAGAGAGAGGTGAGATATAGAGATAGTAGAGAGGGAGAGATAGGTAGAGAGAGGGTTCAAATAGAGAGAGAGTAGAAAGGGAGAGGAGAGAGAGGGAGACAAGAGATAGAAAGAGGGTAGGGAGAAATAGGTAGAAATAGAGATGTAAGGAGAGAGAGTAGAGAGGGAAGGATAGAGGGAGATGAGAGATAGAAAGAGGGGAGGGAAAAAGAGGGAGGAATAGAGATGTAAGGAGAGAGAGAGTAGAGAGGGAAGGAGAGAGAGTAGAGAGGGAAGGAGAGAGGAAGGGAGGGAAAAGTGAGAGAGTAGAGAGAGGAGGAAGGTGGATAGATTGAGAGAGGGAGGGGGAGAAAGAACAAGATATATAGGGATAGGTTGGTAAAGAGAGGGAGGGGAAGATAAAGAGAAGTGTAGAGGGAAGGAGAGATAGGGAGGGGGAAGAGAGGTGAGAGAGAGATTAGATAGAGAGAGGAGGGAGGGATAGGTAGAGAGAGATATGTAGGGAGAGAGAGGTGAAATAGAGAGAAGAGAGAGGGAGAAGTGAGAGAAGTGATGAGAGAAGTGATAGAGAGAAGTATAGAGGTAAGGTGGAAGGTAGAGAGATTGAGAGGGGAGGGAGGGAGGGAGAGAGAAAGAGGTATATAGGGATAGGTTAGATAGAGAGAAGTAGAGAGTGAAGGTTGGCAAGAGAGAGAGAGAAAGAGATGGGGGGAGGAAGGGAGAGGCAAAGAGGACAGTTGAGACAACAGGAGATGCAAAGAGGTAGGTAGAGAGGGTGAGGAGAGATAGAAAGAGAGGGAGGGAGAGAGAAAGAGGGGAGAAGGAGAGAGAGAAAGAGGGGGAAAGGTAAGGAGAGAGAGAAAGAGGAGGGAGGGAGGGAGAGGTAGGGAGAGAGAGTTGAGATAGAAAGGGAGGGAGGGAGGGAGAAGTGAGAGTAGAGAGAGAATGAGGAAGGTGGAGAGATTAAGAGAGGGAATGAGGGAGGGAGAAAGGGAGAGAGAAATAGGTAGGAAGAGAGAAGTAGAGAGGGAAGGAGAGATGAAGGGAGAGGTAGGGATGGAGAGAGAGGGGTGCGATAGGGAGAGAGAGAAAGAGGTATAGAGGGATAGGTAGGTAGAGATAACTAAAGAGGGAAGGAGAGATGAAGGGAGAGGTAGGGATGGAGAGAGATGGGTGAGAGAGAGAAATAGAGAGAGGTAGTTGGAGAGAGGGAGGGGGAGATAGAGAGAAGTAGAGAGGGAAGGAGAGATGCAGGGAGAGGTAGGGAAAGAGGGAGAGATATGGATGGAGAGAGAAAGGTGAGAGAGATATTAATAGAGGTAGGTTGAGAGAGGGAGGGGTATAGAGATAATTAGAGGGGGAAGGAGAGATGCGGGGATAGGTATGGATAGAGGGAGAGATACAGATGGAGAGAGAAAGGTGAGAGAGTAATAGAGAGGAGGGGAGATAGAGAGAAGCAAAGAGGTAAAGAGAGAGGGAAGGAGAGGTAGGGAGGGAGGGAGAGGGATGTTAGATAGAGAGAGTGGAGGGAGGGAGGGATATGTATGAGAGAGAGGTGAAATAGAGAGAAAGAGAGTAGAGAGGGAGGAGGGGAGAGAGAGAGAGATAAGAAGGAAGGTAGAGCTATTGAGAGAGAGGAGGGAGGGAGGGAGGGAGGGAGAGAGAGGAGGGAGGGAAAAGTAAAGAGGGATAGTTGAAATAGATAGGAGAGAGAGAGAGGTAGGTAGTGAGAGGGCGAGAAGAGAAAGAGGGGGAGGGAGAGAGAGAGGAGAGACAGAAAGAGGGGGAGGGGGGAGAGATAGAGAGGGAGGGAAAGGTAGGGAGATAAAGAGAGTTTAGATAGAGAGAGTAGAGAGGGAAGGAGAGAAAGAGTTAAGATAGAAAAATATGATAGAGTGAGAAGTAGAGAGGAAAGAAGGTGGAGAGATTTGAGAGAGAAAAGGAGGGAAGGAGGGAGAAAGAAAGATGTATAGATGGATAGGTAGGTAGAGAGAAGTAGAGAGGGAAGGAGAGATAGAGGGAGAGGTAGGGATGGAGAGAGAGGTGAGAGATAAATAGAGAGAGGTAGGTAGAGGGAGGGGGAGATATAGAAAATAATATAGGGAAGGAGAGAGGGAGGAAGAGGTAAGGGGTGAGGGAGAGATAGGTGAGAGAGAGGTGAGAGAGGGAGAGGGAGGGATAGGTAGGGAGAGATATGAGAGAGAGAGAAAAAGAGTAGAGAGGGAAATGGAGAGAGAGATAGGTGATAGAGGTATGTGATAGAGATAAGTAGAGAGGTAAGGAGCAAGGTGGAGAGATTGAGAGAGGGAAGGAGGGAGGGATTGAGAGAGGAAGAGGTATATGGAGATAGGTTTGATAGTGAGAAGTAGTGAGTGAAGGTGGGTGGAAGCAAGAGAGAGAGGAGATAGATAAAATTAGAGAGGGAGAGAGAAAGAGGTGAGATAGAGAGTATAAATGGAAGGAGAGAGAGAAAATTAGAGCTAGGAGGGAGGGAGGGAGGGAGAGAGGTGAGATAGAGAGAAATAGAGAGAGATGGGTAGGGATAGAAAGAGGTGAGATAAAGAGTAGAGATAGATATATATAGAGATAGAAGGAGAGGGAGGGGAGATAGAGGGATGTCGAGAGTGAAGGAAGGAGAGAGATAAATATTAGAGAGGGAAGGATGGAGAGAGAGAGAGAGGTATTTCTTGAGCTTAAGGGAGAGAGATTCAGATAATGGGGTGGAGAGATAATGGGGTTGAGATAGTGAGAGATAAAGGTATAGAGCATAAGAAATGAAAATAATGAGTGAGAAATAGAAAGATGATACAACTTGTTTATTACTAGAATTTAACCTCCTGATTATTGAAATTTGACTAAGTCTAAAAATTATAAGATCTTCCAAAAACTAGAATTTTCATTATAACTCCAAGAGATCTGAAACCACTTTCAAACATCCTGAAACTATATACATGAAATATAACTTAAAATATAAGAAAGTAAATGTCCATATGTAAATTTCAACTTATAATTTCTTATACTTTCTTATAAGTTGACATTTACATATGGACATTTACTTTCTTATACTTTAAATGTTTATTTTATGTATATAGTTCCCTTTACTGAGAGAGAGAGAAAGAGAAAGCAAAAAAATAAAAGAGTTCACAAAACTACATTCCAAAAATTCATCCACTTCATTTGGCACTCTCCAAATTTTTCCCTCTCCAAATTTGGCAAGTGCCAAATGGGATGTGCCATTTGGACATGATTTTCTCAAGAGGGTACCAATTTTTCACATATTTTTGGCCGTGCTAACCATCAAGTTTGCACGTATTTCAATGCAAGTTTATAAAAAAAATATGATGACATTAAGCTCTCTCTTAGCTATCTAAATATATAATTTTTTTTATGTTTTGATTATGTTAAGGTTTTAATCCATAACTTCTCTTTTTGTTGCCTTTGTTTTTTGTCAAGAACCAACATGTGCTAGTTTTAGGATAGATTTTTACTCATTCATCGAGTCTTGGAACAAATTACATTTTTTTAAAAAGTAGACTCCATTCTACACATGATGAAAAAAAGAATCAATTTTCGATGAGTTTTCAAACAATTTAGGGGGGAGCATGCCCAAATTTCAACTTTTCAGGATGTGTCCACTTCAAAAATTCATAAAATATTATATATTCATTAAAAAAAAAAGCCGAAAGAATGGGGATAAGCAACATGATGTTAGATAATTTCTCACTATTCAGATTTTTGAAATTCTAAAAAAAAGGTTAGTGAAAAGGGGGGGCTCAGACGCTATGCTATTTTTTTGATAAAAACAAGACCTGTTTCCCCCCCGCCCCTTTTGAAACCCTTAATCTTCATTATTTTCAAAAAAAAATAGTAGCGTAGAAACTAGACTCAAAGTAATTAAACTCTTGTTCTTGCTACGTCTTCAAATTTTGAGCATAACTATCTTTATTTTCTCGTGCACAACATATTTTGTTGATTTCAGAAATAAAGTGGCATCGTAAGGGCCATTTTTGTGTCACAACTTTGTGCACTTACCCTTAGGGAAAACATAAATATGGTTTCATGGAAACATGGTTTTGTAACAATTTTAGATATATGTTGTATTGAAATAAATGAGATAAAATAACTACATCTATTTATAAAGGTTTATTAAGAGTCCATGTAACATTAAGGATTTTTTGTCAAAATAAATTTCCCATTTGCAACTAATTTGGTACATTGGTTGTGATGAAAAACTTAAGAGTTAGTGATGGAAACAATAGTGATGGAGAGGATGATTTAGATGAAGGTGAATGGGATGGTTACTACATTGGACTTTTTCTATCTTGCTACAAAATGGTCATGATGGGCAGAAAAATGGCCAATCTAATGGGGGAAATGATTGGATCGATGGGGATGATGGAGAGGATTTGAATAACTTAGTTGACACGGAGGGGGAGGATTTTGGAGGTGTTAAATTTGATAAGGAAATATTGTTAGGCATTCTTCTTGAGGCTAGATGGTTGGGATTTGCCTCTTCCCTTATGCTTTCTCGAACCTAATTGGATGCTCCTTGTTCCTATAGCTTTGGTCCATGGAGGGGTTTCCTCTCATCAATTTCAGCGTCTCCTTTACCTTCTCTAGAGCTTGATTTTCTAGAGTCTTGTGTTGACGTTGCCAATAATCAATAGGAGAAACCAGGTTTGTTTTTCTCCCAACCTCTTTAGGCTACAATATTTCATCTAGGGTCCTCTCCTTGCCTCAATGGTTCTAAATATTTGTATTGTGTGGTTTCTGTATGGGATAATGAGATCCCACCTTTGAACGAAGAGAACCCCAAAATTTTAAATGGTATGGATTGCATCAATGTTTTTTCTAGTTCAGGTTTGAGTGATGAGGCTACTATGCTTTCTCCTTGCCATGACTTGGGCCTCGGTAAGGGGTTTCATTTCCATTTGGATTTTGTGGACTATAGTAATGTGGTGGTTTCCCACTCTTTGGAATCTCAAACTCCTATTCTTTCTCTTCCTGATGAGTGGGTGGATAGAGCTACTGCTATCTTGTAGTCTTCTCTTATTGGAATATTCCTTGTTCATAGACCTAGCATTGATTTGATTCACAATTTTGCTTCCAATTGTTGTGTTGTTGAGTGTAATAATTGGCTACGAAGGTAGCCACCCAAGATCTAGAGGCCTAATAGAAAGCACAACCATACGAGAGATAAAAACAATATGACAAGAATAAATTGTATTCTACCAATGATGCAACATAGAATGAGAAAAAGTACATAGGAGACCCCTTGGTTATATAGCCAAGGTGATCACATAGAAGGGAATAAGATTATGAAAAGTGTCATAATCTTATGACATGAGACAACTATGAAAATTATCACTCCACCTAAAGTGGAAAAGTGATAATGTGATAATCACCACAAATGGTGGATCATCCACAAAAGGTGGAGAGGTAATAAAATGATATGTCCATGAAAGGTGGATGTGATAAAGTAATAACATGATAAGTCCACCAAAAGTGGAAATGCTCCAACTACCTCCTATGTGGTCCCTAAGTAAACTTAACTAAGGTGTAATCATGACCTAGGACAAGGTACAACACTTTTAATTACACCAACACTGAGTGTGAAGGCCTTGATAAACAAGTTTATTTTATTTTCCTTCAAATACAATGAAGGTTGCTCCTATGTTCTTGAAGATGGACCTCGGTTTAATGGTTAGATTTTTCTTCACCTCAAAAGATGGTCTACTAGTTTCAATGTTATCAAAGTTAATTTGAATCCAATATGGGTTTATCTCCTAGAGCTCCCCTTGGAATTCTAGGATAAAGGTATTATTCATGATATTTTTGATGCCATTGGACAATTTATTACCATTTATGGTGTCACAAAATCTCGAACAAGTTTTCATTATGCTAGATTTGGTGTGTGCATTGAGGTTGGTTTTGAGCTACCCAACTATGTGAAGTTGTATTCCAAGCTTGGGCTCTACGAGAAGAACCTTCAATATGAAAACTCTTGATGGTTCCACTTTCACAATATAGGTCCTTTTTCATTTTTGTATCCAAGATATTCATGATAAGAAGAACTCCTTTTTCCCTCAACCCGAAGTTGAGAAGCAGGTGTTGGAAACAAAGAGGAGAGGATTGGTTATCCTCATATAATCCTTGTAGAAAATAAGAAAGTCATATCACTCTATTGAGGGAAAAGGTGCTCCTCATAAGGTTAAAAGACACATGGATGTTATGCTCATGAATACTCTTGTTGATTTAGATAGTGGTGGCACATTTTCTAGCCCTGCCCCTATTTTGAAGCCTTTGATGAAATTTGGTTTCAAACTACATTGATTGTCCTTTCTAGTGGTTTCAAATCCTTCCAAAACTATTTTTTTGTTAAAATGCTCCATTAAAAAGCATTATTGGTCTTGTTCTCCTTTTAGTTGGTTCTTGTCTCTCTTCTTGGGAGATTTTCTTGGTTTGTTATTTCTCTTTGTCTCACTACTTGTGAGATTTGTTTTTATTTCCTAGTCCCTTTTGCATCTATGACTGATTTGTTATGGGTTCAGACCCTACCCATTTTATTGTAATCAAAACATTAAGGATTTGTTATTTAGAGGTGCATAATGATAGATTCAATAGAAGGCACACATATTTCCTAAGAAAAGTTATATCTCATGTATATTATTAAATGTGGATGTTTTTGTGTATGCACAAACATCTATGTGTATATGTTTCTAAATATCTAGTTACACACATAAAAAGACACATATCTTAATTTATAGAATTAAATTTATATAGTTTATATAAATAAAATGGAATAGGTAGTGTAACAACTTCCCCTTAGTTACTACCAATTTTTTTCCTTAAATTAATTTTGAACAAGTACCAAATTAATTTATTAAGAATTATCCATGTAATTTAGAGGTTCAAACTTCCAAATTTCATCATTCATCATGGTGACGACAACTCGACTTTGCCACTTATACTGTTACACATAAAAGTGGCAAGATCCCAAGGTTAAGTCATTCCTAGACCTATACCTACACCTCGAGGGTTCACGATGACCTTGCCTATGTATCCCCTCATGGAAAATCAAAGACTTCGTAGTTCCCCCACTAATTTTAGAGGGAGTTCATTCTCTTTTATTGTATGAGATCATTAATCTCACCTTTAAACCATGACTATTCATTAAGTGTAATCTATCAACTTAGACTATTGTAATAGAATGATAATATTTTTTCATCACGTGTTGGTTCCATGCCAAACATAACCAATCTATAGTGTATGAATATACACAAATATGTAGGGGTCATCTTATTCCACAATTCCCCAATTCCCTTAATGAGTGACTCGATCACACATCACATACATAGGTGAGTAGCTCATATATATCATAAGTATAATAGTGACTAATTCATATGCACATCACAATTACAACAATGATTGTCTCATACACATATAAAAATTACAATTGTGATGAGCTCATGTGTACATCACATTACAATAGTGAGTAGCTCATACATACATCAAAATTACATTAGTGATAGGCTCATATGTACATCACATCATAATAGTGACTAGATCAACCATACATCACATATATCTAGTGTGACAATCCACACAATGCATCACATGCTCACATAAGAAAAAAATAGGTAAAGTGGAAATGGATTTAACACATTGCATGAATCAACCCATTATTTAATTCAAAATAACATAATCTTGCTATAAAGCAAGTTTTCATCTATGATAATAAAATTGGATATGCAGAAAGCTTATGATAGGGTAGATTGGTCTTTTTTGAATAAGGTGTTACAAAGATTTGTTTTTTTTCAAAAATGGTGTAAGTGGGTCATGTCTTGTCTTTCAGGTGCTAAGTTTTCAGTCTTATTACATGGCTCTCGAGTTGGTTTTTTTGGCTCAACTCAGGGGGTTCTTCAAGGTGATCCACTATCGCCTTTTCTATTTATAATCTTAGCCGAGGCTTTGAGCAAGTTTATCCTAAGAGAACATGAGCATGGTTACATTCAAGGGATTGGAATTCCAAATACATCCATTTCAACAACTCATACTCCATTTGTTGATGATACATTACTTTTTGGCAAGGTTGTGGTTGCATAAGCAGAGCATATTAAAAATATAACTTTGTTTTTAGAAAAAAAAATAATGAGGGAAAGTAAAAAATATATGTGTTTAATGCAAAAACATTGGTTGAAAAGAAAATTGTGAAGGTACTTGCTTTCCGTCAAGCTCAAATTCCTTGTAAATATCTTGGTGTTCCATTTTTTGTAGGGAGAAATAAAAATTCTTATTGGCACAAAATTATAGCTACTATTCAGTCAAGAATTTTGTCATGGAAAGGGAGGTGGTTGTCTTTGTTAAGCCAAATTTTGATGGTAAAGACTATGCTTTCTACAATACCGAATTATTATATGTCGGTATTAAAAGCTCCTAAGTCCATTATAATTCAAATTTAGAAGTTGTTAAGAAATTTTCTATGGACTGGCAATCTGGACAACAAAAAGAAAATACCCTTAATTTCTCTGGAAACCATGTGTTTAGAGAAGTTAAAGGGGGGAGCAAGCCTTCATAGTTTGGTTGAAAGAAACTTGGCATTAGGTTCCAAAATGGTTTGGCACATGTACTCAAACCCATGCTTAAAATGGTGTTGCCTCATGCAACACAAGTATTTGGACAGTTTGTGTCCATCAAGAATTTTTACTGTGTCTAATCCACCCCCAGGCTTAGTAGTGTGGAATTTTCTACTCTCATGTAGAAAAGTCATCTTACCTCATCTAACTTGGGAGGTAAATGATGGTAAGCAGGATTTATTTTGGAGGGATTCATGGAATGGATATATGATCCTTCATGCCTTACATGATTTTGAGAGCACGAAAAGATTATTATCTCAAAATTGGGGGCTAAAGGTAAAAGATTAGGTACAACAAGTGGATGCAGTAATGAGTAAATTACTTGGAAGAAATTTTCAAATGAAGTAATAGATAATGTGCACAAAAGTTGGCTTCTATCAACTCTTTAAGAAAGGACTGTTTTCTTTTCATCAACCTTTGATAGGTTAATATGGTCAAAAGGGAAATCAAGTTGCTATACAGTGAAAGAGGGTTATAAAGTAGTGTCACAAGTTGGTTCTCAAGTAGTAGTTCAAAGAGCATATAAATTCTATTTGTGTACCTTGGAATTTTACCCTATTCTAATATGCAAAATAACTAAAAATGCAAATGATAAAACACTAAGAACACTTCAATGATTAGCCTAAAGAGTGGTAAAACAAGGAAAATAGATGAAATACAAGTGCAAATCGATTATACCTTCCTTGTTGTTGAAGACTCCTTGGTTGGCCCTTGATTTAGATGAATTTGTATGCTCTTTAGATGGCTTTTGATGTTACTAGATGCAAGATTGATAATGCAAAATGACTAAATGGATGGCTAAATGGTAGCAAATGCTTGAGAATGGAAATTGGCAACATAAGGTTGCTCAAAATGAAAGTGTTCTAAATGCCTTAGAGGAAGGGGTATTTATAGAGAAACTTGAATTCTATAGAGAATTCAATGGTTGAGATTTATCCAACAAGGCCAAGATGAAGGGCTAAGGTGAGTTGAGGACTCACAAGCCCTCACATCTTGACATGTGGATTGTGAGATGGATAAAGGTAGGATGATGTGTAGGTGATGTGGAAGAGAGGTACATGATGTGGAGGAAGGACAAGTACCTTCCAAGTACTTTGATGTGACCTTTCAATGATCACATGGGGAGGGGGAAAGCTTGGGAGAATAAAAGTGAATTAAAAATTCACAATGATTGGAAGAATTTAGTGGATAAGACAAGGTTCCCAAAAGGTGGGAATTTGTCACATGTGACTTGATGTGACAAGTCAAAGGTTCTAGAAGATGCATGGGAAAAGGGTATTCTAGGAGGAATAAAATGTGAATTAAAAATTCACATGGGGAAGAGGGGAACCTAGGGTGAATAAAAAGGAATTAAAAATTCCTTGGGAGATAGGGAGAGTTGACCAAGGTACTAATTATGTTTAACTAATTAGTAATTAGAGGATAATTAGGGTTAATGAGGATTAGAAGCCAACTTACAAAAGTTGGAGGATGTGACACATCCTAATCAAGGATTAGGCATGTGCACATCCTTAATGAAGAGATTAAGAGATGGATTAGGATTAGATGAAAAAGACATGTGAGGAATTAAATAAATGTAATATTTATTTAATTCATTTGATGAAAAGAGGATTAAGGAGAGTAAGGTATTTAATTATTAATTAAATACCTTAGGAATTTGGCAGAATTAAAGATATTAATTAAATAATAATAATATTACTTAATTAACTCAAATAAGAGGATGTTTAGATGAAAAGTGATAAATTTGGATAAATTAACTGTCCAAATTTAGATGTCTGCATTTTTCCCTTCTTTGAGATGGTGTTACAAAGTAGCATCATTTCAAAGAATATTAAAATATAGAACCCAGAAGGAGATGGTTAGATTGAGAAGGATGCCCCAGTCATCAAATGGATGACTAGGAAGAAATATGATGGAGGTGAAGATGAAGATTAGGGATAAGGATGCCCCCTCGAGAGGACATGCGGGTTCAAGAGAACACGGATGTGCTCTTGAAATGGATGAGATGATGAAATGGGAGATGAGGAAGAGGATGAAAAGGGATGGATATGAAAGGATGAAAAGGCGACAGGAGGTTGGGAAACAAAAATGGATGCAGAGATGAAGATGATGTTGCCCCAGTCAAGGTACAAGCCAAAAGGGGTTGAGGATGGATGGAGTGTTGTCAATGAGGATAGGGAATGATACATCCCAATGAGTGGTATTGATGAGGGAAGGATACATCCCAAAACACCACTAAAGGATAGGGAAGAGTACCTCCCGATGATGATGATGAAAGTGTTGTTGACAAGGGAAGGATACATCCCAAACAACGCTGAAGGAATATGGAAGAATAAAATGGGATGATGATGAGGATGATTGGATCCAGGCTTGTAACAAGACTGAGAACAAGACCAAGGATATGATTAGATGATTCGGGTTAAATGGAATGGATGGGGATTGGATAGAGATGTGAGATGAGGATGAAGGAGGAATGGATGGAGGGATTTTGATAGATGAGAGGATGGGGGGATTTTGATAGATGAGAAGATGGGGGATACATGCAAGATGATAAAATGGAAAATGAAATGCAATCCTAATGAAATTTTCCATCTTTAGAGCACTGATTTTTGCTATAGCATAAGACACCAAGTGCTAGGGTATGTGGAACCAAGGCGTAATAGTGTCTAATGCATGAAATAAACACAACAGACAAGAAGGCTATCCCAACACCCCAAAGTCACAAAGACCTTGGTCAGGCCAGGTATTGAGATAACCACAAGAACAAAAGGATGCCCCAGCATAACACAAGACCTCGGGGATCTTGGTGGGTACTACGTGGGACAACCAAGAAGACACAATTAAACAAAAGATCAAGATATGCCCCTATGTGGACCAATCAAAACACGCCATAATATGATGGATCATGGCAGCCTTGACAAGTGATGATAGGAAGCTCAAATGATAAACAAAAGCTAAAAGCATCAAAAGATCACAATCAATTTCAAATGTCCTTTTCCATAGGATCAAGGGGATAGATGGGATTGATGAGGTCTATTAGGAAGGATGCATCCTATTGAGACTGATGATGGATACTAAGCTAAAAGATCGATATGACGTAGGATATTCAAAACTGATTGGATTTGTTAATACAAGTGGATCTTGTTTGTTAAGAACCAGCTAGATAAGGGCATAGCTTGACGACATGACACAAGGGAGACAAGACATGAGACTGACACACCCTGAAGACCTAGGGGCTCGGGGGCCGATCAAAGATTAGCCTTGCCTACGTGAAAGCGCAGAGCCCTCGTAGTTCGGTAAAAGGCTGTCGACTGACCACGGATGGAGATTTGGTGGATGATAAAGATAGGATGGAGAAAAGGAGAAAAGTGGACAATGGTGATCGATGATAAACGATAAAAGAGCAGATGGAAAAAGTAGAAATACCGATGCTAGACGATAGAGGAGCCAAGTGGACAATGAAGATTGATGATGGAACAATAGACGATAGACGATAGATGATAGAGGAGCCCCGGGGGTGGATCAAGTGATCGACCTTGCCTACGTGAAAGTGGAGGGGCAACGTAGTTCAACAAGAGGCTGACGACGGAACATGATGGAGACTTCGATGGATGACAGGATGGAAAAAGAAGAAAGACCGATGATAGATGATAAAGGATCCCCGGGGGTGGATCAAATGATCGACCTTGCCTATGTGAAAGTGCAGGGGCAACGTAGTTCGACGAAAGACCGAAGATAAATGATGGATAAAGGATGATGACAAGATGAATGGAGGATGATGATAGGATAAGTGGATAAAAAGATGGGATTGATACGACAAGATAGGATAGACCTGTTGGATTGGATAGGATGATGACAATCACATAAAGCTCAGGGATGGGATAGTTATCCAAAGCATTAAAATGACTTGGGAGGATGATATGATAGATAGATGAGTGATGAAAAGTGATAGGGGATTGGAAAGATGTGCAAGAGAGGTAGGGGTGATGACGATGAGATAAATGGCATTGGGTTGCATGGGGGGAGGCCTCTAGCCAAATACCAATGACAAGGGATTGTGAGATGGGATGAGGATAAAGATGAAAGAATGGATAGTGATATAGGGATGGGGGATTGGAGGGATTGTTTGGATGGATAGGAATATAAGGATCGGGAGATGAAAGGGATGCTAGGATAGATGGATACGAAGATAAGGATGGGGAGATGGAAGGGATGCTGTGATAGATGGATAGGGATATAAGGATTGGGAGATTAAAGGGATGCTAGGATAGATGGATACGAAGATAAGGATGGGGAGATGGAAGGGATGCGATGATAGATGGATAGGGAGATGAAGGGATGTTATGATAGATGATGTCTCCAAGGACTATGTCACAAAGGAAGCAAATGGCCCCACTCTAGATATGTCATATATGATGAGGCATGAGGGATGGGAGATGAGTGGATGGGAAGATAAAGGAGATAACTAGATGTGGATAGGATGGGTGACCAAGGAATACAACAGAGCATGGATGAAGGGAATGTATACCAAGAGGTGGCCAAAGCATGTATAGATAGGTGCCCCTGTTTTGATCAATATCACAAGAAGGATGGAGGGATGGGAGATAAATGGGATATGCTGGTAGGATGTGGAAGATAGGTGGGATGGAGGGGATTACAGGTGCATAGCTAGAAGCATAGCAGGAAAACATGCCCCCAAGTGCAGATGGGGATTTACGCATGACACCTATTTGCCAGGTTTTCATCATGGTACTTATCCAAGGTGCTTGTTTGCCAAGTTTTCACCATTGGACAAATTATTTCTCTTTACTATTTTTTTTTGGGATTTTTGACTTTTTTGAATTTTTGTGGATTTTTTGACTTTTTTGGATTTTTGTGGATTTTTGGATATCATGCAAAAGGAGATGAGGATAGGGGGTGGATAAGAGGATTTAGAAGACATGCGATAAGTATATGGATGGAGAACTCAAGCATCAAGTTCTATACGAGGCATTAAGAGCCCTTTTTCAAACTGACTGTTGGATGTTGGTAAAACCTTATTAGGATAAATGGATTATGCATGAGGATGAATTAGAGGGATTTGATGGGGGAGATACGTAGGGTAATGGGTGGGATGTTGGAAAGGGTATGGATAGAATGATGGGGTGGATATGTGATGAGGACATGTGTTCAGGACCAACATTGGCACATGTGGTGGTGGATGTGAAAAGATAATAGGATTAAGGGATGGAGAATGTGGGGATAATGGAGGAGATGGAATGGTGAATT
The DNA here is from genome assembly GCA_007258455.2 of Sequoia sempervirens. Classification (NCBI taxonomy): domain Eukaryota; kingdom Viridiplantae; phylum Streptophyta; class Pinopsida; order Cupressales; family Cupressaceae; genus Sequoia; species Sequoia sempervirens. Next base: position 128,417,957 of record VDFB02047397.1, read on the forward strand.
TTGGGACATAGGGACCCAAAACAGACTTAGGAGATGAAAGGGGTGTATGATTAGCTTTTGGATTAGCGACTTTGGATGTTCTTACAGATTTTTCATGTGAAGGAATTGCATCTTTTTTCTTTGGGATCCACAGGGTTTTGATCTTTGCTTTGGTGGGCCTCTGTGGCCTATGGATTTGATTTGGATTTAGATTTTTCTTCTCTTCACCATGTCTTTTAGAGGGGACATGAGGAGCCTGAGGTTCATGTGAATCTTTAGATTTAGGCATTTTTGCTTTGGCATCCAAAGTACTTTTACTAGCAATGGGATGGGTGCCAGGAGATGGATGATGTGGAGCAATGGAGTTAGATTTATGAGGATTACGTGTAGATGGAGAATGTGTAGGTATGTTCCTTTGTTGATCCTGATTAGGGGAACTTCGAGAGGGATGTTTATGATGGATGACATGAATAGGTGTTGGATGGATGAAAGGATGAGATGGAGGGGGTGATCTTGGGATATACGGACCCAAAGCAGACGAAGTGGGTGGAGGGACATAAGAACCCAAGATGGATGGAGTAGATGAAGGATGGGAGATGGTGGATAGAGGGATGTAAGGACCCAAAATGGATGGAGCAGATGAAGGAGGAATATGGATGGTTGTTTTGAGGTGATATGATAGAGGAGGATGGATGGTATCATATGATTTGGTGGAGCGATGGAAAGAGCCTATATTTATTTTGAAAGAGGCGCGTTGAGGATGTCTAGAGGTTGTACCAACATCTTTAGATTGTGAGTCTTGGGAAATAGGTCCAAGACCTTGCATGCAGATTTGTTCTTTGACTTGGATGGGCTCTAAGATACCTTGCTCATGAAGGCCTAGACCTTTTCCTTGATAGTTCATTTTCTTGAGCATGCGATCCATGATAGGATTTGTGTTATTCTAAAAACATGATGCGAGTCCATTATTAGGTGGAGGATGATGGGTGGTAAATACATTGTGATGTTGTTGGTATATTGGAATGCTATCTTGAATGATTTTGGGATGTAGTCACCCTGAGGGGTAATTAATAAAATTCCTACTCCAGATCCACTATGAGTGTATGAGCCATCAAAATATAGCGTCCAAGCTGATGCTTTTGTAACTGTGTAGACTTCTTCATCTGGGAATTCAATGTTTAGCGGGTAGGCATCTACTAATGGTGCCTCATCCAATTGATCAGCTATGACCTGTCCTTTTATGGCTTTTCTCTCTACATACTCTATGTCAAATTCACTTAGGAGCATGACCCATTTGGCCATGCGGCCAGTCAAAGTGGTTCTAGATAAAAAATACTTCAGGGGATCAATTTTAGCGGCTAATTTGACTAGATGGCTGAGCATGTAATGATGGAGTTTCTATGTGCTGAAGACTAGTGCAAGGCAAGCCTTTTCCATAGGGGAGTAATTTAACTCATAGCCGACCAGTGTTCGACTGATGTAGTAGATTGCCCTCTCTTTGAACGACTCATCATGTTGTGCCAACAATGCCCCTAGGGCGACTGAAGTAGCAGAGATGTAAAGCAAGAGGGGTTTTCCTGGAATAGGCAGCATTAGGATCGGTGGATGAGCTAAATATTCCTTAATTTTATCGAAACCCATCTGACACTGCTGGGTCCATCGGAAGGTGGAATCTTTCTTCAAAAGATGGGTAAATGGCTGATATTTATCTGCTAGCTGGGCTATGAACCGACGGATGGACTGCATCTTCCCCTAGAGGCTTCTTAACTGCTTCAGATTGCGTGGAGGTGGCATATCCAAAATAGCTTTTACCTTGGCGGGATCAACTTCAATACCCCTTCGCGAGACTATAAAACCCAACAATTTTCCTAAGGTAACCCAAAGACGCACTTTTTTGGATTTAGCCACAACTTGTAATGTTCTAACCGTTCAAAGATCTGCTTTAGGACAGTAGGATGTTCTGCTCGTGTTTTAGATTTTCCTAGCAAGTCATCAACATAATCCTCCATGATGATATGGATGAGGTCATGGAAGATGACTGTCATTGCCCTCTGATATGCTGCCCCTGCATTTTTGAGACCAAAGGGCATAACATTATAACAAAAGGTACCCCAAGGTGTTGTGAAGGCGGTCTTATGTTGGTCTTCAGGTGCGATTCAAATCTGATTATAACCAGAGAAGCCATCCATAAGGGATAACATCTCATGTCCTGCTGTCAGGTCGACCAACATGTCAATGTTAGGGAGAGGGAAGTCATCTTTTGGGCAGGCTTTGTTAAGATCTCTGAAGTCTGTGCAGACCCGAATGTCTCAATTTGGTTTGGCAACTGGTACTATATTGGAGATCCACTCAGAGTAGTCAATTGGTCTAATAAAACCTGCCTCTAGCAACTTTTCCAATTATTTTTTGACTAACAATGCTACCTGTGGGTGCATCTTGCGGAGCTTTTGTTTGACAGGCTTGGCATCTGGGTGAACATCGAGATGATGAACCACTAAGGCAGGGTCTAAGCCTGGCATGTCTAAATATGACCAAGCAAAGTTGATGATTCCCTCTCGGAGTAGCTGCATGATGATTGTATACTCCTACTCTGAGAGTGACTTAGCCACATAGGTGATTTTAGGATTTTCAGCAGTACCCAGATTAACTTCTTGAGTCTCTTCAATTAGAATGGATGATCAGGCAGATAACTGAGTTCCTACAAGGGGAAGATTAACATCTCCATCGTCCAGTGCCTCTTCGAGGTTTTTTCCATCGGATGCGTCCTTTATTTTTACTCTTTCAAGGTCAGGAAGCGCCTCAGGGAGGTTTTCACTAGATGACCGCATTTTACTTTTCTTATTCTTATTTTTGCAACTGGAGTGTTCATCCTCCCCCAATCCCATAAGGTTGACATATGTATCCGCAGACATATTGACAGGTGTGGTATTACATAGGTCCCAATCAATAAGCTCAGGGTGACAAAGGGATAGGCTAATGGTGCAAACGGATAGGCATTCGAACATGGATGATAAGTTGGTGTGATCGACGTCATCGTAAGCACATATGATGGATTCCTCCTTGGGTATGTCTTCCAATGAGCCATCATCCACGATGATACTATTGGAAGTATTGGACGATATTACAGGGCTTTTTTGTTTTCTGTCATACCCAATGCCTATGTTTTTTGGTAGCTTTGGTGTATCAATAGGTTGCAACCGCCCTTGTTCTTCTTTACCTAGGCCCCTGCCTTCGTAGTTATATTTTTTTGCAATCTTAGCTGACCATGGATATGCTTCCTGAAAATATTCCTTTAGAGGAGGATCCGGCTGGGGTTCTTCTCGGTAGACCCATTGGCTTATGTCCTCTTCTAGTGCATCTATCTTGACACTTGGGGATCTGAAAGTGGTGGTAGGAATGTTTTTACCACTGAAGGTGATAGTCTTGTCTTCCTTTTGTGTAGCATGTGAAGGTTGACCATACTCATGTGGTGACGGTGGCATAGTTGCTACATTGAGAGCCGTATGCATTTCGTATTCACCACACACTTTGTCAATGATCTGGACTTTGGTGACTGTAGGATCAGTGGTGGAAGATGGAGTGGTTATCACGATGGAGGATGGATTAGCGGATGATGACTGGGATGCCCCCATTTCAACCCCAGGACAATAATGTAAATGGGGAAATGGCGCTTCTAAAGCGCAGAAATATTCAAATGGTTGGGGGTCAGCGTAGATGGTGACTTCTTGTCCGTTGACGGGGAATTTTAGGCACTGATGGTAGGTGGGTATGTGCAGGATCATCATGGAAAAAATAGGCCCTTAATTGGCAACAAATTCAGAAAAAATCAATGTTAGGAAACTTGACATAAAAATTTGAATAAGCTATCTATATTATTTTATAAATATGTAAGAATAGAATTTTATAAAATTGAATGTAGTTTCTAAACTACTAGGTTTATTTAAAAATAAATAAAATCTATTTGGTGAAAATTTGAAATTTCAATGCAGTAGTACTTAAATTTCAGGGAAAAAATAAGAAGTAGGTGTCTGTCTAACAACCCTAACCATAATAAAATGATAATATTTTTTATAATATTTTATATATAAGTAGAGGACTCATGTCTAGATGTGATGCATATTTTTTGTAATTTTTTCCAAGTAAATAATTAATTATGAATTTTTATTACAACTTTTAAAAAATATAAAAACTTGTATGTCTGACCACCTTAACTTGGTTAAAACTTCATGAAATTTAATTTTTCTTTTCTTAATCCTATAGTATGTGAAGCATAGAATGTGACGCATGTTTTGGATTCAAAAAATGTGATACCGTTTGAAAGTTATAGATGTTTTTCAATCAGCCTATCGATCAGGACTTTAGTCCTAATTCTAATAGAAAATGAATAATAATTATTTATTAAATTCAAATTAAAGCATAATTTATATTGGTGGAAAGTTGATAATCTCCTCTAAAAACCCTTTTCATTTCATCAATTTTAGGTAAAAAAAAAGTCGTCAGCCACATACCCTACAAATACCCAAAATATTGCCACTTTTTGGCCCATCATGATCTTGCACATACCCAGATGGAGGGGACGGCTTGCATAGCATGGAGCCACGGGCGGCCAAGAAGGAGATTATATGGTAAGTCTAGATCAAGGACATGACAAGTAGTGTATTGAAGCATAGGTCCCACTTGGATAGGAAGACTGATAATTCCCTCTGAATTTCTTTTTGCATTATCATAGGCTTTGATTGTGATGATCTGATTACTTAAATCTACTTGAGTATACCCCACCTGTTTTATGAATTTCAGAGTACACAAATTGAGGGCAAAGCCATTATCTACCAATACCCTTTTTATTTTATGGCGAGCAACCACGACTTCAATATGTAACGGGCGATTATGATTGACATCGATGTTTGGCATATCGTTTTAGCTGAAGTGTAGTTGATAAGATAAAGCCAAGCGTCCCACCAAAACTTGGAATTGCGTGGGGTCGATGTCATTTGGCACACGGGTTTCTTGCAGGGCTCTATTGAGGATTTCTTGATGGACAGGGAAATACTTAAGCAAATCCAAAATGGATATATGAGCAGGGGTCTTTCCTAAGTGATCAAGGATGTTGTACTAAGAGCTTACAGGAGTTGATTGGGTGGGTGTAGAGGCTGCAGGGACAGTGATGCGGGCTCGTCGTGTAGTAACAACACATTGAGGGTTTTTGGCTTTAACATGTATCATGGATACACGAGGTTCTACCTGCTCAATGTAATGAATAATACCCTCGTAATTGAGGGGTACATTCTTATAGCTCACGTTATTTGTGTTGTTGTTTTGAGGATTACTGTTGGAGGTGCTCGGGCCTTGATTATGGTTTGGAAAGGTGTTTTGATATATCTGCAATTGAGCATTGGACGATGAGGCTTGACTAGTGTCAACCTTAATATCTCCTTGATCAATGAGATCTTGGAAATAGTTTTTTAGACCCTGACATTTATTCAAAGAGTGTCCTTTGATTTTATGGAACTCACAATATTCATTTTCCTTAAACCATGCGGGCTTGGGTTTGGATTCGTCAAGTGGTTTGGTGATAGGGTATATGATTGTATAATTGATCTGTATCAATTTATTGAAGATAACACTCAGGGGTTCCCCTAATTGAGCTTACTAGCACTTAATGTTCCCTTGGTTGTTCTGATTTGATTGTTGAGGAGGATGAGGTGCCCCCTACGGTATAGATATGGCGTTAGGTATGGAGGGTTGTTGTCTCAAGGATGTGTTAGCCACCTAGACGTGTTTAGTGTCTGTCACGTCATCATTCACTGCATTCTTGTTCTTGTTCCAGAATCGTGGTTTATCGCCAAATGACCTCTCTTTATCATGACTATGTATTTTGATGTGTCCTATGGCAATAAGGGCACGTTCAAGGATGGGTCCCTTTTCCACTATCTCCATGAAAGTGGTGACACAATGTAACCTAAAATTATGGGCCATGTCAGGATGAAAGTTTTCCACGAAAAGAGTGACCATGTCTTTTTCTTTCAGAGGGGTCTTCATTCGGCTTGCTAATGCACGCCACCTTTGTAGGTAGCTAGTAAAGGTTTCCCCATCACGTTGTTTCTCTTTGAGGAGATCTAAGGTGTCTATGTCCTCCAAATTGAAAGAGAAGTAGGATACAAATTTTTCTGACAGGTCTACAAAAGTTTTTATGGACCCTTTTTCGAGGGTCATGAACCAATCCAGGGCATGGCTTGTCAGGCTTTGTGGGAATAGGCACAAGAGGTAGTTGTCATTATGCATGACCTCTTGACACTGGGAGTAAAATTCCTACAAGTGAGCCTTAGGGTCTTTGTTTCCCTTGTATTTGTCAAATTTTGGTATTTCAAAATGTTTAGGAAACGGGATTAATGAGATGGAGGGATCAAATGGATATGGGCATATGTCTTCAAATTTGAATGATTGTTTGGTAGCCCCAGCTTGAAGGTCTTTCAGAGCGGCTTTGATTTCCAACAGATCTGAGTTGGCCGGTGGCGGGTTGGGGGGATATTGCTGATAGGATGATAAAGGATCTTGGTGAGAGAGTGTCAGATTGTTGAAATATGGATTTGGATAGTTGGATGATGACGTGCCTTGTTGGTAAGACGGGGGATTTTGTTGGTACGGGGGCTGTTGTTGTGGGGTATAGTATGGATTTGTTTGATAGAAGTGTGGGGTAAGCTATTGAGAGGCTTGGATGGGATGTTGTGTATTGGTTTGTTGGTGTTGAAGGTACTGTTGTGATTGTTGGGAGGTCACATAGGGCGGTCGTTGGTGAAATTGCTACTGATTGTGATAGTAGTAGTGTTGAGGAGGTTGTTGTTGTGATGTCAACTGTTGTACGGGTCGAGATGGGATGCTGTGTTGTGGTTGAGCTTGCAGATGAAAAATGGATGCGAGAAAAGGGGATGTGGTCTAAGTAATAGGTCAAGATGGATTGCCATGTGGTTGGTAGGGTGGTTGTTGTGAAGAGACCAAAGCATTATGTATAGGTGGTTGTTGATGAGATGGCTGAGGTAGCATAGAAGCGTTTTGTAAAGGGGGTTGTTGGGTACCACCTGAAACATTCAGCTAGGGTGTGCCTTGTGGAGGTAATTGAGGCATAATGTTGGATTGGTGAAGCTGTTGAGATGTATATGAAGATGATGGTAGATTTGTGGCCCCAAGAGGTGGAAGCAATGTTGTAAAGGGGGTGCCCCCAGTGTTGGCTGTAGGTTGATTCGAAAGAGGGGGTGTTGCTAGCATTAATGGCACGGGTTGTGTAACATTTTGTGGCATACCATAGGCAAAAGGATTATTGGGATTAGGCACTTGAGGACCTCCCATGACTGAGGTTGAAGCATGTGGGGGATGGTTAACATGATAAAGAACAACATTTCCAAATTCAGGTTGATACCAACCCTCAACTGGAGGAACACTGGGGAAGTACGAACCTTCTGGTGCATTTTGTGAACTTTGGAGTACGTTAGATGGGGAACTCTTATATTTGGACAAGTCAACACCCGAGGGGGGTTTGACACCCTTCTCAATTAGGTGGGCCAAAATTTCTTCCCCATGTTTTTCAAGCAGACAGTCAATTATTTGCACATTGGCGGGATTACTAAAATGTTCCTCAAGCGTGAGTTCAGGTTGATTAGCCATACTCTCTTCACCGTGTGGTGAGTTGTTCTGATTTTCGGTGTTGGACTGCGATGAAGTACCATTATGAGGATTGTGAGGGATGTTAGTACCATTGTTAGGATCTGATAAGATGTTCATTGTGTTGTTGGGATCTTGAGGGTTGTTTGATTGGGCATTCTGGGCTTGTTGGTCGACCATTTTCTTTGCCTGTGATCGGGTCTAAACGAGCATGCAAATGTGCTATGAGTGGATTATAAAAAAAAATTTTACAAATGATTTGATTGTGATTGGATGAGATCTGATTTGGATGGGGTTTGGATTTAGATCAGATTTTGTTTGGATCTATTGGATTGGATCGGATGTTAATGGGATCAGATTTTGATTGGCTAAATTGGATTTTGATTGGCTAGATTGGATTTTGATTGAATTGGATTGGAATATTAAGATCAATAGGATTGCATTGGTTGAACAGATGTGATTTGGTTGATTGGGTAATTTGATCAAATGATTGATTTTGATAGATTTGGATGATTGGATGGGTATGATTGGATGATGAAAGATGTGAGAGAAACCTTGAGTTTAATCAAAGGAAGTTACCCTTAGTGACCAAGAGCTTTAATTGATTAAGAGGATGATCATGGCACCGAATCCACCTTAAGATAGGAATGGATTGATTGGGCCGAGGATGATAACTTATGACATTGAATTCACCTCAAGATGGAAGCGAATTGATTGGGGTCGAAGTTAAAGACTACTAATCAAATTCAAGTGTTATGGTCAATTTGGGTAACCACTTTGTAATACAAGGTTAAGACGGTTTGGTTATGGGTGGTGTTTGGTGATATAAATGGTAAAATTATGATGTTCGCTAGGTGATGGTATGGACTTTTGAATGGAATATGGGGAAATTAAAATGAACGGGTGGATTGAAGATGATTGTGGAGAATAAATGGGGATTTAGAATGGTTAAACAGAGGTTTGAAATGATAAGATGGAGGTTTAAATTGATTAAATGGGGGTTTTGGGAGACTTAGAGTGACGAAACGGAGGCTTGGAATGGTGAGATAATGGTTGGGAATGGTTAAATGATGGTTTAGAGGCTAAACGGATCCAAATGGGGCGATTTCGGGTGTTCAGGAGGAAAAATTTGCCCCTCTGCAGTAAATCAAGGGCGCAGTTGCCTCACTGCGGTAAATTAGGGGCACAGTCGCCTCACTGCGGTAAATCAGGGGCGTAGTTGCCTCATTGTGGTAAATCAGGGGCGTAATTGCCTCACTGCTAAAAATCAGAGGCGCAGTCGCCTCACTGCAGTAAATCAGGGGTGTAATCGCCTCACTGCAGTAAATTCGGGGCGTAATCACCTCACTGTGGAAAATCAGGGACTTGGCTTGATGAAAATGACTATGACAAGGACTTTAAAATGATAATGATAAGGCCAGTTTGTCAAAATTTCACTGGTTTCTCACAAGAAAACACTCTCAAGCAAACACAATCTTACAATTAGTGTTAAGGGTATGGCCAAAGAGGTTTTAATCTAGGATGCACAAGGTGTCTAGGGAGTCCTCGATATACTCTCGGTACGTGAGGCACAACCATGAACACCAACCCATCACAAGTGTGAGTCGGGAACCCCAGCGAGATACTGAAGGGCTCGGACCAACTCTTCACATCTATCTAGATATCACCCTAGCTTCGACGCTCTGCCAATTATGACGTGACTGGATTGGGGTACAACTTTCGCTCTCCCCCCTTTATATACCCCGCCGGTACACGTGGTTGGAATCGTCCCTTGGGGTGATGAAATCCCCAAGCAGGTCCCACTATAAATAAAGCACTAACTGTCTCCAACTACTCCCCAGGCTCACACGAAGTGCAAGGGGAAAGCGAAAACAAGCTAATGCTCCCTTTGGGTAACACAAAAAGACAAGCACAGCAAGCAATGAATATTACTCCCTCTAATTAAACTATGTTCTTAAATTAACACAAACAACAAGGATAGTTTAAAAAGTTTGAGCGAACGGATAGTCCTGCAAGCAAATGTTAGATGTTTTATCCCGCTTTCTTCATCAACTTCACAAGAATATGCTGCAAAAAGTTAGCAAAAAACACCTGTATCCTTGCAAGAACATTGTTAGGGAGAAAATAGCAAAAAAAATTGAAGCCAAAATAGCAGTTTTACCTTCCAAAATGCGTTGCTTTTCAGTGACCAGGGGGCGCAGTCACCCTTCTGCAGCAAATCAGGGGCGTAATCGCCTCACTGCGGAAAATCAGGGGCGTAGTCACCTCACTGTGGAAAATCAAAGGTGTAGTCGCCCCACTGCGGAAAATCAGGGGCGTAGTCGCCCCATTGCAGAAAAGTGTTAGCACAAATTTCAGCCCAAGGGGGCGTAGTCGCCTCACTGCAAAAAAGGTGTTAGCCAAAAATAGTTTTTAGCCTAGGGGGCGTAGTCGCCTCACTACAGAAAAAGTGTTAGCCAAAAATAATTTTCAGCCCAGGGAGCGTAGTCGCCTCACTGCAGAAAAAGTTTTAGCCAAAAATAATTTTCAGCCTAGGGGGCGTAGTCACCTCACTGTAGAAAAAGTGTTAGCAAAAAATATAAAAAATTTCAGCCTAGGGGGCGTAGTTGCCTCACTGCAGAAAAAGTGTTAGCCAAAAATAATGTTCAAAAAAAAAATTTTTAGCAAAAAATAATTTTCAGCCTGGGGTGTAGGCAGAAAAAAGTTTTAGCCAAAAAAAAAAAAATTCAGCCTGGGGGGCATAGTCGCCTTATTGCAAAAAGTGTTAGCCAAAAAAATTGAGCCTAGGTGCGCCTCACTGCGAAAAAGTTTTAGCCAAAAATAATTTTCAGCCTAGGGGGCATAATCGCCTCACTACAGTAAATCAGGGGTGTAATCGCCTCACTGCGGAAAATCAGGGGCCCAGTCGCCCCACTGCGGAAAAATCAGGGGCGTAGTCACCCCACTGCGACGTATTCCTGCAAAAATCTCAACAACAGCAAACGTGAAATATAGGAACCTGTTTGTGGGTCCCACTGGGCATGCCAGAAATGTGTACCTTAGAATTTTACCCTATTCTAATATGCAAAATAACTAAAAATGCAAATGATAAAACACTAAGAACACTTCAATGATTAGCCTAAAGAGTGGTAAAACAAGGAAAATAGATGAAATACAAGTGCAAATCGATTATACCTTCCTTGTTGTTGAAGACTCCTTGGTTGGCCCTTGATTTAGATAAATTTGTATGCTCTTTAGATGGCTTTTGATGTTACTAGATGCAAGATTGATAATGCAAAATGACTAAATGGATGGCTACATGGTAGCAAATGCTTGAGAATGCAAATTGGCAGCATAAGGTTGCTCAAAATGAAAGTGTTCTAAATGCCTTAGAGGAAGGGGTATTTATAGAGAAACTTGAATTCTGTAGAGAATTCAATGGTTGAGATTTATCTAACAAGGCCAAGATGAAGGGCTAAGGTGAGTTGAGGACTCACAAGCCCTCACATCTTGACATGTGGATTGTGAGATGGATAAAGGTAGGATGATGTGTAGGTGATGTGGAAGAGAGGTACATGATGTGGAGGAAGGACAAGTACCTTCCAAGTACTTTGATGTGACCTTTCAATGATCACATGGGGAGGGGGAAAGCTTTGGGAGAATAAAAGTGAATTAAAAATTCACAATGATTGAAAAAATTTAGTGGATAAGACAAGGTTCCCAAAATGTGGGAATTTGTCACATGTGACTTGATGTGACAAGTCAAAGGTTCTAGAAGATGCATGGGAAAAGGGTATTCTAGGAGGAATAAAATATAAATTAAAAATTCACATGGGGAAGAGGGGAACCTAGGGTGAATAAAAAAAAATTAAAAATTCCTTGGGAGATAGGGAGAGTTGACCAAGGTACTAATTAGGTTTAACTAATAAGTAATTAGAGGATAATTAGGGTTAATGAGGATTAGAAGCCAACTTGCAAAAGTTGGAGGATGTGACACATCCTAATCAAGGATTAGGCATGTGCACATCCTTAGTGAAGAGATTAAGAGATGGATTAGGATTAAATGAAAAAGACATGTGAGGAATTAAATAAATGTAATATTTATTTAATTCATTTGATGAAAAGAGGATTAAGGAGAGTAAGGTATTTAATTATTAATTAAATACCTTAGGAATTTGGCAGAATTAAAGATATTAATTAAATAATAATAATATTACTTAATTAACTCAAATAAGAGGATGTTTAGATGAAAAGTGATAAATTTGGATAAATTAACTGTCCAAATTTGGATGTCTACACTATTGGAACTCAAAATTCTTTCCAAAAGCAAGTTGTTTCTCATGGTTGGCTATCAAAAACAAAATTATTACAAGTGATAAGCTTGCAAAATTAAAAATAGGAGAGCCTTTTAAATGTGTTATTTGTGAACAAGAATTTGAGGATATCAATCATTTATTTTTACTATGTCCAATAGCTCAAGTTTTTTGGTTGTTTGCAATAGCTAAAATGAATTGGCAATCATCTTTTCCTGATACTATTTGGAAATTGTTTTCTAGCTAGCCTGATATTTATAACAACTCCTTTTTTGCAAGCATTTGGTGTATTATACCGTCCTCAGTTCTTTGGGCTATTTGGTGGGAAAGAAATAGATGTATCTTTAGAAAAGAAAAGCTCAATATTGATCATGTATTACTATTACTAGAGCGCTCTATATCAGAAATAGTAAATGGTTATGTGCAAAAATCAAAACATGTTGGTTCACTTTTTATTGATTGGGACTCAAAGATAATGGTATCATGGCCACTTCTGTCTCTGGATTTTAAAGGGAGCCTTCTTCAACTAGGTCAAAAAGTAAATAGAGCTATTATAACTTGGAAGCCCCCACCAAAAGGTAAGTTTAAGTTGAATATAGATAGAGTGTCAAGGGGAAATCCAAGATCATCTAGAGTAGGTGTGATTATTAGAGATTATAAAGGGACAGTGGTATGTGCTAAGTCTTTCAAGTTGAATAATGGCTCTAACAATGCAATTGAGGCGCAAGTGTTATTGCAAGGTTTAAATTTGGTTATTAGCTTCAAGATACCCATGATTTAGGTAGAAGGAGATTCCTTGATATTGCTAAATGCTTGCCAAGATCATAAGATTGTAAATTGGAAGTTGGGGTATATAGTGAAATAGATATGGTCACTGTTTGATAAGTTAGGAAATTATCAAATTCTCCACACCTATAGAGAGGGAAATATGGTGGTTGATTTCTTGGCTAATTTAGGTTGTGATCAAGTAGATGATGAATTCATGCATGTTGTTGCACTGGGTAAGTTGCATCCTAAATTAGAAGAATTATCCTCAAAAGAGGAAAGATAACTAGAATTACTAGGTAAGTGTTATGTCATGGGAACAAATGTTGTGCAATTGCAAAAACATATTGGTGTCAAAATGATGTAAAATTTGTTCAAAGCTATCAGAGTATGCAAGTCTTGGGGTTTCCAACTTAATTTCAATCTGGTGATTATATCAACACATATCAGAGGGAAAAATTTGTCAAAAGCTTGTATTGATGTTAATTCAATCAAGTTTGGGGATGGTGCATTCAAGATAATAAGGTTTGTATTTGGATGTGTTGGCATCACAAATGCCAAATGTTGATTTTTTCAGCACAAACATGTTGACTCAATTTGGTAAAGTTGTATACAACACATGTTAGCAAAAATATGTTGACTCATACTCTTTAAGTATTAACACATGACAATGATCGGGAGAGGGGAAAATAAAAATAAAATAAAAAAATAAAAGTGTGAGGGAAAAAAATCAAAGAGATATGTGCTAAATCAAAAAGCATGTGTCAAAGATTGGGTTATATCAAACAAAATTTTTCAGGTACACGGGTTAACAGCTCTCATCATATTAGTTTAAAAAATTGGAGGTGTTCAGTATAGAGTGGTACTCTTGTAATAATGGCAAGTGCGTGTGGAGACTATTGTATGAAGTTGTATTATAGGTGCTTCGAGAAATTTTTTATGTAAAGTGTGATATCAAGGCTCTGACATGTGCATGTGGCCCAAAATGGTACAAGTTGGGATGTACTGAAAGTGTCTCAGTGTATGTTTCAATGCAAATAAAATATCGTTGTTGAACAGAGGATCATGATCATGATGCAAGCTTGTTATTCCATTTTTTCTAACTTTGTGTGTTTTTTGTAGGCTATAGGTGTCCCAAAAGTATAAATTCTTACATACGTTGACATGTGCAATTTGGGTTTTTTTGAAGACCTTGTCCAATACTTCTTTCCACGAACTAAATTCGTAAACCTAAATGGAGGCATGCCTAAATTTAGAAGTCTTCATCAACATGTACCTTGTAATAATTTCTTGGCATGAGCACACATATTGCACAAGTCATGAAAATCCAAATCTTAAAAGGAATATTCTAGTCTTTTATGGGTAATAAATATGATTCAATGTTGTGCAATATTACACATATGCAATTATTGTTTGTGCGAAGGGATTGGCGAGTAGTTTGCATGTTTCATCAGGAGACTTCTAGTAGTGGTGAGCTAAGAGTCCCAACGCACACTTGTGTAGTGTGTAAGAGGAAGAAGATGGATTTTTATCCACATAATTATAGAGTTTTCATCCCAGTCAATGAATGGGAGCTGCCGATATCAGAAGAAATAGGTGAAGCAAAAGTCCAATTTCTATTCAAATCCCATTGTGCTACTTTCACAAAACATATCAAAAGGGTTATTGGTATTGAAATATTGGAGCCAGAGGAAAAGAGGATGATTTACCCATCTCAAATTCTCTTAGTGTTCATTTCCAATCTGTTGGACTTGTTGCAAGATGTCAGGGAAGTGGTATTTGTCACTAAAAAAGTTGTTGATGAAGAGTATTTTCAAAATGGTGTCCTCTACAAAACTTGTCAGCAGTATGATCTGTGGAAGGGCCATGGATATGTAGGAGGTTTATTCCCTAGACATTTTTTGCTTCATTAATCAGCTTTTCCTAAGTTATTTGTTGCAATTAATAAGTCTTTGTCACATAAAACCTATAGTTTTATGTTGTATGCTCTTAGAAGGTATGCAGGAGAGTTTGATGATGAACTAACAGTAAAGGTAAAAGAGAAATTTCAAGCCATTATGGTACTGCTCACACGTGTTCATGATCCTCCATTGCCGCCATTAAAGCCTCAAGAGTTAACAAATGAGAACAATCTTCATCAGCTGTTGGGTGCTCATAATGTACAAGAGGTTTCTAATGAACACGTCTAGCTAGGGGTTGTGCCAATTTTTAGATTGTTTAATCTCAATGCTATTCCTAATGCTCATGCTATTGAAGGCAATATTTAGTCTGGTGAAGGTAGTCTAGTTGCAAAATAGGGTGAAAATGATCACCAGTGTAGATGGAGGAGAAAAATGTCTGAAGGAGGAAATTTTTTGTTGGTTTCTAAAGTTTCTATGTTGTTGTTAGTAGGCTATCATAGGTAGATATACAACAAGCAATCTGCGTTGGTGTTAGTAGGCTATCCTAGGTAAATATTTAGCAAGCAGTCATAAGTGGCATACTTATACATCTAGTTTCTAATGGGTTATTTTTGTAATAGTTTTATAATGGGGATGGATGAAAATGGGGGAAGATATCAGCCATAAACATAGTTTCTTTTGTAATTATCCTATTATTATCAATATTATATATATAGGCACTATGCATTTTGTTGAAAAACAAACATAATCTTGCTACGATAACAATCAAGCATCCCATACTACTTGATGTTGTTGCTAGCAAGGGTACCAATATATCAATATTCTCAACCCTAGGCTATTTACACAAGTACTTAGGGATGCATTAGGGTATAAACGCACTTAATCACACATAGTTTCATATCACTTCATGATACCATGGGGTTACCTACACTTGATAATCTAAGATACCCTCTTCCACATCAAGATAAACCAAAACTATAATATGAAGTTGGTCCAACTATTACATACCTATTCTTCATTATAAATTTTCTTCCCTGTATTCCATTGGATGGCTAAGCAACCAAGCATTTCAATCAATAGCATAGTATGATCCTTGACTATTGTAAATCTCAAGTATCATAGTAGTTCTCCTTGACTATTGTCAAACTAGAGCATCATAGTATTGCTCCTTGACTACTATCAATCTCGAGTATTGTAGTATTGCTCCTTGACTACTGTCAATCTCAAACATCATAGTATTACTCCTTGAATATTTTCAATCTTGAGAATCATAGTATTTCTCCTTGACTATTGTAAATCTCTAGCATCATAGTATTGCTCCTTGACTATTTTCAATCTCAAGCATCATAGTATTGCTCCTTGACTATTTTGAATCTCAAGCATCATAGTATTTCTCCTTGAGTATTTCCAATCTTGAGAAAGATAGTATTTCTCCTTGACTACTGTTAATCTTGAGCATTATATTATTGCTCCTTGATGCATGCTTAGCACTATAATTGGAAGATAGATTCCTAACTCAAAATAAGTAGATCACAATCAATTGATTTAGGATCATATACTTAGTCAATAATTCTGAAGTTAATATTCACAACACATAAAAAAATCAGTTAGAACCAACATAATATGAGCTCAACTCATCATGTGCCCACTACCAAGTAGTTGAATCCATTCATGTTAGGAAAATGTGTGTTTTCCACCTTGCATAATATAATTAATGCAATATTTATTTATTATATGGTGCACCTAGGGAATCTAGGGATGCATGCATCACATGGATCTAGCATTCTCGGGGCCAGTTTATATGTTGTATTTAACATTGTGATAAATATATAATGTGGGGTTGCACATGGGAATAATATTTACTATTGGGAAAACTTAGTATCAATATTAATGAGGGGTTAATGGTTTTGTAAGCTCATGGTGTTAGTCACATGGTTTTATGTAATACCACTTGGTGGTTTTGTGTGAGCTTATTTTTATAAAGGTAAATGCATGGGTAGTTGTATAAGGATAGATAGTTGGCTTGTTGGCTGGTTGAGGTTATCTCTTGTTAGAATTTGTGAGGGTTGGAGCATGACATGGGATGTGTAGTTACATGCTTGTTTGCATGGAGTGCTTGTAGAGGGCTTGTTGATTCAAAGGTGTTCATGGAGAACTCTGAAGATGTATTGTAATGTTTATTTTTGAATAATACATGAATAATGGATGCTTTTGGAGGCTGGGTTTTTCCCTCTTGAGGGTTTTCCCAGGGTATATCTTGTGTCATCTTTGATGGTATGTTGTCTATTCTTTTTCATATGAATTATGAATACTTGTTTGCATAGATTTCTCTATTTGGGTTATGAGGAAATTATCTTGGGTGGATGCATATCTCCTTTCATTTAGCATCAGAGCCATGGTTGTGGTTTGTATAACCCTTGTTGGAGTAGATCTGGTGCATATTTGAATCTAGGGCTTACATGGAAATAATGAAGACATTGAAAGAAATGATGGTTTTGTGCAGGTGTTTTTTGCATATTTTGGCTTCTGGGGTTGTAGAATTGTGGTTTTTTTTGTAGATCTAAGCTTATGAATCTTTTTTTTTAAAAGATATTTTTATGGATGTGCATAATGAGAGTTTTGTAAGGGAAAGTTTTCAAATGACCCCTTGGAACAAAATAGACCTCACTATTGGATTCAAGAGACGCAAGAGATGAAGATTGACATAAAATCTGGCCTATTTTAGTTACAAGGAAAAAAATGCAAAAAAAAATTGCCCCTTTCCCTATTTACGACCATCTATTTCATCTGCAAAGAAAATTTTAAAAAAAATTGCAGGCTTAAAAATTTTTCCTACACATTTTAAAATGTTAAAATCCAATTTGGTTTTATTAAAAATCAAAAAAAAAAAATCATTAGGGGGGCAAGGGTCTATAGACCCCCATACCCCCTAGTACCCAAACTGATAGCCATGGGACTAACAATGTCTACCGTCTTGACTAGGGTAGTCCCATCATTGACAGGGCCATGCCCCCAAGGCGCCCCCCCCAATCAGGTGGGGCCCAACCCTTTAGGCTTAAAAATAATAATAATAAATTCCGCCCTTTAAAAATTTAATTTATTTTGCCAATTTTTTATTAAAAATAAAATTTAAACCAAATTTATTTTTATTTTGGGTATGATTATTGGTGAGCGGTGTCGCCCAAGTGGCATTGCCACCACTAGTAGGCTGCTCAAGCACCACCTGAGGGCCACCAATTTTTTCCTATATACCCAAATTGTGCAACTTTTTTCTAGGAGGCATAACTTTCGCCCAAGGTGTCTATTTTTTGATTTCTTATACTCATTAGAAAGGTAGTTTTGTGCACTATGTTGTGGTATCATTGGGTTTTCTAGAATTTTCTATTTTCATAGTGATTTTCTTGCTTGAATTTGGATGTTATTTTTAGGGTTGGAGAGGTCATAACTTGTGCATATGGAGTTGGATTTTGGACTTCTCATAGTTGACAAAAAGCTAGTTCAAAGCTTTATATAGTGGATCAGGTTTGGAGATGTTTTGGTGTGATTTATTTGCTATTATTTCCATTTGAGTTGTTTATGGGTTATTTTAGCTATGGTGATTTTGTGAGCTTATAGATATTTAGATCTTGGTGATTTGATGGAGTCATTGTATAATTATACATTTTTTATTACTGTCATTTGACATGGTTATCAATATATTGTTGGATTTGTATGTTGCATTGTTGCATCTATGATTTTTGTAGTGTTGTAGGTTGTCTATGCTTACAAGTTGCATATATGACTTGGATGTGGGTTGTATATGCTCATAGATGATTCGGTGTTGTTATGGATTCATTTTTGTAGCTTGGTTTAGTCACTTGGTTTAATGGTTTGGTTGTCATGTTGAGGAGGAGAGATGGTATTACCAGGTGCAGTCATGATGAGGGACCTACGTAGTTGATTATGTGATGTAGACATGTGTAACATGATAGGAGTTTGTTTCTAGTACATTTGGTGGTGATCATGGTGTCTTGGATGTTCCTTGTGCTTTAGTGACTTTGGCATGCCATGATTGATTATGTAAGTGCATTGTTGGTGGTGTTGGATTGTTTCATGTTTGGTTTGTGGTAGTATATCTTCTTGGCTTGAATATCATGACTTCGATTGACCTTCATTGATGATATTTTTATCAAGATGTCACGTATAGCTTGGTTATACGATTTAGTGGGAGCTTGTGGCAGTGATGGTTTGGCAGTGTTGTATCTTCTTAGTTTTGAGATTGTGGCTTGTACAAATTCCCTTTGGGAGCTCAGTGTTGAGATCTTTGATCATGTTGGCGCCATGGAGGATCTTCATGTAGAGTATGGTATCACAGTTCAATGGGAGCTTTTGGTGATGATGTGAATTCACCATTTGATGGTGGATGATCTTTTGCAGTGTTGATGTAATGGATGGACTCTTAGATTCTATTTTTTTTGCAATGAGGGTTATTTTACATCTTGGGTTTCATTGATAGGAGATGGTTATCTTCATGTGATTTGGAGATGTTGACATCTTGGTTAGCCATGGAGGACTCTTTAGTATTTGGTTAAGGTGTCATGATTTATCTTTTCACATGTGATCCTTGTTTTGATAGGATGGTTATGTATTATTTCACGATGTACTCTTGATTGGCCATTAGAGTGTTGGCATGATACAGGTACATGATATGCTCATTGAAGCATATGATCTTCTTTTGAGGAGATGTGATATCATTATGTCATGATTGAGTTCCTGATTTGCGATTGGGACTTTGAATTTGATCTTGGTTAGTTCTCTTGGTATTGGGTACATTGATCATTTGCTTGAGAGCTTCATGATTATGCTATGTTGCATTTGGAGTTTTGCATTTATTGATCATTTATAGGCACTCATGGATACTTGGAGACATAGGTGAGGCTAGGAGATCTCTTGGGATTAGAGACATGTGTTGAGCCAGTTACTTATTGATGAGGTTTCAACTAGAATTCTGAGGAGCCTACACCTTGGTGGGATGTGAGTTCAACATAGACCTACGAGGATATTGTTCTTAGATGAGTCATGATAACTTGGGTATCTTAAAGTAGCGTTCTCATTCCCCACTCTTGGTCTACTCGGGAGTTTATCATCTGAGAGGTATTTCCCATTGTTACATTCAGGTGCATTATGGTTTATGCTATATCTTCTCATGCATATGGATCTTGACCTATGGCTATTTATTTCTAGAGGGTTCATTTGAGGGATTTTTTCATGTTTATCTCCTTATACGTGGTGAGATTATTCATTGATGTTGAGTTTAGGAGATGTTATTGGGCTTATTCCCTTGGATTGGGAATGGATTTCCTTTGATTTTTCTTTGGTTTGAGATGCATACATCTTGGTTATGGTTAGATGTGGATAGTGTTATTGTCTTTGGGGTTTTATGGAGGAGATCATACTTGTCACAAATTAGCTTTTAGAGGTGTGTGTAGGACATGCTAAAGGTTTTTATTTGCACATTCTCTCTTTGGTATTGCTCTTCTTCCTGGATGTTTTTATTCACATTGCATTGGATTTGAGATCTTGTGTGGAGCTATGGTCATCACTATGTTTATGGCCATGTTTTTTTCATTTTTATTTGGTGACAACATGGATGTTCCTTTATCTCTTTCCTTTGTTGGGTGTGGATGAATTCAGAGAGCTATGAAGACTTGTGGCGAGAGTTGCATTGTAGCATTAGTTTATAGGATTTTCATACATTTGTGGATTTTCCTTGGTACTAAATGATTTTGGTTACACTTCTATGTGATTCTATTTTTGGATCTTGGATGCCTTGATCATTTTTAGATTTGACATTACCTATGCAATAGGAGTTCCTGGATGTGTATGTTCATTATATGACAAGTTTGGAACTTGGAGCTTGTGATTGCATGTTATGGGTTGTACATGTTGATGGAATGAGGTTTAATTGCTATGATTTGTATACCTTTGAGGTATGGATAGTTGGATGTGTTTCATTTTTTGTGGGTGCTATTCTCAGCTATGGTGATTATATCTTGACAACTATTGATACATTCTTTTTACATTTGGATTAAGTGTTTGTGTATTCGAATATCAATTGGCAGAAAAATCTATGCTTTGTTGTGAAAAATTGGGTGGAATCTCTTTGGATGGTTTCTTATCTTTTTGCATTAGCATGATGGAGGATGAGAGCATTCATGTTTGAGATGGTGGTCACCTTGATTCTTGTTGCAAGTATCTTGATGGAGCACATGGAACACTTTGATTCCTTGATGCTATATGTGGCTAGAGGGATTGCTCCCTTGTTCATGTTTAAGTTTAAGTGTTTACCCCTTATGAAATGTATACAACAAGTGGGAGAATGTTCTAAAACAAACTGATACCATACCTCCCAAATCTGAAATAAAACTAAAAGTTAAGCCCCTCCACAAAAAAAAAATCTTTAGGATACAGTATGTCCAAGTAATAAGTGAATATGCCAAATATGTAAAAATTAAATAAATTATACCTAGGGCTGAATATCAAACAAGTGCATGAACCAAATGATAGAGCTCCTAAATAACTTCAATTACCATTGGAATCATTAAAATAAGGTAAATTGGTAAAAAGTTATGAGCTGAGAGGTACAAAAGGGAAAAGGAACTTTAGTTGGCAATAAAATGTTCCAATAGAAAAATCTGGCAAAATGACCTACACCAATGCAAAGTACGTGAAGCCAATTTTCTATCAATATCTTGTTTGAAATTTTTTGATATCTGTATGAAAATTTATGCTCCAAGGAAAAAAGGATGAATTTTTAGACCTGGGGGACCAATTAAAGCCACTCTAAGGCTAGCTCTAGATCAAAATGTGATCATTGGAAGAATAAAAGTGTTGATATTCTTTAAAATTTGTGTGTCTCTCACTGAGCAACACACATAGGTGGACATGGTGGTAGTGACTCCCTCATAAAATGATGTGATTCTCATGTCACTTATGGGATAAGTGCTTAGGCACTAGTGATATGACTGCCCGTAGAACTCGTTAGTTAAAAAATTGAAGAAAAATCAAACACCAAAATAATAAAATGTATTATATTTCAAATATGTCAACCTAACATACTTTATGACGCATGTTGAGGATTGTTGACACAAACAAGATACTCTACATACTTGATGATGATGCGAACCCTACATAGATTGTGAAATATTTCACTACATTTTCCCAACATACCATGAATGTACCCTACGAATTGTCAGAGCCATGACATATAGATTTTGTATAGTTGTACAAACAAATTTGACGATGATTTTTGTGAAAAAAAAAACTCTTAGGACTTGGGGTAAAAATCTCCAATTTTGGCTATTTGATAGGAATTATTGGTGTTTTTGGGTGTTTTAGATGCAATGGCAGGGTCAACTTTGGCCCAAAGTGCTCTAAAAATCAATTACCTCTTGGATCTCATAACCACCTCCCAACTTGAAACCCTTTTATATTTGGATTAGATTTTGAAAAAAACATCTAATGTTGATTTTCTTAGATGCCTTGGACTCAATGGTTAAAATAGATTACCTCCAACACACTCCAAAAATAACTTGCAATTTAAACCCACAAAGAGGAACCCTCCATAATTGGTTTTTTTTTTCATTTTTTTCTAATTCCATAGATCACCATGGGTGCAAGGGAATAGCATACTCAACCTTACTAAAATCCACCAAGATATCTCACTAGCAACAGCTCTAACCTTAAATCTGAGAAGGAATTTACAAGTTTGTGCTCTGATACCATGTAGGAGCTAAAAATTAGCTCTATCCCAGGACCACCTACAAGAACAATGGCAACCTTCTACAAGAGATAATGCAAGAAATGAGCTTTCTTGATATTAATATCTACCAAATATGATGATGAGGTATATTACAAGAGTGTACAATGAACTTTCTTATATAAACAAGGTGTGATGAAGTACCAACATTACATGATTGTGTCATTATTAAATGAGATGAGTCAACATTAAATTATATAGGACTCTAATATTTAATAAAAGCTAAAGAGATAAAATATTATCTAAACAACTTAAATATTCATAGGACCTAAGTGGACTTAATATGTAAATAGGACCCCACTAAGTAACTAGATAGGAAAAGTAACTATTTAAGCCAACACCCATCCACTTAAGTGAAACTTAGGGAGAATAAACTATTATGCAAATGATGCAAGGATGGGTCCCAAAAACTAGGTGATTTTAGGTACCCATGTACAAATGCAAATGCATTCTCTAACAAATAGAGAAAAGGAGAAAAAGCACATGAGAAAAAAACCCTCTTCAAAAGAGAGAAAAGATACAATCAAGTAATGAAAGATGGAGAACTACATGATACCCCCAAGTACAACATCCATCACATATATGCATTACAAATACCTCTCTATAAAAGGGAAAGAAAGAGACCACATAGCACCCCCATAATGGAGTAGCTCCACAACCATTGAAGAATGTCTAAAGACAAAAGATAATCCAATGTCGAAAAACAACATGTCTACCCTTGCGAAGAAAGAAATCCAATGGTTGATGCTAAAGAAACCTCATCTCTATGATGAAGTAAGAGGGAAGAAGCCTCATGAATGATATCTCTAAAGATGCATCAAGTTTCTATGAAGATGCCTCAATAAAATTAGGTGTGACCCTATTCAAGGAAGAATAAAAAAAAAAGCGGAAACTCAAGAGTAACCTCCAAAGAAGATGTGTGATCAAAGAGAAGAGTGACCCCTTCAAACACGTCCTCAAATTATGTAGAAGAATGAAAAACCAAATCTGATATACCTGCCATGAAACCATCCTATTTAAACAAATATGGAAAAAAAAATGTGTCCTGCTCATTTGATGTCTTGGAAACCAAGTCAACACTCAAATTTGAAGAAGTGGGAGATGATAAATCCTCATTAAAGGGATAATGAAAAACAAGGTTCAAAAAATCACCAAAACCACAATCTAAACAACTAACCACACTTGATCTAGGAGAGTGGTCCTTAGAACATTCACCATCAGGAATAAAATAAGAAAATTTATAGATATTTGCATTATGGTCGACCCTACCCATTGCAACAAGTTATCTAGTATGTAAATCACGAATGAAAACTGAGTTTGGAGTGAACTCAATGAATTTACCAGTACGTGCTATTTCATATACATAAAGAATATTACGTTGAACATCACAAAAACTACCATTGGGCACATTATCAAATCCTTTACCAAATGCATCCAAATAAACACCATTGGCCATCAAGATATTCATGATTGAAGTATGCTTCAAGGATGAAAACCTATTAGGTTGTCCTGATATATGATATGAGGATCAAGAGTCAAGAATCCAATATTTAGACTATTCATCATGTTTTACAAAAAGAGCATGAACCTCATCTTAGTATCTTTTACTTTATCAATCCCATTAGCAATTCTTGTGGTACCTATGTGTCTAGAAGATGAAGGTGAACTTGTAGATTTAGAAGGAAAATAAATATTATGTTGCTTTAGAAGTTGCCTCATTTTATCTAACTCTTTCTTATAGCAATTTGTTGGCATATTATTGTCATTGATGTCAAAAGGTGCAGATCAGGTCCTGGAAATGTGTAGGTTGTTCATGGTGCAAAGAGCATATCTTGCAAAGTGTTTCACAAGTTGATTAAAATGGTGATATGAGGAGTCTACAGTCACAACATTCAAATAGAATTATATTTTGTCGATGACCTATTATTGTAGGTTGCAAGTCATTTAAGTCATCACTTATGTCTTTGCAATTGTGTGGTAACCTCCCCCTTGTACCTAGCCTTCCAAGTTTGGTGGGGTCCGTGTGGTTGATCGGGAGATAGCACTACTTCAAAGAGATTGATTTTTTTTCCTATCGATGAAGCGATGGAGAGAGTCAATGCTATATCGAAGTGTCAGTGACAGTTTGAAGAGACTGTATCTTGTGTTTCCTCGGTACTCTGTTGGTGGGCCCAACAATAAGGTATGACCTGGACGAAAAGTGTAACATGTTATAGTACAAAGATGACATGGTTGAAAGGTGACAACAATTGATTACATTGACTAGGGTGTTGCTACAGAAGAAAGTGTGGATGTAAAGGCATCTGATTGGAGAAACCTCAACATGTTGGTAGGAGTCCTTTTAGTGTCTCTTTGACACTATGATGGTGGCATATGAAGAATGGTGGAGTTGTCGATGAGACAATGCCAACTCAGAGAGAGGAATTTTGGAGTCCCCTCGATATTTTGATTGCTCTTCATCAGTGAGAAGAATGTACATCAAAGTGACTCTATAATGAGTCCTTTCGATACAACGATGAGATGGATGAAAATTGGCAGTGATATGGTAGACACATGGAGGTGACGATCAAGTAAGCTTATGACACATGGCAGAAGGTGATAGTAGTTGGTGACGTGTGATGATAAATGGTGAAGAAAGATCACTCGACTGAGCAATTCACATCCTTATTGTGAATTGTGTGGCGATGATGTGGACATGCAGGTCGAAGGTAGCTTATCGAAGAGAAAGAGAGACTTCAAAGTAAGTAATCTATGTCTCTTCGATGTAACAAGGAACGATGATCATAGAACTTTACGATTGATGATAGAGATTTGAAGAAAAAAATTTGATGATGGTGTCTTAAAATCATCAAGATGAATGAAGAACCATGGATCATGGCGTGTAGAGAAAAAATAAATGGTTACAATTTGAAGGTGATGGTTTCAAATGGTTAAGTCTGTGTGAGTGGTTTCTGATTGGAAGCCAACCAAAAGAATGAAATTAATTGATCTACCTACTCCAAAATTTGATTTAATTAGTGATTTGAGTTGTGGAACAGTGGCATAAAGTGCTAAGTTAATAGAGATTAGGTTCAAATCTTATGAATAGAGGAATACATTAAATGTGTATTCGATTTAGGGTTTACAGATCTCCAATCTTAGAAGATTTTCTACAACATAAATTAATACGAGTATGGCTTCACGTAGAGTATGCTTCCTGAAGAAGAAAGAACAAAAACCTTGATAGAAGCATCAAGTTGCATTGGTCAATGACACATGGCTCGAGGAAGTGTCTACTGGTTAACAAAGAAGAGAAAGATAATTAGGTTTTTACCAAAATGTGAAGAGAGATTTGCAAGTATTGAAGATAGTAAGAGATGAGGTGGTAAGAGAAGTGTGGAGAAAGAAGGGTTTGGAATTCAAATTTGGATTTACGTTCAGGGTAAAACCCTTGATGGTATTGATGTTTTTTGTTTGGGTTCCACTCATTCAATTTGGTGTATTAAAGAACAATGAATGTGTTGCTAAGTAAGCAATAGATGCAGAAGACAGTGATGCAAAAAAAGTAGTAAATATAGGGCGGATAAAGAGGCGTAGAGTATAAGAGTTGCAGAGTGTGTAACATACATGTATGTGCAGTTGCAAATAAGTTGCAACATACAATTGTCATCAAAATTGTAATATCTTGCATTGTAAATCTGATTGGTGGGTGCCATCAGATATCTGGGTAGGTGCTTAGATTAGGGAGTGGGTGATTCCTTGGAGTGGGTGCTCCTAAAACTAGGGGATTGGTGTCTCCTTAGGGTTGATTCCCTTAAAAGAATTGTAATTGAACCTCAAGCTTGTGAGGATAGATTAGGATGGTAGCTCCTAGCAACATCTCTCACTGTGGTTTTTCCCATCTTGGATTTTCCACGTGCATTTTGTGTTATGTGATGCTTGTGTGTGTGCATTTTTTTTTATTTACATGTCATCTCAATTTGCACATTAAGAGTTCAAAATAATTAATTTACTCAAGGTATTTTAGAGGAATTGTTAAAATATATTGATTCACCCCCCTCTTAGTAGATTGTTGTGTTCCAACACAATTATGTTCACCATGTCCAAGTTTGTTACAATAACCACACTTGGGTTTCTCCTTCTTAGTTTTATTCTCTCTAGGAGAGGTGGGCATATCACAATATTTTTTCTTAGGTTTTGACTTCTTTCATTTACCTTTGAGTGATGATGGAATCAAAGCATGATTCTTAGAGTGTGTATCATGTTGGCTAAGTTTAGCTTGTTCCATAGTCAACCTATCAGAAAATGTATCAAAAAAATCCATGACAAATGAATCACCTAATCCATCTATTGTAGAATAAAAAGAAGTAGAGAAGTATGCAAATGAACCTTTTAACTTAGAAAATATCAAGAATATGCATTCCCTATTAGTTTCATCCTTACCATAACTTAATTAAGACCTTAATGATTTAAATTTTACCAAATAGTCTTCAATGGTGT
Source organism: Sequoia sempervirens (assembly GCA_007258455.2). Lineage (NCBI taxonomy): Eukaryota > Viridiplantae > Streptophyta > Pinopsida > Cupressales > Cupressaceae > Sequoia > Sequoia sempervirens. The sequence goes on from VDFB02047397.1 coordinate 128,444,827, forward strand.
TAAAAGAATTTATGGAAAGTGATGTCAATTTTTCCTCCAATTCCATAACAAAAATCTCACTAATTGAACCAAATAATTCCTTGTACTTATCCCAAAATTTCCCAAGAGTAGTACATTCCTCAATATGGAAGAACAAACTGCTAGAAACATGCATAATAATCAACCCATAGCCTCATAACATTTGTTCCTATGAGAAAATATTTCACATTCTCTAGAAAAAATAGGTTGTTCATCATCCAAGGTGGACCAAAAACCCCTAGACCAAAGTAACTTCCTCATTCTTTCCTTCCACGTATGATAATTATGAGGAGTTAGGACCTCAAATTCTTATTCAACCATTAGAACAAGTGCTAAGAGTTCAAACTAGACAAATATCTAAAATAAACTGATGTGATACTTCCCAAATTTGAAATAAAAATAAAAATGAAGCCCCCCCACAAACATAACTTGTATAGGAGACAGTTTGTCCAAGTAATCAGTAAATATGCCAAATATGCAAAAAATGAATAAATTATACCTAAAGCTAAATTTGAAAAAAGTGCATGAACCAAATGACAGAGCTCCTGGATACCTTATAATTACTACTGGAATCATGAAAATCAGATAAACTATTGAAAGGTTATGAGCTTGGAGGTCCAAAAAGGGAAAGGCACTTTAGTTTGCAATAAAATGTACTTGTACGAAAATTTGGAAAAGTGACCAACACCACTACAAAGTACATAGAACCAACTTTTCGTTAATATTTCATTTGTAAAATTTTGATACCTAGATGAAAATTTATACAAGTTTGAGGAAAAAATTCCGAATTTGGGCACCTGGGGGACCAATTAAAGCCCCTGGTGAGATAACTCTAGGTCACAATGTAATAGCTAGTGGAATAAAAGGAACCGATAGTTTTAAAAAACAACATGCCACTCGCTAAGCGACGAGCACTAACATAGTTAACGGTAGCCCCATCCTTGTAGAGTGATGAGATTCCTGCACCACTTATAGGATTAGAACATAGGTGCTGGTGATATGTCTGCTTGTAGAACCTGACAGTTAAAAAAATTGATGAAAAATCAAATACCAAAATAATAAAATATATTACATTTTAAATTTTGTAACCTAACGTACTTTCTAATGCATGTTGATGATCACCAACATAGATATAGTGCTCTGCAGATGTGACGACGACATAGAACATGCGTAGATAGTGGAATATTCCCTAAAATATGCCCAGCATACCACAACTGTACCCTACCGTACTATATGGATTCCATATAGTTGTACAGATGATTTCGTTGATGATTTTTGTGAAAAAAACCTCTAAGGCTTTGTGATAAAAATATCCAATTTTGGAAATTTGACATATTTTCTTGGGGTTTTTGGGTGTTCCAAATGTAATAGAAAGGTCAAATTTGGCCCAAAGTGCTTAAAAAAATAAGCTATCTCCCAGATCTGGTAACCACCTCCCAACTTGAAACCCTCATAAACTTGGTAAAAAATGTCAAATTTTGATGAAATAAAAGCCAATCTTGACTTTCTTGGGTACCCTAGACTCAATGGTGAGCTCAGATTACCTCCAACACATTCAAAAAATAACTTGCAATGAAATCCCACAAAGAGGAACCCTCCAAAACTAGTGTTTTTTTCAAGTTTTCCTAATTCCCTAGATCACCATCGGGTGCAAGGGAAGATCATACTCAACCTTACCAAAATCCATCAATATCTCTCACTAGCAATAGCTCTACCCTCAAATCTAAGAAATAATTTGTAAGCTTGTGCTTTGATACCATGTAGGAGCTGAAAATTAGCTCTATCCCATGACCACTTGCAAAAATAATGAAAACCTTCTACAAGAGAGTATGCAAGAAATAGTCTTGCTTGATATTACGATCTACCACATATGATGATAATGTATATTACAAGAGTGTACAATGATATTTCTTATATAGACAAGGTGTGATGATTACAAACATTAAATTACTATGTCATTATTAAATGACATGAGTCAATATAAAATGACCTAGGACTCTAATATTTAATAAAAGATAAAAAGATAAAATATTAAATAAAAAACTTAAATATGCCTAGTACCTAAGTGGACTTAATATGTAAATAGGACCTCACCAAGTAACTAGATAGGAAATGTACCTATTTACACCAATAATATTCCTCTATTTTTGTCCAAGTGGCCCATCAGGTCTAACTCAATGTTATATTAAGATAAACTAGATTAAAAACCTTTAAGATCCTCATAATTTCATGCAAACACATCATCATAAGAATGAAAACATTCAATGATAGCTCTTTTGAGATTTGGAGCATACCTTTCTCAATTTTAAAAGTTTATCTTTTATCATAGCCACTTGCTCATAGTCCTCTTCTTTGGAAACCAAGTTCATCTTTTGATCTCTAGACTGATCATTTGAATTAAACATACTTTTCAAAGTGATGAGACCTTTTGGAAATTTATTAGTAATTTACTTGTATGTTTTGATCACCATACATATCTTGCAATCTAGATTGATTTCTATTATAAATTTTTACATCTTGAAAATAATAAATTGTTGATCATTATCAAATACTTTCCAACTTACTTGGTTATTTGGGACAACAAACCTTATCACAAGATTCACATGTTGTCCTTGGGATTTCATGATGTCTTCTAGTATATCAAACTATTTTATAGTTTTTTCAAGCCTATTAACATATTTTATTGTTCTTTAGGGACAATTTTGATTCCAAATGCCTCAAATTATTCAATCAAGTCCCATACCCTATGTTTATAAGACTTGAGAATATTTTTATTTTTCATATTTTGACTTCTAATTTGATTCACAATCATCTCACCATCTCCAAATAGTTACAACAATTTAACTACTTTATTTTATGCTAGTTGAAGGGTCTCAAATCAAGGCCTCATACTCAACTAAACTAATAGTACAAGATAACTAAAACTTGAAGGAAAAGTACCATTTTTCATTGTTGGGAGAAACTAACATTACACTTACACCAAGACCATTCTTGTTGCTTGAACTATTAAAGTACATCTCCCACATATCCTCAATATTTCCTTAAAGCTTCATAAGATTAAGGATGAAGGAATTTTCTTCATGAATGCAATAGATTTTGAACCCTATTTCTTCCACACCATTATATGGTTAAAATTGAATGTTTTTCCTTATTCATCAAGAAAACCATCTATAATTTATTCTAGGGATGTGGTATCCTCATGAACAACACTATCATCATTTGTGTCTTGTATAGTATAGTTCATATTAATAGGATTAGGAGAACATGGCTCAATATGGTTTTTTGAGATAGGTTCAACCTTTATGGTTACCTTTGTACCATATCGTCTTGAACAACATTTAAGACCAATTTGAAGATATATATCCCCTTATCTTGGTTGTAAAATTTCTAGACAGGTATAACAAAGCAGGGGGAAGGTGCAAAGTAAGGGGAAAGTTAATGACTAAAATATCTTAAGGTATAGAAAAGCTTGGGAATGCATGAAGAGTAAAATTTAGGTTGTTGATAACTCCTATTGTCTTAAATAGTCCCATATATTTAGAAAATCCTTTTTCAATTGGATTATAAGCTAGGATTAACAAATCAACAACCTTATTAGGCATAACAAAATTACTAGGATTATAAACTAGGATTAATTTTTGTAGGTACGGGTGGTAATACATGTTAGGGCCTTTGATGATGGAGACTAAGCTGATGATGTGATGAGTTTAAAGTGGGATGTCGAGTGGTTATTTGGTTTCATGGCTATGTATGGTGGGGTCCTTCGCCTTTATGGGTTGCCTTCTCATATGTACTGCGTATCCCATCAAATCTTCAGGAATGTGTCTATTGTGATGTTTATCTCCAACTTGCTTAATATTTATCTCCTAATCATGTTAATGATGACTATAAGATTTTATGAGGCATACTTAAGGAATTCAAATTTTGGCTCCATGGCTAAAAGATCTGGGAAAATGTGTAAGCTCAATGTGACTTATGGCACGTCAAGTATTAATGATCCAATATGGTTAAACATGGCTTATTGCCTAAGCTTATTGTACTTAAGGAAATATTATGGCCCCAGATTGTTGGCTTCATTGGGAATGATCACTGGAGTGTGTAAGCTTCTAAAAGATTTAATTATGCCTTCTCGTCCTTGGTGACTTGGTAATGATGTTATAAGGAAGGGTAAATTCACTAGCGGCCAATCCATTTTCTAGCTAGCTTTGTTTTCTTGGGATAGTCTTTGTGTGTTGTGTGTCGAGATGGGTGGCAATAGGGTCAAGATTGAGCCTAACAATTGCGACGAATTTCACAGGGACCCCATTGTGTGGCACATCTAAATGGAGGGGGGTTTAGCACCGTTGTTAGAAAGTTTGGTGGGTCATGATGAAAAATGTCAACTCAATTTTTTGGTTCGTGGAGGGATAGGAGAGTAACCATGGGAGGTATTTCGTTTGAGGTCAATGAGGAAGTGACAACCAAGGCGATGTGCCTTTCTTGTGATGGGAAAGAACTATAAGAAGCACACCAAAAATCAAAACCTTGAGAGTCTCAATTCCTTCTTTAGGGAAAATGAGAAGTCGATTAAGAAGCAGTCAAGATTTGACAGAGAGGTGCTTCAAAAACCTTGGGACAAGGAATCCCATGAAGCTTCCGCTCTTAACCCTGACCACCCACCTCCCCTTCCTCTACACTAGGGCCTCATTCTTAGGCTTTATCACTTCCATTTGGCCTATGCCCCCCAAGAACCATCTCAGTTGTGCATGTGGAATAATTGGAACCACCTGACCTAGCCTTTGAAAAACCATCCCCGGCTGCTTTGGTGGGTCATAAGAGAAAAACCCCCTACTCGAAAATGAACCTCATGTTGCGCCTACGTCTAAAACCCCATCAAAAAAGAAGAAGGGTGAGTTTGGGTTGGACTAGTCTAAGGCTACAGTTAGATTGTGCAAGTTGAAAAACAAACCCACCAAGTTGGACAACAGACCTACAACAAAGAAGAAGGGGAAAAAAGACACTACGTGCCAAGTGGAGTTGTCGGTCATTGACAACGAGGGAAAGAGTGTTGTAGAAAAAAAATCTAAAGGTGACACTGTTGTTTCCATGAGTATTGGCGTGGGAATGGAACAAACAAGCGTCAGGAGGTCTCACAGATTGGTAAAGAATAAGAAAGGGATTCTAATGGATGATATTTCTAGTGATTCAGAGCGGACTGGAGATAGAGTTGAATGTAAGGACACGGTGGAGGAGGAAGATGAATTTGTGGAGGGTCCTAGCCACTTCTCAGACCTAAACAAAATTCTCAAAGAGGAATCCACCCACTCTTTGGATCCCAGGGTTATTGAGGAAGAGACGACTTAGTGAAAGAACAACAAGGATGAGGACATCAACAAGCTAGGGGAGTGCATGGCGAAACTTGAATGAAAATTCAATAGGCTGACCCGTTTCACTATCAACATAATTCACAAATCTTTCATCACAATTTACGATGTCATCAAGGAGGAGGTGGACATGAATACCAAGGGTGAAGACCCTAATTGGATCGGGGATGATGTTTTAAATCTCCTCATTCAGAAATGGGAAGGTGTTGTTGATTAGTAGTTTGGTCTTTTTGTATTTGTTGGGTCTTTGTTGTTCGTGTGCTATGTTTGTTACCTTTTCTATCTCTATTTTTTTTTCGTTTGGTTTCAATGATGTATGAACTTGGTTCCTGTTGATGCCAAAATTTGATGAGGTAACAGAGTCTTATGGGAAACTCAATTTAAGGGGGACCTTTTGCGCTAAACTAAGTAACCTCCAGATTTTAGAGAAGCTGACTTCTTCTATAATGGGGTTTGGAAAGGGAAAAGGAAATGGATATAATAAAACAAAGTCTAACCTAAGGCGATGCACCAAGATTTGATAATAGGCACGATAAATCATAGATTTAAGGGCCTGAATGGTGTTGTTGTGTTCCAAAACATCAGATACTTAAGGTTATAGCATAGACAAATCATTTATTGACATAAAATAACGTTGCATACATTTTTACTACCAAGAAGAGTCATTAGACATGATTTAGGTAAGAAAACTTGCATTCAATGTATATAGAAGTTCTCGAATGAATTGTCAAGACAATAAAAAGCATAGTTCACAATTTGATCAAATAGCATGAAAAAATAGAAAGGCTAAACAATTGGCATAGTCTGAAAGTTTTGCAATTTAAATAAAACAACAAGAAAGGCCTAGCATCTTTACTAAAACTAGTGTGTTTTCCCTAGTTCCAGACCCTTTCTCATCAATCAGAGAAAGTATATATAGCAGGAAAAACCCCCCATCGCTTTGGAGAGCAATAACAAAAAAGATCCTGCAATCTTCTGCAATGATCCCTGAATCATAATATTCCCAAGGCTGTTACAATAGGACCGAGCCAGAACACACCATCCAGTCATCTCGGGCACAGGTGCATCCTCTGTAATGATGGCGGTGGTCCTAGTTAGACAAGTGTCATCTATTGGTGCGAATAATTATGATAAGCAGTGACCAATAGCTTTATTTGGTTCATCCGGTTCATCGTCCGCTTAATAGATCCGCTGCTTAGGCACGTGGCAGCCTTTCGCTGCCCGCATGAACCTTTCTCCCATCACTGCAGAGGATTTGCAAAAATGCAACATGTGTCAAATGGGTTGAGTACCTTATTACGGCAGAGAGAATGTTCATTATTCGAGCGTAAAAGACGCGTGGCAGCATTTCGCTGCCCGCAGTTGCTATTTTATCCCCACGTTGAAAGATTTGCAAACAATTGACAAGTGGCAAGAGTTGACTGCAGCTAGAAACTATGGGGCCTGCCAGCACTTTTTAGGAATGAGGGCTTCATGGCAGCATCTTGTAGCCTGATGAGGCGTCAAGGAAACAAGAAACAAAAGCATCTCGTAGCCATGACACATGGAAGCACAACAGAGTTTCCCAGGATTTGAAAGGAATGCCGATACCTGAAGTTGAAAAGAGTAGACACGCAGAGCGACAGATCAAAACTTTGATAAAAATCCAAGCAGACTTGGTGATGCATAGGCTGGCACACACACAACACAAAAAATAAACTCGAAGGGAGCTGGTCAAATATTTATTTAACAGCTTTTGACGACTATCAGGGTCGACTAAGGAACAGAGAACCCAAAATTTCTCTGGTTCTGCAGACCAGAGCCTTATCCATTGGGCTGATGGAGTCAGAGATTGGAAAGAGCCGCCTGCAAAGGTGACCATTCATCTTCGGATGACTTCATTATGTTGCACAAATTCTCCTATGCCCCATGTAGATCAATAGTTTCTTTGTGAGGCAGCATATTGGGTAAACCGGCCCCTGCTTGTATATGAAATAGCAGTTGTGAGAGTGGATGAATGACTCCCTCAATGTCGGTTGCCATGGGAGGATGACTGAACTCCTTGAAAGCCTTCAAGTTGTTTTCCTTCTCTTCTATAATCTCTGCAATTTGCACAACCGTGTCAATAGAGCCATCCTTGAGAAATGGGGACAACTGTCTCGTCTTGCTTAACTAAGAGAAACTTCCCCATATGCTAGCCAGTTCTTGCTCAAAATAGCCATGACTGCCTTAGTGCGCTGGAAGATGGAGTGGCAATGGATGAATTTGTTTGTCGTTTGAGCAGTAGAGTCCCGATCTTCAATACCAACCCTGACAAGGTTCTCATCAGAGACAAAGTATAGCTTGTTGAGCAGGTCTTTTACCTCAGGAACCTTCTCCAAGATGAACCACGGGAACTGCTCAATCGTATCATGGGAGTCCTAGCTGAGCCTTGATGCCTAGTTGATAAATCGGAGGGTAGGCTGCAGTGTTAGGCAAAAGGTTTTAATCTTCTCCCAATAAGAAATGTATAATTGTCTAACCAGTGAAATGATATTAGGTTGCGTAGGGGGAGGCAGGAGAGAGGCTTTTAGCGAAGTAATCTCCACGTCTCTTGAAATAATGGCCTCAGCCAATTCTGCCTTTTTCCTTTTCTCGGATGCCAGCTGTTTTACAGAGCTACTCATTTCTTTATTCCAATTCTTCTTGGCTTGGGAGTGATTTGCTAAGTGCTCTTCTAGAGAAGTCTTTGTCTCTTAGAGCTCTTTTTCTATTTGAGCCTTTAGGCTTTTAAATTCGGCCTCTTTCTCTTGTATTATTTTCTCATATTGAGCCTGTTGGCATTCCAGCTCTTCATTTTTCTGTGCCATCCCTTGACTATGCTCAAGGCAGAGGCGCTCTAGCTCTTCAACTTTTAGTTGTAGATTTTGCCCCGCCTCCTAGTTCTTGCTTTGTAGCTCTTTTATTATGCCAGGTTCGGCAACCTGAGTCTTCGCAATTTTTCTTTGAAGCTTGTTCCTTTCATCCTTTACTGCCAGCACCCTTTCAGTCATGCAAGCAATATCTTCCTCTAAGGATTTTTCTTTCCTCTCCAGAAAACTAACTCTTTCCCTAGCTGCTTTGAGCTGCTCATCCTTCTTTAGCTAGCGACCGGTTTTAAGGAAGTCAAAAATGACCACCCCTTGCATTTCCTCCATGATTTCAACTTTATCCTGCAGTCGGGCTACCTTCATGTCGAGTCCTACCGCATATATCTCATAGTCTTCTGGTTTCATTTCTCCCTAAGGCTTGCTTACACTCGGGTACATGGTTGCAAACTTCAATTCCTGTCGGGCCTCATCGTAAAGAGCCTGTACTCTTGGTTCAGCAGAAACACTGTCATCTTTTGCCTTGCGCTTTCTCATTCTATTCACACGTGCCTCCTTTCCATAATCTATCTGTGCTATGAATTTGGCTGGTGATAAAACTAATCCACCTGCAAAAGTAGCACCAGAAGGTAGGGCATAGGGATAGGTAATCTTCATAGGAGCTGGCATTTGTTTCTTCTAGAGAGTGATAGTTTGCGGAGAGAAGTGGGGCACGTTCCATAGTTTGGTTTGAGAACCAACAACAGGGCTAGTCATTTGTAGTGGTTGAACTGGGGAATCGACCGTAATGCTCATTGGCTGGGACTAAGGAGGAGTTGTCAATGGGGTGTGGGTCTATTGCAATGGAAGAGGATCTGTAATCATAGCAAAAAAAGAAAGGGCACTCACCGGGGGAATGGTTTCCAAAAGTGAGGTGAGGAAGGTCTGAGTGGCAATGGTTGGAGTTTGCAAACGTGGAGGAGTAATTATGAGCGGGATGGCATGCAAAAACTGAGTGAATCCTACTGAATAAGTCAGAAAAAATGCAGAAGGAAGAGGGCTAGTACCTATGGTAGGGATCGCCAGTGAGGCAGGGGTAGATACCAAGGAATGAGATGCAAGAGAAGAAGGAGCGAATTGTACCTGTTGACTGGTTGTTGGAATTTCTAGAATCGTCAGTGACTCTTCCTCAACCTCAGGTTCCTGGCCAACTACAAGTACTCCTCCGGTGGGTTCTTGCGAACCCTCTCCGATAATACTCTCTATGCGTTTCCGTTTCGCAGGTGGAGTCTCACTAGCTTCGACAGTCATCTCCATTTGTTGCAGTGATAGCCTGGATGGTTTAGCAGCCCAAGTGAGTGTATGTGAGCCCCTTGATATATTAAAATGCACGTTTGTGGCCACATAGGAGGACTTTCCGGAGACTTTCTCCTTTTGTGCAGAGGAAGCCGATGTCGCTGCTTCCTCCTCCTGCTCCTCAGAGTCCTCTTTTTCTTCGCTCCCATTAGTACTAGAGTTTGGGCTGGGATGGCCTTCCTTCCACCACCTTTCAAATTCCTGGTCATCCTTTAGTTTGTTGTAGGGAGCATCTAATTGTGCAATCTCTTGGCGATACTTCCAGAAAGCTGCTATTTTCTCCTCACTCCATTCCTCATCTTTCTTTAACTTGTTGTATATGTCGTGATCCATGGGGACATTATCTTGGGCCACAGCCATAGGAAAGTAGAACTTGTGCCATGGGCCTCTAGTGTCTGGTGTAGGGATACGTGCTAATTCAACAAAATCTTCATCTTTGTTCGTCCGCGAGTTACGCAACTTCTCCCAGTATGGTCGGGGAACATGGGTAACCCTCATATGTGGCTCTGGAAAGTTGTCGAAAGGGTTGTATTCCCACCTATCATCTACCAGTACCAAACCTAGATAGCTAACTTGTCCTCTAACAACTGGTTTGATTGCTTCTTTATTAGAGTTACTGACTTGAAATTCTTCAGACAAAAGAAAAATCCCTTCTTCTTGACCTTTTCGCTGCTACAAAAGGTAAAATCAATGATACATACCTGTCAGAACATTTCCAGTGTGAGCACTCTATCTGTGATGTAGGCTGGGAGTAGGAAAGGTTTGCCAGTAAAGCCCCACATTCAGAGGATAGTAAAGTCTTTTCCTAAGAACCAGTCACAAGCAGGGGTGAAACTCTGCATAAATTTGGCCTACTCCTTATCGAGCCAAATAATATCACCTTCTTTGATCAAATCATTCAAGACCAGGGCTATGAAATAGTCCGCAAATGCATAATAATCATATGATGAGGAAAGAAAGGGTGTCCACGTGGACACCGGCTTCTTTTTATTCTGCTCATCAAAAATTGATAGCGGAAAATATCGGGTGAAGAAATCTAGGTTCTGATGCAAAAACATGTAGACTAGGAAAGAAAGAAACCTAAATTTTTTCTCCGCCTGATAATTTTCAATTTTCCGTATCATTTCTTCAACCATAAACTTAGCAAAATCATACCAGAAGAGTTCATGCTGCTTGTGAAATTGTATTGCCGGTCCCAATTGAAAGGTCTCTATCTTCTCATCAGAGTCTCAGCCGCACACAAAGGATAGCATGGACATGGCATCTTGGAGATTGTTTTGAAATACACCGCGCGTCAACGGAATACATGGCACTTTAGCGGCTGGGATGTCTTTCCTACTAGTCTCCTCCAACAAGAACTCTGAGCTCTTTTTCATCTTCTTCTATATTTTCTCTCCTTTGCTCAGGTGAAAATGTTGGATATTCTCTTTTCTTTTACTTGGGTTTGGGATGCATAACATGCGCCAGATGGCCTTTGGAGTGATATGCACCCTTAAGCTATGACCCTCAATGTAGTGGGTATCAGGATTATAATGTTGGACAGCAACATCAACTACCTCTGGGCAATAGTGCACAAGTGGGACCATGTATTAAGGGAGACCACTGTACCAAACTCTCTGCACCATAGATTGGTCTACCTTTGGTGCCGATAACCTTGCATAGGCTGCCTCTTTGAGGGACTTAGGGTTTTTTGCAAGTCTTGGGTCGTAGATATTATCCCATTTTTCTTCAACCCTTTTCTGGTTTCTCCAATTCTTGGGTCTATTCAGTTCTTCTGTATGAGCCCTCCTTGGCCTGCTGGGTATACCAAGCGTAGCGAATGCCACATCTTCATAGATAAATACCTCCTCTTAAGAACGTATAGCCGTAAACAACTCTTGGCTAATTTCTTCCTGCATTGGTTGAGATGAAGTGTCTGACATTGTTCCTTCTTCGAAGATATCCACAAGTTATTGGCTCTACAATTTTCTTCGGTTCTGAATACACAGGAGAACAACTCTGCAAATTTCCTTTGGCGTTTGTGAAAATACTTTCAAATATTAAACCTTTTCATGCAATAATAGAAACCTTTCTCAAGGTGGTAGGCGAAATCATGCCTTTTGCATTTAATTTGGCATGTATTGTTAATTTTGCAACTCGTGCAAAATGAACTGCTTGCTATTCTGAGGCGGCCAGAGTTCATCATTTCTTTTGGAAATCGTGTGATACCCTGTGATCTCCTTGGAACTTGCGCCAGAAATTTTCTCTCTAACCTTGCGATAGCATGCGCTGGTAATTAATATCTCAGCCGAAATGATTACGCCAAAGCATACGATCACGGCCTGAAAAGATATGAATATCGCCTTTGGCTCTGGGACACGCTTGGGAGATGACACAATAGCCTACGACCATACGTATTACTACTAATGAGCGCCACCCTCTTAAAAGCTAATTAATTAGCTCTTATTAATCAAGCACATATTGAGTCGTGCTATCACAGATGCAACTAGCCCAGAAATGTGAGCAAACGTAGGCACGCTTTTTAAGCTAGCAACTAGCTTAATATCACATTTTTTCGAAGCACATTAGCATGTGTCTTGTCATTTTTCTATAAATAGGCCAGTAAGTAGTGATAAAAACATACTTAGTATTTGAGTAGTGATAGGTCAATAGTAGATTTTTAAGCAAGCCTTCCCATAGGCTAGGTGATAGATAAATTTTGGCATTAGCTTAGAAGCCTAGGAATAGTGTCAGAGCCATGGACACTCCAGTTCGTTTTATCTCATATAAGTCGCAAACGACATTCTTAGGGGAGGTTTCTACTAGGAGGCTGAAACAGATGACCAAGAATAAACATTCTCTGGTCCTAGTAGCCATAAAGTGGGTTTTAGGCAAGGACTGTATAGAGTATGAGGATAAGTATCGGGTGAATACTGACATATGCTCCCACTTTGTAGCATCCATGCTGGACATTAGTGTTCCTCGGCCACTTATCTTGAAGCTTGTTAAAGAAATATTCCCCAAAAAATACCTGAATGGTCTTGGTGAGGTGGTTGCTCATGTTGCCTATGGGGTAGGTTTTCTGTCAACCAGCGACTTGCATCGCTTTATAGAGGAAGAAGCTGTTGTCGTTTGGCTATTGTTCCTCAGTGAATTTTGCCTATAGACTCGCGACCAACACCAGCAGAGGGTTACTCAAGCCCTACATTTCCTGTTCTGTAGCTACAACGTAATACCCTTCTATGACGTAGATTGGTATACTAACTTCAGGAACCTGGTATTCCCCCCGCCAATGGCGGTTGTGCCAAATGATGCTGCCAGTGCTGCCGAAGAACCCCTGGATGAGGAAGAAGTGGACACTGTAGTTAATGCGTCAATTTCTGCTAGCCATGTCTTTGGATGAAAACCCCCTGCCTGCTCAACAAATGTCTCCCTGCCTACTCAACAAATACCTACCCATAGCTGTATATAAGCCTGAAAAAGGCTATCGTATATATAATAGCTCAATATGCTTGTAAATTTTGTATTATGGCTTCCCAGCCACTTTTGTAATGAAAAGAACATATATGAATAGATATATATCTTTTAAAGAAAATCCATGCTCTTTCTTTCATTCTAAATTTCAGTTTTAGGGCTCGCAACTTTCATTTTGCTATTTCTCTGCACATGGGTGTGTTTTGTGTAAAGCAATTCTAGTGTTCCACCCGCCAATAATAATGGGTTAATTCACCAAAGCACAAACTAATAGAAAAAGACCAACCAAAGAAACGTAAATAAAATAAAAATGTTATTTACATATGTACAAAATAGAGCTCAATGCCTAATTGAACAACTTAAGATGAATCCCATTGATCGGGATTCCTAAGGGTTCCTATTCCATATTTTTCAGCTCAAAAGCGTTGTGTTCTTTGCACCGAATGATTTTAAAGGGACCCTCCTATAGGATATCAAATTTACTGTGTTGACCTAGCTTAGCAGCCCTTTTATCATACTTTAGCACTAAGTCTCCGCATTTTAGACCTTGGTCGGAAGCCTTCTTATCAAACCATCACTTGACCACCTGTTGACGGCTCGTCATAGCTATTAGAGAATTCTCCCCTTTTTCTTGTACTTCCAACAGTTCAGCTATCCAAACCTCCATGGCCTCATTTTGTTCTATCTCAAGAGATTTCAACAACTGTATTGCCAGAATCTCCATGCAGATGGGTAACAACACCTCTTTTCTGTATACCAACTCATAAGGCGAAGTCTTCAAGACTTTCTTAGGAGTTATGCGGTTTGCCCAGAGTGTTGTTCAGAGGTTTTTATGCCATTCCCTCTGGTGTTCCAAGCCCATCCTTTTAAGGAGTCAAACTAAGCTTTTGTTCGTTGACTCAGCTAGACCATTTCCATGTGGGTAATATTTTGATAATGTTTTAAGGAATATGTCATTCTTTACTGCAAAGTGACATACCTTTGTGCCTAGGAAAGCTCTAGCATTATCTGAAATGATAATTTTTGGAGGGCTGAACCTTGTCACTAGTTCCTCAAGGAAATCTACAATCTTTGTTTCCGTTGTACTTTTAAGGGGAACAGCCTCCATCCACCTTGTGAAGTAATCTGTGGTGGTCAAAATCCACTTGTGTCCGGTGCTAGAAACTGGGTTGATCATTCCGATGAAGTCCAGGCCCCATTGTGCAAACGGTTCATCCGCCACTATAGGTTTGAGGGGCATTGCGAAATTCTTTCTTCTGTCAGCAAAGAACTGACATTTTTTGCAAGCCCTCACCAAAGAGTGGGAGTCATTAAAAAGTGTAGGCCAATAATAGCCAGCACGTATGATTTTAATGGCGGTTGTTTTGGTAGAGAAATGTCCGCTCGCAGCACTATTGTGGAACGCGTCGAGGATCCTCTTCGCCTGCTCCAAAGTGACGCATCACAGGAGAACACCATTGAAATTCCTTTGAAAAGGACTCCTATTAGTGTATATCCACAATTTTGAAGCCGGTAATACCTCCTTTTTTGGGATGAGAGGCCTGGCCGATACTTTCTAGTTTGCATGAACCTCATTCTATCAGTCAGCAAACTGCCTTCCGATTCCAATTTATGTATCAAAACCAGCTTTGGTTGCTCCTCTGTGACAAGTACCTCCTGATTATGTGCCATGTACTCACATAGTCCTCTTCCTTTAATAGATTTAGTAGGCTTGACTTCAATGTCATATTCAAGGATTTTGGTGATCCAATTAGCCCTTTTTTTTGTGATCTCCCCTTCCATGATATATTCACGCACACTGGAATATGCGACATACACCAACACCTTGTTGTAGGAAATTAGATGGCGGAATTTCTTAAGTCCCTTTACTATTGCAAAGGCTTGTCTTTCGATGAAATTATAATTCGCCTCATATTCCTTTAGGGTCTGGGAGTAGAAAGCCACTGGACGTTCCCCTTTTTCTTCATCATCCTTTTGGGTTAGGACAGTAGCAATACTAGACTTGCTACTGAAAGCATACATTATAAAGTCATTGGATTGATTTGGATTAACCAGCACCAGAGCTGTGGAAATAACTTCCTTGACCTTTTCAAAAGCTTCGCGAGCTTTGGTTGTCCACATGAATGTTTGATCTTTCTTTAGCATTAGGGTGATTAGCCTAATCATCCCCGCGAAATCAGGAATAAACTTGCTGAAAAAATTTACTTTGCCCAAGAAAGAATGAACACCTTTCTTATTTACCGGAAGGGGAAGTTCTTTGATAGCCTTTACTCATTCGAGGTCAATTGAAACACCTTCCCTAGACACATGTCCCAACAGCTTACTCTGTGGCACTCCGAATACACATTTCTTCAGGTTTAGGGAAACTCCAAACTCCTGGCACTTTTGAAAAACTAATTCCAAATGATCGAAATGATCATCCTTAGATTTAGAGAACACAGTAAGGTCATCCAAATAGATTAGAATAAAATTATTGATTAGTTCATTGAATGTGATGTCCATCGCCCATTGGAATGTTTCCCCTGCATTGGATAAACCAAAAGGAATTTTGGCATATGCAAATGTCCCCCACTTTGTGGTGAACGCAGTCTTGTACTGATCCTCTTCTTGAACTTGGATCTGATTGTAGCTAGAGAAACCATCCAACAGAGAAAACATTTCTGATCTTGCAACAGTTTGTAGGATTGACTCTATAGAAGGCAACAAATAGTGGTCTTTCAAAGATGCTTTGTTTAGGTCTCAAAAGTCCACACACAAGCAGATATCTCCATTCTTCTTTCAGACTGGGACCAAATTTGATACCCAAGTACTATGTTTGATTGGGAAGACAATGCATGACTCAATGAGATTAGTTAGCTCCTGTGCCATTAGGGCTTCAATTTTAGGGTTGACTAGCCTCTGTTTCTGTTGGATAGGTTTTGCACCTTTTGTTAGCTCAATAGTGTACTGAATGATGCTAGGATCATATCTCTCCAGGTCATCATAGGACCAGGCCACTACTCCATATTTTTCGCAGAAACTGATGAGCCTTTCCTTATCATGGTG
This sequence comes from Sequoia sempervirens, assembly GCA_007258455.2. Classification (NCBI taxonomy): domain Eukaryota; kingdom Viridiplantae; phylum Streptophyta; class Pinopsida; order Cupressales; family Cupressaceae; genus Sequoia; species Sequoia sempervirens. The sequence continues at coordinate 128,460,866 of VDFB02047397.1, forward strand.
TGGGACATTTTTTCCGACTCAGAGATTCCTACCATTGGAGACCTGAAGGTCCACATAATCACTTTTGTCCGCCACGAACTTCCACTTATCATTTCAGGCATCATCACAATCAAAAAAGTTTTCAAGAGTAACCAATCCTTTCAGGAGTTTATTAGATTTGAGCTACATAATTTTTCCTTCATAATCCTCGGTAATCTTTGGTTGAAGCTGATCGGCGAACTCCCCTAAGTGCTGGATAAACGAGGCGATGTGTTTGTTGCTTTTAAAGACCTACCAACTCTGATCATTGTCAGGGATCGCTGGTCGGACTAATACTCGTACTGAATGTTCGTTATGAAGTAGGTCAGAAACAAGATCAAATTGAGCACCAATCACAGCCATGCGATCTGCATCACTATTTTGTCTTTGGGGAACAGTCTAGATGTTGAAAGCTTCAAAACCATCAATCAGGTCCCAGACTTGGTGCCGATAGGATCTCATGAGGACATTCTTTGCTGTGGAAATTCCTCGGACCTAGTTAACTACCAGTTTAGAATCTCTGAACATAATTAATTGCTTAATGCCCATTCGTTTTGCAAGGCTTAAGCCCTGGACTAACCCTTCATATTCAGCCTCATTGTTTGAATAAGCGAAATGAAAGTGGAAAGACCTCAACAATTTTTTATTTTGTGGGGATATTAGATATACCCCTGCTCCAACACCTACTTTTCTTCTCGCTCCATCAAAGTACAGTGTCCATAGCTCATTTTCTTGGCTACCCATGTGCCCAATCTTGTAGCATGATAATTGCTGAAAGGATCATTGTTTATGTGTTCACTCAACAGAGCATCCTCTTTATCATTCTGATCTTCGCTCACCTTCTCTTCCTCTAGCAATTCAATGCAATACATTTCTTGCTTGGTGATAGAGGTATGCATGGCTTCAAAATTGATCAAGGCCTCATCCACCACATGTTCAGAATGTAGATCCTCCGATTCTATCTTCATTTTTGCGCCGTATTTGGTCCTAAGTATCAAATGTGACCAATCCAAGGACGGGTACCTGCCCACCTTTGAAGTAAATTCTCAGGATAGACAGATACCAAACATAGGAGGGACATCTATGATCACTGTGTCCTGCGGGACCGTGATACTAGGGCAAGCAAATAGAGTTAATGGAAGAGCCTTGATGACACCTACAGTCTCAACTTTATTTCCATCAAGCTGCATCACCCCTCTTTTCATAGGTTCGTAGCTGAGTCCTAGAGCTTCGGCTATCTGTTTAGGCATAACTATTGTACTAGTGCCAGAATCAATCATGGCATTGTGCAATAATTTCTTTCCGATAATGAGAGTTAAGAAGAAGGGTTGCGGTTTCAACCTACTTCTGTCCTCGACAGGGGATTCCTTTTCCTTGTCTGTAAGAACCTTAGCTGGTGGTATTTGATAAACCTCCTCTGTTATGGAAAATGACCCTGTTGGTGCTGGGTTGACCTCTTCTTGAAGTGCCTTCTATAATAGTGTCTTTTATTTTGGGATAGCCAGAATGTCCCATAAAGACACATTAGTGGATGATTTCTTCAATTTCTCTACCACATTAAAAGGTGACAAACTCAAATATTTCTGCTCCTTGGTTCTTGCTATAATAATTTTCTTTCATAGTTGAGAAGGTGAAGGGACAGTTGAAGCATTAGGAATCCAATCGGAAACGCCTTTGAGTTGCGGGCTGTCCGGATGTGAAACAACTAACTCACCGGTGAACCTCCTCTTTGAGTGTGTGTTATAGTCAGAATGCACTTGTGGTGTTTTGGATATGAATGCATCATTAGAAAACACCGTTTCTTCTTCCTCCATCCAAGAGAAAAGTGCATGATCAGGAGCAATATCCGATTCTTTCTCTAAAGACATTCCTTGCATCTACGCAGTAAGGACCGCACTCTCCATTTGTGGTGAGGCATATATATAACCTCCATTTTCCATTGGTGTGCCTTGGCTGCGTTGCTTTGCCACCTTCTATTGTAGGTTGCCACACGGACAGTTCCGGGGCATATGCGCATCGTTGTAGGGGAAACACCATGGATTGATATCATCAATAAGATTGTTCTGTCCTATGGTTAATTCCCTACTCGAGCTTAACGATGCACTTGTCAGCGGAGTAGGCACCGACACCATTTGGTTTGTCGTCGAGGCTGGTGGATTATTTAAAGTTGCACCCTGATATTGATTTTGCTAATAAGAAGACTGCCCACCTTGATAGTTTTGTTATGCAGGCTTCAGAGGCGTTGCTTGGTTTCACTTAAGAGTGGTTATATCATTTTCCATGGTTCGCAACATCTCTTTGAGGTCGCTTATTTCATCCTTGGAAGAACCTGATGTAGAAGTCACATTTTTAGGGGCGGCCGCATATGTGTACATTGACTGGGGAGTTGCGAGCGCACTAGTTGACAAGACCTCTTGCGCGGAGATCAATATTTTAGGAAATATCGACATAATAGGTCGAGGAAGAAATTTTCCGCAATCTATCAAATGATTCTCGGCTTTGATAGTGGTACCATAAGCATCTGGCAGAGTAGCTCCTCCCAAAGACTTGATCATCATAGAAATGTCAGAATTGATGGAATTTAGATAAAATATAAGTGCCAACTCAGGAGTCAGGCGTATAGTAACAGGGATCCTCTTTCAATTTGCGTGAAATCAGGCATTAAAGTCCATCAGAGCCTCCTGGGGGGATCGTCTTATGACAGATAGTTGATAATATAATGAGGAACGATCTTCGTCATTCGAGAACCTCTCATAGAATAGATCCTCGAGCTCATCCCAGGTGCGAATTGAATTAGGAGTCATTGTTCGATACCAATCTAGAGCCTTTCCTTTGAAAGATGCGGCGAGGAGCCTCAGGGCTACATTTTGTGCTGTAATACCATGTACCAGACATACATCCGCCACATCCTGCAAATGTTCTACGAGTGTCCTTGAGTTGTCTCTGGTAAATTTGGGAATAGCTTTCATGGCCGAAACCGGGATAGCGCCCCAGACAACAGGCGCTACCGGGGCTACCAGAGGACTTCCGACATCCCATGCTATGTAGTTTCTGTTGGCGGCCGACAACATTGTGAGAGGCAACGGAAGTGGGAATGAAACGGTTACCATCTGATTTGTGACCTAGACTGTCCCTAGAGGGGGTACTAGTAAACTAGAATTGCCTACGGTTTGGGATCTAGTTATAGGCCGATGGCTCATACGCCCTTCTAAAATGAAATTTCATTAAGCTCAGTCCCACCAAGCGTGCCAGAAAAAGAACAAACTATTGATGCCAAAATTTGACGAGGTAATAGAGTCTTATGGGAAACTCAATTTAAGGGGGACCTTTTACGCTAAACTGAGTAATCTTCGGATTTTAGAGAAGTCGGCTTCTTCTATAATGGGGTTTGGAAAGGGAAAAGGAAACGGATATAATAAAACAAAGTCTAACCTAAGGAAATTCACCAAGATTTGATGATAGGCACGATAAATCATAGATTTAAGGGCCTGAATGGTGTTGTGTTCCAAAACATCAGATACTTAAGGTTATAGCATAGACAACTCATTTATTGACATAAAATAATGTTGCATACATTTTTACTGCCAAGAAGAGTCATTAGACATGATCTAGGTAAGCAAACTTGCATTCAATGTATATAGAAGTTCTCGAATGAATTGTCAAGACAATAAAAAGCACAGTTTACAGTTTGATCAAATAGTATGAAAAAATAGAAAGGCCGAACAATTGGCACAGTCTAAAAGTTTTGCAATTTAAATAAAACAGCAAGAAAGGCCTAGCATTTTTACTAAAACTAGCTTGTTTTCCCCATTTCTGGACCCTTTCTCATCAATCAGAGAAAGCATATATAGCAGGAAAAACCCCCCACCGCTTTGGAGAGCAATAACAGAAAAGATCCTGCAATCTTCTGCAATGATGCCTGAATCAGAATATTCCCAAGGCTGTTACAACAGAACTGAGCTGAAACACAACATCTAGTCATCCCGGGCACAGGTGCATCCTCTGCAATGATGGCGGTGGTCCTGATTAGACAAGTGTCATCTATTGGTGCGAATGATTATGATAAGCAACGGCCAATAGCTTTATTTGGTTCATCTGATTCATCGCCTGCTTAACAGATCTGCTGCTTAGGCACATGGCAGCCTTTCGTTGCCCGCATGAACCTTTCTCCCATCGCTGCAGAGGATTTTCAAAAATGCAACACGTGTCAAATGGGCCGAGTACCTTATCACAACGGAGAGAACGTTCATCAGCTGAGTGTAAAAGACGTGTGGCAGCATTTTGCTGCCCGCGGTTGCTATTTCATCCCCGCGTTGAAAGATTTGTGAACAGTTGACAAGTGGCAAGAGTCGACTGCAGCTAGAAACTATGTGGCCTACTAGCACATTTTAGGAACGAGGGCTTCGTGGCAGCATCTCGCAGCCTGATGAGGCGTCAAGGAAACAAGAAACAAAAGCATCCCGCGGCCGCGACACGTGGAAGCACAGCGGAGTTTCCCATGATCCGAAATGAATGTCGATACCCGAAGTTGTGAAGAGTAGACGCGCGGAGCAGAAGATCAAAACTTTGATAAAAAGCCGAGCAGACTTGGCGATGCATGGGCTGGCGCACACACAAGACAAAAAATAAACCCAAAGGGAGCTGGTCAAATATTTATTTAACAGTTCATTTTTGGCCCTGTAGGCTCTTCATTGTAAAGGGTACAACACCTTGTAAATGTTGCTTAACTTATCAAAAACAAAATTACTAGCTCTTGAATCAATCATACAATTATGTACAAGATGTTTACCAAAAATTAAGGAGATATAGAAAGGAGGTGGCTAACTAGTTCTTCTTTCCTTGTCTTTCTTTGGCTAACATAAGCTAATAGGGACAACTATTGTAACATATGTAAAAGCATCATTGTACTAAGTGATATTACTTCTTACAACAAATGTCTATGTGCTAGAATTGATATTGTCTCCCACATAGTCATATTTAAGTAGCCTTTTTCATTTTATTAACAATATTGAAATATTAATGACCAACCTTTGACTGATTGTTTGTGAAAACATCTTCATTTAATTGGTGGTTGATTGTAGGTTAATTTTTGAACTAATACTCCATCTTAGAAGTATGAATTGCTTATAGCTCAAAGGGATTTTAGTTGTAGTCCCCCTTGTGGCCCCTTGGGGGACTAAGAGGTAGATTCTTGGGTAAAAGCACAAAGTTGTGTCACACTTTTGGCCAAATAAATAGTTCTAAGAGAAAAAAAAATTGGCTGAAAAAGTTTTGGCCAAATAGGTTTCGACTGAAACCATGTGGCCTGTACGTGGCACATAGGGTTTCAACCGAATCCAAAAAAAAAAAAATCCCTTTCCCACTTTGAAATTGGATTATTTTATGTGTGGGGTTTCTATAGAAAGGGTTTTAGTTGAAACCCTTTCTACCAAAACTGTCTATGTGGCATCCTAGTTGGCAACCAACTTAGCTTTTTTCATAATTTTTTGAAACTTTCAACTTCAACTAAGTATTTCTTTAGTCAGAATGATGTGTTTAAAAAAAAGAAAAAATACCCTTTTGTAGAGCTCAGAGTGGTGAATCCGAATATGTAAAATTTTTAATATTTTGATTAATTTCAATATATTTTATTTTTAAAATAATGCAAGTAGGTTGTTAAAGTTCAAAAAGAGGTTGACTAGAAATTTTTAAAAATAGTAAAACATATTAATTTTTTTTTTTAAAATATATGATGCACTAGAGGAGAGAGTCCTCTTCAAAAGGGTATAATTTGTTTTTTGAAAATGTTAAAAAAAAAATACAATAGTTGACATCCCATGAAAACTATCAAATTCTAACAAGTTTGAATTTAAAATGTTATTACGAGAAAAATATACATCAAAATTTGATTTTTTTTTTGTATGCACTAGATATTGAAGTTACCTATTTGGAGAAAAAAAAAGGGGAAAAATGAAGTTTTTTACAATTTGTTTCTTGACGTCCTGTGAATGCCACTTTTTTCTAAATTTTTTAGCATTCCAAATTCTGTTCTTAAATTGATAAAAAATTAATGAAAACAGTTTTAAAAAATCTAAAAAATTACAGGAATAAACTTCATCAAAATTTATACATTTCATTAGTTTACATCATTTTGAAATTCAAAACATAAAGACCACTTTTATGTGGTCGAAGTTTTTTTTTTTTGCTATTGGCTGATTCCTTTATAAAGTTTGACACAAGTTTGTAATTTTTCCCTCTTGACCACCTAGAGAAGGCGACTCAACCTCTAATGCTCTTTCCTTAGACCTGGTATTATGTGCCACTAAATTGATGTCCTTTCTTAATGCTTCAATGTGGTTGATACCACAAAAATTATTTTCATGCCAATCATTATGGTGGATTCATCTTGTATTTGTTCTTTCCTTAGTATCCCTTCTTGACATGATTCAACTTGTTTTGGAAGTGCTGATACACTTTGAACCATTAAATATTGGTTGATAACTCCATTTTGGCATGAATTTTGGTTATGGAGTTGATTGCATGTATACCACCATTCATGGTCCTAAACTAGATTTTTTTTGCGCTAGAACAATAACTTTGGAAGAACTAGAAAAAAATGGGTTTAATGTGTTCAAAGGCCTGGCATAGCTTAACTGACGTTGTCCTTGAGTATTTCCTTGATAAGGGTTCTTATAGGGTTGGTAAGCTTGATTAAAAGGCTCATAAGATCTATTATTCTAGACTTTTTGCCTCTTTAAAGCTATAATTGACTACCAAAGCTCTGTAAAAAGGTTTTTACTTCATATAATTCATTGAAGGGAGTACCAAAAGGGGTTAAGTGAGGAAGACCCAAATCAGTCATCTAAAGTGATTGATTCAATTTACTTTATATTTGTTAATTAGAGAATCAAGACTACTTATAACAAGTAATTCATTCACATATAATACATTTATAGTAATCTAACCATTTTTAATAAGTAATTGTTAGGCTAACATATATAGAAATCACATGTTTCAAAGAAACTTATGATCTTTTTGTTTAAGTTCTAGGACCTTTGTTTAAGATCATACCAATAATTAGACACCTCATCATAGAGTGAAGTTTCTTGTGACTAACCTTGCACTATATATGTTGATTCCACTATGTGAGTTATATTTCATTTATATAACTAGTTACAATAAATTTTTTAAAGATGGGGGTTTCAAGATCTCAAATCTTAATTTATAATGTCATACTCTAATTATATCCTCACACTTTTTATTTTCTTCAAAAATTGAGTGTCACTTTCATAGAACATTAGTAGGGAATAATATATGGTGAATCCAAATCCTCTATGTTGTATTTTTAGATTGATTACTATTTTACAAATTTTGATAAGTTCAAGGGACAGTACTTACATTTTTCCTAGTGATATTCATCATCTTTGGAACTATCAAAAATATAACTAAATTACCTTTGTATTTTTTAATTTCATTTGCTTCAAAATTTTGTTTCACTTTCATAGAACATTAATAGGGCATGGTATATATGTTGACTCTTGATCCTCTATGTTGTCTTTTTAGTTTGATTACTATTCCAAGGTCTATTATAAATAGATTCTTCCTCTCCAATTCATCAAATTGCCATTTTTATTTTTTAAATTTTGTGTGAAGGGTGTGAAAAAAACACAAAATATCCATAAATCTTGTAAATCTTGAACTAAGATAAGCCCAAGGGACAATAATTACATTTTCCTAGTCACATGAACATCATCTTTGAAACTATCAAAATATGGCTAAATGAATTTTGTATTTATTAATCGTATTTGTGACTCATTAAATTCTCTTTGTAAAAAGTATACAAATTAGAATGTATTTAATAATTTCTCCCACAAGAATAATATTATCATGCCCAAAGTGGAGATCTTAATATGAAATACCATCCTATACACTAGAATGTGCCACATAATAGTTCAAGGTCTACCAAATTTTCAAGAAAATGATTTCTTATAAATATGTATATTTATTTTAAAAGAAAATGTAAGAGTTTTTTAAACAATAGAAAAACATGCTTAAGGAATTTCCCTTTCTAATTTCCTCTAAAATAAAGTTTAGCACACTTTTACACCAAATCCAATATATCACAAGAGCACTTGTTTGTGTATTGGTATTAGGACTTGAATAATATTTGATATCTCATGGATACTAACTTTCATGTATTCCAAGAAATATTTTATGTTTTACATAACACATTTATAAAGAGATGTAAATTTAGGCAAGATATGATATGTATATTAGATCTTACACAATAGTGCTCAAATTACAAATTAATTTTTAATATAAATCATGTGTCCTAGTACACTTCTTCTTAGGACCTCTTCATTTAGAAATGAATTATTTAATTTCAATTTTAATATAATTTTATTTTTTACTTTCATTATACTTTTGATTTTAAATTCAGTTATTATTTTAAGTCTAGTTGTGATTTTGATTAGGTTCTTTCCTTATTTTATTGCTTCTAGCATTCTTGCTATTGAAGTTTTTCTTATTATCTCTATTTGAGTAAGAATATTTGTTTTGTGTGACAAAAATGTCACATTATTACAATTTCCAAAAAGCTTATACTTTTCAAGAATATATCTTATTTTCATAGTTTGTAGGGTGATTTTTTTCTCTTATCACCCTTAAAACATTTGAATGATGTTTTCTTTTGAATCAAAATTTGACAACACCTATTCTTCTTGAATAGAAACTTAAAAGATGGTTGTAAGATTATGTATGACTAGATTCATTTTCATACTTTCAATTCAAGAAAAATATAAAAAAATTAAATTTCTCATGGATATTCATTTGAATAATGAAGAATTATAGTTTATCTTCAACAAGTTTGCTATTATTATTATCTAATAAAGATTTAATATTTTTCACATTGGTTAAATAATTTATATTGTTTCATCTACCTTCATTAGAGTAGTAAGAAATTCAAGTATTAATTTAATATTTTTTAATATTTTCAATCCTCGTGCATTATTATAAGGTTTTTCAAATCTTCATGATGTTAGTTCTTTAATTTGCATTGTTTAGTGCAACAAAAAATACAATAGATATATAATATAATTTCTTTTCAAAATAGAAGGGGAAACTCCATATAAAATAAAACTTAACCTGCTATGAACAATATATACTTACAATTTATAAACTTTACATTGTTTTCGAGAATGGTTTCACATTTATGCTAATAAATATTAAATATATATTTTTGGGTTTTCTTAGTATAAATGTTCAAATGCTCTTTCAACACAAGGCAAATGATTTCATGCTTATTTTTGGTGTTAGAGATAGTATTAGGGTTAGGGTTAGGGTTAAGATTATGATTTATGGTTAGGGTTTGAGACGATTAATTTAATATTTTTGCATAGAAATAAAATTGATTTATTTACTCAAAATAGAAAAGGGTTAGGGTTAGGGTTAGGTTAGGGTTAGGGTTAGGGTAAGGGCTAGGGATAGGGTTAGGGTGTGAGTTAGGGTTAGGGTTAGGTTGGATTTATGATATTATGGTTTAGGGTTTAGGGTTAAGGTTAGATGTAGGCTTAGGTTTTAGTGTTAGTGTTAGGGTTAGGGGTTTTGGAATTGGATTACGATTATGGTTTATGATGTAGGGATTAGAGTTAGAGTTCAATTAGTGTTCAATAAGGGTTAAAGTTAGGGTTAATGTTTAATTAAGATTAGGGTTATGGTTCTACAATAAAACATTAGGTTAGAGTTAGGGTTAGGGTTCTACAATAAAGCTTAGGGTTAGGATTAGAGTTAGGGTCAAAGTTAAAATTAGGTTAAGGTTAGGGTTCAATTAGGGTTAGAGTTAATATCAAAGTTCAATTAGGGTTATGGTTAGGATTAGGGTTAGGGTTAGGATGAGAATTAGTGTTTATATAGAATTAGGGTTTGGGTTAAATAAGGTTTAAAAAAGTGGTTAGGGTTCAAATACAAATAGGGTTAGTGTTCAATTAGTTTTAAAATGGAAATGGTTAGGGATATGTTTCATGTTGGACTAAATACTTGCACTATTTAGTTAAATACAACTACTAAACAAATAACATACACATAAGGATTAAATGACACCAAACATTATAAGCTAAATACAACTATTGCATTCAAAGCTACAAGAGGTTCACTTGATACCTATTGCAATACAATAGTTTTAGTAATTGTTAAATGATATTTAACTCATAAAGGTTCACTAACATATAATATATCAAACTTCAATATTAATTTAGAAGCAAAGTAGATATATTAAATCCCATTGAATAAATAATGAACTTAAGATTGATAATAATCACTAAACACTTGACAAATAACAACTCCAAAAATATGTAGGTGTGAGAATAATTGTTGATCCAATTAAGTGCAATAAGACACTTATTTATATTGTTTACAAAGATGAATGAAAATAAATAAATAAAATTAATTACACTTTTATCCTAACTATAACTACTTGTATGATCAAAAAGTTCTATTACAAATTATCTAGTTCACTAATTCTAATGTGATTGTCAATTAATTGATGATAAAATATTACAATTATCCCTTAAAAGCTCTTATCTCTCTCATGATGATAGAACTAAAAATAGACTTCTTGAAGGTATCTTTGGATGATTCTAATTTAACCATACTTTCCTTTGTTCCAACAAGGTTTTCCAAACCATTTGATTAAACTCTAGAAGTTTAATTATTATATGACCCTTGGTGACTCAAATCTAAAATACTTGGATGAAGCTTTGAAAATTAACTTTGATGCTTTCATTGTTCAAATTATTATTTCTTAGATTTTATGTATTCTTTTGAATTGTTTCAAATCACACTCAATGGTCCATCTTTATAAAAAGGAGAGTACATACATAGTCTTAAAAAGAGCCATGGGTGGAAGTGACTAGAGGATCATAGAATGTGTGAAAAATATGAGTGAGAGGGGTTGAAGAAAGATAATACAATTAAAGAAAATGAATAAAATTAATAAAAAATAAACAATGAATAAATTAGTGTGAGTGTATTTGGGTATGTATATATAAGGTAAACATGTATTAGTGCAAAAGGACAAATAAATGTGTATATACAATCAAATGTATATATTTATATGTGTGTGTATAGGGATATTTAAATATATGTTATTATAATGGAGTGAGTGTGTGTGTGTGTGTCTTTGTACATGTTTGTATAAAACATTGTATGATCATGCCAAAATATATATGATATGTATGTGTATCTATACACTCATATATAGACACACATACACATGATATACATTTTGGCATAATTATAGAAGGTTTTATATAGACATGTCGAGACATACACTCCATTACAATAAAATATATTTAAATATCCCTATACATGTACATACAAATATATACATTTGATTGGATATATACACATAAATATTCATCCTTTTGCACTCATCCATATTTACCTTATATATACATACCCAAATTTACTCACTTATTCATTGGTATATATACATGTGTATAACTACATATATATCTAATCAAATATACATAGGTATGGATTTTATAGAGATATGTAAAGGTATGTTATTATAGTGGAGTGTCTCTCTCTACATGCCTATATAGAACCTTATGTGTATATATCTATATATCATGTGTACATGTATGCATCTATGCATGAATATTTTTACTTGCCTCAAAGTTATAGGGATTTTTTTTACTTTTCTTTATCCTATCTTGCAAGGTCCGATTAAAGGTGAGTTTCATACTTAAATGTATTAAATGTAATACATTAGAAAAATTGGCAATTAACTAGCATTGTAAGTTATAGGTAAAAGGTTTGAATCTCATTAAGGGGGATGATTTTTGGCCTTGATTCAATTAACAAGGAATTTATATAGATAATTGGTGGGTGAATTTCTATGTCAACCTTGCCAAGGCATTTGAATGTATGACATCAAAAGTTCAAAATATCCTAGTTACATACTTATGCATCATGATTTTTGTGGCCTATATCCTAAAATTTTATTGTTGAAGACTTTTATGCAAAACCCATATAAATTTTGCTACTCAATATGGGACCACAAGTTTATGCTAATACCTCTTCAATTGAGTGCTAAGGACTAAGGGGTATGTGTTCTATCCAAGTTGTTGAAGAAAACTCTTGGCCTTGTCCCTTATAGTGCTGGCACATTGCATTCATCAATACTTGATCCTTGGTGGTCTCATTTAGAACCATTCAACTTCACTAGTAGACCAAGGGGCCTTTGACACCTTTAAAAATTCACTTTTTTTAGTTGAAAATATTGGTGCAAACATTTGTTTTAATGTTTTATTGACTTTGTAGTTTTGTTGGTGACATTAATTATTTATTTTGGAGTCTCCTTATTGTATTTTTGGAAAACAATTTTTGTAACACATGTTTTTCTCATTGGAATTTGAAACCCCATTAATTTTATTTTACTTTAAAGACAAATTGTACATGTGAGCATGCATGTATGTATGTATGCATACATGTGTGTATGCATGCATATATGTATACATGCATGTATATATGTATGTATGTATGTATGTATGTATGTATGTATGTATGTATGTATGTATGTATGTATGTATGCATGTATGTATGCGTGAATGTATACGCATATCTATATATAATTTTCCTCATGTTTGTATGGATAGCATGATTAAGGTTTATTTCTAAACATTGATTCATGTCCTAGAGTGATAAGTTATACGGTGTTGTAAACATCTTTTGTTTATGGTCTAAGGAAAACACCCACTAAACATTTTTTGTTGCCAATATTTTTTGGTAGAACCTAACTTGGGTGTGTGCAATAATGTGAAAACTCTCTCTTTTGTTTGTGGTTTTGTCACGCTCTTGTTCTTATTATTGCCACAAACATGTCATCTTTTTATTCCAACAATGTATTATACTCATAAATCAATGTAAGCATAAAAAAAGAGGTATAATTAATAACTAAACACTAGCTTCGATATAAACCTTCTTTTATGCAATATTGTAGCTAATAAATGTTGTGAAAGGAAATAAATAGGTTACAAACTCAATTATAATGGGGTAGCAAGACAATCAATAGTTTGTCTATTGGTAATACTAATGTATCCTCTTCTAGCACATAACAAATACCTAACTTCAACATAGAAAAAACAACAAGAACACAAATGTGATTCAAAAACAAGTGTTGTGTATTGCATGTCCAAACATTTCATGTCAAATATTGTATCACAAAACAAAAGTATAGTGTTTCAATTTCTATTGTGTTGAAATCAATCTCACAAAAAAAGAAACCCATGTCCAAGACAAATTAAAAATATTGTCCTAGTTATAGTCTAGTTTTAACATTTTATCTTACTCTATTACTCCTTAGTCCAAACCTATTGTTCATGATTTTGAGTCCTAGAAAACTAATTGGGGAAGACATGGACTTGAATTTAAGTTTTTGTAGGGTCTTACTTTCCAAATTATTTAAAACCCATCCATTTTGTGTTCGGTACTCTTCATTCATGTCAAGTTGAACCTTCACTTGTGTTAGTGACGTCCAACTATCTACATTGTCTATAGATCAAGATAAGTTGTATTCCCATCATACTCATCACATATACTAGTCAATTCGCTATTTTGACCTAAATTTGTGTTTATTTTGTGGTCAACATAAACATGCTTCTTCCCATTTTTTTATAAGAATGAGTTGACCGATGTTATGATGCCAATCTCATATTTGCACCTACTAGTAGGGATGATCCTATTACTATGGATTTTATAGGAGTGACACATGCTAGAGCTTTGTCTAGATATTTATGTCCTAGATGTTGTGGTTTGTGTTCCTAAGTTTGATAGAAGACATGGTCTTCTACATGATCTTTCCTTTTGAGATTGGACATGTTGTTGTGTGTCTTGATTTAGTGTGTAGGAATCTAATGAGCAAGATTACTACTCTTTCTTATTCTAGTTTGACATTATGAGTTAGACAATGCAAGTTAAACACTTGATATAGATATGTGCGATCATATTTCAAAGTGTGTATGTTTGAGGTTGGTGATTTGTACATGGCTTTGTGATAATTGATTATATGATCTTTTTGTGTGTGTAGTTGTTAAGTTGAAAACCTAAAAGCATGACTTAGTGGAGACAAATGAGGAAAACCTTCAAGGGTGCAATTGTGATCACTACTCTTTTAGCAATGTCTTTTGACACTTTCCATTTAAGGGTCCATATGTTGTTTTCTATTCTTTCCTCCACTAGAGGGGTGTTCACTTTTGCATCTCTCATTTGTGAAGAAAAAATTGTGCGTTGTGATTTAATTTGAGTGGAAACTTCAAAGCAATGATATGGTAAGGATTTGATGCTATTGAAGACTTGTGTTCTCATTAGAGATGTATTGTGATGTAGATCAACTTTGGATGCTACTTGTGTGCTTTATAATGCATATTTTTTAAATTTGTAGATTAGATGATATTACAAATTGATTGTATTGTACTGATTGCAAATTCTAATTGTGTGTGTGCTTGAGTTGCTTTGTTGTGAGTGGCTAAGTTGCATTTGATGATGGTGTTACATATTGTTGATGGTGCCTTGTTATGTATTTAGTAGATGATACGTTGTGATTACTTGATTGCATGATTTAAGAGTGTTGTTCCATTCATGTGATTGTCAATTGTTGGTTAGAGTTTGAAAATGTCTCGATTGGTGTACTTATTAAATTGGTGCATTCAAAAGCTGGATTGTGGATGCCTTGTAACACCCTAAATTGCGGTGCTTAGATTCTTGTTAGTGATAATGACACTCATCTTGCACTTGATGCATGTGACACTTGTACCAAACGATTTATTATAAATTTTGATTGGTGGATAGTGGGTGTGCCCTTATTCCTCCCAAATGTGAATCTATTTGATTTGATTGCAACCATCTTTGTACTTGATGAGTGCGTGTGGCTACCTTGATCAATAGTGTTGTAGTTGATGTTGTTGCTTGATAGTTTGTTTTGATGTCAACAAGTGGACTAACACATATTTTCAAGTAATTTTGAATTAACAATTTAGAGCTGTTCTAGAGTGATTAGTTGGAGATTACTCATATGGTCCACTTGTGGATTGGCCATTTTTTATGTAGAGGTTGGATCTGAAGATTGTTCATTTTGGTATATTTTAAACTTGCTTCAAAACTTGTGATGGAATAACATTAGAGACAATGAGAGTTGAGGACTATAATTGTGCATTACCACCATTCATTGCTCACATCCATTGTAACTTTTGCAAATGAGAATAGCCTATAGATGTAGGAGATGGTACCTTCTGTTGGAATATGGTTTTGAGAGATGGTTTTTGGATTCTAGTGTTGTCATTGATGGCAATTGAAGTCATCCCTATGGTCCGCAGATATGCATTCAGTCACACCGACAGGTAAAGTGAAAATGTGTATATTACCGACAAAATACTTGAGGAACAGGGTATTCGATTAGATAGCTTCACTGGATCATTGTTTGGTGTTGTGGATCGCTGAAATCGCTTGTCGAGCACATGGATTATCTTACCATTGAATTTTGTGGTGTTGTATTTGTTACTATACGAGTTTGGAGGTCCGGTAGGACATTTTTTGTCTATTTGCTTGATAGAGTTGACTCAGTGTAAGTGGTGCATTGTGGATGTATAAAGTAAACTTATCTAAGTTGTTTTCAAATTCAAATGTTTAATTATTGGTCCTAGCTATTGTCTAGCCAAATTTTTTAGATACACATAAAAATTGTTCATGATTTGGGCCAACAAGTTGCAAATATTATTAAGTTTTGTTGAGCCGACTTGTGGCGATTAAATCCTTAGTCACGGATATATTTAGATGATCAGATATATCATTGTAAGAAATGAAGAAGGTGTGTATGTTGTGAATGTCTAAGGAGTATTTGAGTGATATCATGCACAGTTTCACTTTCGCATAATGATTTTGTGTGCGAACTTGAGCAGAACAGGGCAGAAGTTCGGCATCAGTCATCAAGACAGAAGTTCGTCATCAGAGCTTAACCGAAATTGCAATCAAGCATTGGTAGATGCTATACACTCAGTTCATTCTCTTTTGGATTTATTCCAAACTATTGTAAGGGCAGTGAGTCCATCTTTGAGTAGTGAGCTCTAGGTAGTGAGCCTGAATGCAAGTGCATTCCCATTTTGTAATATTTCTTTTGAGTATACTCAAAACTTATTGTGGATTGGCCATCCACCGTGGTTTTTCCCTAAAGGGTTTCCACGTAAAAATCCTTGTGTTATGGTTGTGTGGTTTCTTGCTTTCAGTTCCTACATATTTATTTTAATTAAATGTTTTAAGTGGATTAAAGATCATAATAAAAGGATTAATTTTTGCAGAACACTGATTCACCCCCCCCTCTCAGTGTTGCTTGTTTCCAACAATTGGTATCAAAGCAGGTTCCTCGAAAGAAGTCTAATAGCTTGGGGAGATCTTGGAAAGTGTTCTCAATGGATACAAGCAGTCTTCAACAACAACTCATGGTGGCCTTGGATGATCTTGACCAGTCAAGATTTGAGATCCGGAAGCTGCAAGAAAATCTTGAAAATGCAGAAAAATTCATCTAGTCATTGAAAGACAAGATCAATGAATCAAGGGAGAAAAGAAAAGAATTATTTGGTCAGCTCAAGCAGAAGAGAAAATCTAGTGAAGATGAACTAAGTCAAGCCCTGAAAGAGAAAACAAAAGAATGTGAAAAGTTTTCCCAAGAGAATGTTGCTTTGAAGCGTGAGACAAAATCCATCATGATCAAGGTGACCAAGGAGTTTGAGGAAAAAAAGAAGAATGAAGAAAAGCTTGCACAACCTTTAAAAGAAAAGTCTGAACAATGCAGTCAACTAGAAAATGAATTGGAACAATCCAAGAACAATGAAGCGGAGCTTGAAAAACAACTTGATGATCCCAGAGATGAACTTGCTACTGCAAATGAGTTCAAGGAGAAATTCAAAGAAAGCTCAACCAAACTTGATGAATTAATCAAGGGACAAAGAACTAATGGTGACATACAAGGTCTTGGATATGAAGAAGGAGAAAGCTCCGGATCTAGACAAAGAAGCTCTAGACAGAGGACTTCAGGACAAGGAAAATTCAGACAAGGAAACTAGATGAATGGACCCAGAAGGAAGCTGGTAAGGCAACCTAATGCTCAAAGATTTAATGGTTATTGCTATACTTGCAAAAAAATTGGTCATATGGCTTCTCAGTGTAGGAGCAGGGTGAACACAAGTAGACCATCATTCTTAGGTCAATGCTTTAATTGTTACAAGTATGGTCATAAGTCAAGTGAATGTAGAATTATGATGCATAGCCCTCATAGAGATGTTAGATGCTATGCATGCAATAGATTTTGACATATTGCTAACCAATATAGATCAAGACAAAATTAGTGGAACGGTTGGCCGAGACAGAGAAGTGTTGTGTGCTACAGCTGCAACAAATTTGGTCACACTTCTAGATTTTGTTGGAACAAAAGAGGTTTGTTAAGACAAAACATGCAATCGGATGTTAAGGGAAAAGGGAAAATCACTACTGATGAGATCAAGAAGCAGATGCAAAAGAAATGGGTGAAGAAGAATCCCTCTGGAGAAGGAAATGGATCGACACCAAAAGTCACTTTTGGTAATACCTC
Organism: Sequoia sempervirens; assembly: GCA_007258455.2. Taxonomy (NCBI): domain Eukaryota; kingdom Viridiplantae; phylum Streptophyta; class Pinopsida; order Cupressales; family Cupressaceae; genus Sequoia; species Sequoia sempervirens. The sequence continues at coordinate 128,478,501 of VDFB02047397.1, forward strand.
TGGAAATTAATTTTAGGTCTCTGCCTTAGGGGGAGTTGTCAAGAAAATTTACTAAACCCCTTACAAGTGATTGATACTGGAATTCAGATGATTCCAGTAGGAAATTGGATATTCTTCAAACATTGTAAAATGAATCTAAGGCATCAATGGAGAATATTGTATATCCGCACAAGAATTATCTACCCCGGATCATAAAAGACAGAAAACCGGTTGAATTAGGGCAAGGGCATTTATTGCAAAAGTAAGGAGTTAGGTTCGATGACAATAAAAGAATGGTTTTCACTTTCATTTGTCACATTGCATTCAGACGAAAGGAGTTTGGAGTGCTATAAGGTGATCTTTTCCAAATTAAGAAGGGATCCAAGCAAAGAGGAGAATCTGTGATCAGTTTCCGTTTTGTCTCCGAAAGGTATTTATTGCAAAACCTATGAATTTTTCTGCTCACAATTATGTCTACCCCTTTTATAGTTGAAGTCAAGGATAGGCCGTGTCCAAAGTTCAAATGGAATCCATATAAGTCTATAGACACAAAACCCATAGGTGCATTTTCATCGGTATCGTATAGAGTTTTGCATATTGAAGATATTAGGGCATATGTGCACGCTAATATTGAGGATTTGGGTAGTTCACAACTATTGGAATTGTATTCTAATCACATAGTTCAAGAGGATTTCTCTATGAAACCTGAATTCAAAACCCTAGTAGACAAGAAATTTGTGCAATTCGCGAAGTTTCCTATATTTGAGGAGGATGAGTGGGTTCGATACATACTGAGCCATGTGCATGATGAATTCATGTGGTTGGAAGCGCCATTCAAAATTACCAAGGAAGCTATTTGTGCAGTTACAGGCTTAAATTCCTCCAGTAGACTTCTAGTATTGAAGTCAGTAAAGAATGATGAGGTTACTAAAGCAATTGGCTCGCATTGGGACAAAAGGGCAATGACTATAGATCATATTGCCAAGGTTGATGTAAAATTTGCATCTATGGTCATAGGGTACAAGATTTACCACTCGAGTTGGGAAAATTCTATATCCGGCACTGCCATCTATACAACATATCAAATGATCAAACAAAATGCAAATTACGATCTATGTGAATTACTCAGAGGCCAACTATTGGAGAACCTAAAGAAGATCAAGAAGGACAAGAAGAATGTATTCTAGTTCGGAAACTTGTTAATTTGCTTGTATTTCTACTTCTCAGGTGAGGTACCAGGAATTGGTAAAGCCCAATGGCGAAATGATATTCCGGTAGCCGTTCAAATCTGGGATATGCTATGTAGTCTTGGTGATTGGAAGACCTGCAACACAATCCTGTGGGGTTATTTTAAAAGCTTTCCAAATCAGATGCATGTCAGAGAGAGAATTCATGAAGCCTTAGTGGAACAGTATAAAGACTCTATATGCTTCATGGTAGACATTAACCAATGTCACATGGAAGCAGCTGATCCTAGAACAATTTGGATCATGCCTATGGGCTATGAAGTGGATGAAAAAATTCTAAGGATGTATGTAGAACATCTACTAAATTCACCACTGAATCCTAATGAAGAAAGGTTTAGCACCTATGTAGAGAAAAGCCTACAAGTTCATTCAGAATTGAGGAAGCTAGTGTCAATTAGTAAGGTAAGAAAGGAGATAGAATCCTTTGCAGAGAGAATGGGTCTTCTAGTTGAAAAACTGAAAGAAATAAGGAGACAAAGAGATGAAACTGAAGTAGCCAAAAAGAAGGAAAAGACAACATCAGCTGATCCGGGAACATCTTTTGCTAGAACAACTAGGATTTCCCCTGCAACACATCCAAATCAGGCCGAAGCCTTCGGAAGAAGGAAGAAGAACAAAAGCTCAAGAACTTACAAAGCTACATCCATAGATGAAGAGGAAAAGATAGACTCAGAAGAAATAGTAAGAGAGTTAAAGGCTACTGGGACTCATGCTGTCAAACTTAACAAGAGAAAGCCTTCTGACAAAAGTGAAGAAGCCCAGAAGAAGTCCAAAGTTGACAAGCCCAATATGTCTGTAGAGGAAGTTGAAAATGCAACAGTAGAAGACGGAAATCTCATGCCACTCTGTGACCTATATGAGAGTTTTGATGAATCCGGTAAGAAGATTCTTGAAGAAGTTGTAGTCAAGAACTTAAATTTTTTCAATAAAACTCTAGTTGAAATCATGTTTGGCTTGCCTACAAGCCTATATAATGCTTTGGAATCAAGGAGAGTGAGTTCTAGAACTGAGGAAGAAAACTTGAGGAAAAGAGTTCTTGTTGACTTGTGCTTGGAAATGGGAATTGAAGAAATGGATTTACTTCTTCAAAGAGCTAAAAATGATTTAAGAAGCAAGTAAAAAATAAACAAACTCATGATTGGTGACATTGATGCTGTTATTAGTGAGACTAAGACAATTTTGGAAGAGTTCTTGTCAAAGAAAAAGGTAAATATTGAGAAAATCAATACTGAACATGTTGAAGGTCATGAGGAAGTGAATGTGGAGGTGAATAAGTCAGAAGAAGGAAATGAAAATGAGAACATAAATGCATATAATCCTTCAGTTTTTGAGGATATTCCAACTTCCCCCAATGTTGAAAACACTGAGACACCTGTGGTGACTAAAGTCCAAATTGAGGTGATTGCTGAAGAGAAAGAAGTGCCTGATGAAGAAAAGGAAATACCAAAAGTCATTTCAAAAGCTCAATCTAAGATTGATAAGGGAAAGAATCAGGAGATCAATCCAAAAGAGGTAAAAGAATCCCTATTGGAGCAGCAGGTAGAATCAGATCCCGAGTTTGATGAGAGTTCAATCAACTTATCCACTTTGTCCCCAATCCAGATGTTGAAAGTTGCCAAAATAGCTCAAGATAAAGCCAATGAGAAAATATTGAAATCTCACATTGAAGATAATGAACTGCTGAAACTCACTTCTAGAGTTCTACATAAATTGATGCCTACCCATGTTATGGACCTAGCAGGCTCCTCCTCCACTGAGCTAAAGAGATTAATGAACTCTATAGTTTCTCATTTCAAATCTTTTGAGGATTCAACTCTAGTTAAAGTGAAAAAGGAATTTCAGGAGGGAAGAATTGGAAGCCTAATTAAATTAATTGCCAAAGACAAAAATTTGTTAGGAACTTGAATACAGGATATCCAAGGTGCTATAACTAGAGGAAATGTGTACAAATCCTGCTTAAACTTGTCAAAATTTACTGAGGCAAATGAGAAGAAGATAAAAGATATTGAGCAGCAGTTGGTTATTATTTCCAACACCTTTGATCCATTGGCCGACAGTGTTTGTCATCAAGATAGTCAGGTAATGTCTTTGCTTGACCAAATAAAGAATCTGAAGTCTAAAAATGAAAGGGTTATTAGCAGAGTAAGTGAACTCAGGGGGCTGATAAGTCCAAAAATTGAGATATTGGCGAATGCCTTGAAAGAAGCAAAAGGTGTTGTGATTGCTCCTGATCCGGTAAGTTTGGAAGCTGCAGAAACATTGTCTTATCTTCTCTGTGGTCATATTACCATTTTGGAGAGTCTGAGGAGTATCTGGGACTCTAACTTAGGTGGACTGAAGAATGTCTTTGCAGACATCTTCAAATTTCTGTAAGTCTTTGGATATACTTGTACAATTTTGCAATTTTGGTTTCCCTAATTTTGTCATTGATATCAAAGGGGGAGAGAGTAGTGAAAAATGCATTAATATTCTTAGGGGGAGTAATATTTTGCGGTAGAGCAGTATTCAGTATTTTTGTATTTTGGCACTATGCTTATCAGTTTTGACACTTAATCATTTTTCACTAAGTGTTGCCACCAATGCCAAAGGGGGAGATTGTTGGCATATGGTTTTGAGAGATGGTTTTGGCTTCTAGTGTTGTCATTGATGGAAACTGAAGTCATCCCTATGGTCCGCAAATATGCATTCAATCACACCGACAGGTAAAGTGAAAATCTGTATATTACCGACAAAATACTTGAGGAATAGGGTATCCGGTCAGATAGCTTCATCGGATCATCGTTTGTGTTGTGGATCGCTGAAATCACTTGTCGAGCACGTGGATTATCTTACCATTAAATTTTGTGGTGTTGCATTTGTTACTATACGAGTTTGGAGGTCCAGTAGGACATTGTCTATCTATTTGCTTGATAGAGTCGACTCAGTGTAAGTGGTGCGTTGTAGATGTATAAAGTGAACTTATTTAAGTTTTTTTCAAATTCAAATGTTTAATTATTGGTCCTAGCTATTGTCTAGCTGACTTGTTTAAATACACATCAAAATTGTTCATGATTTGGGCCGACAAGTTGCAAATATTATTAAGTTTTGTTGAGCCGACCTGTGGCGATTAAATCCTTAGTCGCAGACATATTTAGATGATTGGATATATCATTGTAAGAAATGAAGGTGTGTGTATGTTGCAAATGTCTAAGGAGTATTTGAGCAATATCATGCATAATTTCACTTGTGCATAATGATTTTGTGTGCGAACTTGAGCAGAACAGGGAAAAAGTTCGGTATTAGTCATCGGGACAGAAGTTCGTCATCAAAGCTTAATCAGAACTACAATCAAGCATTGGTAGATGCTATATACTCAGTTCATTCTCTTTTGGACCTATTCCAAACTATTGTAAGGGCAGTGAGTCCATCTTTGAGTAGTGAGCTCTAGGTAGTGAGTGTGAATGCAAGTGCATTCCCATTTTGTAATATTTCTTTTGAGTATACTCAGAACTTATTATGGATTGGCCATCCACCATGGTTTTTCCCTAACAGGGTTTCCACGTAAAAATCCTTTCCACGTAAAAATCCTTGTGTTATGGTTGTGTGGTTTCTTGCTTGCAGTTTTTGCATATTGATTTTAATTAAATATTTTAAGTGGATTAAAGATCATAATAAAATGATTAATTTTTGCAGAACACTTATTCAACCCCCCTCTTAGTGTTGCTTGTTTCCAACACCTTCATAATTGAATTCTTCACGAGTTAAATAAAAAAAATAGTATCTTGATGATGGAACACCATTTGGGTCCCTTAATTCCATGCATTTAATTGTAGTAAATTTGGACGTTGATAGTGCTTAATGTATCATGATATTGGAGTGAGCATCAGTGATGACAGTGACTCATGGATTGTCAACATTTGAGTTGATCATTTTTATTGGAGAGTGACATTGATGATTGGGAGTGCAACTTCACCATTTTTGGAGATGGCTCTACATAGCAATAGAAAGGTCATCACATTGGAAAGTGATATCTAAGAATGTGTCACCTATATTTATGGTTTCACTAGATTGAGGAATGCAATTATTTGAGTAGTTAGTTGATGGCCATACCAATAGCCAGGCCATCATATTTTGAGGATCAACACTTCTTTTGGAAGTTGCAATTTTTTGGGTGTTGACACATGCCTTGATCGGTTTGAGAACTTTTGATAACATGACTTTAACTAGTTTACAAATGTATTAATGTATAATTGTACATAACATTTTTTTCTTGTTTTAAGATTTACTTAATTGATATATTTTAATTATCCATACTTTTTATAACCTTGACAAATGATGGTAATGTAAGTAAATCCTCACTTATATCTTGATTTGAGACTTAAGATTACATTGGATTTGTTAAAAATAGACCTAAAACAAAATGGTTGGAACTTGGATGCTCAAGTACTTTAAGAAAATTTGGGAATTATTATTTCAATGAACAAAATGTGTGATTATTGTAAATAGAGTTTGCCACTACTTTTTAATGTTTATCGATGGCCTTTCTTTGATTCAACACACCCTTGTGGTTTTCCTTACAAAGGGAAACTATAATTAGGGAACAAATCAAAAGAAGAAACCGATATACTAATTTGATGCATGAAACAAATCTGATGAAATCTTTGCTTGTATACAGTTGTCAAAGAAATTTGTACAACATTAAACTATACACATAAAATCCATATATATGTGTAAACTTCTTTCTAGTACTTAATGAGTATGTTTCTAGTAGATCTTAAAGGCTTGCCAGTTACATAGTATTTTTAATTCTTGCAAGTGAGAATGTAAATTCCCATTTTATACAAACAGAACTCCAAATTTTTCAAAATGATTTTGTAAATGGAAAACATTTCATCCATGCATGGAAGGTATCTACATATATTATATATTGAAAACTAATTCCAAATGCTATATTAATTGTTAATTTTTCAAGGAACAGATTCTAAAATCTTTGAGCTGCTTGTCTCTTCCAGGGCTAGAGTTAGAATTGTTTCAACATTACTAATATTTATAGTTGAAATTACAAGTGAACAACCAGAGACTACGAGAATCTAAAGATCAAATTAACATTGGGGTACTATAGGCAAATGGATTCTGATGGAATGACACTGCCTAAATACTAATAGCTGACATAAAAATGACAATATTTGCATCTCTTTATCTGCACTGAGCTATGGTGTGATCTTGCGCAGTTATGATTGTGCTCTATGCTTGGCCTTTTTAGTTCAGACTCTCACACCAGTCAGAAATTGTCTTGACCAACTGTCTAATGTCATTTAGAGTCGCACCTTTAAAACTCTGAGCAACAGCATCTGCTGGAGTGTACAAGTCACCTACTTGCCAGTTTAAGTCCTGTGAATATGTCAATTCATACATTAGTCAAGAGAGCAAAATCTATAAAGAATTTATATTAACTAAAAAGAGGTCTATGAATCAAATATGATATACAGAAAGTGTCTCATCCGTTGCCTGCAACAGAAAAAGTAGAATTGGCCTCAAGTAGAAGATCAGTGAACGCCTAGTTTCAATTCTCAACAAACCATAGGCGGCTGATGAGTAGAATTTTATAATTCTATATGGATGCATCTCTTTCTTGTGATGAATTCAAAATTTGTGGACTTCAATTTGTTATTCATCATTGTTTAAATAAGTCCGTGAATTTCCTAGGTGTTTTTTTTTCAATCTCTTATTTTCCGGCCTCCATTAAATCTGAAGCGATTTTCATTTGAATTTTACCATTTTGGGAAATTCGTATCGATGAATTGTCTTTTGTCTGGTTTTCTTGGTTTAATTCCTTTCTATTTTTTTTGTATTTCAGCTATAGCGATCATTCTTGTCAACTAATCCGGTCGGTGGTTCGAAAGATTTTTCAGCCTGTTTGCTTAACTTCTTTTCCGAGCTTTCCCAGATCCAAAAGATTCATAAATTCTGGTTTGCTACTACCCGAAGGCAAAAGATCAAATCTTGGACTGAAATAGTTCGCGTGTTAAATTATATCGCTAAATTCCGATCTTCATAAGATGAGTCACCCAAAGTCATACTTCATTTCCTCTGAGCTTAACTGGATGCGAAACCATTTTAAAACAAATTAAGTGACACTTAAAAACATGAGCCTTTCAAGTATTTTCTCTCAAAAGCTCACACCATTGTATTTGAAGGTTATGTTCAAACTGGTCACTACACGGTTGGTTCAGAGGATCCATATTAACTTGGTAATGGCATCGCAGATTCATTGGTAAACCTAATGCACTCTTGCCTTTCTTTTCTCCTTTCCCTCTCTCTTGCTATTTCCTTGCATCCATTGTTATATTAGGATTTGTTGGTCCCACAGTTGTCCTTGCACCAAATTGCAAATACAAATTGTTATTATTAGGATTTTAGGAATGGTTACTATTAGGATTTGTTAAATAAAATAAAATACAATAATAACAAATTTCCTAATAATTGCACCAAATCCTATAATAATATAATAACAAATCCTATATATTATAACAAATCTTAATAACAATAAATGATAGGAAAGATAAATGATAGGAAGGAATGATGAATCAACAAAATACTGCAATTCACCACCCTTCAATGACTTCCTTGAAGGACTAAAGTCATACATATCACTTTAAGGTCTTGGATCTTGCTTGCTTGATTGCTTGAATTGTTTGGAAACCTACAACAAGGGTTAGCCTTCACAAACAATGATAATATAAACATGCATAAACTCACGTAAGATTTGACATGATGCTTGGATCTTGAATTGCTGCAATAAATCATTGAAATGTTGCTCTTGAATTGCTTGATAATGCTCTAAATGTTCACTTATTGCTAGATAATTTCCTTATATCTCAAATAATGCAATAACTAGGTATTTACAAGCATTTCTCTAATTTCTCGAAAATTAAATTTCGATAGCTGACATTTGCAACTTGAATTTCAAATATTAAAATGCCAACACCGACATATTCAAATTTGGATCTCGACAAAATAGGGTGTCCCAGTCCTAGCCCTATTTTCCAAGACTTAAGGTGTTGGGGCCAAAACATTAAATAAATATATTTGTTCAATGCTTCCAATCTCTTAGAAAACGGTAAAAATAGGCCTCATAATGCATAATCTAGGAAATTAGGGACTCAATTAGGATCAATAATTTAGAGGGAGCAAAACATAGTGTGAAATTGTCAAGGGTGACAATTTACGACGCTAGATTTAGCCCCTACTTTAGTGAGAGTATGAACTTACGCTTAGAATCACACTAAAGAAGAAAATATGTCAAGAAGGGTCCAATTGTCCAAATGTTGAAAAGATAGGATGACTAAGGATCAAGGAGGAGTGCACAAGCCCCTAGAATCCAAGATCCCATGACAAACCAACAATAACACAAAGGAACACACACATGTATGAAATGCAGCAAGACGTCATACACATACAATGTCAAAATGAAATGCAAAAAGGAGGGTATGGATAATCATGAGCTAGCAAGTTGTGTTATGCTAGGATCCACACCAAAGGTGTTCATGACTCACACAATAGCAAAGTCCAATATTTGCTAGGTGAATCACAAACAGAAGGCCCCATGAGCTAGTGAAGTTCGATATTGACTAGGTGAGCCCCCAAGACAAGGTAGCAAAATGAGAAACACACTAGGTCTAGTGAAGTTCAATATTCACTAGGTGTGCACCCATGTCAACCATACCAAGAGTTATACTCCCTGATAACTCTGATAAGGTGCTACAAAAATAATCAAAATGCTATGCCAACACAACACTAAGTTCAACGCCTGTAAACAAAGTGAAGCAAAAATGTCAATGTCAATGCACCACTAAGTCTAACACGTGCGAACAAAGTGAAGCAAATAATGTTAATGTATGCCCCCCTTAAAATGTCAACATACTTGCTATCTTGGTATTTTAAGGAGAAAGAGGGGAAGAGGGGATCTTTGTAAAGAATGTATGCCTCGCAAAACTAGTTATCCTTGCCCCCAAAGCGTAGAGACAAGGACAACCACACCAAGGACTATCATGTCGCTGCCATGAAAAATATGGTTGCATTTAAGATTGTACCGCCATGAATGGCAATGAGCAAAACACATAAAGCTACAAATGCCACATAGTGATGAGCAACATGATAAGATGAAGATCATAATTGATTAGAGGAATTAGGTGCATCAACACAAGGAAGAGCATCACAATCCTTAATATGTTGTATTTTATTACTCAAGGCCTAACATTCATTAGTAGAATGACCATGCACTTGATGATATGCACAAAATGAGTTTTTGTTGTAGAATTTCTTTCGTGTTCTTGGAGGAAGAGTAATCAGGAAGGCTTTGAGAAGCCTCAACAAGATATTCTCTTGATCAATAGTAGGGGACATTTCTTTCCCTTGTGAAGAAAATATTGCTTTGTTACCACAAGATGTCATACATACAGAAGATGATAAAGCACTAGATGAAGATGAAGATGAAGATGAAGGCTCGAATCCTAGACCCTGCTTGGAAAAGTACGGTATAGACTTCTCTTGATCCCTGTCATTTTGTTTCATGTTTTCATTACATCCATGTTTAGAAAGAATTTTGTATCCAAGACCATAACATGCTTCCAACTCAAATGAAGAGATTTTATCTACATGCTTCTGAGAAGGATTGGCTTCTTCCTGAGCACGCTAATCCTTTTTAAGTTTTTTAAAGTTAAACATCTTCCACTCATGAGGGACGGGAGTTGAAGAGCCCCCATCACCACCATGGGGTGATGTTGTTGATGTAGAATCAGGTTGAGCAAATGAAACACAAGACTATTTTGGTTTGTGAGATTTTGTACTCTCCAATAAAGGAGGGTGTAAAATCTAATGAACCCCAATCATCCCCAAAACATGTGTTTGAAGATGAATCATCTGTATTTGATTCTTTGGACTTTGATGGGGAGATTTTAGACTCCCCTTTGACACAAGGTGTAAAATCTAACGGCCCCCAATCATTGTCTAAGAGTTTTGTTTCAGATGAAAGACAATTAGAATTACCATCAACTTGTATATGTTCTACCTTTAAAGTTGAAATCAAGTATTAGGAGAGTTGGAAGTGTTACGATCATGTTGAACTTGTGAATTATAACTTTGTTTATCTACTTTAACTGTGTATATCTTGTTATTATATTCATACTTCATCTCACGGTGGAGAGTAGATGGGACTCCCTTCATGACATGAATCCACGGTCTACCTAGGAGAAGGTTGTATGAAAGAGGTCCTAGCATGATATGGACAAGGGTGGGCAAAACCACGGGTCCAACCTCAATGGGTAGTGTGATCATTCCTAATGATTGCTTATTAACATTGTCAAAGCCACGAATATTAACATCATTGGGTTCTATAAGATTCTTGTCCACACCAATTTTATCTAGGAGGTCAATGCTACAAACATTAAGACCCACTCCATTGTCTATGAGAGTACCCCTAACTCCAACTTCATTAATGATAACTTTTATCATTAAGGCTTCATGTTTATTTTGGATCTCAAGCGAGGGTAATTCATATTGAGGGAATGTAATATCCAACTTTGTCACTTGCATACAATCAAATAAGGTGGCTACATCATTCGGTCTAACAGAAGGTGGGATATCAGTCTTCTACAAAGCCTCTTGGAGCATCCTATGGTATGTAGGTGATGTTTTAATCAAGTCCCAAAGGGAGATTTTTGTTGGAGTACCACAAATTTTCTCAACAAGATCATACTCCTTACCACTATGGTGAGGAATGTTATATGTGTGAGCAATGGTGTGATAACTTAGTTGTTGCGACACATGCTTACTAGTTAGTTGTTTTGCAAAGTTCAAGATATGGCCAGGGGGTTGAGGAGGTCCTATAATGAGAGGTGATCCAATTGTTACTTATACGTTCATAACCTCAACTGATTTATCTACCTGTTGATGGCCTTTTATTGAGGGGTATCTAATGTCAACTTAGCATCTTTATCTATGCCATCCATCTTACTGTCTTTTGAAAGAAATGTATCAATGATTTCATCCTCCTACGACACAATATATTTCCAAGTAGGAGAACTATTGGAAAAGAAACAAACAAGATTCTCATGACACTCAATGATTGGATCCTCTAACACCAAGATATCTTCTTTACAAGTAGGTGAGGTATCAGGAGAAGAACAATTATGATTGTCATGATTGTCCATGATGACATCCTCTTGCACCAAAGTGTTCTCACAAGTAGGGAAGATGTTGGGAGGTGAATGAAGATTAGGCAAAGTGATATTAAGAAATGTGTCAATGATTTCATCTTCTTGTGTTAAAATACTTTCACAATTAGGATGGATAACATGAGAATCACTACCATGATTATCATGAGTATAAATGATTGCATTTGTTGGAATGTTAGAAACCTTAGTGGACGATCTAGGTGAGATGAAGTCCCCAAGAGCATCATCTAACATGTCAAAGTCATCACAACCAAAGGGATTGGTAGGTACATAATGCACTTGTGGAAAGAGAATCTTACATGATCAGATGACTATGCTTTCCCCAAAATTAATCATTAAATTTCAATTTTAGTTATGTTCACGCTTGTTAAGGTTAACTAGGACTGAAAAGAGACTTACAGACCTATGACAGACACAGATATGGAAATCATACTCCAAATATGCAAACTAACAATAGGTATTAATCTGTTCCACAGATCTCAAGCATATTTTGGAGGACTAGGGCGCCCTAGGGCATCTATGTCCTACTAGGTCTTTTTCTGATCTTTCAGTTTCAGAGGCACTAGTGAGAGGAACTATTTGTGTGACAGTGGGCAAACCCAGATTTGCAATTGATTTTGTTGCTATTTTATGAGTTTTGCAATGTATTGTAACAACCTAGGGTTTTGAATCTTTGTAAGAATGAAACTAATCTATCCAAATTATGCAATGCTTCAGAAAATGTAAACAATTGTCCTATAGATCTGATAATTTCCAATGCTGAAATGCAACAATTTTTCATGAATTTGCAAGAAACTAAGCAAAATGACACCTTTCTTTCACATGCAATAACTCCTTTTGAAAATGTCAAATCAGAAATCAGCAAGCAGAAACAGATTTATAACACAAAGACAGAGATTTGTGCAAAAATTTTCTAAGCCACCAATAGTAGGACAGAGCCGCCCAAGGGCGTCCCAGTTCTGGACGGGGGGGCAAAAACTGAAAGTTTGAATGTTGAGAAGACTACTTAGGGATTCTGGGTCTGTGTGCAAATAGTTATGAAAGTCAATATTTCTCCATAATTTGTTCAATTTAAGACAATATAACTCAAATGCAAATGTGTAACAATGTTTGGACAAAAAGTAACAATTGTGAATGTAATTTTGAATGTAGATATGATCTAAATGATTGAAATAAACCTTAATGCAACCTATGATGTAACATAATATGCAATTTTTTTTTTGAATTTTCATGTCTTTTATGATGCAAAAATGAAACCCTATGTGAACAATGCAAGACAATGCAATGCAAAACCTAGATCTAAGGTTGAATTACTTCAGATTTTAGAAGGTTATTATGATGTCAAAATGTCAAGTTCACCAAAATGTAACATACAAAAAGGTAACCCTAAGTTTAATGTCTAAACCTAGGATTACTTTTTGCTCATTTTTCATAGGTACATTAGGATACAAATCAACAAGGTTATAAGATTGACTTTCAACCATGAAGGTGAGTCAATCAGACCTAGATCTGATCTTTTTGAGCCTTGGAAATGAACTGGAATTGAATTGCTTTGATTAACCTAATTAGACTATGTGCCCTAATATGAAGATTGCAAAATTTTGAAAATTGATAGACTGTAACAGAGATTTGCAGACAGATTTGGGAAGGGCAGAGTGTTGTGTACTTTTCATAGAAATTTGAATTTAGTCACTGTAGGAGGACATAGGCGCCCAAGGGCATCTCTGTCCTTGTAGGGGTGTCCTACTTTGTTTCTGTAGTCCTCTGATGTCAGATCTGAGACTCTCGTTTCGGTTTGCAAACTTGTCGAATCACTATCAGATAATTTTGTAGGTGAGTTTCTATGAGTTGACAAGATGTAGGGATTTGAATGCAACAATGAATACATGATCTTCAAACTTCCTTCAATCCTCTTCAAACCTGAAATCTATACATTCAAAAAGAGAATAGATGTTGTGTCATTTAGGGGCTTTCCTTAGTCAAACCATGTGTTAGTGTTTCCACTTCTACAATGGCAATGTCAATGATAGGAAAGATAAATGATAGGAAGGAATGATGAATCAACAAAGTGTTGCAACTCACCACCCGTCAATGCACATCACTTCAAGGTTTTGGATCTTGCTTGCTTGATTGCTTGAATTGCTTGGAGACCCACAACAAGGGTTAGCCTTCACAAACAATGATAACATAAACATGCATAAACTCACATAAGATTTGACATGATGCTTGGATCTTGAATTGCTGCAATAAATCACTAAAATGCTACTCTTGAATTGCTTGATAATGCTCTAAATGTTCACTTATTGCTAGATAATTTCACTTATATCTCAAAAGATGCAATCACTAGGTATTTATAGGCATTTCTCTAATTTCTCGAAAATTAAATCCTAATAGTCGACATTTGCAACTTGAATTTCAAATGTTAAAATGCCAACAGCGACATATTCAAATTTGGATCCTAGCAAAATAGGGGGATTGGGACGCCCAAGGGCATCCCAGTCTTGGCCTTATTTTCCAGGACTTAAGGTGTCAAGGGAAAAAAATTAAATAAATGTATTTGTTCAATGCTTGCAATCTCTCAGAAAACGATAAAAATAGGCCCCATAATGCATAATTTATGAAATTAGGGACTCAATTAGGCTCAATAATTAAGAGGGAGCAAAACATAATGTGAATTTGTCAAGGATGACAATTTACGATGTTACACCTAGTAACAAGGATGTTGAAAAGAAAATGTCTAATAGATTGGGTGATATTATGTATACAATGAGCAAGAATGAAAACATCATTGCTCACCTTTGGAGGAATTCCAACAACAAAAGGATTTCACAGATTGCTTTAAGAAAACTTAATGTTAAGATGATAAAACTCAGCAAACCCAAAAAAATTGACTTGGCAAAAAACTTGGCAACATAAAAAATTGCTTAAATTTATTTAGAAACACATTTTTTTGCAAAATTCAATGGCAAGATGTATCCAATGAGTCCATAAATGAGTAAAAAGTGTTTTCTATTAAATCTAATTGAATTGAATGCAAATTGAGTACAAAATTGCATCCTTATGCAGAATCTGGATGGCTAATAGCCTGATTCAATAAATAGCTAACAAAATGAAAATAATAAACTGTAAAAATAAAAGTAAATACAATATTTTACATCTTCCTCTTCCCTAATCTACTGAAAACTAGGGGAGAGGTTGAGGTTCTAGTCCTTGGAGTCTACTATGGCTCCTTGCTTGGCATGGAAGGCAGTGGCTCGACCTCCATCCTTGTAGTAGATGGAAATGGCTCCTCCTCAACCTCATCAATGTCTTCCAACCCTACATCTCTTGCTGCAACCAATCCCACATCCTCGAATGCCTGTCTCTAAAAATCCAAAATCTCATCCTCAATAAACAATGGAGGTTGCTCATCCCACCCTATCCAATTGCTATAAGGATCTATCTCATCCAAATCAATGGGATCCTTTGATTTGTCCTCTACCCTTCTTGTGTGCAGCCAAAGGTTGTATTGCACAAAGATAATGTCATTGAGGCATTTTTGGGCTAATTTGTTCCTCTTCTTTGTGCGGATGGCCTCGATCAAGCTCCAATTGTGCTCACAGCTGGATGCACTACAAGGTTGGCATAGAATGTGGAGGGAAACTCTTTGGAGATTTGGAGTATTTGCACCCCAATTTGTCCACCAAGACTCTACAAAATAAAATATTCAACAGTTATGTTGTACCCCAAAATTAAAAATTTTGTTATACTTAGACATTTTGAAGAAATGAGTAAAAGTCTTGTTCAATCAGTCAAAAAGGTCAAAATTTGGGTATGCATGTCTTGCATGAGGGGTTAAAACGCAAAATTTTCAAAATCTGACGATCTAGGTCTGCTAAGAGCAGCTTAATCAACAAAACCCAGATCTCAGTTTTTCATCCCTAAATTTTAGGAAAACTGCTTTTTTTAGAAATTTTCTAAATTTAGTAACGTTTTCTGGGTTTCTTTGGAAATGGATACTGGCAAAACTTTCTAAAAATAGAAAGTTGGTCCAACAGGGTCCAAACTGATTTTGATTGGCTCAAAATACGTCCATATCAGGCTGGTGCAGTCAGAATCTTAAAAAGATTAGTTTTGCCCTACTGGGTCTATTTTGCTTTTCAGAAGTGTATTAGGAGCTCCGAGGTCATCAATGGAGGTCAGTCGGCTACCAGGCGTCAGTTTCAGCATTCAAACTTTTAGCAGAAGGCAAGATGATAAACCAGCACGGAGAACGAAGGAGAAGTTGAAAAATGATGAAAATTTTCTAACACTGCCAGACTTGGGCGCCCCAGTGAAGAAAGGGCGCCCATCTTTTTAGAGCATCAGATGTCAAAATTAGGGTTTAAGCCCCCAGTCAAACTTGTTTTGTTCTTTGTCAGCTCCGCGACGAATTCGACGGCGCAGTTATCAGATTACTCAGTCATCCGGAATTCGACGCCGAATGGGGGTATCCAAACTGAAGTCAGAACGAGAGGAAATGAAAAATATCAAAATTTGACTAAGTGTTAGCAAAGTGGGCGCCCCTAGTGAAGAAGGGCGCCTAGCTTTTTGAAGGGGCTAATTCAGCTTTTAGGGTTCAAGAATATGCTTGTTCTTTTCAGTGCTCAGCCAGCTTCGACGTGACTGTCTCCGTCAGATCATCCGATTGTCCAAACTCCAGTAGATTCAGATCAACGAGGAACGTACAAAATGCAAGTTTCAAACTCTGAAGAAAGTCAAAAGAAAAATGGCTAAGTCTGGTGAGTTTGGGCGCCCCTGGTGAAGAAGGGCGCCCAAGTTTTCAAGGTATCTAATAGATGAATCCGCAAACGAGTGTCTAACGAGATCTCTTCACAATTGATCCAGCTTTCCAACGAGATATCCAGCACGTCAATCGGAGTCCGTAGACACTAGATACGAGCAACTGAAAGTAAGGTTTGACGAAGGCTGAAAACCAAGATTCAGAAGCAAACACAGAAAAAATCAAAAAATAAACCAAGTCTGGTGAAAGTGGGCGCCCCCAGCCAAGATGGGCGCCCAAACTTTTGAAGGCCTTAAATTCATTGTTTGACGAAGTTCATCCCAGAGGACCCCACCTCATATCTTGTCAGCTTCGTGATGAGCATAGCAGGCAGTCGATCTGATGCCCGGAGCTCCAGATTCAAAGAGATCATCTGTAGAAGAGGAGCTAATGAAGAAATTTGAAGGTCATGAAAATGGCTAACTCTGGACAAAATGGGCGCCCCTAGAAGGAAAAGGCACCCATGAATTCAAAGGTCAAGATCAAGTTTTTCGCCAGAGGTGCCTCCAAAACATCTTTCTCAGAATCAGTCAGGCTCCACCGTGACACCTTCAACTCGCCTGTCGGATCAGTCTGCAAACGGGAAATCAGAGGCAAAGTTGGAGGTCAAAATAAAGAAAAGTTGAAAATGTTAAAAATTTGGCTAACACTAGGTGAAATAGGCACCCCTGGTGAAGAAGGGCACCCATCTTCTCATGCCTTAGAGATTTTTCAAAAGTTTTCAAAGGTTTCAAATTTACAAGTGAAAAAGGATGGCATCCAAATGCATTGAACAAAGATTTTAGGGTTTTGAAATAAAAGCAAAAGAAAGCAAAACCTAATTCAAGCCCTAAAGTCTATTTAACACCTCTTTTCAATGTTATTTTTGTTATTTTTGTAGGTAGCCTTCAAAGGAGAAAGTTGGAGCAGCATGTTTGAAGAATTTTCATGATCCAAGAATTCATCTTTGCTGGTTTTTCATCAGATTTTTCAAGTCAGCAAGCATAAACCCTTGCTTTTTCAAGTTTTTCATCTGGAAGATCAAATTTCTCAAAGGGAAGGCCAAGGTTTCCAGTTTTCAATCATCTGGGTCTTTTCTCTTCAATCTTCTGAAGAATTTTTCAAGAACTTCATCAAGTTGCAGCAAGTGCTTTTATTTTGCATGTCAGTGAAAACCTCAGTGCATTCAAATTTCAACCATCTGGGTCCTTTCCAATCAGTCTTCTGAAGAAAACCCATATCACAGCTTTTTCAAGAAAATTTCAAAACCTAGGGTTGGCTGCTTTTTCGATCAACCGTCAGGGTTTTGCAAATCTAATCAACTGGGTCCATTTCTAATCTTGTTCGAACAAAACCCAGGTGCCAGCTTCTTTCGGGAAAAATTGAAGAAATTAGGGTTTGCTGCTTTTCAGGCAAAATTCAAAATTTTTCAAAACGGACAATCTGGGTTGTCTTGCAACGTATTTCTGAGCAAAACCCATATCTCAAAAAAATTTCAAAAAAATTTGTCCGTTGGAACAAGAAAATCAGCATTCTAAAAATAGAAATTGCTCAAGACTTGTCTGAACCTAGGCGAGTTTACAGTCATTCTTCAAGTTTTCCGAAATGGAGTACACTCCCAATGTTTTCAAAACTGAATCAGCTCTCTATCACGATTACATCAAAACAGCTAAGACAGATTTGCATCATATCAAGCCGGTGTTCGATCTACATGCCTTGGAGAGAGCAGGCAACACTTCAATCAAGAACCTGGGACATTCTGGACTCCTCGCAGCAGCGTCAATCCCTATGTTAGTTCATAGTCTTGAGTTCGTAATCGCTTGCATTAAGCATTACAACCCGGCTACAAGGGAGATCCAGTAGGTAGACGGTAGATTGATTTGCAGTCTAAAGCCCGATGTGATTGAGAAGTGTTTTTCCATTCCCCCATGGCCTGAAAGCGTTACTATCTCAAAGGGTGAATGTGAAAGGATATGGGACATGCATAAAGACAAATATAGTAAGAAGATTGCACAAAGGGTGATTGAAGCTCTCCTTTTCATCAGTGAGTTTATCAT
This sequence comes from Sequoia sempervirens, assembly GCA_007258455.2. NCBI lineage: Eukaryota > Viridiplantae > Streptophyta > Pinopsida > Cupressales > Cupressaceae > Sequoia > Sequoia sempervirens. Next base: position 128,496,778 of record VDFB02047397.1, read on the forward strand.
AGAGATTCCTTCTCAGTATAGTCTGGAAGATGGTTCCTACATTGGGCTTGATGAAGTGCAGGATCAATTCCAGAGTGTTGTTCGCAGTTGCAATCCAATTGGTGGAAGAATAGGCCATATTTCAGTGATGTCAGCAAAGTTCGAGAAAGCAGCCAATGAGGTCGAAGATTTCCTGAGATCTATCGCAGATGCTGAAGATATTCTAGAAAAGCGGTGTTTTGCTATTGAGGGCATAGATGCACTGAACCAGGACATAGTTTCTAATTTCCTAGCGGATGTGATCAAGCTTTAAAGCAGCTTTCTTCTAGAAGCTTTCTTTCTCGCTTTCTTTCTATTCTTGGAATGATCCTTATCCATTCTTTGAGAAGAGAAAGAAGATAAGATGTAATAGTTGGCGTTTCCCGCTTTTTCTGCTTTCTAGGGTTTTAGATGTTATCTTCTTTCTAGATTTAGTAATAAAGCTTGCTTGCTGAGCAAGCCCTAGATTGTGAAAGCAAGGAGATTTTAGGGTTCCCTACTCCTCTGCTTCTCTATAAATAAGAGCCTTTGCTCATTTAGGTTTTTTTAACCGTGCTAGTGAGAACAAAACGCTGAGCCTATTGTGCCTTCTATTTGTTCCTCAAGTATTGTTCAAATTGTGTTGTGATAGCAAATTGTTGAGCCTCTTTAGCCAACAAGGAGTTAATGTGATTGTTGTTTCTATTGTGTTAAGAGCACGATTGCAAGCCTCTTTAGCTGCAATTTCTTGTTCTAGGCATGTTAGAAGTGAGCTTGTTCTAGAGATTTGAGTAATAAAATCACGAGCCTCCTTTGCCTTGATATAAAATCTCAAGTTTTCGTTATTTATGTTTTACTTTCATGATCTTGATTTCAACTCGCATTGAAGTGTGTAGGTGTTTGTTGAGAGATGGTTCATTGAAGTATTCTGTCAAAAATCTACCTTGTTAATTTCTAGCTTCTCTCGCTCTCCATATTACTTGAGAGGTTAGGAACGTCTTTAGTTCAAGTTAGTCGTAGTTGAAGGTCTTAAAACAAAAAATCTCAGCTGCGGTGTTTGTGTTTAATAAACCTTGTGCTCTAAGCTGATCAAAAAGATAGGAAACTTAGTTCTAGTTTACTTTCTTTCAAACACCATCAGCAAGAGGGAGCTTCCCCTCCTAATTTGAAGAGCAGTTTATCTGTGCATAGTTGTCCGTTTCAAATACGCATACCAGAGGTGCGAATTTAAATGCCAACAAGTTAGAAAGCAAAGTCAAAACACATTTTATCAAATTATTAATAGTTGTAAATTTGAAATTTGTAACTTGTAAGATGCATGTGAAATAAAGACTCCAAATTTTATACCTGGTGTTTGATTGGTTCTTCCTTGGATAGATAGCTCCGAAGAAAAGAGCCTACCCCTTCTAGCCCTATAACTTTCTGATTCTTTAATAGTGGGTCTCTCACCAAAACCTAGGGTGTCATCCTCTGAATGCATGTCGTGAGGGCCTCCATAACCTCTCCATTAGGATCTGAGAAGGTGTTTGAATAGAAAAAACAAGGGTTGAAGAAGCACCCTATTGCATGGATGATTTGGTGGAGTTGATTGTTCCGCCTCCTATCAATGATCTCCCAAATGTGATCAAATTTGAGGTTGTCCCCCTTGTAATAATTTTTGATAGATTCTTTGGCACTATCCATGGCCTCATAAATATACCCCATTGGGTTTTGGTCCCCATCTACCAAATGAAGAACTCTAATAGAGGGCTCTGACATCTACAATTTTACAAATATAAAAATATTAAAGTTAAAAATTGATAATAAGACTTAATTAAAAAAATAATCAATTTTGAATTTAAATTCAAAGTTTTGAGGTTACCTTCATGATCTCTGTAGCTCTTTGTGTAAAAAGGTTGTCAAAGACTATTCTTGTAACCCTCTCTCTTTCAAGTTTCTTTGAATAAGATGAGTCTAGCCATGTTCGACTCACAAACACTTGTTTCAAAGTAGTCAATGAACCAATAATGCTTTGCAACGTTAGGAAAACCATTGCAAACCTTGTGACCCCTGATCTTACCAAGTTACCAACTCTTTCCCTTGGGTGTGATCTCTCATCAAATGAAGAACCCAAGGGTGACTATAGATAAATTTTGTGATACTCCTTGCATCATCTACAATTGATATCACCCAATTAAGTTTTCCTATATCCTCCAAAAGAAGGTCAAGGCAATGTGCTACACAAGGTGTCCAAAAAAGTGTGTTATGTTTGTCTTGGAGCAATCTCCTAGATGCCGCATATGCTGTTGTATTATCAGTTATGATTTGCACCACATTTTCTATGCCCACCTCCATGACAACTTCCTCCTACATTAGACACGATGTTTAAACATTTTTTATTTTGTTTGAGGCATCCACCGATTTCAAAAAAACAAACTCACCATTTGAAGCTATCAAAAAATTGATAATGGCGTGGTTTTTCCCATCTGTCCACCCATTTGAGAGAATGGTGCAACCATATTTTTTCCATTCCTTCTTTTGTTCTTCCACTATTAGCCTTGCCCTTTTAGTTGCATTGATGAACAACCTACATGTACAAAATTTTAATTTTCAAACACAAAAAGGACATAAATTGATGAACATAAAATTAGCCTAAAATTCAACATTAATTACTATAAGTATAAATTAGCATAAAAAACTAAAATTAACTAACCTCCCACTCAAGTCTTTGCGAGAAGGTGCCTTGTAGCCTCTTCTTGCAACTATCAATGCAATTACCAAATTCTCCCAATAAGGACTATTTGCCACATTGAAAGGAATGTTGTTGAACTACCAAAACTCTACACATGCCATACCTACATGTTCATACACCTCCCTATTCCACCTTGTGTTGAACACACCAGAATACTGAGAGGCGGTGGGGTGGAGGGTGAATCAATATGCTTCAAAATTCAATCCCAAATATTAACAACTGGAGCTAAATTATACCATTTACGCATTCACCTACTTAATCAAAATAGGAAAGAAGATAAACATCCACACAAGAACATAGTTGACACTAGATTTACATGGAAAACCCCATAGGGGAAAAACCACAGTGGGAAATGTTGCTAGGAGATACTATCCTAATCCAGCCTCACAAGTAAATAACAATTACAAATTTGTTTTAGGGCTACAACCCAAGGAAGCTACTACTCCCTCATTGAAAAGAAAACTAAAATATGATTTGATTTATGGCTTCAACCCACTAATAGTCATCAATTATGCACATTAGATCTGAAGCGGATCTTGTCACGCTCTGCTCATACACTTATTCATCTTCGCACACTTCTATTACTCTCTTCTCATCTTTGATCCTCTATATATATCATCTGCACACTTGCAAAATACAAATTCAATCGGCCATAAACAAGCAAATATGAAACTTATAACATATCGGCCTTCAAATCCTTTGGCAATACACAAAAGAGATAAAACATTATTTACATTTCTCCCAAATTAGTCGACATGACTCATACAACATCTTCAATCACTCTATAAACTCCACTCACACTTGAACTTGTGGCACACACCATTAACACACCTTAGTCGGCCTCAGCAAAAACATTTCTTCATAAAATGGATTAAAACATCTGTGTGGTATTGGAAACAAAAATATCTTCATGCGCTTCATACCTTAGACATTATGAGACATGTGGAGTGTCCACACAAACTCATAAAAATGAACTTTACAATCTTCTATTGGCGCAAGTAATCAAACATGTGTTCTGAAGAGGATTAAGCATTTGAACCAACTATATCAAACTATCACTTGAAAACTGAACTTGTGAAGCACTAGATTACTTGAAACATCAAGATAACATGCATTAGACATCACTGAGTATGTCCTCAAAATTGCTTAGCCAAACCTTCACATTTGGAGGAATGCAGAGCATTCCAACAAGCTTTCATAACCACTTTGCACTACCATAGAACAAACTGGAATTCTATCACTTCTAACTTTCTCTGCAGAAAAGATATGGCATGAAAACTTGGATATAGCACTTTCACATCTCCATGAGCTTAACTTATGAACCACGGGACTAAATCTTGCTCTACTGAAGGATGTGGACCAAAATACTAACTGTCTTAGAATATATACTGTGAATCCCCTAGACAAAACTTTTGCAACTTTTTACTAAGTGCGGTAAACCAAACTGGTAAGATATCATTGTAGGCATACTGAAAACACATTAAGACATGTGTACCCACCTCCGCATCATACTTATGCAACAAACTGATTACTAATCATCCATACATTGCAATGCTGACTTGCACCATTAGATATTTCTGCACACTAACAATCTCTGAAGCATATACAATCTCAAGCGCACTTTTGACATCAATGAAAACCAATCTTATCAAGCTGCAACACCCTATAGCTTCCACTATGCCTTGACATGTCGTATCTTCATCTGATTCTGGTTGGAATTGAGCACCATGACCACCAACCATGGATGCTACTATGGCTGCCCTTGTTCTCTTTTTTTGCATTTTTTCTCTTCTACGGCTGCAAGTAGAGAATTCATCTTGCTTTTTATCTCTTCGGTGATGTTGGCATAGGGCTTGGCATCACGATGAGTAATGCCTGTAAGATGTTATTTGAGGTGATTTATGCCTCTGTGATATATGTTTGTACATTTAAGACAAATAACTAACTCAAGTATCAGTCCTTGCTAGGCATATTTCCAGGTAGGGTTTCTTGCTCCAATAGGACGAGTGCTTGTAATCAGTGGTGGCACCGATGTGGTGGAGCATGAGGGTAAACTTGATCTAGAAGCTTTTCTATTTTCCATTATATGATGTATTTAATTTACACATACAAAGTGAAAAGCACAACATATTAATTTTTTTATACAAAAAAAACCTAAATTTTACATAAATCACTCAAAATCAGCGTAAAATTAGTTTAAATCAGTAAAAATTTAATGTAAAGATTCTAAACATTTTTTTCCAAAAAAAGGTTAGAATAAAAAAAATTAGTTGTGTATTCAAAAAACAGTGAAAATAGCAAGACAATAAAAAAAATCATGAAAAAATGGTGATGAATCCAATTTTTTGGAATGTAAATGCAAAAATACTACCTAGTTTTAGCATATGATGATTTTTTTTAATCTAGATGTTGGACTTTGCAGCCAACATGAAGTAAAATGTTTAAAAAATTGGTGAGTACTGGCTAGAAAGCCAAACTTGCCCCTCACCCAGCTCAGTGAGTACTTGCCGACTTAGAAAGTTTTTTGCTAGTAGGCCATCTATGGGTAAGATCATAGTTGGCAGTCTTGCCAAGTTTTTGGCGAGTCTCGAAAAACTCATGAGTGAGTCTTTCTAACTTTTACTTGCCGAGTCATCTAGAAGAGTCATTGCCAAAAACTCACCGAGTTTTTGGAGAGTACTCGCCAAAAACTTGGAGAGTTTTTGGCAAAGACTCTTCTCGAAGAAGAGGAACAAATTGGAGCTTTAGTGCATCCAGTTGTGAGCAGAATTGGAGCTTGTTTGAGGCCATTCACATGAAGAAGAGGAACAAATTAACTCAAAAGCGCCTTAATGACCTTGTCTTTGTGCAATACAACCTTCAGTTGTGCACAAAAAGAGTAGAGGACAAATCACTGGATCCTATTGATTTGGATGAGATAGATCCTTACAATGATTGGACATGGTAGGATGAGCAGCCTCCATTGTTTACCGTGGACGAGATTCTTGATTTCAAGAGATAGGCAATGGAGGATGTGTGTGCAACAGGAGACCCAGGATGGTGGTCAAGCCTCAGCCATAGCAGGACTAGAGCATCTACCTCTTCCCTAGCTTTGACTAAATTACGGAAGAGGAAGGTGTAAAATGTTGTATTTAGTATTTACTTCTAGTTTTACTATTCTCATTTTCAGCTATCTATTGTAATTTGTATCAGACTATCGGGCTTTCAGCCATCAGGATTCCGCATGGGAATGTGATTTTGTAATCAATTTGCATTAAAGTCAATCAAATTTAATAGAAAACACTTTTGTGCTCATTTATGGACTCATTGGATTCATCTTGTCATTGAATTTTGCAAAAAAAAATAATGAAATTTAAGCAATTTTTTAAGCTCTTGAGTTTTTTGCCGAGTTTTCTCCGAGTTTTTGTTGACTCGCCAATTTTGGGCTTGGCGAGTTTTTTGCTGAGTCGAGTTTTCCAACTATGGGTAAGATAGTCAAATCCTTCCATATGGTTTCCATGTCTTTACATCATTTCAATTGATTTATGTTTTTTTCTTAAGATATTATGATGTGGGCAAAAAAATTGAAATTTCACCCATGCAAATCGAGAAACTAATGCATCCATAGATTTGTGTTTTTCTTAAGCTATTACAATGTGGGCAAAAAAAATGAAATTTCACCCATGCAAATCAAGAAACTAAAGCATCCATAGAGTCATACCACTTCCACATTCAAAGTCATTATTTAAGTAATCATGCTAAAAATTGCACAAGGAAGATGGATTGGCTTATCTATACACTTCTTCATGGGTAGAGTCATTCTATAAAAACAAAAATCATTTGCAGTTATTTGAATTTTTAACTTCTAAATGGAAAGGTAACACATTATTGGATTGGAGAGGTCAAAAGCAATACCAAATAGGGGCTGCTATCCATATGGTCTCCCTAACACATATAAGGTAGGAAGCCAAACCATTGCAATAAATGGCATCTTGTTAGAAAGTTTAGGTTTGACTTCCATGTATGTGATTGCCAATGAGCAAAGAGGGAAACCCAGATTTTGGATGTCATTAACAGAAACAAAATAGACGAGCAAGACCATGTTGCTAGTAAGTTCCAAGATGTTACTCTCATATTGATATGTTCAACGATTATTATGATTTTCCCACCACTAACTAAATTACTCATCTTCAATTATAAATGGTGTTGCTCATTGGTTGGTAATTTCAGTTTTCAAAACCATACTACTGGTATTGTCAACATATTATTTTGATAATAAAAAGTTTGATTGATTATCATAGTTTTTTCTTTTTAAAACTAAGTCATTCTTGGTCCAATTATAGATAGCTCTATTCTATTAGAAGATGACATGTAGAAGGGTGTTTCACTCTTGAAGACAATACCATCAGTAAAATTTGATATCACCATTTCAAATGGACATATTAAGGGTTGGCTGTGCTTGTTTTATTACTAATTCATTCTAAGTTCCCGTAGGCTAAGTGGTAAGGCAAGAGGACTCCAAAGTTCTAGGAGGGCACAGTTTTGGTGCTACAAGGTTTCTATTTATGGCAATGAGCTCAATGAGCAATACTAGTCTAAATGACACTCTCTATAGTATTTTCGAACTTTTGGGGTGTTCTCCAAACTTCTCGGAGAGCACATCTATTTATAGTAAGTCACTAGATTGACTTCTATCATTCACCCAATGTCTCAGTATCATATTGGCATAGTCATAATTGGATTCCGATGTGTTTTGGGGTTTTCCATAACTTGGGGTGAAATATTTTAATTATTCACTTAAGTTAAATGTTTTATCATTATTTTGGATAACTTAAGTGTAATATCTTTTCAAAAAAGCATTTTAAATTCCCAATTGGACACCTAGGAGAAATAAGGGAGTCTTGCACATGAAAAAGGTTTTATTTTATACTGAAGAATGATATTGTTATGTTGTCAGATTTGCTCTGGTTCTTCAAATCTTTGAGAACGAAAACCCTCATGGATTTTCTAGTTTCGGAATTGAAAGAAATTCCCTAGCTAGATTAGTGTGATTCCATTCAGGGATCACCATTGGTGTTGATTGAAACTTCCAGTTTTGGCTTTATTGGTTTTGAATGCTTTGATGGTGTTTGAGTTTGCTTTTTGAGAGGATTGTTTGTGGTTTAGATATGTTTGAGTTTCTTGTGTGAGGTGTTGGAAAAGACTTGAAGCTAACCTTACCATTCTATGACCTTGTTGGTTTAGTGTTTTCTGAGAAATGACAGATCTGTAGCTGTTATTCAGTCATTATCAAACCCTCATAATCTATTCATAAGAGGTGTTAAGTTGATTAGAGCAGCTGGAAACATTGTTTTGAGTCTACATTGACCTTTGGGTGCATTTGGGAGCGAGTCTTTGGAGATTTTTGATTCGTTATCTCACTGTCCAGACTGCTGCAGCGAAGTTTCAGACCTGTACCAGTCACTTATTAGCCATTTCCTTGAGGTATACTTGCTATTTCAATGATGGGTGGTTAGTTTCTTGAGTGGTGATACTTTGGGGTGTTTCAGTTAGTTTATTTCATATCATTGTCTTGAATTTGAATGATTCAAGAGCTAACATTATAACAATGAATGGTAGTAACACCAATGATCTGCTCATGTTATTTTGTGAAACTAACCCCACTAAATAAGTAGCTCTTGTACTCACCCCACTGAACAAGTGGAATTTTGGCACTCACTCACCACTGGAAAGTGGAAGAGTTGTGTTTACTTGTTGTACTCACTCACCATTGAAAATTGGAAGAGCTTTCTTTACTTCATTATTGTATCGGCTTTCCATTGCAAAGTGGACGTGCCTAACTAACCCCATTGGATAAGTGGTTGTTAGTTTCAGCTGCTTTATTTCAAGTATATATTGTAATCCCGTACACTGTATGCTCTCACCTCGCCCAAACTGGGAACTTGGTGATCAAAAAGTGGAAAGGAAGTTGCTTGGCATTACATTATGTTTGAGCTAACAAGTTTTTTCAAAAAATTAAGGGTGATTATTACATATTTTCAATTGTTCTCAAAATAGTCTTTAATTATATAAAGTTGAATTCCCTACAATTGCAAGAATCAAACCCTTTTATAATCCTAGTTCTGTTTGAATTGCATGGAAAAGTACTACTTGGGAAAATCAATTGTTTACACCAATGCCCCAAAAAATAGCTGTTGTAAGTCAGGATATTACTGAGGTCATTCCATCGGACATTAAAAGATACAAAAAATATATCAGTAAAGGTGAGACTGCTGCAAATTTGTTCAAAGATAACTGGGAGAAATTTACGGACCCCAAGACACAAGCAACTAGAAAGGAACTATTGAAAAGGATGTATAAGAAGGATTTACTTCATCCCATTCACAATCATTGGTATCCAGATATAGAAATTTGTATTACGGATTACCAAACTGTTTCCTTACCCTAGAGATTGTAGAATGGACATGCAAGTTTTACTATGAGAATACTACAAAGCTAAAAGGGGTAGATGGAAGGATAATATTCACATTGAACAAACAAACAATTCAATGGGTGTTTGGCTTAACTCTTGAAGCTAAAACTGAATTGCGTTTTAAGAAGATTGTCTATGGAGCATGAAAAGGACAAGCAGCACTATAGAGGAGTAAAGTTACCTCACCACATGGTGAGAGAGAAAGGGGCACCCTTGCCAAAGATTCCAAATAATAAATTCTGGCCTTTATCAAATTTTATGTCAAGTGACAGGCCAAGATGCAAGGAACAAGATACCTAAGTCGCCCCTAGCATTTATATCAAACAACCACCATCCATGTGTGACCACACTACATGATCATGGGGATTTTCTAGCTAAATAGATGCATAATGAGTTTGTGCAAATCAATAATCCAAATGCCACTAAGAATTCATGAGATATTCCATATTGTGTTATGTTTTCTCATATGTATAAAAGATGAATAGGATGAAAGACTAATGATTGTGGATCTTCCCATAGATCCATATATTATATTACAACTGTGGTCCCTAAATATGGACAAAGATGATAGTTGAGCTTCTCATATGATTTTTGAAAATGATTTTGTACACTTGTTGTTGAATTAGCTAGGGTCCAATAGGCCAAGATTATCAAGATTATCAACTGATATAATAAAATTCATTGGGCCTAAATAGTTGGATCCTAAAAGTGGGCTAAGTCATAATTGGAGGAATTTTTTTTTTTGCAAGGATTTTACCAGCATTTGGATATCTGGGTCTACCTTCTTTCCTTATGGGCTCCTTCATACTATTTCAACAAGAATTGTTATTTTGGAAGCAAAAGGGCAATTTCATTCATCTAAGAAGGACAATATCAAGGATCTTATAACGTACTTGACATATATTAATGCAATATATTTGGGCTATTTAAATTTTTGTCTTGAATATTTGATTAGAACCTTTAAAGACCCTAGATTAAATTAATGTTTGCCAAAAACTTTAAGAACTCAGTGTATGCTTCAAACTTCGTCATTTAACCCTAACAAGCTCTAATCAATTCCTACTCAAATCTAGCAAATCTAGAAAAATTTCCTTACATTTATACAAATAATGGCAAACCCTAGTATCTTGGTTTGGGTTCCAAAATGAAAAGAGATGGCAGCTTGAAATATATTGTGTAGGAACTAGTCAAACCAGATTTAATCATGATTTTACATTCACAAAAATACCCAAATTTATAAATTGGGTTCACAAACAATATAAAACTACAAAACCCTTCATTTACATCAAACGAGATTGAAACCCTATTACAAAATGTGACTATGGCAGCAATCGCAATAGAAAGCATTAATGGTATATCCTAATAATCTAAATATTGACCACATAGTTTTAATACAACCGAAAATACGATAGCTTACTCCAAGGCAACCTACAAATTGAGCAAGCTTGATGTCATTGGAGAACCACCACTTTAAAGCTAGAACATGACCGTTGGATGAGACCACTCCTTTAGCCGATGGGTTTCCGTCCTCTGATGCAAGATCTACAAGGGTTTCATCATTTGCTCTCCACAAACTCATGGGTTTTCATCCTCAGATTTGGACACCTAAACAACAAGTTCTCACTATGATTTTTGGTTGGGGTTTGTTTGTGGGTTTTTCTTGATAATAACTCAATGAGGCCTTTGAATCCTTAATAATCTGCAACAATGGCTTCTCACTCGAGGCTAGTATGTGGCAAGGATTGCTTGTATTTATTGAGCACTGTTTTCCTTTGAATCGTACCTAGAATCACATGTACTTGTGTGAAAATGTGTTTGGGAGGCATGGTGGAATTTCCCCTCTAAGTTGCCACAATCTTCAACAATAATGGCAAGGGGCCCCTTCAATTTTGAGACCCTAGCTACTGCATTAATGGCGATCAAAATCATCTTCCCCTTTCGCACAACTAGAAGTACATAGGAATCCACATCCTCAACAGTGAATACTATGTCTATGCCATTAGGATCCTTTCTAAAAGACATGTCATCAATCTACACATAATGAAGCTTCGATCATGCAACAAGGTAGGCAAGGATGAACAATGAAAAGAGGTGGAAGTTTGGTGGAGAGGCATGATCCTAGGGGAGACTCTAAAGTCTCAATAGAAGACGGAATGAAGGTAGGGAATTGGAAAAGGGCATGACTAAATGGAGAAGTCCAAAACCCTAAGGGAAATAGAGAACAAAGTAGACTTGGGAAGAGAGGCATGCTGAGAAGGGGAACTCCGCAACTTCGACAAAAGGTGGGCAAATTGTGGAGGGCATGATTGGATGGGGAAGTTAGAAATCTTGATGGAAGTAGAGAAAGAAGTGGACTTGGGAAGCGAGGCATGCCAAGAAGGGGAACTCTATAACTTTGATAGCTTACACAGGCTTAGGAGATTTATTGTGCCTTCACACTTTGGAACCATGGGAGTCTTAGGCAGAAACATGGAAGATGAAGGGGTACAACATACACACAAAATGGGATGAGGAGAAACACAAGAGTCAAGAAGTGAGCATTTTGGTCCATCACATGACTTGTAGAAAAAGAAGACATGACAAGTCTGCCCCACTTGAAATTGTTTTCCCTCAAGTAAATGCAAATCTAGGTGATCTAGTATATGTGAGCCTTCCCATGTTGCATCTTTTACAGGGATATTTTTCCATCTGATCAAGTACTTTGTGATGGTTCAACCTCTCAACTTCTTTTTCCTTCAATAATCGCCCTAGGGATCAAAATTAGTTTTCCTTCATCCAATGAAGGTGCAATATGTTTTCTAAGTGCCCTCTTGAGGCAAGACACATGAAACAAATTGTGAATCTTACTTTCTTTAGATTAAAACAAGCAGAATGTTATTTGATGAACTGATTAGGAATCACACTTCATCTAAAGAGTGTAACAACCAGATGTAAGCATCCCTTTAGTGAGTAATAATGCACAATACACTTTTAAAAAAGTCATCCATGGACAAGAAAATTCTAATATAGAAGAAATGCAACTTGATATGATGCTTACCTGTCCACATGGTGTGAGATGGGTTCCATTCACTACTATTTTCGATAAAATACCACCAATTTCATCAACACGAGGTCTCAAAATTTCTTCAAGTTGATCTGTTTCATCAATAGCATCAAAGCTGAACTTAACCTGCATTTCCTCATCAAAATCAGAAGGAAAGCAACACTTGCACAAGAAAACATCTACCTTAAGAATATTAAATTTTACTTTCAGGACGAGATACAATTGCAAAGGTTATACCAGCAATGTCTTTGAAACTCTATAACAGGTCCTGATGGTTTCCCGATTCTCTGAAGGTGTTGGTGTAAACTCTGATGTGCCTTGAGTGATCTAAGTATGTCATGGACATGGAACAATTTCAGGCAAATGAATATTCAATAACTTGCTCATGGAATTGATAAATAAAGGAATCAATCAAATAGAAATAATTTGACTTCATCTTGTGAGAAATTCAAGTATGAACTGCAACCTTGTACAGACAAGAAGAGGACTCACCCATACAAGAACATGCTATATATCATAGAGCTCACCTGATTCATGACTGAGGGTAATTGCTCACTAAATCTAGTTAGTGATAATATTGCTTCTGGGTTATATTGTTCAAGCATTGGCCCTGCAGCTTCTATCATTGTCCTTAAAGCATCTCCTGTGAAGGTAAAGCTTTATGTCTTGTCAACAATCTTGCGGCATTGTATTTTCATTTTGAATAGAAATTTTAGAATGTGTCACAAAGAAATGCCTTTACCAATACATGAAAGAAGCAATTAACACTCTTCCAATATTTGAAGTCAATATGAGCACAAAAAATGATTCTACAAACAAAACTAAGTAAAAAACCACAAACCCCAAAAGGGATTATGAAACACGCACAAAAAAATAGACATTAGAGGAGAAGAAAGTTCAAACAAAACTTTTTAAATGATGAATGATTTTTTAAAAGAAGCTTTCCTGATTCTAGTTATTAACTTTAAAGTGCTGGAATTAAACATTTTGAGCAGGTTTTAATGAATTGATGTAACCACTAGCCATTTCATGCAAATAACAAGATGGAAACAAGAAGCACAATCCAATTCAATGGAAGGCATCATCATAGAGGGATAGACAAACAAGATTACGGATACTGAGATCATTCCCTTAAAAATACTTGTCCTTTCTTTAGCACAATGTAGAAGATTTATCTCAGCTCAAAAGCCAGTTGGATAAGAGAGGAACTTCTTTCAATCATTCTTCTGTGTATGATTGCATTCTTATTGTAATTGATAAAGTTGTACTAGACCATCTATGACAAGGAATGGCCACACCAACACCAGTGCTTAAAATACAATGAATTGTTAAGTATACTCTGCCTCCACAGAGTGAAGGTAGTTCCTTCTATGCTACTAATACAAAATCTGTCCTATAAATTGCAATTCATTATGGATCTAAACCAGAAAAATCAAAAGGCAATTCTTATAAGAACAATTGGACTGTTATTGAATGGTTTATGCCAGGGAAAGATGAAATATTCCGAGCCAATTTTTTTTTTTGAATTTTCAATAACAGTTTACAAACCAATGCACCCGTTAAGGTTAGCAGCTAAACCAAACGATGCTGAAGCAACTCTAACCAGAATGTACACCAGGATCCCGATGTGGGCAAGGTGTGAGCATTGGTCAGAGGATCTTAATCAAAATGCTTATGCAAGAACTCTAACCAAGAATGGCGCCAATGATGGCGAGCATATGGTCAGAGGATCCCTACAGTATAATATACTAAAAGCACACTCGACACCAAGTATGTGCTACTCAATCCAATGCGGAAGTGAGGCGACCATATGGCGGAGATAACAGAAATTACAATGCTTGAAGGGAAATAAGATGGCATGCTGAAAGTAACTCGACACCCAGAATGTGCTTTCTATCCCGAAGTGGGAAAGGAGCTACCATAGGGCGGAGATGTAAAGCATTACAAAGCAATTACAGAAGGTAAGAATGAGTATTACAAATCATGATAAAGCAATATTAAAGAACTACTGTTAGTACTACTGCCAGCTTACAATAGATATTATTGCCTGCAATATCAAGATATTAGATGCTCTTTCAAAATGGTGCACTAAACAAGAAATCTTCCGCAGAGCCTTTAAGGAAACCTCAACACCAATCCAATATGGAAGATGCAGATTTCTCAAGACGGTTATGACAGATCTGCACTTTTCAACATATAACCAGCAACATAGAAATTCATTGAATAGCTCGTAACTCACTCCTTTCTTTCTCAAATGACCTAAACTCAAATGCAAAACACAACTAGTATGAAGGCGCCTATGATGAAAGCAAGAAACAAACTTAAAATGCCAACATTTATTTTTGCACGGATCCCAAGGAGATACAGAACTGTACGGCCCAGCAAGAGGGGCGATTTTCTTTTAAAAATCACAGCCTTCACATTAAATTCTATAACCTTAGGAATAGGGTCGCCCCTCACAAACAGAGAGAATAAGACACTACCCAGAAGTAATATTTTTGTATTTTTTGAGTTACGAACAAAAACACAATCTGCTGTAGCTAAAAATGCAATAACTGGAAACCCTCTAATATGCAAAACTGAACTAACAAAGCACAAGCTGAATACAATGCTCAAAACCAAATGCAAAACTCACAAATTAAACTATCATCATCACTAGTTGCTGTGTTGCAAGCAAGAAGCAATGCCCGAGCTAGGAGGCCTTCATTCCTCGAAGCAATCCAATACCATTCCGGCAGAGTAACAATACTGTAGAACAAAGATGATCAAATGAGAACCCAAGGCTTCCTTTTATAACTTTCCGTTGACCTTCTCGAAACCCTAACCTTCTTTTAAGAGTCAAACCCTAATCCTTCAGCAAATGGCGTCCTTTTCTTCAAGCTGCAATTTTGACTTTTTAATTATTAATTTATTCCTTCCTTGAAGTTGGCGTCCAACTTATGCTTGAAATAAATCTTTTAATTAATTCTTTAAATGAGGCGCCCACCATAAAGAACACCTTTTTAAAACAACTTAAAGTGGAGTTGCTAGGCCAAGGGGGTCAATGTTAAATTATAACATTAAACATGACTTCTTTAAAATAATTCAACTTATCACCTCAAACTGCATCCCGAGGCCAGAGTCTGAATACGCCAATTGAGTCAGCTGAAGAGGAAAGTCAACTGTGCCTGAAACCAACCGGTTTACTGCCAGAAATAGAATTTACTAAAAATAGTAAATTCCTGAAGATGCTCAGAATGCCAAGAAGAACATACCACTGCGAAGCTCTCTGAAAACCCAGAAAGAATCCGCCATTGAAACAACCAACCTCGAGCAAGAGCATCCTTCAAAATAGGAAACCCTAATTTTATCTTCCGACTAGCCTATGGGTCTCCGGAATAGGCCAACGGTCACTGGAACGATCAGGCTCGAGAAGGGGACATTACAAAAGATTCTACAAACACTACGGATCCTTCATTGATCCAAAGCCTTACCTCACTATCATTTGGTGCATGCATTTGGGGCAAAAACATGGGTAATTAGTAATTTCCATTTGTGTAAACCCCCACATCAAAATCTTGTATAGTGTACATACTTGTAAAATCTATGTATAGTTTTTGTCTAGGGTTAGTTTTAGGTTTAGTTAGGTCTCAAGCAGCTTCCACTTACAATTTGAAGAAAAAAATCTACCATACATAGTGTTTCATTTTGTGTTGTCTTTCAGGTAACAAATTAGAATGCTAATATTTTTTAGCAACTCTACTAGGGAACAAGATACAACAAGCCAATCTTATAGCAAGAAAAACAATTTTATCAACTCTAACCATCTTTCAAACACCTACTCAAGCACATTCAAGTGAAGATTCATCATCATTAATAGTCCATGAACTCATTAATGTATTTTCAACATCAGATAAAGAACCACTCCAAGCTATGGGTGAGGATGTCCACAATAATGATCAAAACGGTCTAACTTCACTTCCTCTATCACGGGGAGCTGGCATTGGTCTCTTGGCACTTCCAGTTTGTCATAACCTCCCACAAGACTCGAGGAAGAATTCACAAAAATTCCATAGTGATGGTACTCAACACCTAGATGAACATATCTTAGTATTCAACACAGCTTGTATATACTAGGAGTTTCACATGAAAATGTTGCAGTTAAACTTTTCGTTGAGACTAGTTGGAGCAGAGGTAGAATGGTTCCACAGTTCCACCATCTTGCTCCAAGTTGCATCACAAGTTGGGAAATCATATGGGAGAAGTTTCTAACATGCTTCAAGCCAGCTGAGGACAATCATATACTTTTTAGCCAACTGTCAAACACGAAGAAGGACAATAAAGTGCACATGACGGAATTTATTGCCAACTGTCAAACACGAAGAAGGACAATAAAGTGCACATGACGGAATTTATTGCATGATTCAGCTATCTCGTTGGGAGAATCAGTAATACTTTGGGACCTATAGAAATCCTCTTTTGTTGCTATATAAATGCCCTTCCATAAAAAATTGCCTTCTTGATCAAAACTGTGAAGTGGATGAGTTAGACAAAGTCCAAGCATGAGCGGTCAAGCTAGACAATGACATGATTACTAGCAATGAAATCGAGGACTTCATCAAGCCCACAATTCCAAGTTCCATTGATTGTTTATTGTAGAGTGGTGACAAATGTAATGAATATGAAGAGGTAATCTCAACAAAGTGATCCAGTACACCAATATCAAGGGCAACTTCAACGAAATAACAAAAATGACAAACTTGGATTGCCTCGACAAGAAAGGCTTGCCTTGGAGGCACCTCCTAATGATGTCGTTAACAATTTTTGCTCTTTCCATGATACAAGAGATCATGTTGCTCAGCATTGTCTGAAGATGCATTGCATGATGCAACTCATGACCACTTCCAAGTCATTTTCAAAGGTTTTTGAGTAACCTTCAACATCTTTAAGATGAGCCCTATGGAAACTCTATGACAATATTTATTCAATATGGACCAATTTGTGTTGGAAAAGAAAATACATTTAATGATTTTGCATGTTTTTGGAATCAAACAACCATGAAAGAGCAAAGATCTCAAAGGAGAATAGTACAAGGAAAATCTATAGGAGAAGCTACCAATGGTCTTGATCGATTCATTGAAGAAATTACGTATCATCTATTTCCCATCTACCTCACAATCCTTCCCTATTTTATGTGAAGAACAAAAAAAAATTGTGTTTGAAGAAACTACATATTATCTATTTTCCAAGGTAGACAAAGCCCCCCAAATGTCCATAGAGAAAAGTAATGATTCAACTATCTCCATTGCATAAGAGGATGATAACTCTACTATGGATAATGAAGCATTAGGGGAATTTTCTCTACATTCAAAGGATTGTTCAAAGAACCTCCACAAGACAAAGAAGGGGTTGCGGCTTCAAGCTGGTAGTTAATTTGAGCATTCAAGACAACGGGCCTACATTTCAGCTAATGCCTTCACCAGAGATGTGTGATTTGTTGCTAGAGTTTGATGGTTATTTTCCATAAATCAGTGAGTTAGCACAATTGGATGAAGCATAGTCTCCTCTTTGTTGGGACAATGGAGTTTAAAAATCAAGCAATGGATCAAATTTGGATGTGGAGGATTGTCGGTCCTAGACTGTAATGTCACCTCTTCAAAATTAAGCAAACAAAATGCTTACATTATTGGAGTCAAGGAGAAACAAACATTTCAAATTGAATATAAAATGCCTATA
This sequence comes from Sequoia sempervirens, assembly GCA_007258455.2. Lineage (NCBI taxonomy): Eukaryota > Viridiplantae > Streptophyta > Pinopsida > Cupressales > Cupressaceae > Sequoia > Sequoia sempervirens. Next base: position 128,514,715 of record VDFB02047397.1, read on the forward strand.
ATTGAAAATAATCTTGTGAAGTTTGCAGTACTACCCTACAAGATTGAAATTTAGAATCACCACATAGAAAGGCAATTAAGTGAAGAGAATGTTTTTTATTCTAATACTAAAATCCTTAAGGAGAGTTGTATTGAAGTAAATTTCTTAAAGGCTCCTAATTCAAAAGGTGAGCATTCTAGTCACCCCTATTATTTCAATACTTATTTATTATAGTCATTCCATTATTACCATCATGGAAGATATTTTAAGAAGTCGCCCCTATGATTTCAATACAAATTTATGATAGTCATTCCATTATTGCCATCATGGAAGATATTTTAAGATGGAAGGAATGAAAGGAACAACTTGTACTGAAGGGAAGCAGGGTCCTTTGGTACAACTCTAAAAGTATGTATACATAAGGATTTGGGGCATGGGCAATTTTTTGTTCAAAGGAAATGTAGAAATGTCAGATCGTCTTCTTTGAGTTCAAGATTACTTATTCATAATGGTATAGGATCTTGGCAATAATTTGAGGCATGTAAAGATTAAAACTTTTAACGAGTTTCATACCTTCATTGCTAAGAAGTCCACCAACCAAAACACTTGGTCAAGAGAAGATCCAAATTGATCATAGATGAGATGAAAGAAAACATTGTGGATGATACCAAAATTTTGTGGATGTAGCTTGAGGGTCCAATGCAAAGAACAATAAGATGTTACCTCCATTTTGGCAGTGATAAGGGAACAATTCAGCCACTCATATCTATAGAGATTCTTTGCACAGATTGTGCAATTCACATTAGAGTAAGTTGAATGGTGAAATGATTCTTCATAAGGAACAACCCTCAAGAAAGTTAGAAGTTGAGGAGACAGAGCAATTAGAAGAGTTGGGTACAACTCAAGAAGCTCTACAAGGCAATATTTCAGAGCTCTATAATATACTTTTCCCATTCGTAAATAATGAATTGGCCCAATATTTCAGAGCTCTAACTATGAAGGGTTGCATAATCCCATAGTTACACTACCTCATCTTTGAGGTGTGATGAGAATAACTTCTAGGAGCTAACAAACAGTCAATAGCTTCTTATGGCAAAGTTCCTCTTACCTTAGAGGATCTTTTGATCTAACCAAAGGTATGTGGAAGCTCAAGTCCATTTGCAAATGTTGTGTAAGGCATGGATCCCACCTCACTTCAAAGTTCAAAATGTGCTTAGTCATCAACAATAGCTCTCTACAATATTTTAAAACCCTTGGCACAAGGTTTCTATCATAGACCACTACTATAGAAAAATGTGGCAAAAAATGCTTGCTACCCCACCACTTTCACCACTTTTTAATCACCAAGATCCTCAAATTTAAACAAATGTTTCTTTTCAACAACTACAATAGGAATATGTAGAAAAAACCATAAATAATAACAAACTGTAGGAAATTTCTAAGTTATTGTTGATGACTCGGCTTCTAGTCTCTCTTTAACATTCACCAAAATATGTAAATGTAATAAGCCCCCTTAATTTTTTTTTGAAAATTTAAACTCATTAACTCCAAAACAGAAGGTAAAGCTAAGCAACTTCCTTCCACTTTTTGATCACCAAGTTCCTAGTGTGGGCAAGGTGAGAGCGTACAGTGTAATGATTACATTAGAAACTAAACTGCTGAAAATGATAACCACTTATTCAGTGGGATAAGTTGAGCACATCCACTTTGTAGTGGGAAAGCTAATATAATACTGAAAAGTAAACAAGCTCTTCCACTTTTTAGTGGTGAGCGAGTGCTAGTAGACCACTTGTTTAGCGAGGTAAGTACAATAGCCACTTATGCAATGGGGTAAGAAAAATGAACCACTTATGTAGTGGGGTGAGTAGTAAAACCAAACAAGAGCAAAGCTGCCGATGGTACTACCATTCAAAGTCACAATGTGAGCTCTTACAAAATGACTCAATTCAAATACATAGCTGTTGTAGCGATATGTAGATGAAATAAGCACCCCGAAAGAACCCCAACTCAGGAAACAACACCCAAGTAAAGCAATACAATTATACCTCAACAAGGTAGCATATGAAGGTCTGAAATAACTCTGAAACTGAGTTGCAGCAGGTCTGATACAATCAGAAATCACCATTTACAAGTCCAGGCAACCATGGTGAGCACCCCAAATCATCCAACACATCAAAAGTTCACCCCAAGAGTGATTGCAATGGCTTTGGCAGGTCTAGGCGCCACCCAAGGGACACCCAACAGCAAGAAAAGAGGGGTGATTCTCCTTGTTCCTTAACACGCCCCCCTCTTGAAGGTGTATGGCCCAGCACAAGGGCGACTTGTCACCAAAAATTCAAAGCTGCATTAAACATCAACAAACTTCCCTCTTCCTAGTCGCCTAGCACAGGAAGAACTTTAGCCAAAAACCCACAACCAAAACACCATCTGATCAATCTGCACAAGCAAATTAAAGGGGACGGCCTTGTACTTGCATAGGTACGACCAACACCATAAAATTCAAGGAAAAAAAACTAAAAACGCTTTGCAACTATAAGGAAATATTCATCAAACACTAGCAAACTGAATCACATCAAAACACCTCATACTGGAAAGCCATAACTAAAGCTTCACAATGAGCATCAATGGTGATCCCAGGATGGAATCACACGAGTCCAGCTAGGGAATATATCTCAATTCTGAAACTAGATCAATCCTTGAGGATTACCATCCTCAAAGACTTGGAGAATCCAGATACAATCCGGCAGCAATTCATTATCAATCTTCAACATACTCCCAAATGAACTCCCAACGCCTCCTTATATAGCTTTTGGAGGGAAATTCCTCAATTTGAAATAATAAAATAATTCCATTTTTTTCCCTCAAATGTCTTTTAAAATAATGATAATCATTTTTCAAAAGCAAAGGCTCCTTATTTCTCCTAGGTGTCCAACTTGGAGACCAATTTACCCTTTCAAAAAGTGATTACACTTGAATTATAAAAATAATAATCAAACATTATAAACTTAAGTGAAATATTAAAATATTTTACCCCAAGTTACGGAAAATCCCGAAACACATTGGAATCCAATTCTGGTTGCACCAACATGATACTAAGGCATTGGATGAATGATTGAATCCAATTTGGTGACTTACTAAAAATAGGCATGCTCTCCAAAAATTTTGGAGAGCACCCCAAAAGTCTGAAAACACTACAGAGAGTGTCATTCAAACCAGTATTGCCCACTGAGCTCACTTCCATCAATAGAAACCTTGTACCGCTGAAACTGTGTCCTCTAAGAACTTGGGAGTCCCCTTGCCTTACCAGTTAGCCTACGGGAACTCAGAAAATAGGCTACTAGTCATTGAACTGACTAGGCTTGAGAAGGGGACATTACAGTAAAAGGGAAACCTAGTAACTCATATGAACCCTTATTCACCTAGTAGTTGAATAAAGTCGGCAATTTTTACTTGTATTGCATTAACCTTGTCTCCAATATACCATGCAGTCCTAAACTTCAAATGCCTCCCATACTAAGTCATGGAGTCAGCAAGGAGATTGGTGAATAACATTAGAAAAAGAGATGCTCCTCTTTCTAGTCATTTTGACTTATATTGATGGTACAACCTAGTAAAACATGTACAACCAACAGAATAAACTTCTGCAACAATAGTATTAATTCACTATGTACATCTTATACAAGTAAAACTCACCAAAATTTTGGAAACAACTTAAATATTATTCAAACTTCAAAACCAACAATTGCAAAACTCTGTGAACACCCACAAAATTATTTTTTTGTATTTCCAAAATATTGAATCCATCCACACAACTGAAAATTTCTAAAACCCCAAGAGAAAAACCTCACACCAAACTGAAAACAATAACCAAGAATCCAAAAACCATTACCTATTAAGCACACTGTCAATCCCTAAATGAGACTACACTAACAATATAAGTTTTGGACATTAAGATTCTCAAATGGGCTTATTACAAAAAACTGTCAAGAACCTCTAATTTGGACAGTAGAAAAGGAAGATATAAAACCACATGAATCCATAGTGAACATGACATGTGGAATAATATATCCCTCAATCTCCACTTCCAAGGAAAAACAAATACATCAGATGTTAGTCACTATGCAGAATATGGTGGTTCACCTCACTTTATAACTTATGGGAACATAACCTTAGTTGACCAAGCATGGGGTCCTCAAGCCATGTGATTTGTAATGTTGGAGAGTCACTATGAATGATGGTACTATCCATAATATGTAATTAGTGCTTTTCTAGAAATCTAACTTGGGATTGAGAGGTTACAAAGTAATGGTCCGAGTGACCTCTATCCATTACCAATATGTATCTTGAATAATGGTACTATCCACAATATATAATAATTGCTTGGTATAGAAATCTAACTGGGGATTGAGAGTTTGCAGAGCCATGGTCCAAGTGACCTCTATCTATTACCAACCTTTATACACACCTCAAACTAGCAGTGGGCAGTCAGGTAATGATGTTAAACCCCTACCCTTTTATGTGTATTTCATAATAGGGGATAAATTGGTTCATAGCTGTATGATAGATTCAAGGGCAAGTAGTTTTTTTATGCCTAAGTAGGTTGCTGATAGGTTAGGATTGAAATATCAGCCTCTTGAAAAGGGAGTGGTTCAACTCAATGGGACAACCATTAACACCGTAGGTGTCATTAAGGATTTAAGCCTTACTTTACATGCTTGCCCAAACTTTTCCATCCCGCAAGACATTTTTGTTATTGATTTTCCACCATATTTCACCTTGTGTTTGTCTCAATATTTTACTACCAAAGTAGGTGGTTACTTGTCCTCAGATTGGTCTCACATGTTGTTTAGGACTAGATATGGAACAAAAGTACACCACTATTGATCAGCTCATATGAGGAAAGTTAATTGGGGCTGGCATCCAAGGAATATCTGATTGCAGGAAGCCAATCAATAGGTATGTTGATAGACTAAAGGAGTGAACTAGTCCCAGACTATTGACAACAGCAACATCTAGAGATGCTGAATTTTGCTATCTGAAATCTATGATCTTATTAACTGCTGACATTTGTAGCTAGAGCAGTGATATTTTCAGGTTGAGTGATGACTATTGATCTAACTTTTCACTAGCATTGACAGAATTTAACATGTGGTTATGAAATCCATTGACATTCTGTAATGTCCCCTTATTAGAGACATAAAATGCACAAGTTAGGACATATAATTTATTTCACCAACACATCATTTTATTAATGTAAATTACCTTGAAGACCTACTTACAACATGTATTATCAATTAAGCACATAATTCCTTGTTCATAATTAGATTATTTCAGATTGCTCATTTTAAGAATAAGACAATTAAATGCATTGTCATCTAAGGCCATAAACTAACATGATCAGATGTGACTTCTTACTCTTGATTGGAATAGATCTTCGCCTTGGCTCCTCTTTCCTAGCCTCATGGGATGGCGATTTACTATGTAAAAGGGCATGTGAACACATCTCAAAGTGGACTCCCTCAAGGTGTTCCACCCATCTTGGGACCCTCCATCAGTGGAGTGATTTAGCAACTTTTCCCTCCACAAACGCAACTGTCCTTATTGAGTGTTAGCGAAAGGGAGCTCTGGCCTGAAGTCTATCCTTCAAGGTAAAGTCATAAAGCTCCATAAGACACAATAATTGCTGTAAGCAATATTATTGTGGCTAGACAAATAACATTCATTTATTTCTATATGAGGAATTCACTTACGCTATAGAGATGAACTCAATATATAGACACATATATCTATTGATTTGCAACGTTCCATTGAATCATTCAATGCATTCACTTATCCTATTGAATTCACAAATCATCACAGATTATAACATTCACCGATATTGATTCTAAAAGATATGAGTTGGGCATTACACTGTAACCCATTGTCATAGGTATTGGAATTTGATTATATAAACCTTAATGGTATATTAGTTGGTAGAGGGTACTTACCTCTGATCGTCACACTATATTGGACTTCCTTCAGACGTATTCACTGTAACTCGATATGACTCCCTTCTTCCACGCAATGATTATATTAAACAGTCGTTATTACCTATACGGCTCAATAATTACTGTACGCATCATTATTGCCTAATCAAGAATAATGTATATAGATATATATGTGCATAACCAATCGTCAATAATATCCATTTATATATATATACATTGTATTGGTCGATCACCACAATATATATATCTATATACTTATCACTTACCAACATGTCATTTAATGGCTCATTATATGTATCCATCAAAATTTACTTAGATGTATTCATAAATCATAACATATTTAAATATATTTATAGGTATCAACTGAAATCTAGATTAATAATATATATTTAATCATTCCACTATTCTTACCCTTTTAATTAGATAAGTAATTACCAACCTTTCATTCAACAATATGATAATACTTACCTCTCAATACTTACCCTTGGATTTAATCTGCTGAGGCTCCTCCTAATCCCTTAACCATCGATCCCTATTGTTGACGCTAGAGTAATTTATTCATTTATATTAAAGAGCCATGATTACTTATCAGATTCACTATTTCTGTAGGCATCATTATTGCATAATCGAATATTGATTATATATATATATATATATATATATATATATATATATATCTGTATGATCATTATTAATCAGTTCTTAGACTTATAACACTCACCCTTATATGAGCATACATATTATCTCTATTTATAATTTTATACATATTTATTTTTTTATATATTTATATTTATTTAAAGTTATGAAGAATACTTACTGCAGTCCCTATTCATATCCTTAATATATTTTAATTATTTAAATACAGGAAATACTTATCTTTATATTGACTTGATTTGCTGAAGCCTTCTTAATTCTCACCGCCTTCCTAGATGCAGTTCATTATTTTATTTTATTTTGAATACCATTCTCTCCTCCTTTATTCCCATCGATCAGATTATGTTTATATATTCTTTTTCTTTATTCCTCCATTCCATTCAATGCTCCACTCTGTTTGAGAAACCTGCCTTATATACCTGAGTAGAAAGGCACGACTCTTCATCCTTGGTATTGCCGCCCCTCTAAAGATCGTGTCTCTTGGCATAAGTGGCTGCTCCTTGCACCGATCCTATTTTGTCTTATTAGTAATAGGGATCGTTGTGTATTAGAGGTTTATTATGTTTGCTGTTTGATTTTATTAAACATATTTATCTCTTGCTAGGGATCGCTGCCTAGCCTATGGAATTTATGTGTTAACCAAGGCAGGGGTTAATAGTATGAATACTGTTATTAACTAATATTATTAATGCATCATTTAATTTGTAAATATTATATTTTGGATAAATATTATTAAATATTTTGTATAAACATTATTAAATTAGTTTCTCTTAATTATCAATAATAAGTTGTAATATATTTGATTGTAATATATTCATATATTATTAAATGATATTTAACTTGTCAGTATTTACAAATAGTATTTAGGATTCTAATATTTAAGCGGTGATTATTTGTATTTATAATTATAATGTTATCCTGATAATTATAATTATAATAATGATGTTTAAATGTATATTTTGATATTTATTCTGTTTGGTTATTTCAATATCTTCGATTTAGCTTTACAATTTCAAGGACATGACACATTCATAATGAATAAGTCCATTTACAAATTTAGCCAAACAAAAGCAATTATTATTCAATCAATTTCCATTTTATGCAAGAGATTGGTCCCATTATCAGAAGTGCCACAAGTAAGTGCCCCATTCAGCTAAGTTCTGGAAGTCACCAGTTTTATTCGATAGCCAAGTTCACTTCACCTGAAACATAGGTAGGTGAGGCATAAAAAATTATTTATTGATTAGTGGTTTCAACGTTTTGTGGATAGAGGTCAGGCAATGAACTCTAATTAAAAGTTATGAAAGAACAGGCATCTACGTATACATGTTCCTAAAAGGTATTCATTTATCTTTTTGTTTATAATTAGCTTGCATTTCTTCTAGTCAATTGAAAAGTGATTTCTTAGAGCAAGGAAAAAGAGTCTCATCCTAAGCACATTCCTGAGCTATATATGTTTGGGGACAAAAAACCACGAAATTTACTATGAAGAATAATAACCTGAAGTACTTCTGGCCACCTCAAAAAATGGGGAAGCTTCGACAAAAGGAGACAATTGTGCAGCTGCTGGACCAACCTGCAAATAACAACAATTTCAATTTTTTAGGATGAAAATTTATGTATATGACCATAATTTTACATCTTGATCTATAAAAGAATGTCAATAGAAACTAATAATTTATGTTCATCAGTTTCCAAGCCTATCGACTATGTCAAGTGATCACAAGGCGAAAAATGAGGATATATTTTTCCATGATATACCTTCTTGCTCCCACACGCACATTGTACAGTCAATTTCATAATCAAATTCAACTAAGCATGCACATTTTCCGTCAACTATATAAGTTAATAGGTTTCTTTTAACACCTATTCCATTAAAAATTCACTGGAGTAACTAAATTTTGGAAAGTGCTACTTACATATTTCATATTTTAGAGTAAATATGTCCCCCAAAAGAGATAACCTATATACAGAAAACCTTGTCCTAGGTCTTCCTGGAATGATCATCTATTCTGCCATAGGCTGAAGCTTTTGAAAATTTGATGTTTCATTCCAGTCGGTAAATACCTCAATCCATGTCCAAACAGGGTCACAAAGAGGCCAGGCTGATTCTGTACTTTTTGGGGTCTCCAGTAAATGCCAGAATTGCTTTAAAGTGTTTTGTTGTTATATAAACTTCAAGAAGGCCTTTGACTCAATTCTGAGACACTTTCTTTTCTAGAAGATGTGGGATGTCAATATTCCTGATTCTCTCACTATCACAATTTTGTAAAGAGTACCATTTGGAGTCAAAAATGGATGTCCTCTCTCACTAACCCTCTTCAACATTTACGTTCATGAATTGGAGTTTCTTTAGCAGCATACTAATATGGATGATGGTTGTATTTTATATGAGGTGGTTACAACTTAAAGCCATACTATTTTTTGCCATGATGTTCTCTTTCTTTCTGTCAAAGGCTTACAACGGTAATTTGATGCCTTTGCTCATTGATCTAAACTTTGCCAACTTGTACTCAACCTTAGTAAAACTTAAGTCATGATTTTCAATATTTCCAAATGTTCTCTATTATGTACCTGGGGATATGATAATATAATGTCTATAAGTGATTGGAGATGCCAACATACGGCACACATTCCTTAAGTTAGTTATATTGAGTCATAAATTATATTAGGTAATTAGGAGGCCTGGCTCATCACACAATAGTGTGTCCCACCTTTTAGTCAAAGTAGGACATAGAAATCAGCATTTTTTTATCAATTTTCATTTTCTAACACCTATAGCAACTAAACCATTAAGGATTTGAAATGGTGTGAAATAGTGTTTTTTGAGATATTTTCTATAGATCATAAATATATTTTTAAAAAAATTAAGAAGTAATTTGTGAGTTTTTTACATAACTTTTAATAACTTATTTTGTATAGTTAACAATATTTTTAAAAAGTGGTGTTACTTCAGTAAAGCATAACATTATTTGTAGAAAGGATAAAATTATAAATTTTTAAACATAGATTTGTAACACTGATATCTAGTGCACAAATATTTTTTCATAACTTTTTGTTGCATAATTTATTTTTTATAACTTTTTGAAGTGAGATTAACTATAGTTCAGATATAGGTTACTTCAATAATTCATAAAAAAAAATTGTATTCATCTAGATTAACTTCTTTTTTCTTCAAGAACAAGGACATCAATACATAGTGCACAGATATATATTTTTTTTAAATTCTCTATTTTTTTATTTCTTTGTGTATGTGAAACAAAGACATTGATGTTCGGTGAAAAACCTACATTCATAAGAAATAGAAAATAAATATATTAAAATTATACTTTTGGAATGCTTATAATAAGGGTTACATACTCACAAAACAGATCTCCTAAATGAATTCATTTGATCCCCCAAAAGGTGAAGTAAAATTGGTTTTTAGCATTTTGATAGGTGTGGAGGAGAATCCATCGAGGGTTTGATTTAAGACTAGGATGCTTCTATCTAAGTGGGTTTGATCTAACAGGGTCTAATCTAACCCTCTTCAATTAAAACTATTGTGGCAGCACCCACCTACATGGGTTTAGTTGTTTACCCCTCCATTATGTTATTAGGATGGGGTCTATTTAAAGAAAGTGAATATCAATGTAAGGATATGTGAAGAGTATGATACGTATTTTGGATTTGTTGGAGATATAGAGTTAATTGGCTTCTTCCATAAGGAGTATTGTATGGTGTTAGCCTACCTTGAGGTTTTATTCTATTTCTGCAACATTTTGGCCCACAAACATCTTTTTTGTTGTGTGTAGTCTATCTTCCATATTGTCTTAATTCCATTATTATATGCATGGATCTTACCGAGTGGTATTAGAGCTACAATTTGGGCAAAGATGAGGATGAAACCCTAATTTTTGAAGTTTCACCTATATCTCACAAATGACTACAATTTTTTCTATAGATTTCTACTAGTGTTACCTTGAGTTTCCGGGACGGGGATGTCATGTCCCACCCTTGATGGAACAATAATTTTCCCAAAGCACTAAGTTGACGTAATTCATGTGCCAATTAAGAGGTTATAAAAAGCATACAATATAGAGATTTCTGAGTGATAGACATATTGACACCATTTGAACTTCAACATGTAAATACTAACAACACTATGACATGCCCTTGATACTTGAACACAGTGCACCTACAAATTTCTGAGAATGAATAATGACTGATTATGCAATTAGAACTGCCCAGAAACACTTATTAGACATGTACCAACTCAGCTAATGACTCAGTGATGAACAACAGTAAGTATAAGGTTTGCAACCTATGACAGTTGACTAAACAGCAATACATTCATTACATTCTTCTACTCGGTCCAGAGTCAATGCTATCAAGGGTTCCCAAATCGTAGCCAAAGCAAATATGGTATTACAGTCTTTAAACAAACATTTTCTAAGTAATATATTGACTGATTTGCATGTACAGATTTCTCAGAATAAATAATCAGCAAGATGATATCTTCAGACTTCTTAGCAGATTTTACAAGAAACAGCTAATGTTCATGCATGTTAATATGTATACTACAATCAGACCTGGTGAAAGCGCCCAGAATGGAGAATAGTGGCCAGAATGAGACTTTCAGCCTTACTAGCAAACACGTCCAGACCTGATTTGATGCCCAGAACTGATCAGACTTCAACAACAATAGATATAATGTCTTGGTTTCATGACTAACAGCTTCCCCATAGATATTTGATATTCTTTAAACCCTTGCAAATCAGAATTATACTGTAGCGGCACTGTAGCGCGGGCACTGTTCCCGAGGTACTGTAGCGATTACTGTTCACGTGCACTGTAGCGTTACTATTCACGTGCACTGTAGCGGGTACTGTAGCAGCCAACAAACCCTTTCAAACTGCTCAAGAAACTTGAATAAAACTTCTCAAATATGCTCTGTAATGACTCCTGTGTGAAGCCACTCAGCCGGAGTCTGAAGGAAAGGGAAAGCTAATAGGAGACGTAGAGAGCCTTGGGTCAGGCATGAGTAAGATAGAGGAAGTCAAGAACAAAAAGGAAGAGACCACTGCAAGCAAGGTCACTGAAAAAGTACCCACTGAACTTTATAGCCCTACGTCTTCACCACTTCTATGGTCCTCAGAGTTATATGTGGAAGAGCTCATGAGAATGAAAAATAGACTTGATGTTTTAGAAACAAAGGTGATGTTTGAGGACAGCAGATTTAAAATAGTTACAGAGTCCAAATGCAAGCTGGAAAGGGACAATAAAATACTGCAGGAGCAAATTTTAAATCTACAAGCTAACATGGAGAAGGGACAACAAGAACTGATCACTCTAAGGCAGGAGTTAGATCAACTCAAAACAACTGAAAACAAGAAGCCAGAAGTGGAAGGAGGTGAAAACAAAATGGAATTAGAGTTGATTCAATCAGCATTAGTAGACCTAGAGAAAAAAGAGAATCAGTTAAGAGACCAAATAGAAGAGGCCAAATCATGGTCACATGTGGTAAGTGGCTCATCAAGTGAGCAGCAAGTAATCATTGAGAAACAAGTCAAGAGGCAACTAAGGGAAGAAAAAGATAAACAAAGCAAGGCTACAAACATTATTATTAAAGGTTTGAAAGATTTTGGTGAAAGGGAAAGAACAGACATCCTAGCAAGGAACTTCCTTAAAGACGAGCTGAAATGGACAGGTTATATTCAGCAAGCAAATAGAATTGGAAAAAAGATAGATGGTGGAAGGGATAGGCATGTAAGAGTCACCTTGAGAAGCTTAGAGGATAAGAATAGAATTCTAAAAAACAGAGGGTTACTTAGAGGCACACATATTTACCTAGACGAAGATTTGACTTTCGAGCAGCAGGAAGCACAAAGGAAAGAATGGGAGAAAGTGAAAACAGCAAGAAATGAAGGAAAGTGGGCATGGTTGAAGAATGGGAAAGCCCAAATTGGTGATCGTTTTTCGAACAAGAAATAGGAATTGGGGGCCCCACAGGAATACTTACGTGTTGTAAGTTGGAATTGTAGAGGATATCCATGGAGAAGAGGACCTGGATTGGGGCCCATAGCAAAAGGTAAAGATATTATCATTCTTACTGAAACACATGAGCATGAAGGCTGCAAAGTCCCAGATTTTGAAGGGTATAAGAAAGTCTCAGTTTGGAACAAAGGGAATGAGTCAGGCAAAGGTCATGGAGGAGTTACAGTGCTAATAGGTGAGAAATGGCAGGGAATTGTTGAATTTGAAAAAGAAGACGCAAATAAACAGTACATATGGCTGCAAATAACAGAAAATGGGGTGACTTTCAGATTGGCTGCTTGTTACTTTGCTCCAAAAAATTCTAAGTTCTATAAGAAGAGAAATTTAGACAACGAAGACCTGTATGCCTCACTAAAAAGAGATATATCTATTTTTAGCGCACTTGGTGATGTTGTCTTAATGGGTGACTTTAATGCAAGGACAACTAATAATCAGTCTCTTCAGCTAAGCAGGAAAAAAAAAGGGGAGAACAACCCTCTATGGTTAGAGGAAGGTGGAGATCAATATTGGGAAAGAACATCCCAAGATGACAATGGGGATGTGACCCCGTTTGGGACAGAATTACTTGGGCTTTGTAGTCTGTTTGGCATGGTTATTTGTAATGGGATGAGAGATTGGCCAAAGTCGGGGGGTATCACTTGCAAAACGTATAATGGTCAAAGTGTGGTGGACTATGTGATTTGCTCCCAAGGTTTTGTCTCTAGATTGCTAGAGTTTGATATTGAGGACTGCCCTATTGGGATGAAATCTGACCACTTACCTCTTCTGGTTAAGCTCCGCATGTCCCCAATCAGCCAGCACATTAAACAGGTTCAACACATGCAAAATAAAACCCTCCCCAAGGGTAAAATCCTCTTGAATAAAGAAAATAGAGAAATATTTAACGCTGTTCTTAAACAACATTTCCATGATTTAAAAAACAACGGAGAGGTCAAAGCAACAAAAGATGGGGACATCCACATTCACAGCAATTCGCTGATCCCAATAATTCACAAGGCTTTAAATGCATGCAAAAGGTCCCACCCAAAGATGAGGGCTGCAAACACTTTCCCGGCAAATCCATGGTATGATGAAGAATGTAAGGCAGCCAAGAGATCACTAAAAAAGAAAGGAATGGACAAAGAGTACAAGAAAAAATATGAAAAATTGGTGCAGTCAAAAAAATATGATTATGTAAATGAAAGAAGGAAGGAGCTAATCTCGCTTGGAAAACAGAACCCTAAAGGTTTTTGGAGAGAATTGCAGCAAAAGAAAAAGAGGACTGAAAACAGTATTACAGATGGCCAATGGCTAGAGTATGCTAGGCTTCTTTACGAGCGGGTTCATGAGAAAGACCATCCACCTGTTATTAACACATCAATGGAACTATTCACTGTGGATGATATCAAACAAGGAATAAAGAATTTAGCAAGTGGTAAAGCACAGGACATAGATGGGTTGCAGGCTGAATTTTTAAAATGGGGGATCGAGACTCTTGCTCCTCACATAAAAAGAATTTTCAACAATGTCAATCAGGAGGGATTTCCTATGGAGTGGACCACTAGTGTGGTCATTCCTCTATTCAAAAGTGGTGATATCAACAATCCATCTAACTACCGTACGATTATGGTCAATCCTATCTTTGGCAAGCTCTTTGGGAGCATGATTGAGCGAAGGATCAGCAGTTGGGCAGAAAATGAGGGCAAAAGGGCAAAGGGGCAGGCAGGCTTTAGGTCAAGACACTCTACCATTGATCACTGCATCACCCTTAGACATTTGGTTGAGAAAATTTGGAACACTTAGGGCGAGGAAGCTTATTGCTATTTTGTTGATTTCAAGAAAGCTTTTGACACGGTACCTAGAGACAAACTATGGAATAGAATGGAGGAATTAGGCATCCCAAATGTGTATAGAGCAGCTGTTCACAGATTGTATGAGAATGTTAGAGCTAAAATCAGAACAAGTGATGGTATGTCAGAATGTTTTGGCAGCGACATTGGAGTTAAACAGGGCTGTCCTCTATCTCCCACGCTTTTTGGGTTATACATTGATAAGTTGGAAGCTTGGTTAAGCAAGACGGATGGGGATGGTATTCAATTGGCAGGTTATGTGGTGAAGCTACTCTTATATGCTGATGATCTTATCCTAATTTCAAAAACAGCACATGGGTTAAGAGAACATCTGAAAGCTCTAGAACTCTTTTGTCACGAGGTTGGGATGCAAGTGAATATCACCAAGACCAAAATCATGATTTTCTCATTGAATAGAAAAGATAACCAGAATACCTTTCTTTTTGAAGGCAGCCCGCTTGAAATAGTCAAAGAATACAAGTATCTTGGGATTGACTTTCATTATAAGCTCAGTTGGGAGACTTGTCGGACGAAAAGGATACAGGGAGGTTGGAAAGCTTCTTACCTTCTACAAAATAGGTGTAGAAAAGCTGAGCTTTGGGATTGGAAAACCAAGAAAACCCTTTTTGGTTTGCTTGTTACTCCGGTGGTACTTTATGGGTGTGAGGTATGGGGAAGTAGTATGTCAAAGTGCAGTTGGAGACAACTAGAAAGAATTCAAAAACATCTAATAACAAGCAGTCTCAAAGTTAAAACCACTGTCCCCTATGAAATTCTTTTAGCTGAAACGGGGTCTTTTCCATTGGAAGCATCGGCTTTAATCCGGTTGATAAGCTATTTAAAGAAGGTTGAAAACATGGATAACCACCGTTGGCCTAAAACAGCTATGAAGGAGATGCTAGATCGTAGGAAGAAAACTTGGATGAAACAAAACCACAAGTGGATGAACAAGTGGGACATCAATTTGCATGAGTGTCCTAGCACCAATAGTGAAATAAAAAGCTATGTGACTGAAAAATTCAGAACTGCCATGTGGACAAACCAGATTGGGCGAAAAAAAGCATACTACATCAAAGAGTTTAACCCGACAAAGGATCATGGTGAAAAAACTTATTTAGGTGCAGATATTAAAGGGAAAGCGAGGTTGTTAGTGGCACAATTGAGGACGGGATCACATCACCTTAGGTGTGAGACCGGTAGGTGGAAGATACCCAAGGAAACTTGGAAAGAAAGAACTTGTATTTTCTGCAATAAAGGGGTTGTGGAAACAGAATGGCACTTCATCATGGAATGCATTGCTTACGAGGATATCCGCACTCAGCATGAAAATAGTTTGAAAGTGGACAATATGCACCAACTATTTGAGGAAGATAAGATTAATCAGACGGCTAGCCTTCTAGTCAAACTTAATAGCAGGAGATCTGACTTGGAAAAGAGTATGAAGACAAATTAGGCTGTTTTGTCTCGTCCCATGTTGTTTGGTCTCATGGGCGTCATTAAAATCTTTCATTCATTCATTCAAGCGGTATTCCCTGACCTCGGTATATACGATTACGAAGAGTTGACGTTCTCCAAAACCTAATTGCAAAAACCCTTGTTTCTCCAACTCCAAATGTTCTCAGAGAGAAGACAAAATTTGAATAATCAATCAATAATGAGTTCTATTCTGTCTTTGAGAAATAAATACCTCTCTCAAAAATTCGACCCCCTTCAAAAAAGCAGTTTAAATGCATTTAATAATATAAAATTCGCCTCTTTTGAACTTAGGCAATTTTATTAATAAATGGCATCTTTTTAAATGAGTAATAAATACTCATTTAATATTAATTTTACTCCACTATTATAAAGTATTAAATACTTTATAATTCGCCATAATTAATATTTTAATATTTCACTTAAAGTGACTTTATAATATAAAGTCATAATAATAATTATTTAATTATTATTAAATGCTCCCTTATTCACCGTTTGCTCATCAAACTGTCAAACTGGGTCGAAACTGAGATTGCCAACTGAGCCAGGTGCCCTGCCAAAAATAGTAACCCCTGTTGGCCTGACTTACTATAAATAGTAAGTGCCTGAATATCACTCTGTGAGCCCCTGCGAAGGCCCAAACCTGAAACAACTGGAGGAGTAAGGTCCTGAAACTCTGGATAACTGCCAAGGAAGACCCTCTCATCACATTTGTCAGCCTATGAGGGTCAAATGATAGGCTAATCCTTACGAGACTCTGATGCTGTAAAAGGGGACATTGTGGTGACGAGGGCGGTAGGGACACATCCCCAAGTCGCCAATTTTTCAAGCTAATTTTGGGGATGGCTAGGGGATGGCTATATAAAATATAGGGAAAATTTTAAATATATAGGAAAATTTTAAATATTCATATGAAAACATGGATAAAGCATGCATATATACATTATAGAACCTTAACATATAACATTTGTGTTCAAAATTCATTGTCAATACTCAATATGCATTTAGAATTCAGAATTCAGAATGTACAAATTCATCCTGCACAGTCAAATGAGACCCTACAAACTCAAGACCGTTTATTGATCTTTTCACAAATTCATATTACAGTTCATATATCTATTTGAATTCTTAATTTTTCATGATCCATGTGGATCAGTTTACCTTCAGTAAGAAAATGATGGCAAAATATCCCCTGGCCATCCCTGAACGTCCCCAAGACGAGGACGGGGGGTTTTAGGGCCGAGGACACATTCTCGGGTAACACTGATTTTTGCTGAAGTTTGAGGATGAGATACGAAAGCTACAATCCAAAATTTAGCTTTTGATCATAAAAATTGAGTGATTTATTACAATTTTAGTTTTTCTCATTTTCTCTTTGCAGTCTACAAATCAAGGATTTTTTTTGAGTTGTTTACAATTTTGGAAAGCTCATCAAAATTTAGTAGGTGTCTATTATTTGTATTTTTGTTTTTGAGGCCTAAAACGTTATGAAACGATCCAATCAATTGGGTCTATGATATGGATAGAAAGGCAATGTATCAAAATAATTGATGGAAGTGGAGATGCATTAGACTGGTGGCATCAATTTAAAAGATCTTGTGTCCAAAATATATTATGGAAAGTATGATTTTTGTATGCTTAAGAGGAGAATCAAAACATTGGTATGCATGGGAATCAAAAGAAATAATAGGAGAGGAAGAAAAAGGAGAAGAGAATGATGAAGAGAAGATGAAAAATACAAGTACATGAACTTTAGCCCCAAGGAAGGAAGATTCAATCCTTCAATTTCATAGATATATTCAAAAGGAAAATGGTATTGTTTCTATAAACCCTAGCAGCAAGTATATCTTCATTGACATGGAATTAGCCAACCAGCTACAAATACAAGAAAAGCAAGTTAAGGATAGTCGAATAGAGGATAAGGAAATTCAATTTTTTGAAGACTTTAAGCTCTCTAAAGTTTTAAAAAATGTTTTGCATTCAATTTTTTATGCTTTGGATGGGCTGGATATTGTTCTCAAATATCCTTGCCCTTGGTTAGAATCTTTGGGAACAATAAAGATTAATGTGCAAAAGAAGTTCATGAAACTTTGGTATAGAAGGAAAATAGTTAACTTGCAAGATATTACACATAATGGAGACCAAAGGAAATTTAAGGTAAACCAAGTTGTGGAGGCTATTGAAGATTGCGTTGAAGAATTAGAGAACAAAAAAGAGGAGCAAGATGTAAAAAAGCATGGGGAAAGGATTATTTCTCATCATGATCCAATAGAACAAGTGGCAAAAAAGAATGAAAAATTAAAGAAGGTTCTAAAGATAGCAAAGTGTGCAATATATAGACATTGTTAGATTAATTGTCATTGATGTCAAGTAATATCACGTTATTGTCATTGATGTCAAAAGACGGATAATGTGGATAAAATTGATATGATTCACAGTGTGGTGACAGATCATATAAAGAACTTATAATTAGCGAGAAGTGTTCTTGTGAAGACTATTGGTCGGTGGTGCAGTGGAAGCGGCCGACTATTTTTGTAGGAATTAAAATAAATTAGAGGGTGCCTTCATCATATGCAAGTCTCTATCTACTGCTGAAAGACAAAAGTATATCAAGCGATTCACATTTGTAGTGACTCATTAGCAGCAATTATGAATTCAACCATACTTTGGCAGCGACTATGAAAGGAGAAATAAAAGTTCGTTATGGAGATAGCATTTATGAAGGGCAGAGATTAATAAACAAAAGGTAACAATTAGTAAAAGGCAGCGATTGGTTTTAATAAAGGGTTAGAACTTTATAAAAGGTTATCTCTTTTTGAAGAGACATCTCCTTTTATGTAGAAGTCTAAAGATATAAAAAGAAATCAATGATATATTTCTGAGTAATAAAGAAGAGGAAGAGCAGAAAAATGAAGAGTAAATCTGATTCCTTTTGAGAATATATGTGTAATAAAGAGCAGATTTAAAAGGGCAGAGAAGTATGAAGAATGTTTCAGACTATATATACAGCCCATGTATGTAGATGAATGCAGATATGTATGAAGAATATGTGTGAAAATTAAGAGAAGATTTATGAGGTCACTAAAGTCGTTTGGGGAGCATTTCAGTTGGCTGGTGAAGCATCCAACTAGTGGATGAGTAAGAAAATGGAGCTTGGGCTTAGTTCCGTAAGTCTCACATGGAGTGAGTTTGCAGATATTTTCCGAAGGCGATGGTTGTCCCAACTCTTCTATGACCAAAAGCTCATTGACTTCCAAACCTGAGGCAAGGTGACTCCTCAGAGAACAAGTATTGGGAGAAGTTCACTCAACTCCTAAAGTACGTACCTATGTACCAGAAGGACGAGCGATTTCGTATAAGGAAGTTTATCATGGGTCTTAATGTGCAAATAGGTGTGAGGTAGACATACACAGTCCAGCTACCATGGATTTGGTGTACGAGAAGGAAATTAAGCAGGAACAAAGGCTTAAGTCTATCTCGAACTAACAAGAGAGAAGGAGAAAGAAGCCCGTTTGGACGTAGAACAATCAAGCTCCAAGGAATCCTAGTGAAGGGAAAAGTTTTCAAAAGCAAGGGGACAAGGTACCCCAAAATAATTGGCATGAACCGATGAGAGATCGAAGAGGAAACAACAACAATTTTAACAACTTCAAAAGCAATGCTGGTGGAAATGAAAGTAATTCTGGAAGATCTGCAAAAAGGAGGGGACCAGCGAAGGGATGTTTTACATGTGGTGGGGATCACTATGCGAGCAATTTTCCAAGAAAACCCTCTAGGACACAACCACATGGTAACTCTCTTCCACCTCAAAGAGTTGTGTTCCAACAAAGGATTCATGCTGCTATGGATAATCGGCAAGCGGAGCACCAAATTACTCCTGTAGAAGTTTCAAGTACTTTGTTTGGAATTCCCATGTCAATTTTAATAGATACTGGTGCCACAAAAAATTTCATTTCTCCTAATGTAGCAAGTCAAATGTCTAGAAAAGTTGGCTACATGGAAAAGTCTTGGGTTGTAGAATATGCAAACCAGACAAGAGTTGAAGTGAGTCAATGTCTATTTGAAGCAAGGATTGAACTTCCAAGTTTCTCAACAAAAGTAAATTTGTACGTAGCTCCCTTAGGTTCTTATGATGTCATCTTAGGGATGAATTGGTTATGGAAACATAGGACCAAAGCAGATTGTCATGCTAAAACAGTTGAATGCTTAGACAATCTAGGTAATTGGGTATCATTACAAGAACACCTAGAGAGGTTAAGTTACAACAGATATCCACTGTACAGATGCATAGGGCAAAGAAGAAAGGTTGTCAACTCTTTGCTATAAAAATGGAGAAACTTGAGGAATGTAAGGAATTCATTTCTCTAGATGATATAGTATATTATGGACCTCAAGACTCCCAAGATGTCAAAGAGGGTGAAGTGTTGGAATTTGGAAAAACGGATATGGAGAAATATCCTATTTTACAAAAGTTTGTGGATGTATTTCCAGAAGAATTACCTAGATTACCACCTAAGAGGATATTTGATTTCTCCATCGACATAGTACCAGGGTCGGAACCTATATCGAAAGTACGTTATAGGATGACCACAACTAAATTAATGGAGTTAAAGGCACAACTAGAAGAGTTGTTGTCTAAAGGATTGATAAGACCCAATGTTTCACTCTAGGGAGCGCCAGTGATCTTTGTAAAGAAGAAAGATGGTACACTACGCTTACGTATTGATTATCGATTGCTTAACAAAGCAATGATAAAGAATAAGTATTTGTTGCCACGTATCAATGATCTCTTTGATCAAATGCAAGGAGCAACAGTGTTTTCGAAGATTGATCTACGTTTTGGATATCACCAACTAAGAATCAAGGACGAAGATATTTTCAAAATTTCTTTTAGGACTAGATACGAACATTACAAGTTCACAGTCCACCATTTGGGCTGACGAATGCATCAGCAACGTTCATGAACCTAATGAACAGTGTATTTAAAAAAAAAGGACTGTTTGGATAGGTTTGTGTTGGTCTTCTTGGATGACATCTAATTTACTCCAAGAATGAAGAACATCTCAAGCATCTAGAGATTGTTCTCCAACGATTGAGAGAGGATAAGTTATACAGAAAAACTCTCGAAGTGCACCTTCTTCGAGAAGGAAGTACAGTATTTGGGTCACGTAATTTCGGCTAATGGTATTGTGGTTGATCTAGAGAAGATAAAAGCAGTGCTAGAGTGGACGGTGCCCAAGAATGTGCTAGAAGTTAGAAGTTTTATGGGTTTGGCTGGGTATTACCGTAAGTTTGTTGCAAAATTTTCAAGAATAGCTCTTCCCATCACGTCATTGCAAAGGAAGGGGAATAAGTTTGAGTGGTCTGAGAAGTGTCAAGCAGCATTTGACCAACTTAAGGAAAGGTTGACCACAACACCGATACTAAAGGTACCAAATCAAATGGTAACTTTGTAGTTATTACGGATGCATCAAGAGAAGGTTTGGGTGGAGTATTAATGCAAGAAGGGAAAGTCATAGTTTATGAGTCAAGAAAGCTAAAGCCCTATGAACAAAATTATGCTTCACATGATTTAGAGTTAGCAGCAATTGTCCATGCATTATAGATGTGGAGACATTATCTATTGGGAAAACCATTTGAACTAAAGACTAATCATCATGGTCTAAAGTATTTGTTTACTCAACCTAATCTGAATGCATGGCAAAGGAGATGGTTGGAGTTGATATCTAACTATAATTTTAACATTAGTTATATCAAGGGGAAGGAGAATTGGGTTGCCAATGCCTTAAGTTGTAGGAGGCATATCTCCTCTATGATATCAATCCAAACTGACTTCAAGGATCAAGTGTTGCATGAATCTAAAGGTGATGAGTTCTATGAGCAAGTTAAGCAAGCACTTGCGGGCAATCCGCAAGATCGAAGGTACGAGGGATATCACTTTGAACCTAATGGTTTATTGAGATTTAAGGGAAGGATTTATATACCAAACATTGGGGAATTAAGGACATGGTATGGAAAGAAGTTCACAATGCACCATATTCAAGACATCTTAGTGTAACTAAGATGTTAGCTGACGTAAAGCCATTATACTTTAGGAAGGGTATGAAAGGGGATGCAGCGAGATTTGTAGCAAGTTGTTTAGAGTGCCAAAGAGTGAAGGCAGAGCATCATCATCCTACAGGTCTTTTGTATCCACATGAAGTTCCAAAAAGCAAGTGGCAAGTTATTAGTATGGATTTTGTGCAAGGTCTCCCTATGTCAAGGAATAAGCACAATGCCATTCTAGTAGTGGTTGACAAGCTTACAAAGGTAGCTCACTTCATACCAGGGAATCTGACTGATGGAGCTCCTGTAATAGCACGAAAGTTTATTCAAGAGATATTTAGATTGCACAGAATTCTTGAAAAGATCAATTCTGATAGGGATGCTAGAGTAACGTCTAGGCTTTGGCAAACCTTGTTTTCCTCACTTGCGACTTAACTAAACATAAGTTTTGCTTATCATTCGGAAACAGATGGAAACGAATACGTAAATCAAATAGAAAGGACTACTAAAATATTATGAATCAACAATAAGTGGAGAATTACACCTTTGGTAGAGTGCAAGATGGCTCCGTTTAGGCTTATATGGCGGGAAGTGTGAACTCACTCTAAGCTAGGATAAGCTGGAAGGCGGGATAAGCCTTGGGCGGAGATGTTATCCCGATGGAGAAGTGGGAAGTTGGAATTATTAAAGAGATTAGCAAAGCTAGCGATAGAGAAAAGCATGTTGATTCTAAGCGAGTACCTAAGGAATTTCGTAGTAGGGGATAGGGTTTTGTTGAGAGTTAAACCTCATAAGAGTTCTATCAAGTTTGGAAAGTCATCCAAACTTGCGCTGCGCTACGTTGGTCCTTTTGAGGTTCTTGAGGAAATCAACCCTGTCGCATATAGAATTGCCTTGCCACCAGCTCTTGCCAGGATGCATAACGTCTTTCACATCTCATATCTTAAGAAGTATATACCAGGTGATAGCTATGTAATATCAAGATTGGAATGCTTTACAGGTGCTAGACCCAAGGGTGGTAACGATTGAGCCTCTCAAGGTGCTCGGAACACGTAAGCTCCACTTGCATAACAAAGAGGTTTTGCAATGCAAGGTCCAGTGGGATCAGTATGCAGAAGATTCTGCCACATGGGAAGACTATGTTGAAATGAAGCAAAAGTTTCCACAAGTCTTGCTAGATTTTGAAAACTCTTGAAAAGAATGATGCTTTGTGATATGATGTTTTGTGATGTTGTGCTTTATGTTATGATCATATTTGATACTTAAAAATCATTGGGGACGATGCTTCACAAGGGGGAATATGTTACACCCCGTGTGTTATTACCTAT
The DNA here is from genome assembly GCA_007258455.2 of Sequoia sempervirens. Lineage (NCBI taxonomy): Eukaryota > Viridiplantae > Streptophyta > Pinopsida > Cupressales > Cupressaceae > Sequoia > Sequoia sempervirens. Next base: position 128,538,046 of record VDFB02047397.1, read on the forward strand.
TTACTATCACCTTGTTTGGTAAATTGTTTTAATAAATGTGAAAGTGTTTTATATATGAATTCTGATGGAAATATAATGAATGAATGTTTGATTCAATTTAATGCTTTATGATTTTTGTATATGAAATATATGTGATGCATATGAATGTATTGATTTGGCTAACTACTGTTATGATGAACTAAGTTGAATGTAGGAGCAAGTTCAAACCTCCGAAAAAGAGGGGAAGTATCACTTAGGAGAAGAATTTGGTCTCGTAAACTTTAATTCGTCCTTACTGAGCATTCACACACTCACGCCCTAGTTGGTCTTAGTTAAGTCAAGTCAGTTCTGGTAAAGGGTAAGAGATCTTCAGTTTTGATTGTGAATGTTTATATTGGTTTAAAATCTTGTTTTATGAATGTTTGGAATGAGGAATGTGATGAAGTCGTGATGTTAAGTGGAAGACCTTCCTTGAGTGTTTATTGTTATATCGATGAGATATATGCATAAAATGTATATATATGTACGTGTCTACGGTAAACTCATACATGTGAGTGAATACATACACGAGTATATGTAGGTAGACGTACCTATGCATGCTCACGGACAGATTACCTATATGTATGGGAATACTGATTGGATTAAGGTGACATATATTTATTTATATATACACTCCATGTATATATGTTGATCAATGGCTGAGTATGAGTGTTTTTATAAAGATATTAAAATAATATTATATATATATATATATATAATAAATGTATTCTTTATATATTTATATATGTTTGATAATCAATAATGAATGTATTTGTTAAACCTTGTGAAATAAGTAGATGTTAATATATACATATATATATATATATATATAAGTGAAAGTCATTTGAGATAATCTTAAAGCATGATATATAGCACTTTTATTATTATTAATAATAGTGAAGCGCTTAAATGAATATAGGCGCATATGTTTATACATGGCACCGCCTTAGAAAGCATAGTAAGCCAATGCATAAAACAATAATAGACCAAGTCAACAGAGTTTAAGAGGCACATATGAGATTATAAGCTGCTAGTATATGTTGCAATGAGAGGTAAATGCAGTTTAAAGCAATAAGGAAATAGTCTACCCATGCTATTCTTATGGGGCACCAACTTATGAAATGTGGCACCAATATAGTGGATGGAATGCATAAGAATTTTGTAAACTGCGCATAAGTCTAATAATGCAATATCTTAGCCTGGAGACTAAATCAAAAGTAAACTTGGCAGCAATATGTGAAGGAATTTGATTTAGGAAACTTTCTTTTGAGTTTGTTGTTCATTTGAATCAATAAAAAGAGTCTTGTTGTCCCTTATAAATGTTGGATCTAAAGTTTCAATTTTAAAACGAAGAGGACTGCTATGCAAGCTGCAAACCTGTAAGCTAGCTTCTTATGGGAGTCGCTGTACGAGGATACAGGCTGGGTGGCTGGAACATTAACTTGTTTGTAGCCTTGGTTCCCCAAGCACCCTTAGTATAAATAGAGGTGCCTTATTCTAATTAATTTCTATTTACCCCTTCCAACTGGACACTCCTGTGCTATCTCTACCGCCACTCCAGCAAAAGGAGCTGAGAGCCTGTGAACTAGAGGATCTTTGCTGATTCCATACTTGGCCTCAAAGGAGGAGAGACGAAAGTGAGAAGCTAGTAGAGGAATTTGGGTTGTTCTTGAGGAAGTTGCAAGTGAGCTTGAGACATTAAGCTAGGAGGGAAGATTATTCGATTGGAGCTTTAAATAGGCATGTTGAATTCTACTCCTTTGTTATTATGTTGGAAAGATTGTTTATTATGTTGCCATGTTTGGAAAGATTGTCTTTTATGTGTGTTATGAAGCTTGCATGTCTATTCTCCTTGTGTAAAGAGCACTTGCATGCTTCTTGTCTTCAAGTTGTATGGGTATTCCTTGATGGAATGTCCCATTACTTGGTAGATATCATAGAACAGCTTTTTCGGGCAATTTTCCTTTGTGTGACCTTCCCCCTTACAGTCGGTGCACCACAACTCTCTGGTTTCTTTCGTACTCTCCTTCCCGGCCTTCAATTCCTTCATCATTCTTATCATATCTTTCCTTAGTGCTTGCACGGTCTTTGACTCACCCTCGCTGCTGTCATCCGTACTCTCCCCATCATTCGTCTTCCTCTTCCCTTAGGAGGATGTTTTGTTTTCACTTTCTATATCCATTGCCCGATTGTGGTTAACTTCCGGGCGACGTATGATGGCGCGTGATTTAATTTCATCTTTCCTAGTGGACGGAGTAACTCCTTCACTGAACCATCGCTTTCTGAATCATCGACTATGGGTGTATATGATGTAAATCCAAAGGTTGCTTGCACAATCCTCTAGGAAGACTCCTCTCCTGCCTCTCCACTCAAGAACCCGGCCAACTCTCAGTATTCGCTTTAGACTCTAGGATCATTAACTAAGTCTCATTTCCAACCTTCCCCAAAGAGTCTCCACTCTGTGCCTTCTACCTCAAAGACCTGTACACCATGAATTTGCACCCCCTCCTCAACACCTAGGAAGGATCTAAGTGCCAATCCCCATCATCTTATTTTGGAACCGCTTTGGGTGGGTGTTAGAGCCACTGGCTCCCTTGCATTCTCCCACATTCAACTGAATGCATCTTGGAGGGTCTTTAGTCTTCAAACTACCCGATCTCAAGATTTTGCCTTGAAGAGGCCTATTCCCTTGTAGCCTTTACCAGTCACTTTTTGGCTATTCTTACTCAAACTTGTCAAACAACCTAGCAAACAAATCTCACTTCCAGGTACCCTTTTCAGTCCTTTAAATGTTTCACAGGGTGTCAGACCCCTGTATCATCCGTACAGTGGATTCCTATAATCTAGGGTAGAAAGGGCTAATTGACCTAATTCATAGGGTTTCAAGGATTTCTTGCTGATTCCTCACACCAGTGGATTGTTCAAGCCTCAATCCTTTTCAACATGTCAAAATGTGACTAAGACCTACCTGAAACCGTACTGTTTCCGTACAGTAGTTCCTTCCCCTGCCTAAGTTCTCAACTTTTCTCTATCAAACTCCTAACCGGGCAGTCCTAGCTCGCCTAGGGTTTGAGATTAAAAATCATTGCTCCATTCCCTACACTTCCTACTGCTAAAAATATACAAACTACTGGCTCCCCTAACATATCCATCCCTCCTCAGGAAGACCCCGTGGTTAGACTTCATGGGGGAGCCATGGAAAAGACTGACTGTTCAGGAAAAGACAGTAAACACCCTAAATCCTAATTTATTCACACCAGACCCCTAAGCTAAATCAAATGTACTTACTTACAAAAGAAAGAATGCTAAAATATGTTGTGTAAACTCAGATCCAATGCCAAATCAGTGCATATAAACCATTAGATATCACTGTCACATCAAAGCACATGGGATACACAGAAAATGCAGAGATCCTCTATTTCTTCCAAACCAAAATTTGATTACAAAGCATTCTCACTGCTCTCTACGAGCCACCACACCTATTTTGAAGCCTTTACCATGTTTCAAGGAAAGTTGCTCGACTCCACATCCCTGATTTCAAGGGAATCCCATATACTAAGTTGCATGCAGTCACACAAAATGTTGCCATGCAACTTTACAACAACTTTTGCAACTTCCATCATTGTGTCATGATCCTAAATCTTAGGACCTCAATCTCCTTGCTTCGAACCATCAACTTCCTCAACTGCCTCTTGGCATATTCTAACAACTTAGATGTGATTAGCACACATTTAATTCTTGCATTCTAACATAAGTTGTCTAAGACTAATTAAAGCAACATTTAACATCAATGACTAACTAAGATGACTTTAGTCCTAGTGACTAACTCATCACACACAAACAAGACCTTCTAAGGTCCAAATTAAACACTCTATCATCCTGACTTGGCTAAGGTCAGGTACAAGCCAAAATTGATGACAAACAACATGGAGGTTAGCCTAGGTGCTCCTCGCGACTAGTGATGCAACTCGCTCTCCCTCACCAATACAATATTACATCAAACCTAATAAAATAAATAACAATTAATCTACTATAAGCATATATATTCGCAAACATCATCTCAAATAAACATCTATGCTAACATAAAGCATGTCAGAAATAATTACCATCATACAATGTATCATCACATCACAAAATAAATCCACCATCGCTCTAATGTCAGTGATCAATACATCAAAACAAAGTACCAGGGTCTATCAAAGTGAAAACGTGCTAACATAAAACATAAGCAAAATGGAGGGGTACTACACACCAATTAGGGCACCAACTTTTCTAGTCACAAACGTGGTACAACTTGTGAGCAGGATTGTAAGTTGTAGTGAGTATTGATGACGAACCAACTGTCAATACAATAGATTCCTTCAAAGACAATGTTGTGAAGATGGCAAATCATATTATGAATACGTCATTATAGACAATGAAGAGGCTCTGATCCAGCAATATCATTATAGATGTGAGTCAGAATTTTCTGGTTTCTTGGACGACACTTTGTTCAAGCTTGGTGGTAGCAACTTCTTGTCTGCCTAATCATCTAAATTATGATTTGAACTGGGAAAGGGACACCTCACTTGACATCCTCATCGTTATCAATGTCTAAACCATACCAATCACTATGGGTCAACTCTCTTTTTGCTAGATGGTGGCATGTACATCATAATCAGAAATATAGGTGCCTTTATCTAAAGTAACCCATGACCTCCTTAAAGGAGGCCACATTGTTAAAGGAGTAAAAACTCATGCCAATCATCATTTTCAGTGCTTGGGGGTCTATTAAATGAAACAACGTAGGGACTTTGGGACACATTTCAAAGGTCACTCCAGGCAGATTCCCAGACGAAAGCAATTGGCGCATGTGCTCTTGCTATGTTAAAACATTCATCCACTGGATTTTTGTAGGCCTCTGGCTCCTTCAACCATCCCATTTCTTGACCAATGTCCAAGGACCAAAACGACATGGTGTCCTCCAATTTCTACAACGTGATTCAAAAGCCATGGAAAACAATCCAAATGATGGCCTCCTAGTTTGCATCTTATATACATCTGCTTCATCTACAGTAATATTAATGTGCTAAAACATTCCACTTGTCTGCTGCTACTTTATCAGTGTTCTTAGCACACGAATCTTGTGAAGGGACCAGTCTTCGACACTTTAATGAATTGTGGTCTCAAATTGAACCATTAAGGCAAGATCAGAGTAATTCACTCTAATTTTAATATTATGTTAGAAAATATTGTTTTAGAGAATTATTAAAAAATTTAAATTAAAATGAGAATTGTAAAAATAAATGGGACTATATAATATTTATATTGAAAAAAAAATCGACATAAAAGATCTATAAGGACGTTATTTTTAATTTAAGAAATCTACTATAAATCTATATAAATAGAGACATGGCAAGAACTTGTAAATTATATTATTTCTTCCTTCATTTGTTAATGGTCTCGTGCATATACAATGGATAGATATACCTTTCAATGGATAGATATACCCTTCATGCAATCTAGATCTCACACACATGCACATCAATAATTTTATTAATTTCAATATGATTCCCTATATATTTAAGGTGCATCAAGGGGTTGGTGATGAGGTCACAATCTTTCACCTTATAATCTTTTGGTTCTTAAATAAATAAATAATTTATAAAATTATTATAAATTTACACCAATTTAATATATATGCCATATTAATATAAGGCTAAATTTTATGAATTAGAGAGTCTTATAAATGTTTGATAGAGCACTTACATTATATTAAATCTTTTAATACACATTATGTTCTAACAAAAGTAGAAAGGTGAGGGTGCGGATTATAAAAAGGGAAGACACCTAGAAAAAGAAGTAAGAGAAAATAAATAATGAATTGAAAGTGGCCAACACATAATGAATGAATAAAGGGTCACTAAAGGGGTCAAAACAAACATGTGATAATATTATTAAAATAAGTGTAAAAAATAAAGAAAAACAAATTGTAGAGTCACATAATTTTATATCTTACATTTCTCCCCATTTTAGTAAACTTATAAAAATGAGTACAAATTATGCAAAGTAAATTCGATGAGTATGTAATTTTTGATTTTATATTTCCCCACTTTAGTAGACTTATGACATGACCAAGGAAGAAGTTTTCTAAATTATAGTAAATTATGAATTACAAATGATACATTTTTACCATGGGATAGATACCTATATCTACCTTGGTTCTAATCTTCATTCTTGTGTATATACTTCTCTACTAGAAGTATTCATAGAAAAGGTAATTATTGTACACGAACAATTGTAAACATCCAAATCATACAAGGGAAACACATATAGAGGGAAACCACATAGGTACAAACATGAAAGAAATGCACATGCATAAGAGCACACATAAAAACATGAATGAAATGTGATACACATCTAAATAGAAGATGCATATTAGGCCACAATATACAAGTGGAATAGCTAAAAACACTGAAAAATTAACCTATGTTTTGCTCTATAAAGAATTTGGAAAGGAAGTGAACAAGGAAATTGGAACTAATGGGTATGAGGTTTCCACCCAAAAAAATAGCTATTTGGAGGTTGCTAACTTGATTATACGTTGCCACCCAATTGAAAACTAAAAACATAGCTTTGAGATTGTCAACCAATGAACTGACTATTTAATTGAAGGAAGAGGCAGAGGAGAGAAACAAAGCATAGAAGAAACATAAATAAAATATAGAAATAAAACACAAAAACAAAATGATTCTCTATTTCATATGATTTTAAAACATACAATAATAGATATCTTAAAACAGACACAAAGCTTCTGCTCTTTGTTTTGTTCAAAAAATACTGAAAAACATATTCCTTTGTTTCACTAACTGTTCAAGCTGTTTTTACAACAAAAGACTAGCTGCTCTTTCCTTCTATTTTTCATAGATACAAAAGACTATATGAGCCTACATATATGCCCAACAAGAAGGAAAAACAAAAACATTAATTACACTAAATTATGCTATGTGAAAAATACCTTTCCAAAATATTATGCATATGTATTCACATTTAAATCTATCTTGCAATTGAGAGTTGAGAGCATTGCTGAAGTGGATTAAGCTGGAAAAAATTCACATACATGAACAAAAAATGTGACATGAAGAGAAAAAAAGTCTAAGAGGAGGAGTTAATAAGGGTAGTTGGGATTAAATTCCAACATTAGTACCACTCAAATATAAACAAAATGATATCATAACTAATTAGAAGATAACCATTTGATTTGATAAAAGACTAGTTGAAACCCAAAGTAATGGTAAGGCTTAGTCATCACAAGGTCAAATGTCAAGAGTTGAAGATAAAAAATAAACAATGAGCACAAAAGCCCAAGATGCTTGCTAGTGCAAAAATAATCAAGGTTTATCCATGCCTATCCTGTAGGATAATCTTGTCATTGATAAGGTGAGCTCTTATGCATGGGTTGCATTGCATACCAGAACCCAAATACTCCAATTAGGGCACCAACTTTTCTAGTCACAAACGTGGTACAACTTGTGAGCAGGATTGTAAGTTGTAGTGAGTATTGATGACGAACCAACTGTCAATACAATAGATTCCTTCAAAGACAATGTTGTGAAGATGGCAAATCATATTATGAATACGTCATTATAGACAATGAAGAGGCTCTGATCCAGCAATATCATTATAGATGTGAGTCAGAATTTTCTGGTTTCTTGGACGACACTTTGTTCAAGCTTGGTGGTAGCAACTTCTTGTCTGCCTAATCATCTAAATTATGATTTGAACTGGGAAAGGGACACCTCACTTGACATCCTCATCGTTATCAATGTCTAAACCATACCAATCACTATGGGTCAACTCTCTTTTTGCTAGATGGTGGCATGTACATCATAATCAGAAATATAGGTGCCTTTATCTAAAGTAACCCATGACCTCCTTAAAGGAGGCCACATTGTTAAAGGAGTAAAAATTTATGCCAATCGTCATTTGCAGTGCTTGGGGGTTCATTAAGTAAACAACGTGTAGCGACTTTGGGACACATTTCAAAGGTCACCCGGATAGATTCCCAGACAAAGCAATTGGCGCCTGTGCTCTTGCTATATTAAAAAATTGATCCAATGGACTTTTGTAGACCTCTGGTTCCTTCAACCGTCCCACTGCTTTATCAATGTCCAAGAAGGACCAACACGACATGGTGTCCACCACTTTTCTACCACGTGATTTCAAAAAAGCCATGGAAAACAATCCAAATGATGGCCTACCAGTTTGCATCCTACATACATCTGCTTCATCAACAGTAATGTTAATGCGTTGTCTGCTACTACTATATCAGCGCTCTTAGTCACGAATGCTGTGAAGGGAGCAGTGTTTAACACTTTAATGAATTTAGTTTCTCAAATTGAACCATTAAGGCAAAATCACTTATACAAATGATTAGTGGACGATCCAATCTAATCTAATCTAATTTTAGTGCTATGTTAGAAATAATTTTAATTGAGGAAATCTCTAATAAATGTAAAAATAAAAATAAAAATCTATAAATTATAGTGTTTTGTTTCACTCTTTAATTTATTAATGATTTCATATGTATATACAATGTGTAAATATATCTTTTATGAAATATTCTCTCACACATATATCAATATTTTTATTCATTTCAATATGATTACCTATACATTTAATGTAATCAAAGTGGTTGGTGATTAAATCACAACCTTTCACCCTATAATCGTTTGGTTGTTACATAAATAAATAAATAATTTATAAAGTTATTATAAATTTACTCCTAACTTAATATAATAAATGTCATATTAATATTTTATTTAAGACTAGACCTTATAAGTTAGAGTCTTATAACATTTGTTAGGATTACTCATATTATATGTAATCCCTTAACAAACATTATGCTTTAACAAAAAGTGGAAAGGTGAGGGATAAAGGATTATAAAAAAAAAAAAGACACCTAGGAAAAGGAAGTAAAAGAAAATAAATTATGAATTAAAAAGGACAAATACATAAAAGAGTATATGAGACAGACAAAATATGGTATGACTACGAATGCTGAAAAAAGGGTCACAAAAGGGGTTAAAACACATGTGCGTGACAAACTTATTAAAATAAGTGCAAAACATACAAAAGTAAAATATAGAGTGCAATTTTATATCTTACATTTCCCCCACTTTAGTAGAATGAGTGCAAATTAGATGATGAAAAAGGGTCACAAAGGGGTCAAAATACATATGTGAAAATGTTATCAAAATAAGTGCAAAACATACAAAAACAAATTGTAGAGTATGCAATTTTATATCTTACACTTCCCCCCACTTTAGTAGACTTATGAAAATGAGTGCAAATTATGCAAAAGTAAATTGTTGCTCGTATGTAACTTTTGATTTTACGTTCCCCCCCTACTTTAATAAAATTATGACATGACTAAGGAATAAGCTTGCTAAAGTAGAGTATAGTAAATTATGGGATACAAAGGACACATTTTTTCCATGGGAGAGATACCATCTTTTTCTTGGTTCAAACCTTCATTCTTGCATATATACTTGTTCTTGTAAAAGTATCCATAGAAAAGGTAGTTACTGTACATTGACAATAGTAAACATCCAAATAATACAAGGGAAACACATATAGAGGGAAACCACACCTGTAAAAACATAAAAGAAATGCACACACATAGGAATCCACATACAAAAATGAACGAATTGCAATACACATCTAAAAATAAGATTCATATTAAGCTACAATATACAAGTGCAATTGCTAAAAGAACCAAAATAAATTAACCATATGTTTTAAGGGGTGGGGGTCTATGAAGATCTACTCCATAAAAGAACTAGGTAAAGGAAGGGCAACAATGACTACATCAAAAGAAATAAGAGAGCCTTGGATAAAGATAAGTTGTAACTAGAAATTGGATATTAAAAATGAGCTTGCAGTGACAAGGGCTCTAATGTAACAATTCACAAAAGAGGATAGGTTAGCCTTATGTAAAAGGTGTAAATGAAAAAAGGAAATTGGAACTAATGGATTTGAGGTGGCCACCCAAAAAACTAGCTATTTAGTGGTTGCTACCCAGGCTATAGGTTGCCACCCAATTGGAAACTAAAAAAATGGCTTTGAGGTTGCCAACCAATGAACTAGCTATTTTTTAGCTACCACTCAAGTAGAAACACTATGATTCCATCATTGGTTATAAGGAAACCATTTGATTAGATGAAAAGCTAGTTGATACCCAAAGTAATGGCAAGGCTTAGTCATCATAAGGTCTGTCAAGATTTGAGGATAAAAAATAAAATGAGTGAGAGTGAATAATGTATCTAATATGTGCCCTCTTTAAAGCGAGCAGTGAAAGATATTCCAATAAAAAATATTCAATAATTTTAACTTGGATGATGGTTAAGGAAAAAATTAAAAAGAAGAGAGACACCAATGATCTAGTGAGAGGAGAGGAGGAAAGTGATGAAAAAGGGGAACATCTAGGTTATTTCCCCAAGAGAGTATAAAATATATGATGGTGGTCATGGATCATATAAGGATGAAACACTAAGTACCAATAGGATATGATGCACTTAGGAGAGAACAAGGAATAGGAAAACACAAGGCTCAACAAAGGAAATCATAAAATATCAAATAGTGTAAGAAAGGGTAATGAAGAAGGATATCAAGGACATAATTGAGAACATATTAGGCTATGAAAACATAGTTACTCCTAATAGTAATATATATGGTAACCACATGGATCATCATTCTGTATCTTGACATAGTGAGACGAGAGACATAATTAGCATCATAAAGGGGAAGGAAAATGTAAACAAGATGAAAAAGGAAAAATAAATGAAAAGGAGTGGTACACACAAGAAAATTGGTACTCAAGATAGGGAAAAGGAAACAAGGAGAAATGAAAAGGAAAGAAGGATATAAGGGAATGTAAAACATGCAAATAATTAAAAATAAGAAACAAAAAGAAGGAAAGGAGAGCAAAAATTGGAAATAAAAAAGAAGATGGAAATTGAAAATGGAACACAACATGGAAGAGAAAGAAAATTACAAGTCCTCAAGTAGATAGTTAGGATGCTAACTAGATCAATAGGTTATAGTGATGCGGTCCTTGGTTGATGCAATAGGGAAACTATGAAGCTTTCTTGCTTCTATCTTAATGTGTAGTTTTTTGTGTCAAGTGTGAAGTAGAAAACTGTGTAATGGAATAGGGTGTGTAATAAGGAAATAGGTACTTGTGGAGAGTGTATTTCCATGAATTTATTTTAAATTTTATTAATATGGCTCTTGTATTTTGATAGATAATGTTAAGATTTGATGTGCTATTCATCTTACATACCCTAATTTTTAATTGTTCATACATGATTAATGATATATGCATCTCTAAAGTTCATGGAGTGGGAAAATGGGACAACCATATGAGGGTGGGGAAACATGTAATTATTTTATTATTCTATATAGCCCAACTCAAGAATTTATTGTTTATAATGAAGTATTAGATAGGGGGCTACATAATAGACTTATAATTAGCAAAGCATAGGATGTAACTAGTGCTTAATGGATGGGTTCTTGGGAGTTACATATGCCAACTTGCATAAGGGTTTAGTCAAAGATGTGTGTGGGGCGAGTTACATTCTAATTTGGATGATACTCTCTTGAGTGGGTAATGATAATTCATACCATGACATTTTGGTACCCTGTTTAGGTCAACATTATTAACTTTTGGTAGTTTTTTGGGCCTGCACGTGTCTATATATTGAGGGTTTGAGATGGAGGAATTACACATTATTTTCTATAGGGTTATGTTGTATATTTTCCTCCAAGATTTAAGAACATTAATATCCTATTTCTCCTAATTGAGAACTAGACTTAAGAACATATTATAATGACTAATTATTGTTAAATATTGGGTGGGCTATGGAGACCTGATTTTCCTAAATTTTTTTCACTACCTGCTATATACATGTAATTATTATATCAATATCATTATTTATTTTCTAAGTTTCATTTATATGCTAAAATATTTTTAAAATTCATGTATATTGGTTAGTGTCATATTCTCCTTGAAGGGTTAATGTGGAAATACCTACATGCGTAATAATTATTTTATGTTTTTAGTTTGATTACTAACAAGTTTGTTGGTGGGTGATCCCATAATAGTGTGTTCACTTTTTGGCCAAAGTGGGAGGGACATTAAAATCAATATTTTTAACCAAATTTTTAAACTTTCTTATACCTATAGCAACAAAACCATTAAAAAATTGAATATGATGTGAACCAATGATTTTTGAGGTTTTGTGTGTAGATTTTAAATGTATCTTTAAAATAAATCTAAGAAACAGTTTGTGGATTTTTACGTAACTTTTAATAAATTTTTGTAGTTAATAGTATTTTTAAAAATTAACATTTATACCATACCACATAATTCTTTATAAAAAGGATAAAATTATAATTTTTTAAACATGTAGATTCATAACTCCAATATCTAATGCACATATATCTTTTCATAATTTTTTATCAAGCATATGTTTTTATATTAATTTTGAAGTGACATTAATTATAATTTAGACATAGGTTTATACCATATAGCATAATTTTGTTGTATGTATCCAAATTAATTTTATTTTTGTTGAAACACGGACACCAATTTACCTAGTGCACAAATATTTTTCATAATTTTCAAAATCTATTTTACTATTTTTCTATTTGTGTAGAATGTTCAAAGACCTTAACAAATGTTGAAAAAGCTATGTTCACTAAAAAATAGAAAATAAATATAACAATTTTAAATTAAATATATTAAAAGTTATACTTGTTGGAAAGCTTATTTCTAGTGCTATGATCCTACAGATTATCTTGTCATTTTGATTCCATTTGAAGGTCCAATTGAAGGTTTGAAACTAAAATTTTTGAGGAAAATTTGAGACATATAGTGTGAGAAGCCATCCAAGGACGTTTTTTTGAAGGTCCTTTGAATAAAGGCATCTTCAAGTAAATGTGGGACCTTCATTCATGGATGCCTTCATTTGAATATCCTTTTGGCTACCCAAAATGTTTTAAATTTTTTTATATTGAAAGACCTTTGAACAAAGGTCCTCTAGTTGAAATAATGCCTTCATTTGAAGGTATTATTTTGTTGTTTGCAAATCAATAAAATAATGCCTTCAAATGAAGGCAATATTTGAATGAAGAAATCCTTTATTCAAATCTATTTTTTGTAAAACGTTCATTTACAAAGATTCCTTCATTCAAATAAATTTTTTTGAACGAAGATGTTTCCTACTTTTTAGTCCCATTAAAATTGAAAAATCTAATTTCCCAAATTTGGTGCTCATTGTTGTGGGTTCACCCTAGTACTTTTCCTAATATATAGAAGGGAATAGGAAAATATGCAAGGATTGAGAAATATAAAGAGAGAGGGATATGTTGAGGTAGAGTCTTGTAGTCAAGCCATGGATACTAGAGAAAGAGGAGAAGGAGGTATCCTATCTCAATTCTAAACCTAGAGTGATTCATGTGTTACAATAGTTTCCTATTTAATTGCAGTCCTCGTGTATGCATATTAGATCTCCAAACATCTTGGAGTGGGTACTTGAATGGGAATATAGGTGGTTGAGAGATTAATATTTTATTACTACGCTTTTAACTTACAAATATTAGTTGTAGTGGTACTAGAAAGGGTCTTGGAAAATGATGGTGGTGGTTACAATTTGATTTGAATTCATTTACACCGCTTTTCTATTCCTTGGCACTAGGAGAGAGAGTGGAGAATATTTATATATTAGGGGGGATCAATAGTGTGTAGTAGATTGTAAAATGAAGTGCTAATTTTAGGGATGTGTGGCCACTCTTGACATGGGTAAAATATTATTGGGAGTTATATTTTCTATTCATGGATGCATTGATTCATCACAGGAGGGCATTAGGTTTCTACCATAGAATGGTTTTAGGATGTTATGGAACTTCTATAATCCATTGGTGGTTTCCTTTCAACTCTTTTTATATATTTTATGTATTGGACAAAGGTTTTATGGGTGATTTATAGGTACATAGTGTAGTAACAAAAAAGTAAGCTTTTTTCCTTACTTGGTTTGATAATTGACATTAAAACTAAATTAGTGATGTCTTGTAGTGGTGTTGTAATGTGTTGTACACATTCACACTATTCTAGGACCATTATTTGACTAAACCATGCCTTAATTGATCCTTTGCAAAGGTGTTGTAAAGTGTTTTAACACACTTTCACACTTTTCTAGGATGTATTTGCTTAATTAAGCCATATGGGCCCCTTTCTGAATAAGATGTACATAACGTGTACCTTGTTTAAGTGTTGTAAAGTGTTATAAGGAAATTTCACACTTATCTAGGTGGTAATTAGTTAATTGTGGGTAGTTGGAGTAATTAACCCCCTTTAATTCAAATTTAAGCCCTAATTTTGACACCTCCCGAAGATCTATCCCGACAATCATAACTTAATTAACAAAATATTTCATTGGGAAAAGTTTGGTCCTAGAAAAGTGTGCTAGGATCCATTCTCCCTAGATGGAGAAAGGGTCCTCACTTAATAGGACCCCTCTTTTTTAGTTGAATTGGAATGGGTTTTTAGCTCTCTTTCAATCCCTCGGGGTTAGGTCTTGGTAAACTGAGCTAGGACCTATTCGCCCAAGGTGGCGAATGGGTCCTCCCTTAATGAGACCCCCTTTTTGAATTTCATTTTGGTAGGAATTTAATAATGTTTCTTTCCAAATTTGGTGTTGGCCTAAATTCTTTGAATTTCGGGGTTAATCTCCTAATTTAGTATAAATAAGGGGTTAATTCACATTTTTTTTCCTAACAAGACCGAGCAAGTTTATGAAGCAATCCTAGCACTTTCAAGTATTCAAGCATTATAGAAAATTGGAGTTCACAAGAGAAAATTTCAAGAACATTCATAAGGCATTTCAAGGTAGTCAAGAGTTTATTGCAACAACTCAAGATCATATCATCATGACAAGGGTTTGAAGCATTCATTCATGTTGTTGAGATATGATTGTGAGTGTAGCATTGAAGATCTACTTGCAACCATTGTTCACATCGCTTTCAAGGATCCAAAATCTACATTCTTCATGGCCACTACATATTATTTTGCAGATTTGTTTCACAAGACATAATCCAAGGTGACATCAATTACATTATTTCGTATTCATGCTTCATTTCATTCATTTCATCATTTGGTTTGATTACCTACAAGGGGTTTGAATGAGGAAAACCCCATTCACTAACAAACAAGTTTTTCTACCCTTGAGTATGTGATTATATATTTACAGGCTGAAGAGCAAGATTTGGAGCAAAATTTTCAAAGTTGCAAAGTTGCAAAAGTTGTCATTCAAAGTGCAAAATCAAATAAGTGAGGCTACATAATTGCATAAAAACTTCCAAAACTTGATAACAGGGAATTTGAGAGTGTAGACATCAAGGAACATGACCTTGAAATCAATTTTATGAAACCCTAAAAGGACCCATTCGCCACTGAAGGCGAATGAGTCCTTTGTAGCTCAAAAACAACAACTTTTTGGCCAGGTACATAGATTTTATGCTCTAAAATATTCCCCCATAGTTGCTATAATAGTTAGGTAGGATTTCTGATTGTTATTCGCATCTTATTTTACATAGTTTGAGTGTTTAGGGTCTTAGAAAAATTAGTGTTAGATCCTCAAGTTCATGCATTTGGGTCTACCCTATTTTCCCCTTATTCATCTTTGGTGAACCCGACATATTCAACATTGCATTTTTTTGATTTTTGGAGTCTCTCAGTGCATATTAAGTTAAATCTTGCATTCATTTGAATTTAGATTGGCATTGAATTAAGATCTCATTTAGGGTTTCTTGTTTTGAAATCTTCCATACCATATAGGGTTTAAATTCAAATGCATTATTTTGCATCTCTCTAAATCTAAAAATTACAAAAAAAAATCAATCATTTTTCATCTCATTTATATCTCATACAATTTCATTTGAAAATAAAAACAAAATTGCATTTCAATTTAGACCTTGCATTTCATCTTTTCATTGCATTTTTACACTAAATTTCTAGAAAATCTAAAGCTAAAGCTCACTGTCTCAAACTTGGAACTAAAAGATATAACTGAGAACTTGCAAATCATTAAAAATAGTTTAAAAATACCTAACTAGGACCCATTCACCTTTACTAGTGAATAAGTCCTTGATCAGGTCTAATCTAAACCTTTTGGCAACTAAAAAAGCATCAAAATTCACTCTAAAATCCACATAAACATCTCAGAAACATCTAACCACGACCCATTCGCCCTTACTAGTGAATGAGTCCCTATTAGCTACTGATTTGCATTCTCAGGACATTAAAATTTTAGTTTTTAGCTTCTATTTGGTGCTCTTACCTTTCTTTTTTAGTTTCCCGATTTGCTGTTTCATCAATTTCATTGCATTTAGCTTAAATTGATTCATTTTAGTGCATTGTTAAAAGTTCAAAATTGCATCAAAATATTTCAATTTTAGCTTATTGCATTGTGTAATTAGTAAATTGCATTGCTTAGACTCTGAAAATTTCATTTCATTCTAGGTCATCTCATGGCATCAATGTTAGTATCCATCTTTTCCAAGTTTGCAAAGAAAAAGTTAGGAAATAAGCATGTAAGTCATTCATTCAATACATTTCCTAGTTATGAGAATCTCTTAGTGCAAGAGAGTGAAATGTTGATGCTTTTCATAAACCTACACTCCCTCTTATCTCTCCTATTTGTGGTAATGATGCGATAGAAGAGGATACAATCATAGATAGCCATGAAGATCATAGTTGTTCTTCTCCCAATACCTCTCCAATTAGTGACAAAGGTATCTTGGTGAAAGAAGATGCAATCGTTGAGAATCATGAAAGGATTGCTTGCCCTTCTCCTCCTACCCCTTGGGAAGATATTATAACATAAGAAGATGAGATCATTTCCACTACTTTACTTAGTCTACATTCCTCTCCTAACACCTCCCCTACTTGTGAGAATTCTTTAGTGAAAGAGGATACAATAGTGAACGATCATGGAAATCACATTTATGAGGAGGATATGTTGGTGTTAAGATATCCAATGATTGAAAGCTATGTCAATCCTACCTCTCCTACTTAGGAAGACATTATAGGACATGGGATGTAGTTGTAGATAACCATGACAATAAAATTTATCCTTCTCCTAATATCTCTTCTACATACAAAGAAGATAGTTTGGTGTTACACTTATTACCAGTCATGAGAATCTTGTTTCTTCCTTTCCTAACACCCCTACCATTTGGGAAGATCTATTTGAACAAAAAATTCCAATCATTAGTAAGCATGAAACTCGTAGTTTTTCTTCTCTTGAGGCCTCCCCTATTTGTGATGAAGTTACTTTACAAAATCTAACCATGGAATGTGATGAACATCTTAAAAGCTACCCTACTAGGGTAGATATTATGGCACAAGAGAATGAGACCTTAGAGAAACAAGATGAAATCATGGAGAATCATAACAATATAATTTGGTCTTCTCCTAATATTATCCTATTTATGACAAAGATACTTTTGTGTTAGAAGATACAATTGATGAAAGTTGTGAGAATCCTCTTTTCCTCTCTTCCCTAGAGAAAAATTATTGAACAAGAATGCCATCATTGATAAGGGGTATGTCTTGAGATCATCATGGAAAAATAGGCCCATAAGTGGCAAAAGTTAGAAAAATTAGAGGTTAGGCAACTTATTAAAGAAATTTGAACATTTGTCATACTGATTTCAAAAATATGTAAGAATAAAATCTGTATGGAAATTGAGATATAGTTTCTAAACTACTAGGTTTTATTTAAAAAAAATCTATTTAGTGAAAATTTGAAATTTCAATGCGATTGTTACTTAAATTTAGGGGAAAAAAAAAAAGAAGTAGGAATTAATGCAATGCGACCACCTAACCATAATAAAATGATAATTATTTTTTATAAGATTTTAGATGCCAATGAGATGTGCGATGTGGTACATATTTTTTTGTAATTTTTTTCCAAGTAAATAATTAATTGTGAAATTTTTATTACAAATTTTAAAAAATATAAAAAACTCAGTTGTTTGACCACCTTAGCAATTAAGGCTACTTGAAATTCAATTTTCTTTTTTAGTCCTATAGTATGCAAAGCATAGAATGTAGCTATGTTTTGGATTCAAAATGTGATACCATTTTGAAGCTATAGATATTTTTGTCCCGGCCTATTAATCAGGACTTTAGTCGTAATTTGACTAGAAAATGAATAATAATTACTTATTAAATTCAAAGTAAAACATAATTTATATTCATGGAAAGCTAATAATCTCCTTTAAAAACCCTTTTCATTTCATCAGTTTTGGGTAAAAAATAGTCATGACCACATACCCATAGTGAGAAAATTCAACCATTGAGGAGTCCCCTACTTGTGATGAAGTCATTTTAGAAGAACCAACCTATGAATGTCATGAACATCTAGTTTGTATCTCTCCTAACAACTTTCCTACTAGGGAAGATATCATGGTGGAAGAAAATGAGAACATTGACACATGTATTTCAAACAATAATAATGAGGCTTCTTTAGATGAAGCTGATGAAGTGACATTAGACTCCCCTTTGCTAAGAGATCATGAAAATAAGGACACGTGTGTTGAGGTTATGAACATTAGAACTCCTGCGAGTCCTCTAATTATTGAACCAACTAAGCCTCAACTTATCATTTATCCACCCTTACAAAAACCACAAGTTCAAAATCAACCCAAGCTTATCTTAGAACCACGTAAAAGGAAACTCGATAATGATAATGTCTCACAAAAACCAAGTTACAATGACATTTCTCACATATATAACAAGGTGTATACAATCAAAACTGATCCTAAACCCCAAAGTTGTTTGCATGTCGAGAAAGAAAAGAAAAGCTTATGGAAGAGGTCACAAAATTATTGGAAGATGCTTCGAGTTCCTTTGATTTTATACCTAGACATCCATGGGCAGGTACAAGATCATAACAAAAGAGTCTGCAAGGAAATGAAAAGCGATAATGCCAATACAAAATTCAAAAGATCCACTTCAACCATTTTAGAAGAAAATAAACATACATGACAAACCTTGATGTCAAAGTTGATTGTGAGCAACCTCTGAATCCAAAAAAAATGAAAAATATTTATGGAAAAGGTTACAAAATTATGAAAAAAATTGGGTATAGTGGAAAAGAATGTGGTGCTAGAGAACAAAGTATCTGTGTCCCTATAAAGCCTAACACACAAGAAACAACTCGTGGTCTTGGTCATTGTCCTTTGATTGAAATCAAACCATAAAAAAAACCTTCACTTAATATCAACAACCTTACAAAAGATTCTTCCAAGACAAGTTTAACTTTGGTGCATCCTTAATTGATAGATACTACATGTGGGAATATCTCATTACATAGGCATCAAGTCCATACTTTGTCTACTCATTATAATCAATAACAATGGTTGCTGCTCCTTGCCATGTACTAGTTGTAGGATCATAGGATAATCACTATTGCATGTTTTACATTAATTGCAAATCATTTCCTTTTTGCAAGGAGTAGTATACAATCATCCATTCTAGGCTCATCCTTGTCTCACACTAAGTGTGGGAAAGGGGTTAAGTAGCCTTGTCTTCATATGTCATTTTTTGATTGTCTCTTTTGTCTAGTTGACCTCCTTCCATGTATATGTAAGAGCAAGCTTGGGATGTGGATGAAATGCCTTAAGTTGGCTCGCATGTGACATAATTTTCTTTCTAGATTCAACATTGTATTCTTGGGGGAAATACTTCCTTCCTATTTCATGATGTAGCTTATTTTAGAAACATATGACTTGGCATAGAGTTTTCTGAGGAAAGCTCTCATGTCTTAGGACAAAAACATTGGCTAGTTTAAAGCAATTTCTCACAGTAATGGTGTAGCAATTGCTTTAAAGTGGGGGCATGCATCGATGACATATTTTGGAAAAATTTCATGGCGTGATTTTCCTTTTTTTCTTGTGATGTTTCCTCTTCTTGGTGGTGTCATTGGGTTTGATGCCATCCAAGAGTGTACAATCTACTGTCATGGCATGATGCGAATGAGGCATCCCATGGGCGATGATCTGACACTTTTGACTTGTCCTCTCTTGGAGACATTAGGCACAATTATCCTTAAGAGGAAGACCTTTACATGAACAAAGAAAAATCCCCTTTAAATTTTTTTTTACATGATATTCAAAAGCATTTACAAAAGAATTTACATTGTGGTGCCTTATTAAAGTTATCAGGAGGATAGCTTTGGTATGGTGAGTATGATGGGAAGCCAATACATTGGCATTACTTTCTCATTATACTGTGGGAAGCTGACACATTAGCATACATTTCTCACTAAACCACTTCTTTGGGACAACTCACCTAGTGGATAGACTAAGGTTCCACTACCCCAAAGTGAGTAGCATATATGTTATGGACAAACAACCCCATTTCACATCACGTTGAAATGGTTGTGCTTGATCCTTTGTTTTTGTTTATTTTTCTTAGCCTTTGATAGGGTATGATCATGTATCTTGGTTATTGCTGCATATTTAAGTTTCTTGAATGTCTACTTTAGTGTGAGCTTGACATGGGGTCATCCTCTCACTAAAGTAAGGGAAAAATGTAGTAACAAAACAAGTAAGCCTTTTTCCTTACTTGGTTTGATAATTGACAAATTAGTGATGTCTTGGAGTGGTGTTGTAATGTGTTGTACACATTCACACTATTCTAGGACCATTATTTGACTAAAACATGCCTTAATTAATCCTTTGCAAAGGTGTTGTAAAGTGTTGTAACACACTTTCACACTTTTCTAGGATGTATTTGCTTAATTAAGCTTTATGAGCCCCTTTCTGAATAAAATGTACATAATGTGTACCTTGTTTAAGTGTTGTAAAGTGTTATAAGGCACTTTCACACTTATCTAGGTGGTCATTAGTTAATTGTGGGTAATTGGAGTAATTAACCCCCTTTAATTCAAATTTAAGCCTTAATTTAGACACCTCCCAAAGATCTATTCCAAAAATCATAATTTAATAAAAAAATATTTGATTGGGAAAAGTTTGGTCTTGGAAAAGTGTGCCAAGATCCATTCTCCCTAGATGGAGAATGGGTCCTCCCTTAACAGGACCCCCCTTTTTCAGTTGATCTGGAATGGGTTTTTAGCCCTCTTTCAATCCCTTGGGGTTAGGTCCTGGTAAATTGAGCCAGGACCCATTCACCCAAGGTGGCGAATGGGTCATCCCTTAATGAGACCCCCCTTTTTGAATTTCATTATGGTGGGAATTTAGTAATATTTCTTTCCAGATTTGGTGTCGGCCTTAATTCTTTGAATTTCGGGGTTAATCTCCTAATTGAGTATAAATAAGGGGTTGATTCACATTGTTTCTCCTAACAAGACCTAGCAAGTTTATGAAGCAATCCTAACACTTTCAAGTATTCAAGAATTATAGAAAATTGGAGTTCACAAGAGCATTTCAAGAGCATTCATAAGGCATTTCAAGGCAAATTTCAAGATTTTATTGTAGCAATTCAAGATCATATCATCATGACAAGGGTTTGAAGCATTCATTCATGTTGTTGAGCTAAGATTGTGAGTGTAGCATTGAAGATCTACTTGCAACCATTGTTCACATCACTTTCAAGGATCTAAGATCTACATTCTTCGTGGCCATTACATGTTAGTTTTCAAATTTGTTTCACAAGACATAATCCAAGGTGACATCAATTACATTATTTCATATTCATGCTTCATTTCATCATTTGGTTTGATTACCTACAAGGGGTTTGACTAAGGAAAACCCCCATTCACTAAAAAACAACAAGTTTTTTCTGCCCTTTAGTATGTGATTACATATTTACAGGTCGAAGTGCAAGATTTGGAGCAAAATTGTCAAAGTTGCAAAGTTGAAAAAGTTGTCATTCAAAGTGCAAAATGAAATAAGTGAGGTTACAAAATTGCATACAGACTTCCAGAACTTGAGAACAAGGATTTTGAGAGTGTAGACATCAAGGAATAGGACCCTGAAATTAGTTTTCCAAAACCCTAAAAGGACCCATTCACCATTGAAGTCGAATGAGTCCTCTGTAGCTCAAAAACAACAACTTTCTGGCTAGGTACTCAAATTTTTATGCTCTAAAAACTTCCTCCATAGTTGCTATAACAGTTAGTTAGCATTTCTAATTTTTATTGGCATCTTATTTTACATAATTTGAGTGTTTAGGGTCTTAGAAAAATTAGTGGTAGTTCCTCTTATTCATGCATTTGGGTCCACCCTATTTTTCTCTTATTCACATAGGTATTGTTCAAATGCTATAAAATTAAGGAGAGATGTTTGTTGATTATGTACTCTAAGTTCAAATAATAATAATTTTTTTTTCTCTCTTTGGTGGAGCTTTTATTGAAAGGGTTTCTCCATTTACATATCTAGTGTCATGTATTTTAATATTTTGGTTTAGTAATATTTTATTTATTGATTTATACTTCTACACATTATTTTAATGGTTAGTCAAATGATTTTATAATTGTTTTTTTAATTTTTATACTCTATTAATTAGCTTTTATTTGTGGTATTTTCCCTATTTTAAAATATTTGGTATCAAAGACTTGGTTTTGTTGAGAAGGGGATTCCTTTAATAATGTGTTGTGGGTTTTTTACTATAGTGGAATATTTTAAATTGAGTGGTTTTATGAATTTGGAAGTGATTGAAACCATGGCCTCTACCTTTCATTTAGATATTGACAAGTTAAACAATATTGAATATGAGTTGTGAAATATGAAGATGGAAGATCTCTTAGAAGAAATGGATTAGTAGAATATTTATAAAAAATAAGAAAATCCCAATGGGCTATTTGATAGAGATTGGAAAAGGTTCAAAAAAAGGAACAAGGAACCATTTTATTGTGTATTGTAGATTCCATCCTTTTGAATGACTTAAAGGAGATGACTCAATTTTATTATGGAAGAGTCCATAGGTGATATTTACCAAACCAAAAGTCTAACTAATAAATTATATCTCAAAAGAAAATAATATTTTAAAAAATAAATTATGGTGATTCTATTGTAGAATATTTAAATGATTTTAACTTGATTTTAAGTCATTTGGTATTAATATATTTTAAGTTAAAGGAAGAAGATAAATGTATCTTTCTATTTTAAAAATTTTGAACTACACCTTGGGGAAATTTAATTGTTGCTATTAGTGGTAGTGTTAAAGAGTTGAAGATGGATGTTCTTATTTCTACCTTGATTTGAGAGGAAATGAGAAGGAAATCCATAAATAAGGGATTGAAGGATGATCTACATGTTTAAGGAAGGCCCAAAGAAAAAGGTGAGTTTAAAGGGGATTGAAATAAATAACAAGATAGGTCAAAGTCAAAAGGATGATAAGAAATAATTGGGGTAGATAAAAGTGCTAGAACTATGTGAAGAGATGGCATGTGAAGAAGGAATGCATAAATAAAAAGAAATCCTACAATTATTCATCCATAGAAAATATTTTGATGGAAAAGATAATGATGCATTATTTATTTTTAATAAAACTATTAGTGATGATTCTTGGCTCATTGAATTGGGTTGTTCATACCATATGAATTCATATACGAAGTGGATCTCATCATTACTTTAAGGGGTAAACACTTTTGACCCGAATCTATGAACCAATGAGGTCACAAATGGGGGACCTCATCCCAAATTTAAACATTCAACAATTACACCCCAATGGAGTTTGAACCTTGACATGGCAAAAAAAAAACCACAACTTGACCATCATACTATGCCACCATTGACATAGAGTGGATCTCATCATACAAAGGTTATGATTGAGGATAATTTTTTCTTGGTTACAAAAATATAAGTTCAATTGTTTGTAAGAGAAAGGAACACTTTTTATTTATCGATGAGATGGTGAAAATATTTAATAATGTTTTGCATATTCTAGGACCCAAGTTGAATGATTTTGGAATGTATGTGAAACTTGACAAGTTTGATTGTAGGTTGGTGAGAGGAAATTTAGTGGTAGCTAGAGGCTCTTAATCTGAGAATTTATTTAGGATTGGTTCATCCATATTTTGTAACTCTTCCAATGTAATTGATAATTATAAAAAATTATGTGGGTATGTGTAGAATCATCATGGAAAAAACAGACCCTTAAGTGGTGAAAAATTTAGAAAAATCAGAGTTAGACAACTTGACGTAAAAATTTGAATAAGTTATCTATATTATTTCAAAAATATATAAGAATAGAATCTGTAGCAAATTTAATGTAGTTTCTAAACTACTAGGTTTATTTAAAAAAAAATCTCTTTGGTGAAAATTTGAAATTTCAATGCAGTAGTACTTAAATTTCAGGGAAAAAATAAGAAGTAGGTGTCTATCTAACCACCCTAACCATAATAATTTAATGATAATATTTTTTTATAAGATTTTATATATAAGTAGAGGACTCATGTCTCGATGTGATGCATATTTTTTGTAATTTTTTTTCAAGTAAATAATTAATTATGAATTTTTTATTACAACTTTTAAAAAATATAAAAACTCGTATGTCTAACCACTTTAACTTGGTCAAAACTTCATGAAATTCATTTTTTTTTTTTAATCCTATAGTATGCGAAGCATAGAATGTGACACATGTTTTAGATTCAAAAAATGTGATACCGTTTGAAAGTTATAGATGTTTTTCAATCAGCCTATCAATCAGGACTTTAGTCGTAATTCAAATAGAAAATTAATAATAATAATTTATTAAATTCATTTAAGTAAAGCATAATTTATATATTAGTGGAAAGCTGAGAATCTCCTTTTAAAACCCTTTTTTCGTTTCATCAATTTTGGGTAAAAAAAAAGTCGTCAGCCACATACCCTACACATACCCATCATATCACCACTTTTTGGCCCATCATGATCTTGCACATACCCATGTATGTTGTGGCACCAACATTTGGGACACATTGGTGAATTTTGTTGAACCTGCTAAGAAAAGGAGACTTGATTATGTTCTATTTACTTTGATGAGAAATTTGATTATGTGAATATTTTGTGTTTGAAAAATAAAATTTAGAATCTTTTCCCTTCAAATCTTATAAAGTTGAGAGATTATTAGAAATCATTCATCCAAATGTGTTTAGTCTAGCAGATGTGAGTTATGTGGGAAAATCTTGGTATTATGTTACTTTTATTGATGATTATTCTAGATTCATCTAGGCATATTTTATTCATTCTAAATCTAACATTTTCTTCAAGTTAAAGAAACTTAAGGAAATTGTAGAGAAGAAAAATATAAGAAAGTAAAGGCATTGAGATCTAACAACGGTGGTGAATATTCTTTCAATGAATTCAATGATTTCTATAAGGATGCATGTATTATTTAGTAGACGAATTCCCCTACATGTCACAATAAAATGGGGTTGTAGAGAGAATAAATTAAACCATAATGGAAAGAAATAGAAGTATGTTAATTGGCATATTTAAATTAGATAATTGATTCTTTTGGATAGAGACTATGAGTACTAGTTGTTACTTTATAAATCAATCTCCTTGTTTGGATTGTTCCAAAAAAACTCCTTATGAAGTTTGTATAGGTAAGAAACCTTATATTCACATTTAAGGGTAATTTGGTTTTGATGCTTTTGTTCACGTGCCTAAATAAAAGTAGTCTAAACTAGATCCAAAAGCACACAAATACATCTTTGCTAGCTATATTAATAGTGTAAAAGGTTATAAGCATTTGAATCCACTTATCTAGAAAATAATTTATTCTAGAGGTGTGAGTTTTAAGTAATTTAGAGTATTTTTAGGTCTTTTATAGTTAAAGGAAAGAGAGGAAATAAATTAGTGCATTTTGAGACAAAGGTTAAAAATTAAGAAAATGCACATGTTGAAGAACAAAATGATGGATTAGAGGATAGAGCACAAGCAAAGAATTCAAGTGAGTTTTAAGTAGGATGTGCATGTAAGGAACAATAAGAAGCCCTTATCCACCCTTGAGATGATACATGCGACAGTAGAACCCAATTAATAACTATAACCCTCTAGATTTCCATTGTTTATTTATTTTTGTTGTTTACTGATGTTATATTGAGATATTTCAGGGAGGTTCTCTTTTTAGAGGACATTGAGTCTTAAAGAGGGGTCATGCAGGAGGAGATGATGACCTTGGATTACTATGAAATTGGAAATCTTGTTAGTTTTCCCAAGAGAAAGAAGATCATTGGTTCCAAGTCGGTGTAAAAAAAGAAATCTAGAGTAGATAATGAATTAGAGAGGTACAATGTTAGATTAGTTTCCAAGCAGTGCTCCCAAAGAGAGGGAGTTGATTTTGGTAAAATTAACTCCCTTGTTGCTAAATTATCTTCCATTAGATTCTTGTTATCTATTGCTTCAACTTGTGATTTATAGATTGAGTAAATGGATATCAAAACTATTTTCTTGCATGAGGATCTTGAAGAATAAATTAATATGCAATAACTGAATGGGTTTGAGGCAAAGGGGAAAAAAATGGTTTGTAGGATAAGGTGTTTATCTAGTTTGGAACAATTACCTCATATGTGGTATCACAAATCTTATGCATTTTCTATAAAATTGAGATTTTTTTAGAAGGGAAGAGGATCACCATGTTTACATAAAGTGTATTGATGATTAAATTTTGATTCTTGTCTTGGTCTCTGGACAACAAAATGCTAGGCTAAAAGTTGTAACTAAAAATGATGTTGATCTAGCATTTAAATTTAAACTCTATGTAGATAACCACTACAACCATTATTATAGGCATTCCTCTTCACGTTGGGAATCATTTAACATATGATTTTCGAAGAATTGTTAGAAGCAACTTGGAGATTAAGTAATTCAAAACTAAAGAGAATTGAACACTATAGTGCTTAGGAAAGTATTTATAAAAGAATAAATTATATTATTTTTAGCCCCTATGTACAAGTATTGCAAGCAATCTAGAATGAATCGACACTTTACTCTTGTTTCCAAAGTCAAATCAACTTCTTCACAAATCACAACTTAGAACAATCATATGTAGTAGCCTTTTTAGTAGTGGCTTCCTCATCATCATCCATCTAATGGACTATCACTCTAGCTTTGAATTGTAACCACTATTTGATAGAAGAATATTCAACTGACCATTATAATGTAAGATTGTTGAAATACAATGACCTTCATTAAGTTCGTAACTTCCTTTTCATAAATTTGGATAGCCCCAGTTTTCCATTTTACATACATTTTGATTGCATTTGAATACATCTAAATTATGCATTTTATGCATGCACCACAAATGTAAGCTTTTGCTAAAAAATGTGGTGACAATGAGAAATACAAAGAACACAACTACTATAAAAATAAATCCAAACCCCACACAATATTTATATGGCAAGCATCAATATTTGTATTCCTGACATAACAAGCATACATATAGAAGTGAGAACATTAGCTTGAAAAAACTTAGCTTTGTAGTATTAGCACAAGCCAAAATGATAGCCTGTAGTGGAAATACTACCAAACAATATGAGACATTTGAATGCTTAGCACCATATGTGGGAACAAGAAGTTCCATATTGATAAAAATTTAGGTTTAATTTTGGATGTAATATATGCATATGAATACCCACCGATAGAAAATATATCAGCTTCATAAAATCTTTCTCAGCGCATTTAAATTACTATTTATGGTGTAGTACTGAGTCCAACATAAAGTTTCAAACTGCCAGCAAAAGTGTTCGTGCATATACTTATATCACTATTCACACATATTGTATGTCATATATTCATGACATGGGTTACTTTTGTGTGCATATCTTAAATCTATTGTGAAACTGTGGATCCTGGGTACATCTCTTTTTCTATGTAGCTGATTTACAATTTTGCAGAGTTAAGCCACTGTACATGTTCTTCCATTGCTGAACATGATTACTCTTATATTCTCACATGCTCATCCTGCATTCCACAAGTAGCTTTTTAAGCTTTACAACACTATTTATACATTTTACAAATGCATGACTTGATTGAAAATGAATGTATTGAGCAGATCATCAAACTTCTAGGATATATAATAAATTCCACGCTACAAATTACTCAGAAATGGTGACATGGCATGTGATAAAACATATACTAGTTGTAAAATATCAATGGCTCCCAAGGGACAATTAAAAATATCAAAGGATTGTTTGGCTAGCATAAAGTAGATAGCTTAAACGAGTGAGTAGTTTTTTATCCACTCGCCGGAGTTAATTTGCTGTTCAATAAGAAATATCATTGTATCCTTTACACTTGGTAAACATTAGACCATAGGCCCACCACAAATAATTAGTAAACTCGATAAACCAAAGACTCATTTATATTAGACTTTTGTTTTTTATTTGCTATGTACCGAGCCAACCATTTAATGAGAGCAAATGGAAAAAACAAA
Organism: Sequoia sempervirens; assembly: GCA_007258455.2. Lineage (NCBI taxonomy): Eukaryota > Viridiplantae > Streptophyta > Pinopsida > Cupressales > Cupressaceae > Sequoia > Sequoia sempervirens. The sequence continues at coordinate 128,566,496 of VDFB02047397.1, forward strand.
TTTAGAATACTGTGACCATTTCAAAATATTAATGGCCCTAAGTAGTATTTTCACTCGAACATTCTTATCACTTTGTAAATGTTTGAGGTCTGGCCCTGCAAACGCTAAGGAACCCCTGCATATTGAACCCTTGAATAACCAGTCTTGCTTGCTCCATCATAACCCTCACACAAGTAAGAAGACGAATTTGGCCAAACTTTGTCCGATCCTCAGTCGAAGGACAATCCCCCTCTTTGTGTTGATCCGCATGACCACTCTGAGGAAAAAGCCTAGTCTACCCCTCCCTCTCAATCCAGGAAACCCCATGCTAAACCTTTGGCCTCTAAAGGCCCTATTATTAGAGAGGAAGATTCTGGTTTTCCCTCTAAAGGAAAGAAAATTCTAGGTAATCCTCCATTAGTGTCAAATGTAAAGGCCTAGATCAAGATGAGTTGAGAATTGCTAAGAAGTTTACTATGGAAATCCCTGATGAAGGGGAGGAAGGTCATGTGGATGATTCTAGCAGTGGGAAAGGAGAAGGAAGATCTGCAAGACTAGCTGGCCAAAGTGCTAAGGGAAAAATGTTGACCTTTGAAGAACAAGAAGAGGGGTCGTTGGATGAAGAATTTATCCCCACGTAGGAGGTACCCTTAGATGAGTAAAAAAGAATTAGAAGTGGTTTTAGGGAAGGCCCTGGGTGAGGATTCAATTAGCAGTGAAGAAGAGGAAGAGGGGAATTGTCAAGAGTAGGAAGAGGTGAAGGACTCCGAGGAAGATGAAGAAGATGTCAAACAGATGGACAAAGAATAAAATGAAGAAAATGTGCAAGTTATGTCTAGCTATGAGAATGAGGGGGAAATGGATAATAAGACCCTTCAGTATTACAAGCTAAAAATTAACTCTCTGTAGGAAAATGTTGATAGGATGGATAATGTTTTCAAAAAATTGATTTCCATTACCCACGATATAATGAACAAAGGAATTTTTGGGACAGTTTTTGGTTTGGCTAATGTTAGGAAAATGAAATGAAGAATGAAATCAACCCAAGAAGTGGACATACCAATTGAAGACAACGACGGAGAAGGAAACAACCTCTAGAGTAATGAGCTAGACCTGCTGAATAAGGAATCAGACCTGATTAATTGTGTTAAGGATTAGTTTGTTTATGCTGCTTCTTTGTTTTGGGGCCTGTGTGCTTATTCCTCATTTGGCATATATGCCTCCTAGTTTAAAGTTTTTCCTATTTTTTGTGTTTATCTATGGACTATTTCCTTTGATGCTTTTCAGGTGGCCTGTTGGCTTGTTTAAGTTTTGAGCTGCTGGCTAGATGGCTTGTTTTGTTGTTGTTGTTTTATATGGGTTTGAAATGCTGGCCATGAGGCATTTTTCTTGACGCTGTTTTGCATGGGATTAGAGCCCTAACCTTGCTCTTTTAATAAAAAACATATTGAAATTTTGAGAATGTAATTTTAAAGAAGTTTTTATCATAGATTTAATTTGTATTGTACAAGATGTGAAATCTTGATCAAATGAAGATAAAGGAGGAACCTTCCTCTTTTTTTTTAGATACGATTTACTTGTAAATATTTATTCAAGACTATATTTGTACTTTGAGGACAAAAATCATGATTTCCACTTAAAAATAAAAGCCAAATGCCCAAACTTAAAAATAAAAAACTAGAGAAAATAGGTCTAATAACATAAAAAATGGGAACCATAGGATAAGGAAAAACATCCTCCTTCTCCTTGTTTCTTGAGGAGTCTTCATCAATAAAAAGACTAGGATCTTGAACATGATCAACATAAATAACAATTTTACCTTATCAATTTAATAAATATGAAACATCCAAAGAAACAAAAAAATGAGGAATGATATGATCAATAGGTACTTTATTCTTGTTATTACTAGATGTTGCTTCCATATCTCTCTAATGTGGCCAACCATATCTATCGTAAGCAACACAATAAGGATGATCATTCATTGATCTATTTGAGAATTATGAATTTGATATTGATCCGATATAAAATTCTTAACATCACTCTTCTTTCTATGCACCTACAAAGCAACATTACATGCAACTAAGAAGAAGGTGAATTGTGAAATGTAATGAACAACTTTCTATAACCTTGAAACACCTCTTTATTTCTTTCAACCCAAAAAGCCAAAAAAAAAACAAAATAGGAGATGATCCATAATATATACATAAAATAGGAGAGAGGGGAAACACACTTAATTTTACCTAAGAAATATATATCCATTCAATAAAAGACTTGCAAGTACAACCATACTAAATAGGAACAAAATGCTACCACATAGTCTTAGCAAATGGATGATAAAAATTAAATGGATAACAAACTCAATATCACCATAAGGTAGTTTCTAGACTTAAGAAAAAAACAATTAGCATGAACAACCAAATTTTGATAAAGCAATAATCAACTAGAAAAAGATTCCATGGGATTTAAAATACTTGGAATATATTATTTTTAATATATTAGACCATATGTTCCTAGATTATGGAAATCGCCCCCCCCCCCCGCCCCCACAAAAAGAAAAGATTTCAACTTATAGAACCAATCAAAAAATACAATTCATAAACATATATAGGAGTAACATACAATAGATTTTTAACACTAATTTGTTCAACCTTATTCTACAACTTTTCATGTCAATATATTTTCTTAATCTTGTCATCTAACCTAACATTTTTAATCATGATATAAGTATTTTTCCTGTAGTACCCCTCCATTCTCACCATGGACGTGCAGGTAGTTTGGCTTTGGAACTTGGAGATGAAGGTAAAATGATATGGATTAAGGTATGTGCTAATGATGTTAAGTAGTTGATCTATTTTATGATATAGTATATGATGTTAGATGCATTGTTATGATTAGTATGTGCTTATTTTATCATGACCATTATGTGATTATCATTCCGATTGCTACGTAGTTGATGGTTATGAGTTGATTTGATTACTAAGTGTTGTCTTTTGATGTGACTGAGTGAAAGGGACAATGTCGCATTACTCACTTGTGAGTACCCTGCTACGCTGCAATTCCCTTTGTGCCTGATTGTATGATTATGCATATGCTCGACCGTTTTGTGTGTTGTAGGTTGCAAGTACTAGGCATCGACTCCACCTAAATTGGCAGGTCTGAGCGTGCCTTAAACCCAATGGAATAGTTGATTGGAGATAGCACTAGGTCCCCTACCCTAGCCATCATCCTCGAAGAGGATGGGTATTTGGTTTGGTACCTCGTCAATTTGTCAGTTTGTTTGTGTGGTCAGTTGGTCTTGTTTTTCAAACTTGGTCAGGGTTTAGGTAATTGTTTGGCACTTGGTTGTTTAATTTAAATTTGTTTGACATTTGGTTGGTTTAATTTAAAACTTGCAGCTTGATAAATGTTGTTTTTAATTGATGCTTTAATATAAGTTATTAAATTAAAAGGGTGCTATGATAAATAAATATAAATGTAATTATTGATAATTATAGTTTATAATAATTAAATGTGTGATGTAATATTATAATAAAATAAAACAAAATATAATTATAATGGAGTGCTATAATATAAATAAGTAGTAAAAGTAATATAAAAACATAGAAAGGTTTTGCATGCAACACATACACAACTTTGAACAATTTGTCGAAAGGAAACTTTATGTTTTTTGGGGATTTTTGAGATTTTATTAAATTTTTGGTTTCGAAAAGAAGATCAAATTTTCTTCTTGAAAACAATATTTCCTTTGGGGGAGATTTTTAGGATTCTATCTATTTCTTTTTTGGGGGGAATGGAAGTAAATATTGGTTGTGGATTTTGTGGGGGAAATGGGGGTTCTTGGAGAAAATTGATTTGGGTTTTGGGAGGAAATTTTTTTGTCAAGCAATTGCACTCCATTGTTGGTTCTCAAAAGGGAGGGATGTGGAAGGATAGTCAAAGAAAGGCATTGTTTTAAATCAACTTGAGGAAACAAATTTACAGATAAGTTTTTCATTCTTCTTTCAATAGAACTATTGTTCTAATTGTTTAACGATTTAATCGTGTTGTTTATAATCTTAGTTTAAATGTATTTTATGCATATCTTGTAATCATTGCAATTCTTGAGAATACATTTGTTTATGTCTCCCAATTGATTTTCGCTGAAATTTCCTTAAACCTTTGTAGCAAGCTTGTAATGTTTCGATGTGTTCCCGAGAGCTACATAAATTCAAAGATTTCGAGTGCTTCCTTGCAAAATCTTTCTTGTGCATATTCTACAACATAGTCTCTTGTTATGGCGTCAAAATACTTGTTTCCCTAGCCGATATTCTTCTTGCAAGTTTCTAAAGCTCCCTTTTAACCATTCAAGTCAGCATATCCCAGTGTTATTGTGCACCGTTCCTACCATAATAGGCAATTTGAAGGAGATTACCTGAGAAGAGGTCAATTGGAACTAGAACTCTCCCAGTTTGCTCCATTGTAGCACCTAGGGTTAAGTCCCTGTGTTTTTATTCATTTGATGTTGTATGATTCGGTTTCATCTTCTGCATTATATATACTTGATGCTACATAATGTGAATCCCTCCCGTGTATTGCATTTGAGATGTATATTCGATGAAATACATCATAGTTAATATTCGATGCATACATTCGACATTTGATACATGTAGTACGATTTACATTTAAATCAGTTTGGTTGGAGATCGATGGTTATTCCTTATGTTAGGCAGTCAATCATAAAATATGCACCTCCTCCATACCGTCACACTCTTGCATACATGTCTAACTACGACATTTCAACATCTGCTTGAAAGTTTCTAAAGCCTTTTTGCCGATCCGCATGGTGCGCACCCAACCCTCACATCATTTCATTAGATGAGATTTCTTCGAGGCCTCCCATTAAATAGTCCATCACACCTTGTTGTTGATCCCGTCACTGTCTGAGAAAACTTAACCGCCTTTGCTACGCCTCTCTTGCTGCACGATATAATAGATATGGAGCATGTCGAGTCTTCCATGAGTTGCATTTTATTCCAACGATTATACTTAGGTTGGTATTTGTTAATGTATGCTACATAAGCTTAATGCTTGTTTGATGCATATATGTATGTTTGGAGATTTGATGAATATGATTTATGTGCTTGCCATCGAAATTTGATATTGTGTATCTCCTCTGTGGTTTTTCCTATTCGATGCTGAAGGTACTTCAATTTCATTTTAATGTTTTTATTTAGATTTGGAATTCAATGCATACAATTTATTTGAAGGTTCGTTGCATATATATTTTGTCTAAGGTTTGATGCATATATATTGGTTGATAATCGCTGCACATTCCTTCAGTAATGTATGCGATCAAAATGATATATTTCTGTATACTATGATAAGTTGTGTGATATGCGATTTGAAAATTACAAATTTAGACTGCATTCGGCATTGATGATGTCTTTTAATTCTATTCTGAAACTAAATTCATATATATATTTTGATATATGTTATTAAACTATGATATGCATTTAAATCAATGGTTTTGTCCAATGTTTAGTTTTGAAGAATATAATTTAAGTTAAACATTCAATGTGTTCGATGTTCTTGATATGAAAAGAACATATATTGTGATAGGAACTCGGTTAATATACATTTTGAAAGGTATTCAATTTCTGTATACTGCATTTGGTAATTCGATTATCTATATAAATTGTTGAGCATGCATTAAGTTTGGCATTTGATTATATATATATATATATATATATATATATATATATATATATATACATGTATATATATATATATATATATATATATATATATATATATATATCAAATGCCAAACTTAATGCATGCTCAACAATTTATATAGATAATCGAATTACCAAATGCAGTATACAGAAATTGAATACCTTTCAAAATGTATATTAACCGAGTTCCTATCACAATATATGTTCTTTTCATATCAAGAACATCGAACACATTGAATGTTTAACTTAAATTATATTCTTCAAAACTAAACATTGGACAAAACCATTGATTTAAATGCATATCATAGTTTAATAACATATATCAAAATATATATATGAATTTAGTTTCAGAATAGAATTAAAAGACATCATCAATGCCGAATGCAGTCTAAATTTGTAATTTTCAAATCGCATATCACACAACTTATCATAGTATACAGAAATATATCATTTTGATCGCATACATTACTGAAGGAATGTGCAGCGATTATCAACCAATATATATAGGTTAGGTACGATCTAGGAATAAGTATCTATATATTTTGATATTGTATTGAAAGATATTTTTAAATGTATAGATGCGAACGTTCAATTAAAGATTGAATATTGATTGATTAGTATATTATAATTTGTATAGTTTATATATGAATTCTTGATATGCATAAATAATTATGATTTATTATAGTTAAAAGGATTCAATGTTATATATACTATGGTTTTAGTAATAGGATATTTCTGCTTGTGTGAATTAATTGATTATGTAGATAGTGAAATTTGGGAGATTAAATAGGGAAGATTGGTTTACTTCTATTTTGATAAATGAAGGATTTGATTAAATAAATTGAATTAGGTTATCTATTCATTAATTACTGAATGTTGATTTCTTTCAGAATTATTTAATAGTTGATGTGTAAATTCACTATGGAATTAGTTGTTAGAATAATTGTGGATATAGATAATCATGAATTATTGGGCTAAGTGACCGTTAAGTGAATTATGTGGAAATAATGTCTATTTATGAAGCATTTCATGGTTGCAATGTTGATTGATTCCTTGTAATGAATCTTGTGTTTGATTATTAGATTGAGGTGATTTTGGGTAACTTTTTAAAGTGGGTGTTATTGTGTAAATTGTTTAAGGCCAGTTTCTAGAGGCTAGGATGGAGTATTTTAGTGTGTATGGTTTTATGATGGTTTCACTTTAGAGGTGGTATGGAAATGTTTTGAGTTATGTGCTTTGTGCAAATTGAGAACCCTAAGGGTGTGCCTTTTTATCTTGGTATGGTGAATCATGTGACCATGGTAAATGTGCAAGATGGTCAATGCCTTGCATTGTGATTGGATTCTTGTGAATGTGTTATGTGAGCAAGATAGTTAATTCCTTGCTCTATGTTGGATTCATGTAATTATGTTATGTGTGCAAGATGGTAAATGCCTTGCATGATGTGTAGGGTTTACTAGTTGCAAGTAGGGGGAGTGGCTCTCAATGGGGGCCGAAACCCAAATTGGTGTCCAAGACAACCCATTGGAGAGTTTCTTAATCCAGTGATAACCTAAAAATAAACTAAGGGGAATGGGTAGTTTTCACATTTAAACAAGATAATGGATGTCTCACCCATGCCTATAGTGCTCGTTTAGGCTAAGGATGGGTTGAGAAGGCTTGGTTGGCAAGATCAACTTCCTTGTCCTCATGAAAGGAATGTTGGTTCCGCACATATCTCCCTATGGGGCCAGGACCTAGTGAGAGGTTTACCAGGATAACCATAGATGGGGGCTGAGGTCTAGTGAGAGACTTCTAGGACAACCCATGTTAGAATCATGTGATGACACTCTTCCCTATTGTATTCTAGCATTACCTAGTTATGTTTTCCCCTTCTGTTGTGTGAATGCCTCTAGAAGTGAAGACTGTGTTGTATGTGATGTTAATGTTGCTAGAAATGTTGTATCGGAGTCATCTTCAACCCTAGTTTGTGTTTATTTTGTTGTCTTCTTGATTGTCTGTTTGTTGTAGTGGGACCTTGTGTTATCTCCTAGCATAGGGGATGGACCTTAGGGTTCTACATGTTTGGGTGGTTGGTACTTTTTTCTCTATTGGGTATCCTTACTGCATGTTCATGTGCGTGAAAGTTGTACCTTGTGTAGCGGATTCTAGTTCATGTTCTAGTTCAAGAAGATAGTCTTTTATGTATATGTAATGGATTGTATCTTAGTGGTACCATTTATTGTAATCAAATGTACTCTTCCCACATGCACTAGAGGAAGCATTATTGTAAGCTTTGTAATGATGTACATATATTTATGAACCCTCTTGTAATGGACATTGTTAAATGATGTATTTTGTATATGTCAGCTATTGAGAAATGCTCTTTAATGCTGTTTATCTGATGACATGTTATGAAAATACATAATATATTCATCATTTAATGTGGTGATTTAAAATGAACTTGATTGTTAGATAAATCATGTCATCATAGTAGTTAATGAAATGATTCTATTTATCTTGGTTGATAGTATGTTAGTAGCATAGTCACAGAACCTTAGAGGACTTAGGTTGAATTAAACATGTGTTAAGTTATGATGTGCATTCCATTGTTATTTCTTGTTATAAAAAAATGTTCCATTATTGTGCTATAGTTGTGTTGTCCTCTAGGGTTCCTTGGCAGGGCGTTACATTTTCTCTTTATGAATCATATATTCATTTAGAGTAATCTCCCATTGAAGTAAAGCCCCTTCCTCCATAATATTTTTAATATTATTTAACCCTAAACTACATAATTTGGTTGATAAACCTCAAGAATATGTAAGAAGATATCTCATAGCCTCTAAAATCCACCATAAGTACATGAAACCCATAGATTTTTTGTATTGTTATAAACAATATCACATATTTTTGTATAATAATTCATAAAAACATGTCTTCCACATAGAATAAAAAATAATGGATTCAAAAGGCTCAACCTTAAGTTTTCCAAACAAAATTTCCCACAAATATTAAATTTTCACATTAGGTTTCTTCTTCAAAACATTATTAGTCAAATTATGTCTAGAAACTACTTTAAAGACTCATCACCATACAAGGATTTAAAAATTCACTTAGCAACTAAAGAAATAGTGTATTCAAATATATCCTTTAGCTTCATTCCCTCAACCTCTCTAGTACTTATACACAAATTGCAAGAAATAACATGCCTTTTTTAATACCTTTAGTATTAAACCAATAATACAAGACTTCAAATGGGTAGACAATTTTATCAATTATGTGCAAACATATGGTGATGAATAGTTCACCTTTGATGGAAACCTTACTTCATGTTTTGTTATCAGTTATGATATGTTAAAGGTTTTTCCCTAGTTAGCAACTTGTCTCATCATTAAGGTTTTGAAGTCATGCATGTGATGTTGGGGTTTTGAAATTTGGAAGGATGAATTACTAAAGCTAGCTTTAAGGTCAAGTGTTTTTTGTGCTATTACTCGGGCACTATGAAGTTGTGTTTGGTTGCATGGTTGGTGGGATGGAAATTTTATGGTATACCTATGATTTAGCCATTGAAGGGTTTGGGTTTCTGTATAGGAGCGAATTTTTACCCCTTATGAAAATTCCCCTTTTACACTCCCTCACCTTAGAAAACCAAATTCGAAGGCAAAAATCCACATCAGCCTGTTGCCTTAAATTCCACTTAGCATCTGTTTTATGCATTAGCAGAAGAATAACTATTAGGGATGTCCGTGTGGTGCATAGATGCCCGCACATTATGTTTACGTCCCTGATAGATTCCTACATCTGAAGCCTATAAAGGTGTTATACTTCCCATTGGGGTCAATTTGTAATGCCCCTCTTCAACCAACTGACTCGAATATGGCTATTTTTTCTCATTCTCTCTTCAAATTCACTCTTCATTCCTTCATTTCATCTTCTAGAAATCTTCTACATATCCTTCTAAGCACTCAACTTGATCTCTCCAAGCATTCTAGTATTCACTCCTTGCATTCTAAGCCTTCGAGCAACACTTTGCACTCCATAGTTCAACAACAACAACACTCCACCAACTCTGTAGAGAAAGTGTGGAACAAACACTATTGCAACAGGGGCTTGAGTCCTCTCATTTTCTCCTCCATTAGCTAGCGAGCTCTTGGTGGAGGTGGTAAGCTTTCTACTCCTCTCCTCTACAATTTGGCTGAGTAGCATAATACTATTTTGTAGTGTTATTGTGTTCATTTCTCTCATTCTCCTTTATCATACTTTTTCTCCATTATCGCTATCTTGGATGTTCATGGAGGTGGAAACACCAAAATGAGGGTCTGACTGAGGTAGGCTCCTATACAGCCACCCAACAATTTTCCTCTTTCTTATGTACAGGTGGATGTGCTTCTTGGAGCTAGCTGGAAAACAAGCTCTTTTGTGAGATCATTCTTGTCACCCTAGCTTTAATCTACTTACTTTATCATATTTGTCTATATATTTCTTATTTCATAGTGTTTTTTTGTTCTCTTAAAAACCATTAACTAGGTCGTTAGTTTGTTTTATAGTGGTTCACCTTATCTTTTTAGTCATCTAGTCGTACAGACGCTAGTGCACTGCATTATCGTCTCAGAACTGCACTTTCATCCTTAGGTAGAGAGCTTCCTAAGACATAGTGTGGAACCCGAAAACTAGCTCACCTAGCCCCATTCTGAGTTTCGGTTCTGCATAGTGGTTGAAGGATCTTATAGTCCTTATCATTCTCGTCCCTCATTTCCTAACACCCCTTTAAGCTAAGGTAAGTTAGGGCAGCCTTCCACTCTTGGCTCTCCATGACCTGGGGCCTTGAACACAGTTGGTCCCCTTGTCTTACAGTTTCTTTTTATTTCTATTTTCTTTTTCAAGTTAATTTTATCTAACTTGAGGGAAGACCATATTCCCCTCCATTATGTGCATTGACACTTTCAAAAATGTGTTTTAGTTACTTTATTAATACAAAAAGTTCAAGCCTATGGCCTTTTATCTAAAAAAAAATTGTTTTTGATTAAATTTTTCAAATCAATCAAATAATAAGAGGAAAAAAGTAGAAAGAAGGTAAGTACAATATATATGAAGAGAAAACCTTCTGAAAAAGATAGAACCTCCTAACAAGAGATAACAAGTTACCTTGCCATGTTTAGAAATATTATTATTCACCTTACCCATAACCCATCTCCACATGCATTTAAGGGATAGATTAAGATAAAATGGAATACATAAATACTTTATCACTTCATTTAGATCCAAAAACTTCTAGCTCTTTCTCACTAGCCACTAAAGAATCTCATAAAAGTAGCTTAGAACACTATTTTATGCACACAAATTTTAAATATTTAAGGAATACAAAAAGTATCCAATAAGAGCCCCTATTAAGGCTTGAAAAAATTATCTTGTTCCATTTTAGCAAAAAGAGTGGCGTCATCACCAAAACAAAGCTCAATCAAAAAATCTCTAGAAGGACCAACCCCCCCTTAGTAGGAGGACTGAAAGAATAGTCTCTTAAAGAATAATGAAGAGATTTATAACTAATAACAAATAGAGATAAAATAATAAGACAATCTTGCCTAATTGACACTTGCAAAGGGAAGGAGCTAGACAATTTACTAGTTATACATGTAGGTGTAAAAAAATACTTGATTAGAAAACTCATCACATTCTACAAAATGTATTGATCACTAGATTCCATGAAATTAATTTAACCAAGACAATAAATGATCATTCAATCCAATAATAATATTTCCATGGGTCAATGAAACATGGGTCAATGAGTTTGGCTCATAAAACTACATGGTTGAATCTTGATAGCAATATCATGATTTGACATGTTGTGGAAAATACCTCAGGTACTTATCAATATTTCCAAAATTAATTGGGTCCTTGAACATATTTTCATTGGAAAAATGATCTCTTCATGTTTTCACAACTAGTTGAAAGATTATCCAAAATATATCTCTCCTCCATATAACTTGTTTAAATTGGAGATATCTTTTAGCATATAAATTTTTAAAGTCTTGCAAAGGAATTTTATATTTTGTATGAAACATTAAGAAAATTAATAGTCCTCCAATTTCATATTTTAGTGGAATCATCTTTTTTATTAAAAATATTGACAATACCTTTATTTATTTCACTCCTCAAGGTACTAGCAATAACAAAAACTTCCTTATAAAATTCAAGCAAGAGTTTAATTATCCAATTGATCTCATCCTTATAAAATTCTATAGGGACCATCACACCTAAGAGATTTTTCATTCAAATGATAAATAACACATTTAATCTCCTTGTAGAAAAGGTCTCTAATCATAACAATATCATTATTTCAAACAATTTTAGAAATTCTCTTGAATTAGAAATAACAATATCATTATCACTAGTGGTGAAGAGCTCATAATAAAAAGATTGAAAATATTTTCTAATTTCAACCACATCCTTAATCAAAATAACTCCACATCAATAAAATTAAAATTTTATCTTTTCTTCTTTATTATTATTATTTAAAAAAAAAAGAATTTTGACACTCTATCACTAAGATACAATAGATACAATTGTGTTCATATATTTCTAAAAAATAGTACACATGTCCCTTTATGAAATTAATCAAACCTTAACTTTTTTTTCATATCAAAACCAGTTTTTACAACTCAACATCACAAGGATTATATTGAAGATAATTTTCAACTCTTATTATCTCTTCTTGAAGTCGTCTAAGTCTCATAGTCCAAGATTTATCCTTGTATTTACAAAAAAAAAAAATTAAAATTTCTTAAAGGTTCCAATGACTTTATTCTATATACAACTATTTAAACCTTTAGAGAACTTATTCAAATTTAAGAAATTTATATAAGAAAAATAATTTCTATAAGACTTGGATCCTTTAGGCAATAAATATTAAGCTTTTTATAGAATTCTGAAGGTAGAAGAAGGATTATAAAAACTAGATAGTGGGAAGAAATCCATTTCTTGACTAAATGATAATTAGAAAGAATTTTTGGGATTACTCTAATTGAATTTTTATTGGAAAAAAAAGAGACACCAAGAAATGCACTATCTAATATGAATCCATCTAATCTAGAAAATAATATTTTGTTAACTTTTCAAAAAATAGATTAAGTGTACCAAATCCCTTTACTGTATTACTTATAGTATAATAAGGGGTCAATAAGAATGTTTTCCTTTGACCCAAAATTATTTTTTATCACCATTCCCCTCAAACTTACATCCACTTTGGGGTGGGGGGCTAGCTTGATTGGGTAAAGCATACTATTGTAGGCAAGAGGTCATGAGGTTTAGTCTCCCCCATCACCGGTCACATGAATTTTTTTTACCAGGTGCACTACAATTTATAGGGGCTCTACTTGATTCCTGCAGTCTAAAAAAAAAATTACATCCACCTTTCTTGTCCACATTAAACTCCATAATATTAAAGTCTCCACGAAACACCCATGGAATATCATTAAAATTAATGAAAAACTAAATTCCAAAGATAAATTCTTTTTATATGAAACATAGAAAATCGAGGGTCACCAAAATGGAGTGATGAACCATGGACCTATTTCTCTTATTTTATTCAAAATGTATGTTATAAAATGCAAATGAAGAACAACAATTGAATTTGACAGAAACAATAATCAAAAGGTAGATCTAAAAAGGGGAAAATGTTGTATACCTTTCACCAAAAGTCACCTTTTAAAACTCACTGAGGACTCATTCACCCTATGACAAATGAGTCCTGGCTAGGGTTTTTGAAAAATGCTTTTTAGGTTTTGTTTTGCCAGGTCTGCACTCCCAGATTTCAGGTGTTCACTATCGGATAACCAAAAATAAAATATATAGAAGAGTTTCCATGACTTAACAAATTTCCTTGCAACTTTGACAACTTTGCAACTTTCTTCAATTTTTATCTTTAAAGGATCTTCAACCTAATATCTGCAATCACATATCAAAGAGAGAAAAAAATTGTTTGTTAGAGAAAGGGGGTTTTCCTTGGTCAAACCCCATTTTGGTAATTAAACCTTATAATGAAATAGAAAAGAATGAAGGGACAATGAATGAAAAAATCTATGTAACAACTCACCAAACCTTATTTGAAACCATGGAATGAAAATCTACAAACTAGCAAGAAGTGGCCTCAATGAATGTATATCTTGATCATGAAACCTGATGTCAAACAATGCCTTTGAATACCTGCATAGATCTTGAACACTACATCAACATATTAGCTCAAACAAGATCCATGATGCAATAAATCTTTGAAATGATGAAAGGAATCTTGATTGCTGTAATAATATTCAATAATTCTACCCTTGAAATGCCTTAAAAATTCTCTTGAATGCTCTTGATCTCAAAAACTTGCTAAAAGTACTTGAACACTTGAAAATCTAGGTGAAACTAAGTGAAATAACCTTGTATTTATATGTATCTTAACATTAATTCCTAAAATTCAAATATCACAAGACGACATTGAATTTTAGATTTGAAATCATTAAAATACCACCAAAAACATATTTTAAAGGGGAGTCCTAGGATTAAGTGAGGACCCATTTTCTCTCGTTTTCCATAGGGAAAATGAGTCCTAGGCCACTTACCTAGGACACACATCAGTCAACGTTAAACATTATGTAAAAATAGGGTCCTAGATCTAAGTGAGGACCCATTCACCTTATGGTAAATGGGTCCTAGGTCACTTACCTAGGACACACATTTTCCAAAGTTAAGTGTTGTGAAATGGCATTTATGAATGGCGGGTTTTATCCCTCGCAATTTGCATTTAATTAGGCTTGGATTTGAATTAAAGAGGCCAATTAAGGAAAATTAACCTCAATCAATTAATGAAGCCCTAGATTAATGTGAAAGTGTAAAGGTATACCTTAGAACACAAAAAACAAGGCATAATTAAGTTCATTTTATTTAAAAGGTCCCTAAACTTAATGTGAATATGAAAGACATATTACAGGACTAAATTAAGGCATAATTAAGCTCATTTTATTATTAATTGTTTCCAAATTAAGTTTGAAAAAGGGATGCTTTTTCCTACACTACATTTTTCCCCGACTTTAGTGAGAGAATGGCCCCATGTCAAACTTACACTAAAGTAGAAATTCAAGACACTTATGCATGTAGAAATTACAAAGATACACAATCATACACCATCAAAGAACAGAAAAATCAAGCCTAGATGGTCTGATCGATGCATAACACATCTAAGCCATTGGTTTTTATTTTGTTGTGCTCACTCTAAGGTAGTGGAACCTCTGGTTGCCCACTAGGCGAGTATCCCAAAAAGGTGGCAAATGAGAGAGTCATATTAGGCTCACATACTATATCAAAGCTATCCTCCTGACAACTTCAATAAGGAACCACAATGCTAGGCAAGGCTCCATAGGCAAGTAAGGTGTGTTATATTTGGTGGCCTTGAATTTAGAGTTAGAGATTCATAGGGCTTAACAAGCTATGTTATGATAAACACCTATGAATAAGGAAATGATCCATAGGAAAGCAAGGTGCGTTATGCTTAGTGGCCTTGAAATTAGGGTTTCAAGCTTCATAAGGTTTACAAGCTGCATTATGCTAACACTTATGAACAATAATGCTAGTAAAATATTTTTTGTTCAAAGGGATTTCACTTAGTTCATGTAAGGTCTTCTTCTTAGGGAACATTGTGCCTAATGTATCCAGGAGAGGACAATTCAAGAGTAAAAGATTCGTAACTTAGGGAATGCAATGCGTCACATCACCACTAAGAGGAAGTCATACACTAAGAAATATCACACTCTTGGAAGACATCAAACCCAATGACACCACCAAGAAAAGGATGCATCACAAGAAAAAGAAAATCACACCATGAAATACGAGAAGTGTCGAAAGATATTATTTATGTTTGCCCCCACTTTAAAGCAATTGCTAACACCATTGTTGTGAGCAATTTATTTTAAGTATCCAATGTTCAATCCTAAGACATGAGAGATTACTTAGAAATCCCTATGCCAAGTCATATGTTTCTGAAATGAAGCTACACCATGAAAAAGGAAGGAGAGGTTGCCCCCAAAAATACACAAGGGATCTATGGATTTGGGGTCAGTATATCTTTGCTACAATGTTGTTATAGAGCTCAGAAACATCATCATTCTCCAAATACTCATAGAACTAGAAGAATGACACATAGAGAGCAAAAACAAAGAAAAATCCTTTCGAGTTAACATGGAAGAGACCTCAATGTCTCAACGCCATGTGTCATCCCCAAAAGGAAAAGACAAGACAAGAAAAAAGGATAAAATGGTTATGAAATATAGAAGAATGTAGATACAAATAGAGGAATACAAAAAAAGAGAGAGATACGGGTATGTGCAGGATCATCGTGCAAAAAATAGGCCCTTAAGTGGCAAAAAATTCAGAAAAATTAGTGTTAGGCAACTTGACGTAAATATTTGAATAAGTTATCTATATTATTTCAAAAATATGTAAGAATAGAATTTGTAGAAAATTGAATGTAGTTTCTAAAATACTAGGTTTATTTAAAAATAAATAAAATCTATTTGGTGAAAATTTGAAATTTCAATGCGATGGTACTTAAATTCGAGGAAAAAAATAAGAAGTAGGTGTAAATGGACCACCTAACCATAATAAAATAATAATATTTTTTGTAAGATTTTATATATAAGTAGAGGACTCATGTCCAGATGTGATGCATATTTTTTGTAATTTTTTCCAAGTAAATAATTAATTATGAATTTTTATTACAACTTTTAGAAAATATAAAAATTAGATGCAATGCTTCCTTAACTTGGTCAAAACTTCATGAAATTTAATTTTTATTTTTTAATCCTATAGTATGTGAAGCATAGAATGTGGTATGTTTTGGATTCAAAAAATATGATACCGTTTGAAAGTTATAGATGTTTTTCAATCAACCTATCGATCAAGACTTTAGTCGTAATTCTAATAGAAAATGAATAATAATTATTTATTAAATTCAAATTAAATCATAATTTATATTTTTGGAAAGATGAGAATCTCCTCTAAAAACCCTTTTTGTTTCATTAATTTGGGGTGAAAAAAAGTTATCAGCCACATACCCTCATAATATTGCCACTTTTTGGTGCACCATGATCCTGCACATACCCATACACCAAATGAAACAATACAGGGGATAACATTATGCACATGCAATCAAAGAAAGAAAAAAAAAAACAAAAGACTAGTAAGGCATATGGGAGTCAGTCTATAGCAGGTCATCCACATCCCAATCTTGATTAGTATATATGGAAGATGGACACCTAGCCAAAGGGACAATGTCAAGTTTCGAACTAGGAAACACACCAATTTCAATACTCTTTTTAGGAGAATTGTCATTTAAGCTCATAAAATAGGAGAACAATGAATTCAACTCATGCACTTGTTCATCAATCTTTGCAATGTCAATGTCATCATTTAAATTAATCACAATGAGAGGTCGAATGACAATATCCATAAAAGTTTTTTCATTTTTTTGTTGCAATGAGGGCGAAGAGACATCATGTCTTATGGGATATAAGTTCAAATTTTTATTTTCTATCTTGCTCTTTTCTTCTTTATTTTGTAACATACGAGCAATAACACGATGTCTATGCCTATGATCTTTGGCATTTTGGTTTCTTCTCAATCCATTTCCGATTTGAGATTGTGTAAGAATGGGTTTTTCAACCATAGGTTACTTTTCTTCCCTCAGGGGAGGAACAAAAGGAACCATAGGAGGTTGTTCAACCACTTTTTCTTTAGCTTTGTAAATTTGTTTGATTTTAGGAGGCACAACAGGATTTTTTTGATTGTATCATGGTCTCTTATAGGAAATGGTAGGAGAATTTGTAATAGGTTTCTCTTGGATATTTGGAAGGGCTTTTGGTTCAATCATTGGTTCTTCAAGGATATGTGGCTTAATCATAGGTTGAGGCATATTTCTAAGGGATAATCCTACTATGCGCTTTGCATTAAAATTTTGATATAATTTGAAAAATAAGTCTTTGTGGGGTCTAAGAGGTTCAATAGGCGTAGGCCTAAAGAAGTCCAATGAAAAGTTCCCACAGGAAGACACAAGATTAAAGCCACTATGATGCACTGTAAAGATTTGATTTCCAAAGGTAAATTTTACAAATTTAAATGCACAACCGATGGGATGGAATTCATGGAGAAAAGCCATGGATAGCATAACTTCACATGAAATTGGTCTAACAACGGGATGATGGTGAATGAGATGTTTAATTTTTTGTTTTGAATTTTAGAGGAAAGTTTATTGAGCCAATCACAAGGAAAGAAAAACCATTATGTGTTTTGATCCATGCTTTCAATTTGTCATATGTATCTTGATAGAGTTCATGCACAAATAGAAATTCTTCAGTGATCACTTTCTCTACACTGATGGGATCAGTTAATATCCCATTAGTAGGCTTGTCATTGATTCTTCTAGCTATGTAAAGAGGACCATCAAGTGCATATTTGATTATGTATTTTTGTCAGAAAAAAATATCAAGGGGAATTTTGGTTTGGCCCATATGAGGTTTATCTTTAATAAATTCCACTACTTCTTTTGTCAATATTTTCATATTTTGTGTTTTCATCATTTGTGTCAACATTCATCACATCATTCTTTGTGTCACTAGCTTTGAAAAATGAAATAGTTTTTTTTGGCATGTGGGATTTGTAAAGATTTGTAAGATTTGCAAGTCTTGCACAAGATGTTTAAAATGCTTACAATATTCTATATCATATCCATTTTTTGGTGGTAATGGCAATAAGTGTTTGATCTATAGTTTGAGAGTAATGGTTTATTAGGATTAGGAGCTCTGACAGGAGGTAAGGAAATCATATTCTTGTCCACAAGTTGCAGCATGATATTATGAAGGGTGTCGGGTAGAGGGGTAAATTTTCTATTACTATCCCCAAAGGAAAAAAGATTGGTTGTCATTATATTAGCCACTTGGTTATTAGCTTGTTGATTTGGTTGAGGGGAATTAAGTTGTAAAAATCCCCTATTCTATTTCTTGTAAGGTTGGTAACTATTTTGAGGTGCAGATTCAGACTTTTTAGGATGGATAGGTGGATTTTTCACATCATTACTATTAACCAAAATTTGATAATCATGAAGGGTTATGTATAGCTGTGTGAAGGAGGGAAATATAATCATCTCAAGCTTTGTTTGAATTTTTTTCTTGCAAGTTGGAAATAAACATTCTTTATGGTCAACATCAG
This sequence comes from Sequoia sempervirens, assembly GCA_007258455.2. Taxonomy (NCBI): domain Eukaryota; kingdom Viridiplantae; phylum Streptophyta; class Pinopsida; order Cupressales; family Cupressaceae; genus Sequoia; species Sequoia sempervirens. The sequence continues at coordinate 128,585,407 of VDFB02047397.1, forward strand.
GAATCTTAATGTTTACTTGTGAATAAAGAATTTGATATCGCGTTATGAAATCAATGATTTTCTCATCATCCTTTTGTTTGTAACATTTCATCAGGTCAGCTAATGCCATCTTGAGACTCATATGAATTTTGAAATGGTAGTAAAATACATTAATATATAAGTTCATTGAATGAAAAAATTAAATTATTTGGTAAGGAGAAAAACCACTCTAAGGAAGTATCTTTCAAGGATCTAGGGAAGAGTTTATCCAAGAGCTTATCTTCAAAGATGAAATCACTACATAGGGTTGTATAAGTAGAGAATGGCTAATAGGATCACCTTTCCCACCATATTTATCAAATATAGGAACCTTTATACCTTGTGGAATTTGTGTTCTTAATATATCCAAGGATAACAGATTGGTTTTGATGTATTGTGAAGGTTAGCCATTGTTGTTTTGATTTAGAGTGGTGATTTGTTTTTGAAGGGATACTGGTGTAGGAGCACCTAGACTATGTCATGCTTCCACGGAGAAAATTCTAAAGATTAATTCAATCTTGGCATTCCAAAATGTAATATAAGATCATTTGGGTCAATTTTAATGTGTTAAAGTCATTAGGAGTTCATTTGAGGTTTATTACATGTCATATTGTAAAAGTTGTCAACACAAATGTGTAAAAGTGCAAAAAATTGTAAAGTTGCAAAAAAAAGCAACATTTGGAAGGTGAAGGGTCATTTCAGTTTTAGGAATTTGAAAGTAGTTAGAAGGTCATAAGTCATTTTGAAATTCCTTTAAAAAGGCCATTGTACATTTGGTTGAGTGTGGGTGATTGAATAAAAGAATTAGATCAATGTAATGCTTTGTTTTTATTCTTTTTCTTCAGAAATTTAGTCTTTTTAGGCCATTGTACAGACTTGTATGGGATGGAGTTCATTGTTAATTGATTTAATGTGTAAGTAGAATCAATCACCTTCCATTTCAAGTTGGTTTCATGCAGGTTGGCAAGGATTTAAGTAAGTTATTGTGACTTTTCTGAAAATTGGTAAAACCCTGGTTAGGGTAAATAGAGTCATGAAAATTTGTGTTTCTCCTAAGTTTGCAAATGAAAGTTGCTAATAATTGGTGTAAAGTATCTTGTTGGAATTTAGTTTCATATTCCTAAATATTCAAATTAAATGGTTAAGATATAAGTGTTGGGAGTTAATATTTTATGACTCCAGACTGTATACAGACATGAAAAAAATAGAGGTTAAGGAGACTGAGACCTAGGGTTTATGAAAATATGTTTGGGAATGGAATTTTAGTGAAATTATAAGCAAGAGAAAGTCTAAATATTTTTATTTGAAGTGTTGGTTGTTTTTATTTGAGATTGGAAATGACTAAACCAATAAGCCCTATTTGTGCTAAGACCTAATTAGGCCATATTTGCACACAGTCAGTCATGATATGAGCACTTTACCCCAAAACACCCTATGCTAGATAATTGATATTATTTAAAAAAAATTGAAAAGTATCTAAAAAATCTTGTTACAGTTCAGAGATAAGGTTTGCAACAAAGGTTCTTGTTTGACAGTCCTAAAAGGAGTGCTACAAGGAGTGTAGGAAGTCATAGAAGGTTGATTCATCAAAACAAATAATCCATGTTCATGGGGACTTGAATAAGGTTGGTTATGTTGAGTTAATCCTATTAAATACGTCTTAGCTCAGGATTTGGTGATTTGTGTCTTATAGTCTTAAGTTTTCATTTGTAAGCAAAAGTGCTATTAGGGATTCATTGGAGGACAATCAAAGAGGGTTCTAGTACATTATATCCATTAATATGTGTTTTGAGCCTTTGAGTGAGTTTAAGTATGATGAGGTAACCTTAATGGAGGTGTTTCATGCATTGTATTGACTGGTTGTGCTTAAATGCTAAGGTTTGTGCATGTGGACATTGAGTGCCATGGTGAATGGTTGATGGACAGTTTGGAAAGGGACAGTCATAAACTGATGTTTGGGGACTTAGTTGATTATAATCAGTTGTTGACATGATGTTAAAAGTGTGTTGATGATCAGTGGAACTCTGATTTGCAGATTTGAGTACTTGATTTAAGTCTTGTGAAGGAAAATGTGAATTGGGAATGAGTAACCAAACAAATATGATTTTGGTGTTTTGTCTAATGAAATTGAGATAATTGTGTTTCTTCCTCTAGCATTGCATCAAAGTGGTATCAGAGCTAGAGGGCCTTGGGAAAAGAGTTTTGTGGTTTTGTGTTGTGTATGTGTAGGTTAAGAAGAACCTAGTTGGTGGCCAAAAGACTAGGTTGAGGATAAGTGGGAAGGACCTAGGTGAGGCTGAGAAAGTTGAGAAAAGTTGAAGCAAGGAGAGACTTGCTAAAAGATGGATAATTTGAGGAGGAATTTGTAGACAGAGGAAGAAAGGAAGAGGAGAAAGAGACAAGAGGAATTTGATAAAGAAATAGAGGCACTGAAGCAAGACCTAAGAAGAAGAGAGTTGGAGTTCCAAGAGTCTATGATGAAGTTGGGGAAAATGATTAAGCAAGCAACAAGTTGGAATCTAAAAGTGAAAAAGAGAGTTACATGGCCCATAGAGAAGATTGTCAAGAGAAGAAGAACACAAGCAAAGGTAGAAGAAAAAAGGAAAGAAGAAGAGGAAGAAGTGTTTGAAGATGCAAAAGAAGCATTCATGGAAGAAGACAAAGGTAGTGAAATCATTCACAAGCATGCAAATGAAGGAGGAATAGAAATGAAGAACCTGATTTTAGAGGATGAAGACTTTGAGTTGGTGACAAGAATAGATGAAGAACTAATTAAGGATGAATTGCTTATGGAGATGTGCAAAGAGTTGAAGATAGATGGAGGTAATGTGATCAAGTTAATGTATTATTCCTTTATTGTACTAATTCTATGGACATGGAACAATTTGAAGGTCAAAGGAAAAAGGGAGAAACAAGATATTGAGAAGCATCAAAGCATGAAGAATCTGATTTTAGTTGGTAGAACAAGAAGGAGCTTAATTTGCATGGAAAAAATGAAGCCTAAAGTGAAAATGAAGGTGAGTAGAAGCAGTTACAAGGATAATCAGTGGCAGAGCATATAAAGAATTCATATGTGTTGAAAATTTCAATTTCAAGTGGACTTGAAAATTATTTGGCCGGGAGAATGGTCCAGGAGCATCTAGACTATGTCATGCTTCCATGGAGAAAATTCTAAAGATTAATTCAATCTTGGTGTTCCAAAGATGTAATAAGATCATTTGGGTCAATTTTCATGTGTTAAAGTCATTAGGAGGTCATTTGAGGTTTATTATGTCATATTGTAAAAGTTGTCAACACAAATGTGTAAAAGTGCAAAAAATTGTGAAGTTGCAAAAAAAAAGAAACATTTGGAAGGTGAAGGGTCATTTCAGTTTTAGGAATTTGAAAGTAGTTATAAGGTCATGAGTTAGTTTTAAATGCCTTTAAAAAGGCCATTGTACATTTGGTTGAGTGTGGGTGATTGAATAAAATAATTAAATCAATGTAATGCTCTATTTTTATTCTTTTTCTTCAAAAATTTAGTGTTTTTAGGCCCTTGTATGAAATTGTACAGGCTGGAGTTCATTGTTAATTGATTTCATGTGTAAGTAGAATCAATCACATTCCATTTCAAGTTGGTTTCATGCAGGTTGGCGAGGATTTGAGTAAGTTATTACAGCAACTTTTCTGAAAATTGGTAAAACCCTGGTTAGGGTAAACAGAGTCATGAAAATTTGTGTTTCTCCTAAGTTTGTAAATGAAATTTGCTAATAATTGGTGTAAAGTATCTTGTTGGCATGAAGTTTCATATTATTGAAGGCTCAAATTAAATGGTTAAGATATAAGTGTGGGGAGTTAATATTTTATGACTCCAGACTGTATATAGATAGGAAAAAAATAGAGGTTAAGGAGCCTAAGACCTAGGGTTTATGAAAATATGTTTGGGAATGGAATTTTAATGAGATTATAAGCAAGATAAAGTCTAAATATGTCTATTTGAAGTGTTGGTTTTCTATATTTGAGATTGGAAATGACTAAACCAATAAGCCCTATTTGTGCTAAGACCTAATTAGGCCATATTTTCACACAGTTAGTCATGATATGAGCACTTTTCCCCAAAGCACCCTATGCTAGATTTTTGATATGATTTAAAACACATTGAAAAGTATCTAAAAAGCTTGTTACAGTTCAGAGATAAGGTTTGTAACAAAGGTTCTTGTTTGACAGTCCTAAAAGGAGTGCCACAAGGAGTGTAGGCAACCATAGAAGGTTGATTCATCAAAAAAAATAATCCATGTTTATGGGGCCTTGAATAAGGTTGGTTATTCTGAGTTAAGCCTATTAAAGATGTCTCAGGTCAAGAGTTGGTGATTTGTGTCTTATAGTCTCAATTTTGCATTTGTAAGCAAAAGTGCTATTGGGGGTTCATTGGAGGACAGTCAAAGAGGGTTAATACATTATATCCATTAATATGTGATTTGATCCTTTGAGTGAGTTTAAGTATGATGAGGTAACCTTAATGGAGGTGTTTCATGCACTGGATTGACTGGTTGTACTTAAATGCTAATGTTTTTGCATGTGGACATTGAGTGCCATGGTGAATGGTTGATGGACAGTTTGGAAAGGGACAGTCATAAACTGATGTTTGGGGACTTAGTTGATTATAATCAGTTGTTGACATGATGTTAAAAGTGTGTTGATGATTAGTGGAACTCTGATTTGTAGATTTGAGTACTTGAGTTAAGTCTTGTGAAGGAAAATGTGAATTGGGAATGAGTAACCAAAAAAATATGATTTTGGTGTTTTGTCTAATGAAATTGAGATAATTGTGTTTCTTCCTCTAGCATTGCACCAAATACCATGTTTTGTAAAAGTGTGCTAATAGTGGGGTCATTGTTGATATTATGAAATGGAGGGGAATAAGGTGGAGTGGTGTATTTTTGCAGAGGGCAAGTGAATCGAAGGTTTGTAGGGGGATATGGTTGAGGATATATGATATTTAAGTGCACAAAGCTAGAAGGATTCCCTATGGAAATACATAAGGAAGTGTTGACATTGCTAGTGGGCTGAATGGTTGTGGTAACATGAGTACTAGTGTATGTAGGAATATAGAGATGGGTATTGTAGGAGGAATTGAAGTTCCACCTTGTATAAATGAGTATACCCCAAAGCTTGAGTACAACTAGTCATGGTAGGGATTTTATTGTTAACATCATGCACATTGGTTATAGGTAAGGAAGTAATTGGAAATGAGGTATGCATGTTATGATCCATAGGGGGTTGATTATCAACTCTATTAGAAAGAGAGTTAGAAAACCCAAGATCCATAATGAATGGTGTATTGTGGGATGACACGAGTCTCGAACTATGTCTCACAATAGTATTGCTAATAGAACACCAAGTTGTAAAGCTCATACAAGTTTTACAAACACAATACCAACCCAAAATGGAAAGAGGGTAAAATACAATGTAATGACCTAGGATTCAATATGTAAATGCAACTTTTAGATTCTAAAAAAGGAATTTTTTTTATTACACTATGCAAAAATCTAAAAATGAAGTCTTGTAAATAAAAATTTGAAATCACAGAATGCACTAAATTTATCAAATTAAGCTAGATATGATCAAATTGATGAAACAAATTTTTTGCAAACAGTAATAGAAATTTGAAAGAAACAAATGAAAATGCATAAATGAATGTTTTAATACCCAGAAAATCATATTATGAACCTAATTAGGGACTCATTCACCCTAGGGTGAATGGATCCTAGGTGAGGGTTTTGAAACAATTTTTTACAAATTTTTGAATGATTTTTAGTGGTTTCCATATTATGGTTTGTTACAACTGTAATCGAAGGATTTCTAAGGATTAGGAGAGTTAGCAATAAGCAATAAATAATAAACGAAACCCAAAGATTTTATGAAACACAAAGGAAGTAAACGAAAGAACAATTATACCTGATTGTTGATACCTCCATGATTCCCTTTCGTAATACCTTCTTGCTTGCTGGAAAATGTTGCCCTCAGATTCGTCTTTGGAGCAATCTAGAAATGCCTAAGTCCTACAACAAGTCTTGAAGGATTTGATATGTCTAGATGCCTATGTCTAAAAGCCAATGTCTATGCCTAAAACAAATGCCATAACTTGATTAAATGACTATAATAATGAATTAAAATTGCCTATGAGGAACTAAGTGTGAAATCAAATGCCTATAATAACTATGCAAAAATGTCAAAATGAGCGTGTGTTTGAAAAATGAGAAGAAGATGGCATTTTATAGAAAAGGCCATTTCAAATGGACAGACGAGATAAATCAATGAAATGAACGATCCAGATTTAACCTGAGAATCCCTAATTAGGGTTAGGGCAAGATCCTTAATCGAACGGTCAGAATAAAATTGGATTGACGGTGGAGAATAAATGAGACAAATTAATTAGAAAATAAAGATTTTCAAAAAATCAAGAAGATAAGATTGCCTGATTTGCAAGATTCGAAAAATCAAAGAGATAAGATTTGGACTGAAGATCAGATTTGGAAAATCAAGAATCTGCCCGATTACTTGATTTTGGAAGATTAATTACTAATTTGAATTAAAATAATTCAAATTATGGATTTGAGAGATAATAAATAATCTTTTATTTATCAAAAAGGACTGACAGCTTAAGATTGACATGATATTTTAAATAATTTAATTTATTTAAAATGAGAGGAATATTAAATTGGCAATTAAATACCAAATTTAATTATTTAATTTAGAGATGAGATTAAATTAAATAAATTAATCAATTTATTTAATTAAGACAGTTAGTGGCATATTAAATAAATAAATAAAACTTATTTATTTAATAATCAGAAGAAATATATGACAAAGGAATTAAATAAATTAAGAAATTTATTTAATTAAGGGAAGACTTAGACAATTAATGACGTATTTAATAAATAAATAAAATTTATTTATTTAATAATCATGAAGAATAAATGACACGAATTAATTAAATAATTATGAATTATTTAATCAATAGTCGAATGTGGAAAGGACATAATTAAATGTTTCAATTATGCTAGGACGAAAGTGGTAAAAATGAAGCTTGCAGGCCTAGGTCATTTTTAGGTGTCTACAACAACAAGTTTTAATTTTAATTTTTTGTGAATTCAATGTTAAATGCAATTGCAAAATGTGATAAAATGAAAATGTAGAAAACCTAGTTTGATATGCAATTTTTGTTTCAATTTTCAAATGAAAATGAATGCTATGTAAATGATATTCAAGGTGACAATTTTTTTTGTATTTTTCAAATTTAAAGAATGCAAAATATGCAATCCTAAAACCCTTAAATGAAATTCAAAGTTAAATGTAAACTAGAGACCCTAAATGAGGCCTAATTCAATGTAAAGAGATGTAAATGAATGCAAGATCTAAATCTATGATGAAACAAGACTCTAAAATTAGAAAATGCAATGATCAAACTCAAGTTCACCAAAATGAAACATATAAAATCGAGGGTCGCCACAATGGAGTGATGAACGATGGACCTATTTCCCTTATTTCATTCAAAATGTAGGCTACAAAGTGAAAATGAAGAATAGTAATGAAATATGACTGAAATAGTAATCTAAAGGAAGATCTAAAAAGGGGAAAATGTTGTGTACCTTTCACCAAAAGTCACCTTTTGAAGCTCACTGAGGACTCATTCACCCTCATTTCAAGGTCATAGGTCCAAGTGAGGACCCATTCACCCTATGATGAATGGGTCCTAGGTCACTTACCTAGGACACACATCTTCCAAAGTTACATGCTGTGAAATGGAATTTATGAATGTTAGGTTTTATCCCTCAGAAGTTCCATTTAATTAGGCTTGGATTTGAATTAAAGGGGCTAATTAAGGTAAATTAGCCTCAATTAATTAATAAATCCCTAGATTAACGTGAAAGTGTAAAGATACACCTTACAACATAAAAAATAAGGCACAATTAAGTCCATTTTATTTAAAAGGGCCCTATACTTAATGTGAATATGAAAATATATATTATAACACTAAATTAAGGCATCATTAAGCTCATTTTATTATTAATTATTCCCAAATTATGTGTGAAAAGGGATACTTTTGAAGTGTTAGCCTTATGAAGCTCGAAACCCTAATTTCAAGGCCCCCAAGCATAACACACCTTTCTTGCCTATGGAGCCTTGCCTTGCTCATAGGTGTTTAACATAATGTAGCTTGTTAAGCCCTATGAAGCTCGAACCCTGATTTCAAGGCCACCTAGCATAACACACCTTGCTTGCATATGAAACCTTTCCTTGTGGTGCCTTACTGAAGTTGTTAGGAGGATAGCTTTAATATGGTATGGGATCCTAATATGATTCTCAAAATTTTCACCCTTTTGGGATACTCACCTAATGGACAACCTGAGGTTCCACTACCCTAGAGTGAGCACAACAGAAAAATTTGATATATTAGATGTATTCCACATTGATCGAACCATATAGGCTTGATCTTCTTGGTCATTGATGGTGTATGATTATGTATCTTTGTCATTACTACATACATAAGTGTCTTGAATGTCTAATTTAGTGTGGTTTGACATAGGGTCATCCTCTCACTAAAGCAGAGGAAAAATATAGTGTAGGAAAATGTATCCCTTTTTCACACTTAATTTGGGAATAATTAATAATAAAATGAGCTTAATTATTCATTAATTTAGTGTTGTAATATGTCTTTCATATTCACATTAAGTTTAGGGCCCTTTTAAACTAAATGGACTTAATTGTGCCTTATTTTTGGTGTTGTAAGGTGTACCTTTACACTTTCACATTAATCTAGGCCTTTATTAAATGATCGAGGTTAATTTCCCTTAATTGGCCCCTTTAATTCAAATCCAAGCCTAATTAAATGTAAATTATGGGGGATAAAACCCGACATTCATAAATGCCATTTCACAACACTTAACTTTGGAAGATTTGTGTCCTAGGTAAGTGACCTACGACCCATTCGCTATAGGGTGAATGGATCCTCACTTAGACCTATAACGCTAATCGATGTGTGTCCTAGGTAAGTGGCCTAGGACCCATTTACCCTATGGTGAGTGGGTCCTCACTTAGACTTGGGACCCCCCTTTAAACTATGTTTTTGGTGGTATTTTAATGATTTAAAATCTACAATTCAATTTCAGTTTCACCAAAATGAAACATAGAAAATTGAGGATCACCATAATGGAGTGATGAACCATGGACCTATTTCCCTTATTTCATTCAAAATGTATGTTATAAAATGCAAATGAAGAACAATAGTTGAATTTGGCAGAAATAGGAATCTAAAGGTAGATATGAAAAGGGGAAAATTTTGTGTACCTTTCACCAAAATTCACCTTTTGAAGCTCACTGAGGACTCATTCGCCCTATGGCGAATGGGTCCTGGCTAAGGTTTCTAAGAAATACTTCCTGGGTTCTGTTCTGCCTATTTTTTCTTTTATTTCATTTCAGAAGGTTGTATATTCGATTCACTTCAGTTTCACCAAAATTAAACATAGAAAATCGAGGGTCACCACAATGGAGTGATGAACCATGGACCTATTTCTCTTATTTCATTCAAAATGAATGTTATAAAATACAAATGAAGAACAATAATTGAATCTGACATAAACAGTAATCAAAAGGAAGATCTAAAAAAGGGGAAAATGTTGTGTAACTTTCACCAAAAGTCACCTTTTGAAGCTCACTAAGGACTCATTCACGCTATGGAGAATGGGTCCTAGCCAAGGTTTCTAAGAAATTCTTTTTGTGTTTTGTTCTGCTAGGGCTGCACTCCCAGATTCCAAGTGTTCATTGATGGACAACTGGAAATAAAATCTGTAGAAGAGTTTCTATGACTTGACAAATTTCCTTGCAACTTTGAAAACTTTGAAACTTTCTTCAATTTTTCTCTTCAAAGGATCTTCAACCTAAAATCTGCAATCACACATCAAAGAGAGAAAAATATTGTTTGTTGAGGAATGGGGGTTTTCCTTGGTAAAACCTCGTTTTGGTAATTAAACCTTATAATGAAATAGAAAAGCATGAAGGAATGATGGATGAAAAAATCTATGTACCAACCCACCAAACCTTATTTGAAACCTTAGAATGTAAATCTGCAAACTAGCATGAAGTGAACTCAATGAATGTAGACCTTGATCATGAAACTTGATGTGAAACAATTCCTTTGAATACTTGCATAGATCTTGAACACTGCATCAAAATATTAGCTCAAACAACATGCATGATGCAATAAATATTTGACATGATGAAAGGAATCTTGATTGTTGCAATAATCTTTAATAATTCTACCCTTGAAATGACTTGAAAATGGTCATGAATGCTCTTGATCTCATAAAATTTCTATTAGGAATTTCGATACTTAAAAATATAGATGAAACTAAGTGAAATAACCTTGTATTTATATGTATCTTAACATTAATTCTTGAAAGTCAAATATCACAAGCCAACATTGAATTGTAGATTTGAAATCATTAGAATACCACCAAAAAAATATTTTAAAGGAGGGTCCTAGGTCTAAATGAGGATCCATTCACCATAGGGTGAATGGGTCCTAGGCCATTACCTGGGACACACATTGGTCAGTGTTAAACATTATGTAAAAATAGGGTCCTAGATCTAAGTTAGGACCTATTCACCCTTATGGAAAATGGGTCCTAGGTCACTTACCTAGGACACACATCTTCCAAATTTAAGTGTTGTGAAATGGCATTTATGAATGTCAGGTTTTATCCCTTGGAATTTGCATTTAATTGGGCTTGAATTTGAATTAAATGGGCCAATTAAGGAAAATTAACCTCAATCAATTAATGAAGCCCTCGATTAATGTGAAAGTGTAAAGTTACACCTTACAACACCAAAAACAAGGCAGAATTAAGTCCATTTTATTTAAAAGGGCCTTAAACTTAATGTGAATATGAAAGACATATTACAACACTAAATTAAGGCATAATTAAACTCATTTTATTATTAATTATTTCCAAATTAAGTGTGAAAAGGGATAATCTTTCCTACACTACACTATATAATAATGGCAGATGCATACATAGAACATATGCCAACAAAATCTCATTGATGGTAAGCTCAAACCAAACTGCCCTATTTAAGGGAGACACCATGAATAATAAAACTAGGAATTTTTTTTTTCAAGAGAACATAGACCCCTCATTCCATTTTGTATGTTTAGGATCCATTTATCCCTTTCCCTGGCCTATTTCTTCATCCAAAATGCCACTTTTATGTTTTCTTATGCTTTGGTCATTTTTTATGTTTTATATTGTGCTTTTTCAGAGACCCCTCATTCCATTTTGTATGTTTAGGATCCATTTATCCCTTTCCCTAGCCTATTTCTTGGTCCAAAATGCCACTTTTATGTTTTCTTATGCTTTGGTCATTTTTTTATGTTTTATATTGTGCTTTTTTTATCTTTGGATTTTTTTTTTTTGAAAATATCCTTGTGCTTTTAATAGTGTCCCCAAGCTTTTAGAATCATATGATTATTTTAAAATTCTAATTCACTATATTATGGATTTATGTTTTTGATGTTCTATAATGACATTATTGTATTCTAACTCTATTTACTAGGGTTTATTATTTACTTAATCATCATATTCTTCTCATGAATTATGCATTAAGTTTTTATCATCTAATTTTATTAATTTTTTTATCATTTTTTTTTCGCTAAAAATAAGATTTTTCATCCATAAATTCTCTTAAACCATCTCGTTACAAAGTAGTATTTTCTTGAGTTTTTGATTCTCAAAGATCTTGTTGGTGAAATTACTTTTGGAGAAGTTCTTATTACTTCTTGAATACATTTGGTAACATTCATTATGGGTTTCTCTTTTATAATCATATTTAGTTTTATTAATATAAAAATATTTAGTTTTCCTCTTCTCATTTATTGTTTGCTTGCTCTATATTACTTCTTATCTCTTTATAAGATGTAATAACTTTTACTTTTCTTTATTTTTTTATTTGAAGGACATTGAAAAAAATGTTAGATATTTCCTCTTTTTATTTCTAAAGAGGAAATAAACTTCTATAATTATTCTATATTTTCATCTATAAAAAAATAGCTATATAATATTTAAATATATAATACATTTTCTTCTCTATTCTTCTAAAAAAAATATATCTTATTACCATTGATATTATATCTTTTTGAATTTATACTTATTTGAAATTTATTTTATCTCTTGTTAGTAGTCATGATATTTTATTTCCTTTCTCTTAGCCTTAGTTCTCCATTTTCTTTCTTTCATTAAAAAAAGAAAGAAAAAAAGCAAGAATTGTCTAGGATTTATTTCATTATCTATTTTGAATATTTTTATTTACCTTAATAGAATAGTTCACATAAATGGATTATTGCACATACAAATCTTAATTTCTCATGGGAACTAGAAAAATCAAATAGGGTTTTTTAATTTTTAATTTTTAATTTTTAATTTTTCTTAACGAGGGGAATTAGGTGCAGCACGGCCCCCCTATAACCTCCCACTGTCAGTAAACTTTTTATCGTGACCAGTAGTGCTGGTGGGACACACCAACCGGTACCACGGGAGCACCGGAGAGTCGAACCCATGGTGGGCGCCCTGCGACAGGGAACACCTTAACCAACTGGGCTTGGACCGGCGCCCCAAAATCAAATAGGGTTTTGAATCTCATAGAAAGATCTTATTTTTTCCTCAATAATTTACTATTCCAATTATAAGTCCCTATTTTTTCTATTATCCCAATTATAGATCCCTATTTTTTCCATTAATAAACATTCTCTAGTTCTATATTTCTTACCACCTCTTTATCAAGTTTATTGCTTTATTTATTATTAGGTTTTTTACTAATGTGACTATACTTTTCTCTTTTCATGACAGATGAACCAAGTTGAAAAATTTCCTTTTAATGTTGTGCATGCATTTATATAAGCTTGTGAACATTACTTTTTTGATACAAATGATCTAGATCCTAGGTGGTTCAATAAATAAACATATTTTGAAAAATAAAATTTCATAGACTACACACAATGAAAAACAAGAGAATAGTAAATAAAAAACATAATTAAACAATGCAATCAAAAGACTTGAGTGATTTTATTTTAGTTCTATTCATAATTGGTAGTGAAAATTTTATAAAAGAAATGTGTTATATATTGCAACTAGGAATGAGGATTCATGCGACTATAAAGGGAAATCACATCATATTGGCTTGCTTATCATTGTATAATATCCAACATCATTTCTCAATGTGAAGGATAGTGTGAATAAATAAAATAAATTATGGTTACAAAATAAGAGGTAGAAGTTGTAATGACATGTTTTAAATTACCATACTTCAAACTATCTTATTATTTTTTTCACCATGATAGTTGCCATTTTTTTCATAGTCAAAGTTGTCAACATTTCATAGATTTGTTGATGTCATCAAGTGTGCTCAAGACAATGCAAATTAATGTACGTGTTGATGTGCAATGAAGCCATTTTTGGTACAAAGAAGATTTCATTCTTTTATACAATAGTCTAGTACACAAATAACACATCTCATGCTTAAGTTGACAAGATAATAACTAGTAGGAAAGGAGTCAACTTGAACCCAACAGTTAAATTTAAATTTAAAATTTCTTTAGTAATTTATACACTTATAAATTTTACTCAAGAAAAATAATAAGTAAAACATAAATCAAGAGTAAAATTTTAAAAATTATGAACATAATATTAGATTATGTTCATATTCTTTACCAAAAAATATATATAAATATGTCACTTATACATTAAAGATAATCCAATCAAAATAAATCCTAAATAAACAAATAAATGTACAATGTATTGAATTTTCACTCTTACAACTATTAATTAGAAAAAAAAATATTAAATCAAAATATATAAGAATAAGATTAAAGATGATTCTATCCTAGTGCAATAGACATCAATTATATAATTATGTAGATAGACATAACCTAAGTGATAAGATGCTTATTTTTCTTAGGTTTACATTATTACCATCAGACAATATTGATATTCTTGAGGATGGCGTTCATCGGGTCTGTGTGCCGAGCTAGGGCATTCGTGCCCTAGCTCGATCTCTGCTTCTGTCTGTTCCTGCGTTGGATGGGGGTTTGTGTCTGTCTTTGGGGGCGTGGGTTTTTCTTTTCCTTCACCTTTTTCTCTTCTCCGCTGCTTCTCTCTTTTCTTCCTGCGTGGGGAGCTCGTTTCTTGGTGCTGGGCGACGTGTGGTGAGCTGCTGGTTGTGGCGAGTGTTGGGTGTGGCTCGGGCCTTTGTGCCTGGCCTTTCTCCTTCTGCGTGGCCTCTTCTCGGAGCTGCCTTCCTTGTGCGCCTTCATCATTTTGCTGTGAGCGTGGGGTGGGGTTTTCAAAACCCTTGTTTGGATTTTTATCTTGTGTGCTTGCATGCCCATTGTGGGCTGGGTATAATGCTGTCTGGGGAGGCCTCGGGCGCTGGCCCCAAAATGGATTTTCGATCTGCAATTGGTGCGACGTCTCCTCCGCATGCTTCGAAGGTTTTCAATAATAATCTGTATTTTTCAGAAGCTAGGCCAGATGGAGTGGGCTCGTCTAGTGGGGCTCGGATCACGAAAATCAATGGTTGTCTCGAACGATGCAAGGAGAGGCCGAAACTCATCATCCCATTGGAGATGGTTGCAGAGGACATCGAGTATTACTCGAGGCACTCCTTTTATTGCAAGTTTTTGGGTATGCGGATCTCGATGCAATTTCTGGAATCTTGGGCTCGACGAACTTGGATGCCAGAGGGTGAGATGGATATAAAGCTCCTAGCAAACAATTATTTCATGGTTACCTTTGACTGCATGGCTGACCGCAATAAGGTATTCGAAGGGGGGCCCTATTTTTACAACCAAGTTGGTTTGTTTATTAAACCGTGGCATGCTGGTTTCAACCCTGCTGAGGAGCTTCCGACTCGAGTCCCTGTGTGGGTTCGGCTTCCACGCTTTCCAGTTGAATGTTGGCGGGATGACATCTTGCATTTATTGGGGTCGATGCTCGGGAGGCCGGTTGGTTCTTCGCAACAGACTCAATTTAAAAAGGTGATAACTTTTGCCCGTATTTGTGTAGAAATTGACTTAAGTAAGCCATTACCAGATTCTTTGGATATGTCGGTGGGTCCTCACTCTTGGGTGCAGTCATTGGACTATGAAACTCTCCCATTTCGATGTCGCCTCTGCCATGAATATGGTCACTTACAACGAAGATGTCCAAAGGCTCGACCTATGGTGCATCCGACTTCCCAATCTGATCGCAACCCACCTAGGGAGGATAAGGGAAAGGATCCCATTCCAGGGGATGAGACTGGTACTGATGGCTTTGTCCCTGTAAGAAATCGTAACAGAAACCGAGGTCAAAAGAGGACCTTGAAGTAAAGACAAGATGAAGACTCCTTTAACAGATTCGAGGTTTTGGATGATCTTGGCCAACAGGAAGTGAATCCGGGACTGGTGAATTTGGATCAGGGTATTGTGTGTTCGGAACATGCAGATCCTCCTCTCGAGGTCTCTATGGATACACAAGTTACAAGAGATGTGCAAATGGTGACCGACCTACAAATGGATGGTCAGGTAGGGTTGGATCCTGCTGCTGAAATGAAGAAGAATGAGGGAGATGGTACTATATTGGCTCTGCATGCAAGAATGGATGCGGGGAAGAATACCAAGTCTTCTCCTTCTCCTTTGGGTCTCCATCAAAAGGATATCAAGAAAGGATTGGGGGAGAAAACTTCAAAGCTTGGAAGGAAAAAGGATATGGAAAAGATTAAGTTAGCTGGGGAAACATTGGTGGAGTCAGGGTCGGTTAAGACTCTGGATTCACACTTCTCAAGCTCGTTGAAATGATTGTATTATCTTGGAATGCAAGGGGCTTGAACAGCAGCCCTCGACAAAAGGCTGTTCGTGAGTTGGTTAGAAGTCAATCTCCTGATGTTCTGTTCCTGCAGGAGACTAAGTTATCTGTGGAATGTATGCTTGGTTTATCTCCTAACCTATGGAGAAGCAGCGAATGCCAGTGCATTGGTGCTCAAGGGTCTGCGGGTGGAGTGGCTTGTCTTTGGAATCCTCGGAAGATCCGTCCTCTTTGGTGGATGTCCTGTAAGTCCTCTATCTCAATGATTGCCTCTTGTTCTGAGACTGGGGAGTCTATTCTCCTCTCCAATATCTATGCGCCTACTGAGTTTCAAGGTAAGCAACTCTTGTGGAATCATATTAGATTTGTTCAGAGTATGGTTCCTTTTCTTCCATGGATTTTGGCTGGTGACTTTAATGCTATCTCTGAGTTGGCTGAGAAGCGAGGTGGCATTGCAAGGCTGGAGCCTTCTGCGATGCTTCTTCAGGATAACATATCTGCTTTGAACCTAATAGATGTAAAGCCTTCTAATGGTCAATTCACCTGGAATAATCGGAGGATCGGGGATGACTGCATCTCTGAAAGACTTGACCGGTTTCTGGTGTCCTGCTCTTGGGTTGGTGGTTTGTGGTCTTCTAGCTCTGAAATTTTGGACTGGAGAGGGTCAGACCATTGGCCTATCAAGCTTATTGTCTCTTCAGTTAGTGTTTCCCGGTCACCCCCTTTCAAGTTCCAGATTATGTGGCTCCGTGAGCCCTCTCTTCATGACTATGTGACTGAATGGTGGAGACATGGTAGACCCGCTTTTGGCACATCAATGTATATTTTTTCTAAGCTTCTCCAATTTGTCAAATATCAGCTTAAGCGATGGAACCGTCAGTGCTTTGGGAACATTTTTCATGCTAAGGTTGCTGCCCAGGCTGAGCTAGACGGTATTACGAGGATGATTAGGGAAGATGGTGTGACTGCCAATCTTCTCCAAGAGGAGGCCAGGGCCCTGAAAGTACTGGAGGAGTGTGAATTACGGGAGGAAATCTTCTGGAAACAAAAGGCTCGAATTGAATGGCTTCAAGAGGGGGATAAAAATACGGCCTTCTTCTTCAATTCGGTCAAAGCCAGGCGCCATGGGAATTCCATCTCTATTTTTGTTAATGACACTGGTGAGCACCTTTCCTCTTTTAAGGATATTTCATGTGAAGCTGTGCAGTATTTCAATTCCCTATTTAGGGAGGATTCTCAAGGGGCTGCGGATGAGGAGGCCCAAGTTTTGTCTTGCATCCCTTCTCTGGTTACTATGGAGATGAATGGGCACCTTATGGGCGATATCTCAATCGAAGAGCTTGAGAGCACGGTGTTCCAGATGAAGAAAGGAAAAGCTCCTGGCCCTGATGGCTTCCCTGTGGAGTTCTTTCAGGAATTTTGGGATATTATTAAGCTGGACTTACTGGCGGTTGTCCAGGAATCTCAGAAGAACAAGCAGATGTTAAGGGCCTTGAACTCTACTTTCCTAGCTCTCATCCCCAAATGCGATGGGGCTGTTAGGTTAAGCCAATTTAGACCCATTTCTCTTTGCAATGTGGTGTACAAAATTATCTCTAAAATTATTGCCGATAGACTGAAAAATGGCTTAAAGTGCTGATTTCTGAGGAGCAGAGTGGCTTTGTGGCGGGAAGACAAATTCTGGATGGGGTGGTTATTGCCACGGAGACTATTCATTCTATGGATAGCTCCAATGATAAGGCAATGTTCATCAAGTTGGACATGGCAAAGGCATATGACAGAGTTCGATGGTCCTTCCTTTGGAAGATTCTTGGTGCCTTTGGTTTTGGGGATGATTGGATTCAATGGGTTAGGAGTTGTGTTACTTCAGTCTCCTTTTCTGTTTTAATTAATGGAGAGCCCTCTAAGCTTTTTGGTGCCTCTAGGGGATTACGTCAAGGTGACCCGTTGGCTCCGTATCTGTTTCTGCTTTTTGTTGAAGGTTTGGGAAGGTTGTTGAGAAGGAATGTGGAGAGGGGTCTCATTCAGGGATGGCGATGGGGAGGTAACATTCCCCCTCAGTCTCATCTTCAGTTTGTGGATGATACAGCGCTGATGGGTATGGCTACAATTCGGGAGGCTACTAGTTTGCGTGCGGTGTTGGATGTCTACTTGACTGCCTCGGGTCAATTGATTAATGAAGATAAGTCATCCATTTTCTTCTTTAATACTCCTGGTCCCATCCAAAGGAGGATAGCCAATATCTTGCATTTTTAGATTGGGTCCCTACCTTTGACCTATCTTGGGATTCCTATCTCTATCAAAAGGATGCCCAGGGAGTCATGGCAGAACATTCTGGATAAATTTCGGTCAAAGGTTAACCATTGGACCCATAGATGGTTATCCTTTGCTGGCCGGGTTCAGCTGATCAAATATGTGGTTCAGGCTCTCCCCATCTATAGGTGTATGCTCCAAGTGGCCCCTGCCAGCTTTGTCCAAGACATGGATGCTTTAGCCAGACAATTTCTTTGGGCAGGCAATATTTTGTCTTCCAAATGGAGTTTGGTTAGATGGGAGCTAGTTTGTAGCCCACATCAATATGGCGGTCTCGGATTAAGGCAGTCATCTTTGTCTGGGATTGCGCTTGCTGCTAAATTGTACTGGAGATGGTGTGTGGAGCAGGACCAGACTTGGGCCAGGATCTTATCTCATAAATATTTCTCAGGGATCCCTCAGATGGATATTACCCGCTATCCCTTGGTGGGGAAAGGATCAGTGATTTGGGGTACACTCAAGAGGGGTGCTGCTCTCATCAAGGATGGTTTATTTTGGATTTGCAAAAATGGATCGGAGGCTCACTTTTGGTCTGATTCTTGGGATGGATTTCCTCCCCTTGTTTCCCAGTTCCCTAACCTGGTGCCCCTCTGTCATCAATTTATTGCAGCTGGTTGGAATAGGGTGAGAGACTTTAAGACGGTGTCCTCTCATGGTCAGCTGTTGGTGGCTAGGTGGAAGACTCTTGAGGAATGGCCTGTGGTTGGTATGGAAGAGGAGTGCACAGAATTATAGAGTATCCTTTCTAGCAGGAGGTGTAGCTCCCTCCCAGATGGTGATGTTTTATCTTGGTCTCCCAACCCTAAAGGCATTTTTACTGTTGCCTCTGGGTATCAGGTGCTTCTATCTCACAAGCTGGACAGGGTGGAGGTTCAATGGTGGAAGAGAGTTTGGAATAAGTTCTCTTGGCCAAAGTGTAACTGTTTCATGTGGACTTTGGCTTGGAACAAATGCTTGACTTGGGATAATATTCAGAAAAGGGGATTTCAGGGCCCATCCATGTGTGTTTTGTGTAGGACTAGGGAGGAGGACTCTGCTCACTTGTTCTTTCGATGCCCCTTTGCCCTGAGGCTATGGCATTTTTGGTGGGAGGTCTGGAAACATCCTTGTGTTCATGCTTCCTCCCTGGTAGATTTCTGGAGCAGTCTGGGCAGACCTCCCACTTCGGCTTCTTTCTTACAGGACGTGTGGTATGTTGGGCCCACCTTCCTTCTCTGGCAAATTTGGCTTGAGAGGAATCATAGAATCTTTCGAGATGAAAAGATGGCTGCTCAGCAAATCTGGCAGAGAATTTTGGGTATGATTCGGGAGACGGTGGAAGCGAAGTGCGAGGTGGTGTATCCCTTAGAGAAAGAGGATGCTGAGAAGGTGGAGAGATTGGGTCTTCGGGAGCTGTCTCTGGCCTCTGCCTGTGTCCGGAGGGGAAGGCGGGCGAGTAAGAAAGTCCTACGGGTGGGTAAATGGATTCCCCCCCTACTGGAATTCTGAAGATTAATACTGATGGGTCCTCAAAAGGAAACCCTGGGCCAGCTGGAATTGGGGGAGTTGGTAGGGATTCTTCGGGAAAGGTGGTTCTTTTCTTCTCCATTTATGAAGGGGTGCAGACTGTCAACTTTATGGAAGGTCTGGCAATCTTATCCGCCCTTGAGCGGGCCTTCTCTTTGGGGTGGACAAAGGTTATCTGTGAGTCTGACTCACAGGTTTTGGTTAATTTGCTTAATGCTCGTCAGGTGGTTGATGTCAGTTGGCAGTTGGCTAGAATGGTTCAGCAGATTTTGCAGATTAGTTCCTTGTTGGAGATGGTTTCTTTTGTCCATATTCCGAGGGAGTGGAATAGGGCAGCGGATTGCTTGGCGAAATGGGCTTCAGAGCATCTTGATGGATGGAAGATTGAGGGGTGGGAGCAACTTTCCCCGGAGCTCCACCATGATTTGGAAAGAATTATTGTGGAGGATGGAGAGGAGATTGGGGATGTATGATGTGGGTCCTTGCCTTTTTATTTGTTTCTTCAGGTCTTTGTGGGCGTAGGCCCTTCGCTTTGTTGTAATGCTCTTTTCTAAATTTTAATAAAGTTTTTACCCCTTTTTATTAAAAAAAAAAACCTAAGTGATAGCGTGGAGAAAAACATATCATGTCACGATTGTGAAAGAATAGTTAAAAGAGAAAGAAAAACTATTTAGAAACAACATTTATTTGAAATATAAAGATCCTAACTATAAAGTAAGTAAAATAAATCTATGATAAAATAAAGTAAAGAAACCCTTTAAAAAATGTAATAAATAAAATACCTCAAAAGTAAAATAAACATTTAAATTAATACAAAATAATTATATTTTTAATCTTAAGTATATCTATATATAAGATATGAATAATCGTCCATCTTAAATAAAAAAATTAATATAGATATGAATAATTATCTATCTTAAATTTTAAAAAATTAATATAGATATCAAAATAGATATAAATAATTAGCCATCTTAAATAAAAAATAACATAAATATCAAAATAGATATGAATAATTATCCATCTCAAATAAAAAAATTAATATGGATATCTATTTGGCATCTTTTAAGTAGTTAAATTCATGAAGTTTCCATCAATATTGATCACAGATTTCTGGATTAAAACTGTGTGTCAATTTTTACATCAAAATTGACACACAGTTTTAATTCAGAAATCTTTGATCAATATCTTTTAAGTAGATGTATCTAAACTAGCACTTGCATCTAAAGGAAGTTCAGGATTACGCCGATAGAAAATTATATGTATGTTAATTTGTTAGAAAATATGTGTTAGAAAATTATATGTATGTTAATATGTTAAAAAATATGTATTTATACATAAAACTTGTTTCAGACTTAAATCTCACACTATATATAGCCTGTCATATCTTATATTAATATAGAAACTTTTATAAACTTAGAGGATGTAAAGTATTTGAGCCAGCAACCAATGTGAATGCCAAACACGTTAGATTCGGCCGTATGACAACGAGGGCTTTGAATATCTTGAGATAAGACTGTCACTTATTTCTCACCATACTTTCTAGACCTCCTACAATGGTAAATTTCGTCATCAATGGAAATAAACTCAATTTCCACATGGATTGTTTATTCTCCTAATTAAAGAGAATCGATAATAAATGACAATGTGGAAGCATTTATGAGCTCTATGGAAAAAAGGGTGGAGTATCATTATGTATAGTATACGACATCAACAACAGCTAAGAGAAAATATTCAGTGACCGTTTTGGTGTTGTCGTCGACAAATTACGTGAACAACTGGTTTACTAAATGCAAACTAAGCGAAACCTACGAGCGCGACAAAATTAAATTTCGATTCAAATGCTTGGGATATTACCTGTAAACAGTTGTCAATTAGATTTGTATGAGCATGAGCAGTTGGATTAGTTAGATCATTGCAATCAAAATCCCCAGTTTACTGGCTGTTTACGCAACACAAGGGTAATCCAAACTTTTCGTGAAGGCAAACAAACCGTAGGAAACTTCCTCCATGTAAAATAAACCAGTATATATCAATAAGATAATCTATATAAAATATGAAGAAAGCTCTTAAGGTGTGTATATTTTTTTTATTTTAAAATAAATAAAAAATCATTACAATCAAATGGAAAAACCAAAGTTATTAAAGTTAAGCAATTGATGAAAATAAAGTGATTTTTTTTTTTTCTTTCATCAATTTGCTGACCACTTATATATAGTACTGCCATTGTAAAGCTACGTCTATCAACGTAACTAGAATGTGCTTATGACACTCAATTTCATGGCAAGATATAAGAACGTACAAACTGAAAAATAAAGTTCCATCTCATCTTTACAAGCAATAGGAATGGTCTCACAGATGAAGGCCTTGAGAAGGCCAAAGTTAGAATGCCTGTCGAATTAGTCACCAAATAATTGAATGAAAACATGGAAGGTGAATTAACATGATAAATCACTAGAAAAAATAAATTGTTTCTTCATTTCTGTTCAGGAAGAAGCGGCACCCAGATGAGACCCAAAAGGAATGAATTGTCCAGAGGAGTTGTTACCGGTGGAGTTCATTAAATCTATGAGAGATTCATGGTCCATCAATTCAGAGTTAGTGCAAATAGTTTGGAGTTGCAATTGGTCATAGGCGTTGCTGTTGGGCACACTCACAGCATGGTGTAACATGTTCATCATCAAGTTGTTGGACGATCCTATCATATATTCTTCATGACTTTGGTTAAGCATGTATTCAGAGCCTTCAAATAAGGACCCCATGTCTTCAGAATAACCTGCAGTTATTGTTTCATGGTTTATATCAGACTCAGAATTGGCACAGGCCTCAACTGTTGATGATCTCTCCAGCATTTCCTTGAATTTTGAGGACTGCAAAAGCAAACCCAGGGCTGTAGAGGCCGACCCATTTGATCTTTGCTGAGCCTGCATTGTCATTTCATGAGCAGGTGGCATGCCTCCTACCCCTCTTGGCAAGAGAGTATTAATGGTGTCCCTTTTATTGTCTTGCTCATTTTGATTTGGCTCCTTATTGTTGTGATCAAAGGGAGCAGATTCAATTCTTTTTCAACTACAGTGCTAGCAATTTGGGCACCATTTGATGGGCGTAGCCACTTTATGTAACGGCTCAGATCGAAATTGGTTACAGCATTTAGGCCTCTATATTCTATTGCAGCCATGTCATAGGCTGTAGCTGCTTCCTCTTGAGTGCCTGCACACAGAAATATCATCAGCTGCTCAGTATTATGTTTTTTTACTTCTTCATTTGTATTTAGCTTCTGCTTTTCTTTTTGACATCTTGTACTTTTCCTTTATCTATGGAGATGCTTTGATTTTATTATGCATCAACCTTACAGGTGGACTTTGGATTATGTGGTTGTCCCTTGTGTATTTTGTACTTTCTATTTTTAATAGATTCTTGGGCTCAGAGGAGTCCATCATAAAAAACAGGATTTCCTGAGTACTTACTGTATGTCCCTAGATAGAGATGTTTGTTGCCAAAGACTAAAAACAAAATTTAAAAGAATTTAAAATGGATTCCTGAATACTTACTGTATGTCCCCAGATAGAGATACTTGTTGCCAAAGACTCGCCCAATTCTGGCTTCCCAGCGACCATTGTGATGATGTCTGATGAAAAAATATACAAAATTTATTAGTTGATGAAACTTAGAGTGGCCTCAATACATCCTCCCAACAAAGTCATGAAACAATACATTCTGAAATGGTTTTTAGATTTGATTGCATGAAATTTTTACATCAATTAAATGCATGCAATGATGTATAAGAGTTATGAATGAATGGCTTCCTACCTTGCAACTCCTCTGTACTTAGACACTCCTCTTGAGAAACCACTGCTCTTCCTGTATGCACATTCATTTATTTAACATTATTATAATTTATGACAAAATGTGACCCATTTCATCAATTTCTGTTTCTTAATGTTTATATTTACCTCCTGAGAGAGCTGACGTATTCCTCTTTGGAAATATTTTTCATTTCCTCCACTTCTTTTGTGTAGGTGCTTATCTGATTATGTATTTGCAATGCAATGCATGGTAGCTTTAGTCACAGGTTTGATTAAGTTTCATAACAGTGGATTTAAAGTAAGCTTGAATGTATTGTTCTTACTGGAAAATTAAGCACAGTTTCATGCCCCCAGTACTTGAGAGCTGCAAGATCATAAGCGTGTGCTGCAGCTTCCTCATCATCATATGCCCCTACACAATCAAACAAAATCTTATAAGTCAAATCATTTCTGCATTAAATCAAGATAAAAGGTTTGAGACAATGGCACGGCTAAGTCAGAGAACTCACCAAGGTAAACTGTTGATTTAATTGTCGCCATGCACAGACCAAACAAACATGAAAACGAATCAGTAAAGTGTGAAATTGAGAATTATCAACACAATTTCAACATTTATACAGTTTTGAAACTAAGAAATAAATTATAATGCCACCACCTTGGCGACCCTTTTTGCTCTGCGCCTGGTTCCAACAATACTTGTCCCACAGATGTGCTTCATATCGACCAGTCCATCTATGCCTGCACATTCAAAACACCACAATGCAGAATATATCTTCATTCAGAACCAAGATTGACAGATATATATGTGAGAACATATATGTGATATTCTCCAATCAATGGAGCAATGGAGGCATATTATGTTATATACCTGGTAACACCTCTGTAAATGGAGCTTCGCTTGGGAGGAGTGTCCCTGCGGATACTATTCCGAGATCTTTTGGGCTTGGGCTGACTACTTCCTTGTTCAATTTCAACTCCACTGCGACTGTTCTTCATTTTACCCGCAACAGCAAAAAGTCGCAGAAAATTTTGGGCAAATGCCTGGAAATTATGAAGTTTATCCAGCAGGATTTAAGTGTTTGGATGTTTGTTAGAGAAGAAAGATGGAGATTTGAGGAGGAATAGGCGGGCAAAGCGCGTTAAAAAGGGGCATGCAGGCCAATGGCAGAGGATGAGAAGGTTGGTGTATGAGCGGCAGGCCGGCTCATTATTATAACCGCAGTCTTGTCTGTAGCCTTTGTCCGCGGCATGCCTGCCACCCTGCCTGCTCTTCGCCTTCGCTAATTTTGGACTCTGCTATAAATTGCCTCTCTTGATTTCTCTCCTGATTTTTTTCTTTATCATTTATTAATCTACCATTTGTTTTTATCAATATCTTAGATCTTCGTCGTCGTATCTATTCAGCACACTCCTCATTCCGATAACGTGCCCTTAAATAAAGTGGAGCAATCCTCAGATCAATTTGAAATATTGTTATTATTTCACACATATTTTTCGAAACTGTAATTAATATTCCAGAATGCATCAGAAAAGGAAACAGCCTGTCGTCTTGAATCAGAATGACGTGTCTGTGCTTGAATTATACGTAAGATTTGCAAGCAATCAATTTTTAAGGTCTTTTATTACAAAAATATCAGGGGTTGAGAATTTATTATTTTTTCAATATCATATTTTTATGGAGGATTCTATATCATTCATGAGTTTGTTTTGCTATCTAAAATAGGAGTATAAGCTTATGTTGATACCTCTTCAACTGATAGTCAATGATTGAGAACTATCCATTACACCAAAGTGATTTGAAACACCCATCCCTTATGTCATAATTATGAGAGTTTGAACCTTGGTGGATAACATAATCAACGAACATACCATCAATCTCTTCAATTATGCTCAACCAATTGAACTACAACTGTTTAGTACAATGCCATATTGATATATAGACAATATATAAAACACCACAATCACCATTGAATCATCACATGTATATAAATTGTTTCGACTAATAAGTAGAACAATATGGTTATAATGTTGTTTTCCCATAATTAATTATTTATTTATCATTTTGTATATGTAAATGGACTATAGAAGTAAAAAAACGAAAAAATTGACAAAAAATGTAAGTTGTTGAAAGTTTAGGGGATGAGATTTTTTTTAATTAATTAAAAAATTGAATGATTAAAAAAATGGATGTTCTGAAATGTTATGAAATTCAATTGTCTAAGCATTATTGTAAATGTGTTGGATCATATTTTATGATCTATCATTATGATGAAGTATACAATTATACTAATCCAAAGATATTTACACAACTAAATCTAAAAGTAAAATTGTACCTCATCTTGTTGATGGATTATAAAGTATGGTCTCAAGCGTCTACAAAAATACTTGCATTGTTGAATCCTACATCACTCTAGATCATCATTTTTTTAGTTTTAACTTTTTAAAATGAATAGAAGTAGATGTTGCTTATAAAAGGAAAGCATAAGAGAAAAATAGTGATAGATGTGTGTCTCATTCAATGTTTGTTGAAGGTTTTGATAGTTAATGAAATTTAGGAGGAGGTAATGTCCTTTTAAATTTTGTCTTAGTTTTTGTCTTTTGGCTCTGTGTCAATGTGAATGTATTCATTGGGGGTGGTATTTGATCAAACATAGTATTGTCTATACAATTGCATTAGAATCTATTAAGTACATTGTCATATGGCTATCATGGCATTTTTGTGACTTTGGAAGAAACCTTGTAAACCTATATTTGTACTAAAATTACGTGTTTGGGATAACATGGTACTATAGGCATGTTTTGGGATTCACCTCAACTAGATCAACACATTTAATTTAACAAGAGTGTTTATGTTTGCCTTGGAATTTTGTAGAACTGATACCTAGGTGAAAATGATTGTGTGCAACTACAATCATAGAGGTTCTTCTATGAGAGAATCTATTGAGTGGGGAGGTTTTTTTTTTTTTCTATTACATGTAGTTGTTGTGGAGGTGTTTGTGTGATTCTATATACTTCCTATAAGGTTATTATATTCATTACTTTAATTCTATTATTTATTAAGCATTATTGGTCATTGGTCATTAATGAGTAGAGATAAGTTTTACATATAGAGAGATGAAAAATCAAAAGTTAAAAACACTAAAAAGTGATTTTAAACATTTTGGATGGTAGAAATATGAAGATAAAAAAATAGAAGTAAATGTTCAAATGTGAATATAATTATTTGTAATATGAAATATGAATTTAATGAATCAAAATATAAAAACACAATCAATGTCATATACTTGTTAAATAAATACATTAAAAATACATATTAATCAAATGAAAGATGTTAGATAAACACTTTTCATCTCTACACATCCAACCAAATTTTATAATATTACAGTAATAAAATAATTCAAATCATAATTTTTTATTAATAAAAAAATATATACAATATAATGCTAATAATGAATACGTCTATCATTAATCAACTTACATTTTTTCACATATAATCAAATTTTATTTTATAATTAATAATATATTTGAATTATGATTTATTATTTAAAAAAAAATCTATATATATATATATATGGATCATTTCCCATATTATGGTTGAATTTAATATCTAATTGTTTAATATTTAAGGATATTCCCAAACTAGCAATAATAATAAAATAAACTCTATGGGAAAATGATTTTATAAGTGTACGTGTTGCTCTACCTTTTGATACGTTGACATGAAAGAAAGTTAAGAAAAGTGAATTTAGATATAAAATTGTTATGCTGGGAGAGAATATGATCCAAACTTAGCGATGTAAACTATGAACTGTATTTTGTCATCTCACTTTTAACATGTAATAAATTGTCAAGCTGTAAGGGGATTTGACAATGCTGAAAAACTCCTTTCCAAATGAATAAGTTCAAAAGAAAGCAAAATTCTAATTGAATGAAACAATAATAATAATGAGCCAAAATTGAAGGCTCGATACTAATCCTTGTGTATAATAATAAATAATTAAAATTGAAAAAAATAATGCATGTCTTTAATTTTATGTCCTTGTTTATAAGTAGAATTAATCAATATTTTGGATTGAAAATAAAAACAGTAGGATGAATATTTTAGTTTTATTGTAATACAATAGAATGTTTTTAAAATTTAAAATATTTTTTAATATTTAAATTGGTATAATATATTATATTTAAATTTTAAATAATTATTCAATTAATTAGATTTAATATTGTATAGATAAATTATTTTATTTTTATTTGAAATTATTTAATGTTATATCTATCATCAATCTAAAATCAATATTTTTTTTATGATTTTAAGTTAATATATCATTTAATTTTATTTTTTTCACAAGTATCTTATTTTAAATGTTTATTTTTAAATTAAAGATACTAATTCTAATGTAAATAAAATAGTTTTATAATAACAATACTCAAGTTTTTAAATATCCAATAATTAAAAAAATAAAAAAATAAAATAAATATACTAATATTTATAAATGTTTAATAAATGAAATAATTGTAAAATAACCTTCTTAAGTGATTCAAAATTAGTACTATCTTTTTTATCTATCCAAATATCTATTTATATGTTGATGTGTATATGTATTAATTTAAATAGATATTGCAAGTTAATGCACATATACCCAAAAAAAAATTAAAATTAAAGTAAATAATGTATTTTCATTGAATTATCTATGTACTTTAATATGTAGTAAATAATATATTCATTTAATTTCTTCAACTTAAAGAAAACAAAATGTAAAAATTGTAAAGAAAAATAGGAAGTAATAGTAACTCTAAGATCCTATTCTAAACCAAAGGAAATACGGTATATAGAGTAATGAATAATGAAAATACAATATAAGAATACAAAAAATAATGCCAAATGTAAACCTTAAATGTTTTGCATGTGCTCTTAGATAGAATGTGGGTGCTCAAATTAACAAAATGTAAATGATCATTCGAGAATATGAAAGGATAAAGGATAAGGGTGGGTTTATAGAGCTACAAAGAGGAATGTTAATAGTGGATATTCAATTGGATATTCAATCTCAATGGATGGTTTAGATCAAATGGAAAAAAGTGGAAATCCTTATTGACTAAGAAGGGGAGTTACAAAGGGATGATTTTTTTTTTATTTTGGATAAATAGGTGTGCATAGGATAAAACTAGTGGCATAATAAGGAGGGTTACAAAGAAATATCCAATGGATATTTATGGGTTATGGAAATAAATAATTGATATTATTTGAATATGAATAAATGGATAATCAAATGCATTTTGATTATTTTATAGAAAACATAATTTTATAGAGATATTATTTTAATTAAGGGTGAGTTTTTAAAGGGGATTAGAAAATGAGAATGTCTTGTGACATAGATGTGACATGGTACTATACAATGTTATGAGATAATGTTATAAAATGTTAAATGTACCCTTAAAAGAGTAAAAGGTTAGCTCTTTCTTCAACTGATACCATAGAAAATTCCAAGGCCTATGGGTTGCTTGCAAATTGGAGTGAATCTACAAAAGGGGTTGGTTCCCTTATTGCTTCACCTAAACTATTCTACCCTACTACCATTTTCAAGAAAATAGGGTAAAAAATGACTTGAAATTGAAATCTAAAACCTAAAGGGGGTGATTCCTGACCTACACTTTTTTTGACATACACAATTTTTTTAATAGGTAGGCTATGGGTAAAATTACAAAGTTGTGCCACACTTTTATAAAAGAAATGACTAAAACAGATCCAAATATTTAACTTGAATCACTAGAAAGTGACATATGTTTTGAATTTTGAAATGATGTAAACTAATGAAATGTATATTTTTAGAAAAATAAAAAATATTTGAATATAGTTTTTAATAAAATTGACACTATAATTTAGTTGCTAGTAAAATGTTTAAAAAATAAGTTACATAGGACATCACTCTTTATATAGTAAATTTTAATTTTTTTTCCTTCAATTTTTTGGGTATGTTTATAACTTGAAACTTTAGCGCATGGATTTATTTTTTCCTTATTTTGATAAATATATGTTTTTAAATAAATCTTAAAGGTTGTGTGTACTGAAAACATAACTATTTTTATGGGATGCCACTTTTTCCTTAATTATTTAAATTCAAAAAGGAAAAAAATAATATAATCTTGACATAGAATGTTTTCTATAGTACATCATATTTTTTGTTAAGATTACTATAGTACATCATATTTTTTTCAAAATTTTAAAACAAATTTTAGTATTTTTTCTTGAAAGGATAATTGACCATATATTTTGCTATTGATAACCTATTTTTAGTAAAAATAAAAAATAAAATATAGACAATTAAGCCATTGAAAAAATTATATTTTTATAAATTACACTTATATATCTATAAAATGGTATTCTTATGTTTAATTTTTTTTTTACACTAATAAGAGTTGTTTTGAATTGATAAGACTAGAAGGGCCAATACCCATTACAAGGCAACCATAGAGGCAAAAGAAAGACGACTCACAAAATCATGAGACAACTAAAAAAAGAGTGAGACTCACCAGCAGTGAGACTGGAGGAACATCAAACAAACCATGCCTTTAATTGGAGCATGATACCCAGGAGTAGAGATCAACTACAAAGTAATAGTAGTAACAATAGAGGAAAACAATCACCAAAAATCCACCCTACAGGAATAGGGGAAAACCAGTGGAAGCCAAAGCTTAAATCACTGAACAAAGACCCTCCTTACTAGAAAATCCAAGCTTCACCACCGCAGGAGAAGTATGAGAAACCATCTACACCCTTAGATCTCCTCTCTACCTCTAAAGGAGACCCAATCTGTAGAGCGAGGAAGAAAGCAAAAACTCCTCAAACAACCAAAGCAAGAGAAGTAGAACAACAACCAATAACTCTATAGCATTTCAAAACATGGTAGATCCCTTGACACCACCCATCAAGGAAATCCAAATGAATCACCAAAAATCCATCCATAAGATGGAAAGAAAGAAACTCCCATAAAAAAACCACTATCACCATACTTACAATGATAGTTAACATGCCAAAACCATCATTAAGAGCAAGATGTGCCCAAAATAGATTGTGTCCTAAAGGGATAACATCAAGGAACCAAAGGGACTGAAAGTAGTCCACCAAGAAGAGAATTCTAAATATCACCATCATATTTATTACAGAAACAAAGATATCCTACAAACCAAGGACATACAAGCAGTCCAAGCTCACAATAAGAGACCTATAGAACACAATAATCCCTAAAATCCCCTCAAAACCCAAGTCAAGGGAAACTTGTCCAGTTCTGAGGAAATGCAAGGCTTCTAGACTATTGAAGCCAAAATACTCATCCAGAGCAAAGAAAAGGAATAGGATTTTGAAGGAGTCAAAACCACCAAATACCATAGCCATGAAGCCACCAATCAAACTCTCAGTAAAGGACAAAGTCTTCAAAAAATACATCAAAGCCAAAGGCACTCACAAACTACATAAAGTAGTCCCAACCATAGTGAAGCCAAGCCAATAGCCCACACGGGAAGAAAAAATAGGGAAGGAGGTCAATAGCCCAGTTGACCCACCTTCTAAAACTTCAGAATCATCCCCCCACATATTCATGCAATGAATCTAGATGGAGGATGTCAAAAAATATTTTGAAACACCTAGCATAGCCACAGTGGGAACCTCGCAAGCAAAGCACCAAAGAAGGCCAAAAAATATCCCCCAACCAAACGACACAACAAGAAAGTAAAAAACCCAAACAAAGAGCAAGGAATGCCAAAAAGTCCCTCCCCAATCCTCAAGGAAGACATGTCGAAGGGTGCTAGCTATGTACAAATCAACAATAATGACCTCCACTACATCTCCATCACCAACCCTAGGGGTGACAAATAGCAACACACTACAAGTGGGAAAGAGCCAAAAATAGGAGAGGAAAGCAGTAAACCCCAAATCCTTTGCCAGTAGAAAGTCAAGAGCCTTCTCAAAAGTCCCCACAAGGAAGAATACCAAAAAATACTTTAGCTAGGTAGGGTAGAGGGATCAAGTCAGAGCATCTCCAACCCTGACACCCACCAAACTCCCCAAAGGACCCCCAGACAAGCAGCAAGGAAACAACTAGGAGTGGGAAAGAAAGCCATCCACAGGAACCAAAACATCCCCCAATAGGAAGAGGAAGAGAGCCCCATCATCATCCTCTGAATCTAAATCACCATCACCCTCGCCTTCAAGGATTTTCAAAAAACCCCTCCCGCTCACCATGAATCACTAATAAGAGTTGTTGAAATATCAAAATTTTGATTGTTTTTTAAAATATTTTTTCCCAAAGTGATGTTACATATGAACTTAGTAGACACTTTTAGTTGGAAAATGTGTGGACCATATCTAAATTAGTTAGAATGAATCTAATTGGACCATATGTTTGACCAAAGTTGAATTTTAGTTGGAAATGCTTAAATTCACTTGTGTTGATATGTTGGTTGAAAGTGTGACACAATGTTGTACTTTTACCCATATCTCATGTGCACAACTTATATTTTGATATATTTATGCATCAATATTTTATAGAGAAGTTGAAGTTTTAATATTTTTAGGAGGAAATCATTTTTTTTTCATTGTTGAAACCAATAACATGAACTATGAACTACATAAAGGGTGATCCCACAATATTGGTTTACAATTTTTGGCCAAACTGGACACTGAACTGATTTTTTCTAATTAAATCTTCACTTTCGAGCACCTAAAGTGGCTAAACCTTGAGGAATTTGAATTTGTGACATTTTTTCTGTAGATTCTAAATATATTTTTTTCAAAATTTTTGGAATCAGATTGCACTTCTTTTTCCATCTCCTTTGAAAACTAGTTTTTATCAGTAAACACCATTTTTAAGGAGTGATGCTCAACATATACAAAATAACTTTTTTTCTATGAAGGATACAATTCTATTTTTTTGAATTTAGATTTGTAACTACGATATCTAACCCTTTCATTTGGTTTCATAGTGTTTTATTGAATATTTTTTCCTTAATCAAGTTTCAAAGTCAAACCAATTACAATTTAGACATAGGCGGACCGTATACAACATAATTTTTTTGTATGTATTGAAAATTCAATTTTATTCTTTTTACTAGATCAAGGACATCAATGCCTAGCCTACACTTATTTTTCAAATTTTATTTTGATAATCTGCTATTTTTCCACGTGCAGAACAAAGAGCTTGATTTTTAGTGAAAAACCTATGTTTAATCAAACTAAAAAACAAATGCATAATAAAACCAAAAACATGTTAAAATTATATTCGTTGGATAGCTCGTTTCAAGGACTACCATCACCCAATTGGGTCTATGAAGTCTCCTCCATTTTCATCCTCAACTCGAGCTTCAAAGGGAAAAAATTTGGAGATTTTTGGTGCCAGAGGGGGAGAAGGGGGAAAAGGGGGGTTCGAATGAACTTAGGTTCAAGCGAACCCCCCTTGGAGGTTCGATCAAGCCTTGGTTTGCTTGAACCAGGGTTTGAGCGAACCCCCCTTTCTACAAAGTTTATCTTTGTTTTTTATTCCAAGAAATGAGAAATATGTGGGACCTAACAGTTAATAGGGTTCACTCAAAGGGGGGTTTGAGCAAACCCTTATTGGGTTCATTTAGACCCTAAGTTTGTTCGAACCCACCAAAACCCAAAAAATTTTCATGGGGGAATTTTTTGCAATTTTGCTTCCTCAACAAAATTGTAAACCAGTTTTGTGGGATCACCCTAATATATATATGTTTCTACATAAAGGTGCTTGGAAATGAGACATGAAATTAAGGATTGCTCATACTATCACAAAATCACATCAATCACTTCATAGTTTTACTTAAAATATAGATTTGAGAAGGAAATAATGCTTCTTTTATTGATAAAAAGATATTCAAATTATTCAAATATGAAAAGATACGGTATTTTCTTGAAAAGAAAGACTTTACAATACTTAATTTTTTAACAAAAATAGAAAGAGCTCCTTAAAAATAACCCTAGGCATCCATTTTATCTATCTCAACATAGGAGAGAATCTAGGACACAACCTAAAGACAAATACTTATTTTTTAACTTATTGAATTGGTTATTTCACCTCTATTTGGGCACTAAAAATTAAATTCCTCTTGTTTGACTCCTTTGAAAAATGCCAAATGTTTCTAGTTAGGTGTTGAGGGTAAGGAATACTAACTTCCTCAATTTTTTTCTCCTATGACTACTTGTTGATCCACCTAGATGGTTGCAACTATTGTCTCCACTCTCCTACATAGGTGGATGGTTAGTCAAACTTCCCCTTGGATGCTTGCAACTATTCAAAACTACTTCATCTCATTTCAACTTCCATAACCTCATCTGCAAGATGATAGGACATGTGATTTTAGGAATTTGAGGTGATTAGGACTCCTTGGAGAGCATAGGATAAGGCTCTTTTATTATGAATTTGACTTATTCACTTTAATTTTCCTCATTCTTAACTGCAACCTGTAAATGAGGGGATTCACTACCCTCTATATGACAGGGTCCTAAGGAGAAAATAACACTCAATTACCTCAAAGATCAAAGCTTAGGTGATAGGACAAACAACAAAGAATGTTTATACAATCTAATCGAATTAACACTAAGTTACAAATGACAAGAATGCCAAATCAACTTAAATATAGGAGTAAATGAATGAATTAAATTCTCTCATATACAAAAATGAAAAGCACAAAAAATGAAGATTATACCCAGGTAAGAGGATTCGCTCTTGGCCATGGATGTCAACATGTCACGCGGGAGTTTGCGCACCACATTTTCATCTCTAGTTTAAAAAAGGTAGTAAAAATATAGAATCTGAAATACCCAGCTTGCAAAACCTTTTCATCTCCACACAAACATGACATGAAAATGTTGGGGCTATTTAGGGGCTTTCCTTAGTCAAACCCCCACTTTGGTGTTTCCACCTACATGGAAAACTAGATAGGATCGAGATAGATAAAATACATAAAGAAAAGATGTGTGATAGAAACAAACCCCACAAAGGAAGAGAGCCCTTATCACAAATATAATTGACATGTGATAGAAACAAACCTCACAAGGAGGAGAACCCCTATCATGAATATAAATAAATAAAGATAAGATTGCATAGACAAGATCAATATAATGACAAGAGAGTGTTACCAATAGCATGCAACTCCCCTCTTGGATTGATAGACAATGAATTTGTGTACAACAGGAGTCTTGACTATTGCTTTAGAGACTATTTTAGTAGAGCTTCATTGCGTGAGTGAGAAAGTGAGATTTTTTTTTTTCAAGAGAGCTTTCATTGTGAAATGAGTGTGAAAAATAAAGTTTTTTAAGTTGCATGGGTGTGAGGAGTCATTACACGCACATCCTTACTGCTACAATGCATGCCATGAGTAAAGAATGTGGAATATTTGCATTTGAATCTAAGAAAGTTAGGGTATGGTAGCACATTATAGTGGAGAAATCTATTTGTCACACTAGTGTCCAACCAAAACTTTTGATGCAGGGGCATCGTTATTTTTGCAATTTTGGTTTTCTTTATCTTTTTATTTCCATTTGGAAACTTTTGGCTTGGTTTGGGTGAGGGCAGTGTTGAGGCCTGGAAAGACCATTTGAAGATACCAACCAAATAAGATCAAGCTTCCATATGGATGCATGAAAAAAAGGTGAAGTTAGTTACAAGATTTAGTGCAAATTTAGTTTTGAAAACTAACTTCTAAAAGAGTGCATTGATAGAGAGAGGTTGGTATAGAAAATGAAGGCAAGGAAGTTATAAATTTTTGTTACTTTTTCAAGAACCAACAAGAAGAAGATGACATCAAGGGAAAAATGGAGGGGGTATGTTTTTGGTGCGGAAAATGAAAGCCACCAAAGTGAGCATAGAAGGTTAATGTGAAGACAAGAGGAAGATTTGGGGGCACAAAAAACAAGGATAGGGTGATTGAAAGTTTAGCATTGGAAAGTGAGAATAAATTGAAAGCAATTGTGAAGGGGTCAGTCAGAAGGTAACCAATAAATTGAACAACCATGGCGATGACCAGATGAACCCCAAAATTTTATGCATTGTACATTTTAAAATATTGCTATCATTTGGTTGTGTATTGTTGTTTTTGATAAACTCTAATATGATAATGGTGATTTCTCTAGGTAGACATAAAAATGTTGGTATAAAGAAGTTGATGATGGCATGTGAGACTTGCCAATTTCCTTTGAATATTAAAAGCTATTAGCTATGTATTATCTCTATTTTATTTCCTTTGCAAAAGATAGAATCTTGCTTGCTATTTTTAATTTGAAATATTATAAGCTCCTCTTTATTTCTAGTCATGGGTTTCAGTTGATGTGGATATATTAATAAAAAATAGATATGTGAATTGGTGTTGTCTTGTAGCTTTTGCATTTGGTTTGTAATCACAGCTATCAATTTTTGGTATCATAGCCATAAGTGACTGGGAAGGGTGAAGTTGAGCAAAAATAAAGCCAAGAAAACTTCCAAGAGGAGGTGCCAGAGGAGGTGCTAGAAGAGGTGCATATGAAGGGGTTTTTGAAATGTTGAAGAATCCCATGGAAAGAATGGAGGCCATGAGGCAGGCACACAAAAGAGGGTTACCTAGAAGAGATATAAGCAACAATGAAGAAGAGGAGAAACTAGCTAGATAAGAAACTTGGTTCATGGAGAAGGAGAAGACCTTGATGGAGTTGAAGTGAGAATACTAAGAGCAGTCATAGGGGTTGGAGCCAAGCCCAAGATAGAGGTTCCCATCTACTTAGGAAGCCTCAATGGAGAAGAACTCATTGATTGGATCAATGATCTAGATAAGTATTTTGAATATGAAGAAGTAGTAGAGGATAAGTGAGTCAAATTAACATGCACAAGACTCAAAGGACATGCTGCTATGTGGTGGGTTTATGTGTAGCCAAAAAGGAGAAAGAAGAAGAAAAAAGATAACTTCTTGGGATAGAATGGTTGTCAAGTTGAG
The DNA here is from genome assembly GCA_007258455.2 of Sequoia sempervirens. Lineage (NCBI taxonomy): Eukaryota > Viridiplantae > Streptophyta > Pinopsida > Cupressales > Cupressaceae > Sequoia > Sequoia sempervirens. The sequence goes on from VDFB02047397.1 coordinate 128,621,897, forward strand.
AGCTAAGTTTCTTTTGGGAGACTACCAAACTAATCTATTCAAAATATTGCAAAAACTTAAGCATAAGGAGATGAGTGTAAAAGAATATATTGAGGAGTTCTATAATCTTATGATTCATTCAAGGCATAGTGAAGAGGATATGGATAAGGTAGCTAGGTACGTCAATGGATTGTGGTACAATTTTCAAGATGAATTAAGTCTTTTGTCTCCTAGGACTCTTGAGGAGGCATATCAATTTTCTATTAAAGTGGAGGAGAAGATTATGATAAAGAAAAATTAGCAAGGAAGAGGTAAAGGAAGAGGAGCAAGAGGAAGAGGGAAGAAATCTAGTGGAGGGAAACAACACCATCAAGGTGAAGAAGTAGGAACTTCTAGTGGACAAGCTAATTCGAAGAGAGGAGGTTTCCAAAATAGAGGAAGGAGACCATTTGGTAGAGGAGGTTACTAAGGAAGAGGAAGAGGCTTTCCAAGCAAGTGTTTTAAGTGTAACAAGTTTGGTCACAAAAGTTGGGATCAGTGTTCTGAGTTTATGCAAGAAGGCCACACAAGACTTGAGAGGAGTAATCAAATTATGCAAGAAAACCAAGAGAGTGTGGGGTCACCTTATCATAACTTAAAGAAGAACTTGAGATAGGAGAGTCTTTGATGTTCAAAAGAGTATTGTTGAAGCCACCAAAGGAGAGTCCAAAACCTATGCAAACAAGAGATTTATTCAAGACCAATTGCAAGGATAGCCATAAGTGCTGCAAAATTATTATTGATAATGGTAGTACGGATAATATTGTGTTAGTTGAAATGGTGAACAAGCTAGGTCTTACTAGAATTAAACATCCTAATCCCTATCAAGTTTCTTGGCTACAAAAGTGGCATAAGTTATTGGTAGATGAGCATGCCTCAGTAGAGTTTCAAATAGGTAGTTATAAGGACACTGTTATGTGTGCCATCATGCCCATGAATGCTTGCCACGTGCTTCTAGGTAGGCCTTGGCAGTTTGAAAAAAGAGCCATACATGATGGAAGAAACAATACCTACACTTTTTAGAAGGACAGTCAGAAACATATGATAGAGCCTCCAAAATCCTTACAAAATTAAGAGCAAATCATGACTTGGATCATGATTGCAAACCTTTGTGCCTACGGAGGGATTAAGGGTTTAACCTAGAAACCCTTACCTTACAAGTTTATCTAAAATCCTTTGGCATTTTAATTTTGCATTGACTTGTTTTAGTTGGTCACCGGTCGAATTAGTTATCACTTGACCCTTTGAATGTGTATGTTTATCGACCCCTTTGTCTAGGAAAGATGGTCACCCGCGCATTGTCCCACATCAAATACTTATAAAGTTTGGCAAAATATTTCACGTCCAAAAAGACTTAATTTTAAGTAATTTTTTTCTCGAGGGTCTAATTGTCATTGGCCTAGTCGTGGCCCCATTTTAAGACTAACTTTTGGCTTGTGCATAAATCCTGCTCATTGGATTTGAAGACTAGATCCTGGCTATTGATCGCACACCTCACAACATTTTAGACTGGCCATCAAAAGCTGTGTGAAGTACGTGATGGATTGACGCGCGTCCTTTCCATGGTGGGACCTGACCCTTTTCTAGGCACTTGTTGATCGATGATTTGGATATCAATGACTATTATCTAGAGTAAAAGCTAGATCTTAGCCATCCATCACACACCTCACGACATTTTAATTAATGCCCAGTGGAAGCTTGCGAGGTACGCGATTGAAGGATGCGTCAAACTCCTTGACCACTGTGTAGAGTGTGGCAGATCTTGTGGATTGAATGATGTGGCTCCCAGTCAACAAATTTTCATTGGCCAAATGTTGGCAAGCTATGGTCTCAGGATTTCAAACCCGATTTGACTTAATCTTGGCTGTTTGATTTTTTTATCCCATCTGGAAATCGATAGCTAATATTCAAAAATTAGAAATAGGCATGTGATAGTCATTTCTACTCTACGAGGAGTATGCATTAATGGCATGTGTTCTACAGGAGTGATCAATTTGATCCTGGTTCGTGCGAGGAATTGATTTCCTATCATCATTAAGAATAATACATGGATTTTCATGTACTTGGCTAACTAACAATGGAGATGTGGATGCCAGTGGTCGATTTCTTGCTCACTCGTGCGATTTTCATCAAGCATTGATGATTTGCATGCCTAATTTTCCTATTAAATGAAGGTTGATGGCCTATATATTAACCATTGCAATTGAGAGTGTGAACTTTTAAATTCCAGAAGTGTACATTGTGTTTGTGAAGTAGTATTTTCAGAGAAGATGAGCAAGCCAACTACTTCTATGTTAGCAGTGCGGAGGTCCCCAAGATTTCATAAATCTCACGATGATGTCCTAAAGCATGAGCAAAACATACCCAAAATTACTTTGAATTTGAAAGAAAAGGGAAAAGAGGAGCCCATGGTGAGGAGGCTACATCACTCCCTACCATATGCAACCATAGATTGAGAAGCTGAGTTGTAACCTCAGAAGCGACAGAGGACAAAGGAAAAGAGTCTATGGGTTTTGTGAGGGGAATGTGAAGAAATATTAGATATGGCCGAGCTTCTTTTGGAAGGCAGAATTTCCCCATTGCTATCATTGATAGTCCTTCAGATAGTGAAATCAAAATTGATTCGAGCTACCAATGATATCTCATGCTTCTACATCAATTGGCAGCCCTAGGGGAGGAAGTGATAACAGTTGCCCTAGTTTCAGTAAAGACTCTGAGTGGGTGTGATTACTCAATGGCCAGTAGAGATAAAGACGAAGAAGGTGTGGTGGTTTCTCCTCTTCCTCCCACAAAAACACAAAGTGGGTGGGTCTACCACGGTTCTGGTGTTGGTACTAGTTCTTGTTCTAGGTGATGAAAATGGTGTTTGGGTCTTGATTTTTGTTGTGATGATGAAATTGTTGTGGCCATTATTTGCACTCTATGGGTACGTTGGTTTTTTTTCTTTTACACTAATTTGGAATGCTTTGGGTTTGGTGTGATGGATAACTTTTGGCTCAATGTGGTTGGAATGAAAAGTTTGTTGGTGGCTAAGGATAAATTTTGGTGGCATAGGCCAGTTCCTTTTTAGTGAAATAAAGTGAATCTGGTTTCCCCTATTCAAAAAATCATTACAAGCACCCGTTCAAGAAATTTTTGGAATGAAATGAAATATCTTTGAAATGTAACTGTAATGAACCTGATGCTTGTTTCTCCCTTAGTCTATAAAAGGGATTTCAAGGCTCATTATAGGGGACTTAATTTTTTAGTCCAGTACATGGTCTGGGTAGAACTAAGCACATAAAGGATATACTATAGAAGGCTAATGAATATAATAGTGGGATTGTCTTGGGTTTAAGCCTTATATGTAATAGTCTTAAAATTAGTTTTATGCAAATTACTGATATCGAAACAAATCTTATCTCTGGAACACTTACTCTCCTTTTGTAAATTTATGCAAATCATAAATGAAAATATCAAGGGTATTATCATTTATCTTCAAATGTTCAATTGAATGTGTTTCCTTATTTTTTCTTTAACTTAAAGGGTTAGTTAAATGCTTGAAGAAAGACATAGATTTGTGAAAATTTGCATAGGATCTGATAAGAAGTTATGTTTTAGATATTGTGAGTTTTCATATTACAAGGCATTGTAAAAAAAGTCTACCATTATCAGAGTTAAACAATTTGTGTATTATTGGTTATTGCATATTTGACTCCATTGCCCAATTGATGAAGCACTAGTCTGTTTGTTAGAGATTTTTGTAGGAAAATGAGTAGATGATTTACCTAACCATGGATTTAAAATACAAACACAATTCACTTAAAATCTTTCAATTATGAAGCATGAGTGTGAAATATCTCCTTGTTCCTAGTAAATAAGGTAGCAATTTACCTAAAGATCAACCAAATCTTTAGTGAGTTATATCTATTTGCAAAGGTAGGAACTAATCTATGCATAGAAGTGCTCTCCATCAAATAGATCATAATGAACACACTAAGGAACACCATCCTTGGTATCACAGAGCCTAAAGTGGAGTAAAGATCTTAGAGTCCTTTACTCATTATGTTGGCCATTCATCTTGAAGATTCTTGATTATAGGGGTTGGCTACCCTTTAGAGAATTCTAAGGGTGTACTGGAAAAAACACCAACAGAATGGTGACTCTATTGGGGAAAATTTCCATTCTCCAGATGCAGATCTTTGTATGATAGAGTCAAATGGTGTGGTAATTCTGAACATCTTGTTCAGATATTGAAGAATTCTTGAACCTGGTAGAGGATTTGATTGTAGCAAAGTTCGAAGGATTTGAAAGTGATTCCATTGTGGAAGCAAACCTAGAACATGTCTTATTTTTGAAGAAACTTCATCTCATTTGAAGTTTAATCCTCCATAATAGGAGGTGGAAAATCTGACTAAAGAACCTGATAAAGAATTCATCAAAGCTCCAGATCTAGAAATTTCAAGATGAAAGTTAGTTGACTGTTGCAAAGTTCTAGGTATTCTCTTAGAATTGAAGAAAATTTGATCATGTTTGTAAGAAAATTATGAGAAATTTTATGTTCTTGCGATGTAAATGATTCTCTATTAGGTGAAGTAGCACTATATGAGGGAATAATAATGGTAATTTAGGATGCCTTTTTAATGTGAATTGAAATTCATGCATTATCATGAAGAAGCATGTTATATTGTAGGACCTTAAGCAATATATATAAGAGGTTAGCATTGTAAAGGCTTAAGGTCATAATTGCAAAAGGAATTTGTATTGTATTGTGTAATTGCAAAGAAAATTGTGTAATCCTTTTCAAGGTATGAAAATGCATCATCAAGCTTCACATCATGGTGTGGATGCAAATGTAACCATGCATAATAGACACCCTTTGTCATGTCAAGGAAATTTTAGTATCCAGAGGTACAGGGCCATAAATTTTGGTAACATTTGTAGCTACCCAAATTTTTTCCTGCCTAAGATCAGAGATATTATACCAAAGTTCAATGGTGAAAAGGTTGAATCAACAAGAAAACATTTGAAAGAGTTTGTTGATGTGATGGGTGATTATGAATTGGACTTTGAAGATGTCATGAAATTGTTTGTCCAATCCTTAAAGGGAGATGCTAGAGATTGGTTTTCATACTTACCAGCATCCTCCATACATTCATGGGATGAGTTTAAATTAGTGTTCATGGAAAATTTTGGTGAAAGGATTGATCCAATCCTAATTAGATAAAAAAATCATGAGTATGGAGAAAGAAGAGGATGAGCTAGTTCCCTCTTTCAATCTCAGATTTTCAAAGATTATAAGAGAGATCCCTAAAAGCCTAAGACCAAATGATGTAGAGTGTTTGTTGGTGTACTTGGGTGCATTTGATAAAAATACAAGTTACCTCTTAAGAGACAAAGATCCCACAACATTGCATCAAGCATATCAAACTACCATAGATATTGAAAAAAATTTGAAGTATTCAATGATGAAGGGATATTCAACCACCAATGTTGGTCATCCTAACACATTTCATGTACAACTAGTGGATCAATTAGTAGAAATTTATGCTAAGATGACAAGGATTCTACTGTTCCAATTTCTCCATCACCACAACATGAGAATCATGGTAAGACCCAAGTGAAATACTCATAGGATCAAAGCAAAGCTGATCAGGTATCTTCAACTAAGAGATTATATGAGATGAAAAGGTATCAAGGGGAATCACCTTCTGATATGTTCTCCAAGTTTGTGGATACTTTGTTGGAAGTGCCTAAAAATGCCAGACCAGAAGAATCAATATGTATTGATCTGTTTTGTAAAATATATCAATCAGGATTGAGAACTTTACCAAAGGAATTGAAGCCTCATGATTTGAGCAAAGTAATTGATTGGATAAGGATTTTAGAAGAGTCTAAGAATGGTTACACACAACATGTATTTCTTCAAAGTGTTAGTGATAGCTACCTTGTGGAAGAGTATAGGAAGACAACACAAACAAGTGGGGAGAGTGTATTAGAACATGAATATGTATCTTGTTGTGAGGATGAATATAATGATTGTAATTAGTTTGTAGATGACATACCTACAATTCACTATAGCAGTGATGAAGATGAAGATACACCATATGAGGACAAGGAAGTGGTGCATGATTATCATCCTTGGGATGTCCTAGATTGTGAGCAAATACATGAACAATGTAGTGGTACAAGTATTGGCGAAGTCACTTGTTCAAAATTGAATGAGAAAACTATATTGAATGATCACCAAGAATGTAACTCATGTTTGTTGTTAATTGAACATGAGAGTTGCTCACATGGTGAAGAATTTGAAGATAAGGATGTCATTGTCCATGGTGATGATTCTAAATACAATGCTAGTATTGAGGGAGATGTAGATGAACATGCCCATGTTCCTATGGTACATGGTGGTGTGCTTGAAAAAAAGGCTGAATTTCCAGCCATACATGATAATAGGGATGACATACACATGGATGAAGGAAGGGCCTCTTCCTAAATGATCAAGTTGTGCACTTGGATGGGTACATTGGTCCTAAAGCAATATTATTGCACGTTGACCAGGAGAAACTATTTGATGAATCTTTAGACTGTGTTGATATTGCAGGATTGTTTGATCTATGTGAAGAGCAACTTAGGCATGCAGATAGTGTGAAGTATGATGTTAATTAGTATGAATGTGCAGTTGAATTATTTGTTGATGCCCCTAATCTTCTTGGCATAATTATGGACTTGTTCACATCAAATAAGGATAACACCTATGTAAAGTAGAATGAAGGTGCTCCTGAATTTGTATCATTTCTCTCAGATACATTAGGGGACTGTTGGTCCAACATGCATCAAAGTGTTTATGAAGGATTTCAGTTTGATGTACAAATTGAATGTGGTGTCCAAATTGATGATCAAGTGGAGTATGAATTTTTTACTTTTCCAATTCAATTAGATGAACTTATGGTGGAACAAGTTAGTGAATGGGACAGGATTACAGTAAGTGGAATTGATGGTGTAAATAATGATGATGATGGTTGTTCAGAAATGCTCAATATGCATGTTGATCCATTACAAGTGGAATAGGACAAAGTTTTTGATAGAGGAAAGAATTAGTTCTAAGTTCTTGGGGGCCATGGGCCTCCAATTTGAGCATTGAAGACAATTGAATAAGAGGATTCTAAGAAGATAAAGTGCATTGTATATTTTTGTAAATAATGTACAAAGGTTTGGTGTATTTCTTTTTGGTTGTGTCTGCTTTCCTTGTCTGGGAAAGCTCCTAGGTTTTTGTGCTTTTTCCCTGGTCTGCTTCAACCTAAGATTTGGATTCTTGCTATACCCACAGGGGGCATACGTCCCCGAGCATGCGCCACTGATAGAGCCTCCAAAATCCTTGTAAAATTAAGAGAAAATAATGACTTGGATCATGATTTCCAACCTTTGTGCCTAAGGAGGGATTAAGGGTCTAACCTAGAAACCCTTACCTTACAGCTTTATCTAAAACCCTTTGGCATTTTTATTTTGCATTGAATTTTTTCAGCCGGTCACTGGTCGAATTAGTTATCACTTCAACCTTTGAATGCGTATGTTTACCAACCCCTTTGTCTAGGAAAGACGATGACCTACGCATTGTCCTGTGCCAAATAATTATAAAGTTTGGTGAAATATTTCACCTCCAAAAAGATTTAAGTTTAAGTCATTTTTTTCTTGAGGGTCTAATTGTTGTTGGCTTAGTCATGGTCCCGTTTTAAGACTAAATTCTGGCTTGTGCAGAAATCTTTCCTGTTGGATTTGAAGAGTAGATCTTGGTCATTGATCACACACCTCGCACCATTTTAGACTGGCCATTAGAAGCTGTGCAAGGAACATAATGGATTGATGTGTGTTCTTTCCATGGTGGGACACGACCCTTTTCGAGGTACCCAATGATCGATGATTTGGAGATCAGTGGCTATTTTGTAGAGTGAAAGCTAGATCTTAGCCGTCCATCGCATAACTCATGACATTTTAATTAATGCTCAATAGAAGCTTACAAGGTACACAATTGAAGGACTTGTGGAACTCCTCAACCACCATGCAAAGTGTGGTAGATCTCGTGGACTAAATGATGTGGCTCCCAGTCAACAAATTTTCATTGGCTAGAAGTTGGCAAGCTATGGTCTCGGGATTTCAAACATAATTTGACTTAATCTTGGATCTTCTATTTTCCATTGCATTTGGAAATTGATGACCGATATTCAAAAAATAGAAATAGGCATGTGACAGTGGTTTCTACTCTGTGAGGAGTATGCATTAGTGGCGTGCGTTCTATAGGAGTGATCAATTTGATCTTGGTTCGTGTGAGGAATTAATTTCCTGTCATCATTAAGAATAATACACAAATTTTCATGTATCTATCTAATTAACAATGGAGATGTGGATGCCAACGGTTGATTGCTTGCTCACTTGTGTGATTTTCTTCAAGCATTGATGATTAGCATTCCTAATTTTCCTATTAAATGAAGGTTGATGGCCTCTGTATTCACCATTGCAATTGAGAGTGTGAACTTCTAAATTCCAGAAGTGTGCACTATGTTTGTGAAGCTATATTTTCAAAGAAGATGAGTAAGCCAACTACTTTTATGTTAGTAGTGTAGAGGTCCCCAAGATTTCATAAATCTCACGATGATGTCCTAGAGCATGAGTAGAACATACCCAAAAGTACTCTGACTCTAAAAGAAAAGGGAAAAGAGGAGGCCCATGGTGAGGAGGCTACATTGGTCCCTACCATATGTAGTTAGGTATGTGTAGGATCATCATGGAAAAAATAGGCCCTTAAGTGGCGAAAAATTTAAAAAAATCTAAGTTAGGCAACTTGATGTAAAAATTTGAATAAGTTATATATATTATTTCAAAAATATGTAAGAATAGAATTAGTAGAAAATTGAATGCAGTTTCTAAACTAATAGGTTTATTTAAAGAAAAAAAATTATTTGGTGAAAATTTGAAATTTCAATGCAGTAGTACTTAAATTTAAGGGGAAAAATGAGAAGTAGGTGTCTGTCTGACCACCCTAACCACAATAAAATGATAATATTTTTTTATAAGATTTTAGATATAAGTAGATGACTCATGTCCTGATGTGATGCATATTTTTTTGTAATTTTTTTCTAAGTAAATAATTAATTATGATTTTTTTATTACAACTTTTAAAAAATATAAAAACTTGTATGTCTGACCACCTTAGCTTGGTCAAAACTTCATGAAATTCATTTTTTAAAAATCCTATAGTATGTGAAGCATAGAATGTGACACATGTTTCAGATTCAAAAAATGTGATACTATTTGAAAGTTATAGATGTTTCTCAATTAGCCTATCAATCAGGACTTTAGTTGTAATTCAAATACAAAATGAATAATAATAATTTATTAAATTTAAAGTAAAGCATAATTTATATTGGTGGAAAGGTGAGAATCTCCTTTTAAAACCCTTTTCATTTCATCAATTTTGTTTAAAAAAAAGTCGTTAGCCACATACCCTACACATACCCATCATATCGTCACTTTTTGGCCCATCATGATCCTACACATACCCAACCATAGATTGAGAAGCCAAGTTGTAACCATATAAGTGACGAAGGACAAAGGAAAAGAGTTTGCAGGTTTTGTGAGGGGAATGTGAAGAAAGATTAGATATGGCCGAGCTTCTTTTGGAAGGAAGAATTCCCCCATTGCTATCACTAAAATTCCTTCAGATAGTGAAACTAAAATTGATTTTGGCTACCAATGATATCTCATGCTCCTGAATCAATTGGTATCCCTAGGGGAGGAAGTGATAATAGTTGCCCTAGTTTCTGTAAATACTCCAAGCAGGCATGATTACTCAATGGCTAGTAGAGATAAAGATGAAGAAGGGGCAGTGGTTTCTCCTCTTCCTCCCACAAAAACATGAAGTGGGCAGGTCTACCGTGGCTCTGGTACTGGTGCTGGCTCTTGTTCTGGGTGATGAAAATGGTGTTTGGGTCTTGATTTTTGTTGTGATGATGAAATTGTTGTGGCTGTTGTTTGCACTCTATGGGTACATTGGTTTTTTGTCTTTTACACTAATTTGGAATGCTTTGGGGCTAGTGTGATGGAATTTTTTTGGCTCAATGTGGTTGGAATGCAAAGTTTGTTGGCGGCTAAGGATAACTTTTGGGCGGAATAGGCTGGTTCCTTTTTGGTGAAATGAAGTGAATCTGGTTTCCCCTATTTAGCAAATGATTACAAGCAACCGTTTGGGAAATTTTTGGAATGAAATGAAATATCTTTGAAATGTAACTGTAATGAGCCCAATTCTTGTTTCTCCCTTAGTCTATAAAAGGGATTTCAAGGCTCATTATAGGGGGTTCAATTTTTGAGTCCAGTACATGGTCTGGGTAGAAGTAAGTACATAAAGGATATACTGTAGAAGGCTAATGAATAGAACAGTGGGATTGTCTTGGGTTTAAGCCTTATATGTAATAGTCTTAAAATTAGTTTTATGCAAATTACTAATATTGAAACAAATCTTATCTCTGGAACACTTTCTCTCCTTTTGTAAATTTATGCAAATCATAAATGAAAATATCAAGGGTATTATCGTTTATCTTCAAATGTTCAATTGAATGTGTTTCCTTATTTTTGCTTTAACTCAAAGGGTTAATTAAATGCTTAAAGAAGGACAAAAATTTGTGAAAATTTGCATAGGATCTGATAAGAAGTTACATTTTAGATATTGTGAGTTTTTAGATTGCAAGGCATTGTGAAAATAGTCCACCATTATGAGAGTTAAACAATTTTTGTATTACTGGTTGTTGCATATTCGACTCCATTGCCTAATTGATGAAGCAATGGTCTGTTTGTTAGAGATTTTTGCAAGAAAATTAGTAGATGATTTACCTGACCTTGGATTTAAAATACAAACACAATTCACTTAAAATATTTCAATTATGAAGCATGAGTGTGGAATATCTCCTTATTCCTAGTAAATAAGGTAGCAATTTGCCTGAAGATCAACCAAATCTTTAGTGAGTTATATCTATTTGCAAAGGTAGGAACTAATCTATGCATAGAAGTGTTCTCCATCAAATAGATCATAATGAACACACTAAGGAACACCCTCGTAGGTCCCACAAAGCCTAAAGTGAAGGAGTAAAGATCTTAGAGTCCTTTACTCATTACGTTGGCCATTCATCTTGAAGATTCTTGATTATAGGGTTTGGCTACCCTTTAGAGAATTCTAAGGGTCTACTAGAAATAACACCAACAACATACACTACAACCCTTGAGAGGAGAAGGGGATAATAAGAGTAGCAATAGCAACAAGGTTATGCTGGTGAGTGGCAAAGAGTTTTTGTGTGATGGGTGTGTGCAGGAAGTTGAGTCCACTTTTTGGCCAAAAGTGGAAGTGTTTTCCCTTATTTTTAAAATTTATCAAAATTGACCTAAAAATTTGAAGTAGTTAAAGATTGAATCTTAAAAAAAATAAGTAATATGAAATATAGTACTTGGAGTCTAGTTTCCAAATATGTAATTTATTTTAATACCTAGATGACACATTGATTTTCAATAGGCATGTCTAAAAACCACTATTTAAAAGTCACCTTTTACCATACCATGCACATGCACGTCATCCATATTTTTACCTAAAAAGTTATATTTTTTTGAATCCTTTTGGGAAATGATCTTTAACACATTGAAGAATGTTCATGATATTTTTTTGTAATTTTTTTTTTTGTTAATTTTTTGTTGGTTGTAATTGTTCTTTTGAAAATCCTAGGTGTACATCATGCAAAAGATGACCTAAACTTATCATTTTTTTATTTTTTTTTCAAATTGAATTTAAGAATTGTCTGATTATTGTTCATGTACATTTTTTTTCAAAAACTTATTTTAATAAAAAGTTATTAAAATAATAAAAAAACCCAATATTTCAGGTTTATGGACCAATTTCATCAAAAATTATTTGAAAAATAGAAAAAATGATCCAATTAGAAAAAAAATTATATACTAGATCTACATAATCTTATCTAATGAGTTTGAATAAAACCTGTCAGCCATATTGACAGTCAAGAGTATTTATACTTGTAGGTCCAAGGCCCATATAAGGATTTGGGAATGAGTACCCACTTTAAAATGGGTACCTATTCTAATAAATGAACGGGTACCTATTTTAAAGCTAAAAATAACACTTCCACTAGAAGTGGACTCAAATATTGCACTTACCCTAATATGAAGAAGGAAAAATTGGGATATGCATTAGTACATAAGACTAAGGATGCACCTACCTCTACTAAGTTAGATGATGAGACACAAGACATATTTGAAAGAGCATATGGATATTGTGGTATCTAATTTTCCTAATGAGTTGCCTCCAATGAGGAGATTAGAGCCTAAAACAAGGCATAGATTGAAGAAGGAGAATGAGGAGATTAGAAAGCAAGTTGAAGAGTTGTTAGAGAAAGGATTGATAAGGGAGATTCTTAGCCTGTGCACTGTACCAATAGTCCTAGTACCCAAGAAAGAAGGTGATTGGAGAATGGGTGAGTGCAGGATCATGGGGGTCCAAAAAGTGGCAATATGACAAAAAGGTGGTTAACTTTTTTTATCCAAATTTGATGAAACAAAAAGGGTTTATTGAGAAAATTGTCACCTTTCCACCAATATAAGATATTCCTTATTTTGAATTTAATAGATAATTATTGATTTTTTACATGTATTATGACTAAAGTCTTAATTGATAGGTTGATTGAAAAACATCTATAATTCTTAAACAATTTCAAAAATTTTGAATTCGAAAAATGTGGCACATTTTATGCTTCCCATACTATAGGATTAAAAAAAAAATGAATTTCATAATTTTTTGACCAAATTATAGTGGTCAGACAAACAAGTTATAATATTTTTAAAAAGTTATAATAAAAATTCATAACTAATTATTTACTTATAAATAAAATACAAAAAAATACAACACATTTGGGCACGTGTCCTCTACTTATATTGAAAGTTTAAATAATTTTTTTTTCTTGTACTTTGGTTGGTTAGACATACACTTACTTTTTATTATTTTCTTAAAAATTTAGTATTGCATTGAAATTTCAAATTTTTACCAAATAGATTTAATTTTTTCTAAAATATACTAGTATCTCAGAGAGTACCTTCAATTTTCTACAAATTATCTTACATATTTTACAAATTATTTTAATAACCTATTCAAATTTTTATGTTAAGTTGTCTAACTTAGTTTTTCTAAACTTTCATTGCCACTTAAGGGCCTAGTTCGGACCCCAATGATCCTACACTGACCCAAATGTGTAAGGACTCTATATCAATCAATAAGATTACCATCAGATATAGGTTTTCTATTCCGACGATGGATGGTTTAATAGATTGTTTAAGTGGTTCTATGTATTTTTCAAAGATAGATTTGAAGAGTGGTTACCATCAAATTAGGATCAAACCTGGTGATGAATGGAAGACAATGTTTAAAACTAATGATGGTATTTATGAATGGTTGGTTATGCCTTTTGGTATTACAAATACACCTAGTACTTTTATGAGGTTGATGAATGAAATCTTGAAACCATTCTTGGGAAGTTTGTGATAGTCTATTTGGTTTTTAACAGGTCTAAGGAAGAACACTTAGAGAATTTAAGAGAGGGATTAAAGATGGATTAGGAGAAGGTTAAGGCCATTGTTGATTGGCCAACACTGAGGAGTGCTTATGAGAAGTGGAGGTAGTACTTGCTTCCCAAGGAGTTTGTTGTTTACTTAGATAACCATGCACTTTAGTTTATTAATAGAGAGCACAAACTAAATCAAAGGCATGCAAAGTGGGTGGAGTACCTTTAGAGTTTTAACTTTGTGTTGAAACATAAGAGTGGGAAAACGAACAAATTTGTTGATGCGTTCAATAGAAGAAGTTTATTGCTACAAGAAATCGAGGCAAACAGTGTTGGGTTTGAGAGCTTGAAGGAGTTGTACATGAATGATTTAGATTTCAGAGATGCATATGAAGCTTGTAGCAGTCCTATTAGTAGAGATAGAGGACCATGAATTGATTTTATGTTGTGGGATGGTTTGTTGTTTAGAGGTAATCATTTGTGCATTCCTAGAGGGTCAATGAGAGAGAATCTCTTGAAAGAGAAGCATTGTGGCAGCCTAGCAAGGACATTTTGGCCAAGACAAAATTACCTATAGCTGAGTACACACTATTATTGGCCATAGATGTAGGCTGATGTGAAGAGGTATGTAGAGAGATGTAAAGTATGCTAGCATGCAAAGGGTAATAGTCAAAACATTGGTTTGTACCAACCACTACCTGTACCAAATAGACCTTGGGATTCAATGAGTATGGATTTTGTTGTAGGATTGCCTAGAACTCAGAGAGGAAATGATTCAATTTTTGTAGTTGTGGATAGGTTTTCAAAAATGGTTCATTTTATTTTGTGAAAGAAGACTAGTGATGCTACAAATATAGCTAACTTGTTTTTTCAAAGAAGTTGTGTGATTACATGGAATACCTAGGAGTATAGTATTTGATAGAGACATGAAGTTTGTGGGTCACGTTTGGAGAACACTTTGGAAGAAGTTGGGCACCCATCTTAGTTTTAGCTCAGCTTACCATACCCAAATGGATGGTCAAACAAAAGTGGTTAACAAAATCTTGGTAATATGTTGAGATTTCTTGTTGGAAACACACCTAGAAATTGGGATATGGCTTTAGCATAGGCTGAGTTTGCATTTAATGATTCTCCAAATAGGAGTATAGGTTTGATCCCATTCTACATTGTTTATGGTATGCATCCAAGGGGTGTGTTTGAACTCAAATATCTTGGTAATTTTGAGAGAAGTACAAATGATGAGGAGTTTTCCAAATGAATTCATGACCTTCATGAAGAGGTCAAATTTCATATTGAGGGGAGGAACTAGTAGTACAAGCAGTATGCTAATAAGAAGCACAAAGAAGTACATTTTTAGGTTGGTGATATCATTTTGGATCATCTCAGGAAGGAGATATTTCCAAAAGGTGAATACAACAAACTAAAAATGAAGATTGGTCCTTACAAGTTTCTCAAAATGTTTTCCACTAATACATACGAGATAGCTCTTCCTTTTGATATGAGTATATCACCCATTTTCAATGTGGCTAATATGTATCATTATTTAAAGGTGAGGAAATAGATGGAACAATAGACATAGAGTTGATTACAAGATGGGAACCGCAAGTGACCAAGTCAAATCCAATCAACATTGAGTGTATCTTGGAGAAGCAATTGCTAAAGAAGACCTGAGTAAAAGAATATTTCAAGTAC
This sequence comes from Sequoia sempervirens, assembly GCA_007258455.2. Lineage (NCBI taxonomy): Eukaryota > Viridiplantae > Streptophyta > Pinopsida > Cupressales > Cupressaceae > Sequoia > Sequoia sempervirens. Next base: position 128,637,193 of record VDFB02047397.1, read on the forward strand.
TTGGTGAAATGGAAGGATCATCCTTTGGAGGATGCCACTTGGTTAACAACTACATAGATCTCCAAATATGGTCATAGTGTTGATGACCTCATGAGCAAGAGCTCATGATTTCGTTTGTCTTTGAGGGAGCTTGATGCAGGGGCATCGTTATTTTTGAAATTTTGGTTTTCTTTATCTTTTTCTTTCATTTTGGAAAATTTTCACTTGGTTTGGGTGGGGGTAGCACTGAGGGGAAAGACCATTTGAAGATTCCAACCAAATAAGATCAAAATTTGATATGGCTACATGGAAAAAAGAGGTGAAGTTAGTTACAATATTAAGAGAAAATTTTGTTTTGAAAACTAACTTCTAAAAGAGTGCATCAATAGAGGGATGTTGGCATAGAAAAAAGGAAAGGTCGTTACAAATTTTGGTTACTTTTTTAAGAACCAACAAAAAGAAGATAACATCAAGAGGGATAATAGAGGGGGTTGGTTTTTGGTGCAAAAATGATAGCTACCAAAGTGAGCATAGAAGGTTAACGTGAAGACAAGAGGAAGATTTGGGGGCACAAAAAACAAGGATAGGTTGATTGAAATTTTAGCATTGGAAAGTGAGAATAAATTGAAGGAAATTGTGAAGGGGTTGGTGAGTAGGTAACCAGGAAATTGAACAGCCACATGGCAATGAACAGATGAACCCCAAACCTTTATGCATTTCGTAGTTTAAAATCTTGCTATCATTTGGTTGTGTATTGTTGTTTTTTATCAACTCCAATATTATAATGGTGATTATTGGGTAGACATAAATATGTTGGTATAAAGAAGCCGATGATGGAATATGAGACTCACCCATTTCCTTTGAATATTAAAAGCTATTAGCGATGTATTATCTCTATTTTATTTCCTTTGTAAAAGAAAAAATGAAATTTTGACTTATATGTTTTTGCCAAAAATGAGATGGGCATAAATACATAAGTGTGAAATTTCCATAGGGTACAATTTTACGACAATGTATATTTCCCCCACTTTTGTGAGCTGATTTTTGGGGTAAAAATAAACTGGCTTTAGAAGATATAAATGTTAATTTTGAAATTATGACAATTTTGCAAAAAGGATACTATAGAGCTTGTTGAGGTTGAGTAGGAAGATACTAACAATGCCTCTAGTGTTCAATATCAACGAGAAACTATAGCATCTGATGTGAAATTTGGTTTTGCAAAACTAAAAAATGAGTCAATTTCAAAATTGGAGGAAACTACCATGGCGAGAGGAATTCTAAAGAAATTTTTTGGTGAGTTGGAAGAAAAAATTGATCAATTGAGTATATGCCCCCTCAAGTTTTTTCCCCCAACCAGGTGGGTGAAAATAGGAAGGTGGGAAAGGGAAATTTCACCATGAAAAATGGGAAAATATTTTCCTATATACGCTGGTGTGGGCCCACGAAATGTCATTTTCACTATTCACTTCGAGGATTTTATTGAATTTTTGAGATATTTTTCAAAAAAATGCCTTGTAGATGGAAGCTACGACTACCTAATGTTGAGTAGTTATGGAATTCCATGGGGAGGGATGAGCCACTTAATGAGATACAAGGAAAATTTTCCCCTATATTGTCATTTTTTTATGATTTTATCCTTAGAAGAGTTGTGAGCAACACAAGCATCTAACTGACACAACGATGTTTGATGGTCATGAAGGAGTCCCACTAGTGCATTGTATTTGATTGTGCTGGTGTTTGTCCTATGCACTGTCATTAGCCAATTAGGCCTCAGACTCCAATGTGTCATGCAAACATCTATGTGGCATATAAGAGTCTCAAAGGTAAAGCATAGAAACTTTGGTTAGGTAGAATAGAAAGTGTAGAGATAGATGAAGTATAATTTTCCCATGACATAGTTTTTATCTTTTCTAGGGCCTTCTCAAGATCTGTGAGCATGGTAGAGGTGATGTTTTGTCTCTATCGAGGAGCTAGAGTGAAATGATCTTAGCAAATGAGTACTCGTTGCTATAGCGGGTTAGGTTATGGTGGGTATTGTAACATAGATAAAGGGAACCCTAAGTTTAATGTCTAAACCTAGGACTAATTTTGCTCCTTTTTCAAGGGTACATTAGGATGAAAATCAACAAGGTAATTAGATTGAATTTCAATCATAAAGGTGAGCCAATCAGACCTAGATGTGCATCTTTTTGAGCCTTGGAATGAATTGGAATTGATTTTTTTATTAAACTAATTAGACTATGTGCCATAATATGAAAAATTTAGGATATTGACAATTGACAAATTAAAAAAAAGATTTGTTATAGGTAGATTTGGGAAGGGAAAAGTGTTGTGTACCTATCCTGAAAGTTTGGTGCTAGTTAGAATATGAGGAAAAATTCACCTAAGGGCATCCCAATCATTGTAGGGGTGTCTTTCTCGACTTCTGCAGTCCTTTGATGTCAGATTTGAGATCCATGTTTTTGCTTGTAGACTTGTCATATCACTGTCGGATAATTCTATTGTGAGTTTCCATGAGTTGATAAGGTGTAGGATTTTGACTACAACAATGGATAAATGATCTCCAATCTTCCTTCAATCCTCTCCAAACCTGAAATATGTACATTCAAAAAGAAAGGAAATGTTGTGCCATTTAGGGGCTTGCCTTAGTCAAACCTTATATTATTTTTTCCACTTCCACAATGGAAATTTCAATGAGAGGAAAGATAAATGATAGGAAGGAATGATGAATCAGAAAAGTGCTACAACTCACCACCCTTCAATGGCTTCCTCGAAGGACTAAAGTCATGCACATCACTTCAAGGTCTTGGATCTTACTTGCTTGTGTTGGTTCTAAAAATTGCAGATTACAAACCCTAAGAGTATGACAAGCTCTATGGTCAACTTTACAATGTTTTGGCAAATGAACAGAGTCAACCAATATGGTTTAGAACTCCCTGCTCTTTAGGTTCTACTAGACCTAGGCGGGTATACCTTTGACAACTAAGTAAATTATGAATTTGAAGCTTGTGTGTACTCTTTAACTTAGATGATCTATTCCACAATGGCATATAAATGGGAAATATATATGAAACTAACAACTATTCCTATTCCTAATGTTTGAATTTAAGGTTTTGAGTCAAATATGAATTTTTGCAATGTAATGGGTATGATCAGTGGGTAATGGAGTAAATATATGTATGATATGTGGATCATTTTTCTTGGCTTAACTCTAATTGTTTGGCACTTTCAGAAGTTTATACCTTTTATAAATGTGCAAGGTTGTTAGTTACCATGCTCTTCTTACAAATCCTAGTGATATCTCCCCAAGTTACTGTGATATTTGAAAGGATTTTAATTCTTACTTGAAGGAAACTAGTTAAGAGGATTAATTTAAAAGGATTTTAATTCTAGGGAGAAACCAATTAAAAATAATCTTTTAAAAGGAATTTAATTCACTTCTTGTAGAAACCAATAAAGTAAATCACACAGAGGCAGCAAATGTGTCTTGACAAATTAAGTATATGCTTGATATATTCAATTTGAATAACAAGAAAAGACCACTCTAGAGACAGTAGGATGACATATATATGAATTGATAGTAACAAACAATTAAACAACCAAAATTTAGTCACCAAATTAATTTCTCTCCTCCATAATATTACTTCAAAAGATAATACAATTCATATAAGAAGTCTTTTGTGCATTCTATTATGTAAATATGTCTATGATTATGATGATTCTAAAACTCGTTTTTGGTTTCCCTTTATATATGGGAAGTAACAAACTTCAGACCATTACATCTAAGGTGATGTCTCTTCATTTACATTTTGATAATTATAAAATAAAAACCTAACAAATGCCATTAACAAAGAGAAAAAATGAAGTCCTCAACATATGCAATACACCATAGTCTATTAATCTCTGTAAGGTATCTGTGATCACTTAAGATTTGTTCAAGGTCCTTTCTCCATGATAATGTTTCTAATGTTGAGTGACTTTGATGAAAATTTTGATCCTTATGTTGCTTGAGCAATGAACATGTTGACCTTGGAAAGATGCTCGATATACTCCTAGCTAGCATATGTATTAGCATTGGTGATTATGTCTTTCATAAAAGACTTCAAAGTAAATATTTGCTCCAACTGTGAATGTGTGTTTTCCCCTACCATTGATTCGTCATTTACTTTGTTGAGAACTACTGATAAAAATTGAGCCAATTCATTCTTCCATATTCTCTGTTCTTTTAGATCTCTTTCATCATCAAAGAAATTATGCAAATCCATGTCTAGGGGTTGGTCAAAATCACCCAGCTCTTTTCTCAGCATGATACCAAATTTTCCATGCATATCAATCAATTCATCATAAATATTGAACACCTAATCATCAACATTTTACTTGGCCATTAATTCTTCTTTCTTTTCCATCATTTTGAGATGAAGTCTTTTATGTTCATGAAAAGAAACATGTGTTCTATTTTGAACTGCCCATACCTTGTCAACATTTTCAAGAATTTTTCAAACCTTCTCTTTATCAATTCAGAGACAATATTGATGTCGATTGACTTTATTTCCATTTCCAAATTTTCACCTTTCTACTAGGATCTCTTAGCCCTGTTCCTCCAATAGGTAGTTGAACAACCATGGCTTCTAACACCCTGTTATTGTTGTCTATCCATGGAGAGTAGGTACTCAAAGAAGATGGTAACTTATCTTTATAGCTCACCACTTGATGTCTCAGGTTCTTATTTTCAGTCATATATCTTATTATCTCTCACCAGCCTTCCAATTTGGGCTTTAGTGAACCTAGCAATATTAACATTCAAATCTGTAGTCTCCAAAGGATCACTATCTTCAACCCGTTGCACAAGGAGATGGCGAAATTCCTTATTAGGATCATCAATGACTAGATTTTTCTTGTTAGGTGGGTACAAGGACCATATTAGAAAAGTCACATTGTTTGGGTTATAACCTGATCCAGTGTATACTCTGTCTACTTCTTCTATGCTCAATTGTAGGTTTTTATTTTGGCTTCTCTAGAAGCTGTCAAATGCAATGGCAGAGATCATATCCCATCTAGGGAGCAGCATGACCCCTACCTCTTCCAACAATGTTCTTCCCTTTTTTGGAGTAATGTCTTTCATTTCTTTATTAACCTCATCTTGTAGCTCTTTTAGAGCTTTTTCTTCCTGTTTAGGTGTGATATTCTTAATCCTTTCCCTAATCAGTCTACCTTTATACTGATAAACAAATGTCTTGAACTCAAAGGTTTTAACAAAAGCATCATCAAAAATAAACTTCTAGTTGGCACGATATCTTAATCATCTGAAAGCTCATTTGGGGATTCTATTACAACAACATTTATTTCCATTGGGGGCTCATAATTTTCAATCATAGGTTTAACTACTTGTACACCTTCATCATCACTCCCCACTTCTTCTTCCTCTACAATATATGTGTCAACATAGAAGCTAATATTTGGTGTAGGCTGAGGAGAGAGATGACACAGTGATGTTTTACTTTTAGCTAGCATCCCCCCAATATCCTCATTTCTTCTCTTTGTGAACACCAAAGGAGGCACAACCCTAGTCAATTCTGCTTCATGTGAGATTAATGCATCCAATCTCTCTATGGGATTCTTGATTTCCAAAAAGGCACCTTCATATGGAGGATTGTTCCATTTTTTCCAAGCTTCTGCTATTGTCACTCTATTGCAAAAGATTCTCCTCCTAGCGACATGATGTTCATCAAAATTTCTTATCAAATCATCTTCTTCAAAAAGTATGTGTTGATATCCATTTAGTTTTTCACTTTTTTGACATCAATTATAAAATGTTCAAGGTTGAATTTCTCCCTAGTATTCCCTTTTGGAAAGTTGTAACACTCTAACCTTTTGTCAATCAACTCATATCCTTTTTCAAAAACCACAGTAAATTCTCCAAAGAACAATGTCTCAGGCATCAGTGATTGCTTGTTATGGCTCTTAAGATTAATGGAATTTGAGTAAGCTAATTTCCTTACAATTTCTCAATATGCAACCTTGTTTGGACAAGTTTTCAGTAGTAGAAATGGTGCTCCTTCATAACCATATTCTCTAATTTTTGTATAGTCATCATAGGAATACCAATCACCCAGTTGTAACTGAATTTGCCTCTTTCATCCTTATCCTTGGGTCTGAGGATTTTTTATACTTTAGGTGACATACTATAGTCATATGGATGACCCAAGAGTTTATACAAAGGCTTCACTACATACTCTTCAAAATACAAATAAAGTAGTCTTCCACACCTACTGTCCCAAATAGCCATCCACATCTGCACTAGTCTAATATTTCCATTATCATCTAGGTCTTTTATTCTTAAACACTCTCTCCATAGTCCCATACTTTTTCCTTCATACAAAATGAGATGCAAAAATAAAGAATAATGTCTGAATTTGATACCTCCATTATTATTTTTGACGGAAAAAAGTATATTGTGAATGTCATTAGCTAAGTATTTAGCATAATCAAGGGGCTGAGCATCCTGACTTTGCACATTAGTTATTAAAACCATGGGTGGTATGGCCATAAATATGGGGGCATCCAAACAAAGCACCTGAAAAATAGAGTAATATGTGTATTGGAAGTATTCTTCAAATAGGTTCATAGAATATGGAGGGTGTTCCTCTATAGAAAATACCCTGAGTCAATACCCTTCATTGTGGGGCCTATGTAATGGCAATCTCCACCTTTTGTAAATAGAGCTTATATTTTGGTATTCATTTAGGAGGTATTTAACCATAAATCTCATATTGGTGTCAGTTTCTAATTGGAAACACCATGGAAATATTATTCTTAGTAATAGGGATGAAAGAAGATCCGTCTTCCAATATAATTATGTGGGTTTAGGGTTCATATTTGTTAGCTGGTGCCTTAATCAATTCAATATTGATAAAAAAATTAGGTACCACCAGCTTTTGTAAATTGAGTCTCCATGGGTTGGAGATTGGTTGGTTTCTGTGCATCTTCTTGTAGTGGCATATAAAATAATCATATCCCCTTGTTGGGGTCCATGTATCTCCTACCTCCTTGTCTTTATGCTCCAATTTCTCAGATTGAGGGTTTAATTGAACTTTTTTTTTGGACCTCTATCCAGAGCTAGGACATTGATCAATTAAGTCCTGATTCAAATGTCTAGTTTCCAATTTTTGTCTTTTGTTTTTAGGGTTTTTAGATGGACTTACCATAGTATGAATTTTGCAAAGAAAACCCTAATTCAATGTTTAATAATTCAACTGGCTTTTAGATACTGAGAATTTCAACTAAGGATTTGGGTGCTTGGATAGTAAACGCTTTTCCTCATCCTGGTATCACCGTCCATTGCTATACTCTGTTTCCTTTCTCTCTGGTTGCTTAATGATTTCAAGCTGATTTTAGGATTCAATTTTTAATTTCTTTGGCTCTAGTTCATTAATTTCATTTGATGGCACTTTCATGTCATCGAGAGTTAATTAATTATTTTGAATATAAACCATCGATTCTTCTCATCATCACCACCAAATTTTCTTTTCGTCATGTCATTTTCTTGTCAATTTTTTCGTTGCATTGAGAGGACAATATTTTGCTCTTACTGATATTTCTCTTTTACCCCAATATTATTTTAATGGTATACTCATCCCTTCTTTTTGAGATTTTGAAGGGAATCCATATGGCTTCATTATGATATCATAGTGTCCTCTCGAACCCATTTTTGTAGTTAATCTCCTTGAAATTCTTTTATTGCTTCGATATTTTACTCATTTTTCTTTTGTATCATCAAAACCAAGGCACAAGTGTTATTGTTTCATTGAAGGGACCGGTGTCCTTGTTCTACCAATATGTGTTTTTTCCTTTGATGGAGTCCTTAGTTTGATCATTTTATTTAGGGTTGTCAAAGGGGCCGCTATTTGGTTCTCACTGATATACATTCTTTCCCCTGATGTCTTCTTTCTTTTTTCTTTTTTGGGGGGACTGTGAACCAATTCGCTTCAATATTTTGGAGTCCTTTTGAACCACCTTTGATGTTCCTTTTAATAAATACTATCATTTCATCAAAGAGGAAAATTTCCTCATCCCTCCGATGTATACCTTTCTCTTCGATGAATCTTGCCACTTTTGTTATAAGGAGGGGACTCATATACTACTCCTCCCAATATTCAAAGTCTCTTTGATTTGTAGGTGTATGAGTCAAACATTATTTCTTCGACATTTCATTATCACTTCGATATATTGTTCAATCATATATGAGAGATTTTTTTTGTTTCTTGAATGCTAAGGTGTAATTCTTTCACAAGCATGCTGGAGTAACAATATTATATTCCTTAGAGGCCTATGTCTCGGGTTATCGAAGAGACCCCAGAATGTTACCCTCCAATGTGCTAAGGTGTCTTTGGTAAGACTTTAGTTGGATTGTCGAAGAGACACTAAAACAAGTTTCCTCAACATGATATACTCTCTTAAAAAATTTTCATATTATCTTGCTCCATGACTTTCGCCGATATAATGTAGTCTCATCAACATGACTGTATTCTTATATAGGTAGGATGATGAATGTGAATTTGTTAAGGTGATGACAATAGGGTGGATAAATGGAGTGTTTTGAATGATAAAATTTTAAAATGACATGCTAGGTGATAGGGTATTTTGGTGGGAAAATGATTTTTTTGGGAAATTGAGGCTAATTTTATTAGTCCTAACAACTTGATTGCTTGAATTTCTTAGAGACCTACAACAAGGGTTAGCCTTCACAAACAATGATAAAATAAACATGCATAAACTGACATAAGATTTAACATGATGCTTAGATCTTGAATTGTTGTAATAAAGCTTTGAAATGCTACTCTTGACTTGCTTCATAGTTCTCTTGACAATAATAATTACTCATAAATTCTCCTTTGTGCTTGTTAGATTTCAAATGATGCAATAACTAGGTATTTATCATTTCATATTATTCAATTTCCCACAAATAAAATCTCGATAGCCGACATTTACAAATTGAATTGGAAATGATAAAATGCTAACATTGACATGTTCAAATTTGGATCCCAAAAATATAGGGGGACTCAAATTCCCAAGGGTATCCTAGTCCTATGTTCACTATTTTATAGGATTTTAGGTGTTGAGAGAAAAACATTTAATAAATGCATTTGTTCAATGCTTGCAATTTCTTGAGAATGATTAAAATAGGCTATAATATAGAATACATAATTTAGGAAATTGGGAGTTCAATTAGGTCCACTAATTAAAGGGGGCAAAACATAGTGTGAAATTATAAAGGGTGATAATTTATGATGCTACATTTAGCCCCCACTTTAGTGAGAGTATGAACTTAGACTCAAACTCACTCTAAAGTAAAAAATATATGTCAAGTGGTGTCTAACTGTCCAAATGTTGAAGAGATAGGATGAATAAGTGTTGGAAAAATGTGCCTCCATCTAGCAATTATATAAGGCTTACTGTTGATAGGATACATATTTCCTAATTACACCAATAGGTGTCTACATTGTTACATCGATAGGTGCATATATTGGGAGCATGGGAGTGAAATGTGAGTGTGTTAACAAAAACTCTTAAATGGCCAACTTACATTAAAAAATTATATATTATAAATCTAGACCATTCATTATTAGGTTTTAGATCTGATGGCAGATATTTTGTTGGCTTATCTTGCCCTAGAAGGTAACCTTATTTTATGAGGGTGTTATACTACATTTGGAGATGGTGATATATTTTGAGAGTCTAATAATGGTGGTATTGTCTTTGGATCTATGGTGGTGATACTCTCGTGAGAAGTTTGTTCTACAAGTATATTGTAATCTTTGTGATTTTTGAATAATAAGTTGGGTAGCTTTTGGAGTGTGGGGTTTTTTCTCTCGAAATGGTTTTCCCCATGTAAATAATTGTGTTTTGGTATGCATGATATTTACATTTATTTCTTTTTAAGTTTCTATAACTATTGAAAAGATTCGTAAAGTTTTACATTATTCTCCTCTCAAGATTAGTCTAGGAAGTTGTTCCACTACCTTAGCTACCTTACAAGTGGTATCAAAGCATGATCACCTTTGGTTTTGGTTGTGCATTGGGATTTTTGAACTAATCCATATTTGAGTGGGAGATTGTGTAGAAGACACTTTGTGATCTTGTTGTAGGAATTTTCAAATGGCAAGTTCATCAAGGAGAGTAGAGGTGGATAAATTTTTTGAAATAATTTTGAGATGTGGAAGCTGAAGATGGAGGATTTGTTGATAGATCAAGATTTGTGGGATGTTGTTGATGAGAAAGTTTCAAGGCCTATAGATCCTAATTTGGATGCTCAATATGATGTTATGGACTGAAAAGCCAAGGGTTTAATCAAACTATGCATGGAAATTTTCATTTTAATCAATGTCCATGAGGAGACCTTTGCATTGAAACTATGGAAGAATCTTGGTGAGATGTATCAAGCCAAATCTTTAGTGAACAAGATTTTCTTGAGGAAGAAATTATATTCCTTAAGAATGGAAGAGGGTGGATGAATCACAAACCACCTAGAAGCATTCAATATGTTGGTGGCTCAATTGGCATTAGTTGGTTTCAAAATGGATGAGGAGGAGAAATTTCAGAACTTGCTTTGTTCTTTGCCTGATTTTTAGGATTCTCTTGTTATGGCTATTGGGAGTACTTATATTATCTTAAAGACTAAAGATGTGGTGGGTTATTTTCTTTCTAAAGAGATGAAGAGGAAGGTATCTATAAATTCCAAGGAAGACCTATATTTTCATGGAAGATCTAAGAAAAAAGGCAATAATAATGAGAAGCATGACAAATCCAAGTCCAAGGGAGATCTAAATCTCTTAGAAAGACCAAAGTTATTTGTTGGAATTGTGGTAAGATTGGACATGTTTGTAAGGAATGTAAAGAAGAAAATAAGAGATTTGGTTTTGATTCTAAGTTTGAGAAGGAATATGGTGACACATTCATTGCAACTTTGGAAACTCATGTAGGTAATGATGCGTGGTTAATCGAATCAGGTGCATCTTTCCATATGACCTTTAATAGAGACTGGTTTTCTGAATATGAAGAATTTGATGGAGGTATGGTGTACTTGGGTGATGATCCTTATTTAAATATTGTTGGAAGTTGTAAAGTTAAAATCAAGTTTCCTGATGGTAGAATAAAAATGATTGATGGTGTGTTTCATAGCCTTGGATTAGCACAAAATCTGTTGTGTGAGAAAACTAATAGATGCAAGTGTGTAGGTAGTATTTCTTGATGTAGGATGCAAGATGGTTAGAGGTGCTATGGTGATTGCTAGAGGTTTTAGATATGGAACATTGCACAAGCTTGATGCATGCATTCTTGAGTGTAATAGTTCTTCTGTGAAAAGAAAGTCTATGGAAGAGGTGAGGGTTTCATCTTTAGCAGATGGTCATGGATTTTGGGTACACAAGGGTGCTCTTTATTTTGAATCAAAGTTACCTATAGAGAAAACTATGTTATGGCACTAGAAACTTAGCCACATTGGAGAAAATGGTCTAAGGACCTTGAAAAATAAAAACCTTGTTAAATTTTTATTTGGTTATAATATCAAATTTGATTTCTATGAGCATTGCATTTATGGAAAACAAAATCACATTTAGTTTTACTTGAGCTCTCACAAATCTTGTGTTGTATTGGATTTGTAAGGAAAGAAAAGTGTGGAAACACCTTCCTAATGCCAACTTCTTGAAGAGTAATACAAAATTTCACTCAAAATTTAATTACAAAACATTCAAGATGCACATTTATAACATAATAGACAATTAAAAACATCACACAGAATTGAACACTAGTTTTATGTGGGAAAAGCCTTTCGGGAGAAAAACCCACACACCAGGAAAGATCTCTTTCTATTATAGTAAAAAGAAAATTTAAATACAAAGTTACATAATTGTGCTTCCAAGTGTTAATTCACAATACCAATTTCGGCAGCATAACATTTCCGTGATCAACCTCTCGATTAATCTCATTGTTAAAATTTTGTACAATGCACTATGACACTTGCATATAGTTACCAATCATTCTAGGAATCCAAACATTACATCCCTACTGAAATTAATAGTCATAACTGCCATTGCATTCTCATATTGTAATGTCAAATAGATTGGGAATAGTCTCTCTTCAAATTCTCAGTGTCACCTTAACATGTCTCTAGTTACTTCCTTTGCCAACCCTCACAACCAAAGTATTATAGAGACCTGAGGCAATCTCTCTTTGAACTTCAAAACTTACTCCAATATGCATATCCACCAAGATGTTTAGTTACCAAAGTGTTGAAGAGACCTAATACCATGTCTCTCTGAATACTCAAAGTCACTTCGATACGAGCCCTTCGCTTTCTACTCCATCCCACTAGGATGTCAAGGAGAGAACTTAATACCTTCCACTGATACAAGAGAGTCATACCGAAGATGCTTATAACATTATTTGTGGTTCCTACCACTACCGTGACATCCATGTCACCACTGTTGAACCATTCCCTACACCCTCGCAAGGTACTGACCAGGTCCCACCATGACACTGTAGGGTAGTGGGCTGCATTAATCAACACCATCGGATTTTTAAAGAGACCATAATACATGTCCCAGTGAAATAATCATCTCCCACTGACAAAATGCAAAGTCAAACTCATGAAGAAATCTTAGACCATCAATGAGACTGTGAACTATGTCCCACCGAAATGGAACTATCAAACTGATAAAGAGTTAAACACCAACCCATGGGAAGATCATCTGGCTAGTAAGTTTGAGTCACATTTTCCAATAGGATCTTACTCATTCTGATGTGTTTGGTCCTGTAGATGTTCCTTCAATTGGTAAATCCACATATTATGTTTCATTTATTGATGATTATAATAGATGGACATGGGTATACTTTCTAAAGAGTAAATATGATTTCTTTTGTCAATTTAAAGAATTAAAAGAAATGATTGAGTTGTAGACTGAAAATAAAATATAATTTTTTAGGACTAATAATGGTAGTGAATTTTCCTTTAATGATTTTTAGAGATTTTGTAAAGATTGTGGTATTCATAGATAGAAGACAACTCTATATTATCCACAATAGAATGGAGTTACATAAATAATGAACATGCCATTGATGGAGAAGGCTAGGAGTATGTTGAGTGGTGTTGGCCTAGAACAAAGGTTTTGGGCTGATGCTTTTTCCACTACCTATTACTTGATTAACAAGTCTCCTACATTAGCTCTTGTTGATAAGATTCGTATAGAGGAGGAATGATTAGGTCACAATCCTTCATTAAGAAATCTTAGTATTTTTGGTTGCGAGGCATATGCACATGTTCCAAAGGAGAAGTGAATAAAGTTGTGGAAAAAGGCTATGAAATGTATCTTCATCAGATATAGTTATGGTGTGAAAGGATACAAGCTTTGGGATCCTGTTGTATAGAAGGTAATACATAGTAGAAGTGTTATTTTTAAAGAAACTAAGCCTTCTTTAGTTACATTGTAGTCAGAAAAAAAGTAAATAGAAAGATGTGATTCAATTTCCTTCTACACTTGAGAAAGTTGAATCAAGTCCCATGGATAGACAAGAAGTTGAGGAGAGCTCATATAGCTCTGAATCTTTAGAAGATGAGGAAGAATCTCCAAGTCAACTTGTTCGTAGGTATACAAGGTATAGAAAACCACCTAAAAGGTATTCACCTAATGATTGGAGATATATTTTTTGCTTTGAATACTAACAAGGATAAACCCAAATCTATAGAATAGGCATTAGGTATGAATGATGCAAAATCTTAAAAGATTTCTATGGATGAAGAAATGGCATCTTTGAAAAAAAATGATACATGGGATCTTGTACCATTTCCTGCAAAATGAAAACCTGTTGGTTGCAAATTGGTGTTCAAGAAAAATATTGGTTTAGATGGAGGTATTGAGAAGTACAAAGCAAGGTTGCTTGCAAAATTTTACTCTCAAGTTGAGGTTATTGATTATGGTGAGATATTTTCTCTTGTTGCAAAAATGGCATCCATTATATTTTTGCTTTCTATTGATACTACTTATGATTTAGAAGTTGAGCAAATGGATGTGAAAACTACTTTCCTTCATGGTGACTTGGAGGAGGATACCTATATGACACAACCAGAGCACTACATGGTGAAAGGTAAAAGATTTTTTTTTCAATTTAAAGAAATATTTGTATGGCCTAAAATAGAGTGCTAGGATGTGGTACTAGAAATTCAATACATATGTGTTGAGTTTGGGATTTGAGCATTCTAAATCAAATCATTGGTAAAGGGAAAAGTATGATTTCAAAACTGAAATCCCAACTTGTTGCTAAATTTGAAATGAAAGATCTTGATGTAGCTAGGAACATTCTTGGGATGGAAATTAGATGGGATAGAAAGAACAAAAAAGTATATCTTGGGCAATGTAAGTATGTCAATTGAATTTTATAGAGGTTTAACATACATGATTGTAGATCATTATGTGTTCCTTTTTTAGTTGGAACAAAGTTATCTATTTTAGATTTTCCAACATCCCCATTAGAGATGGAAGAGATGAAAAGAGTGCCTTACCAGAGTGTAGTTGGAAGTTTGATGTATGTATGGTTTGTACTAGACCAAAAATTTCCCAAGGAGTGGGGGTTTTTTCCAGATATATGTCTAATCCCAGTAAAGTTCATTGGGATGTAGTTAAAAGAGTCTTTAGATATTTGTGCGGTATCTTAAATTATTCCTTGTTTTATCATAGTAATTTTATTGTAGAACGATATTTCCCTTCATATTCATGGTTATGTGGATTTAGACTGGGCAAGTGATATTGATAGCAAACGACCCACCAGTGCTTATGTGTTTACTTTATTTGGTGGTGTAATTAGTTGGATGGGTAAGAAATAGGTTGTGGTTGCTTTGTTCACTACTGAAGTTGAGTATATGGCAGCTACTCATGCTTGTAAAGAAGCCATTTGGCTTAAGATACTATGTTCAGATATTGGAATAAAACAAGGTGTAGTTACAATTTATTGCGATAGTCAAGTCTGATATTTCTAGACAAGAACTCGACATTTCATGCTAGGACCAAGAACATTGATGTAAGAAGTTCAGATGGTGTTCAAAGAATGGCAAGATTAGGAGATACTTTGTTGAAGTGTTTCGTGAGAACATAGTTGCCTACATTAGATGATGCATTAGGTGAAGAAGTGTTGGAAACATTGTTGTCATATGATAGATAAAGCATTCAGTGAAGATAGGGAGGAATGTTGGAAACATAGGCCTTGCTTGGAAAAGTATGGTATAGATGTCTCTTGATCCCTATCATTTTGTTTTATGTTTTTAAAATATCCATGTTTATAAAGAATTTTGTATCCAAGGAAATAACATGCTTCCAATTCAGATGAAGAGATTTTATTTACATGCTTTTTGAGAAAGATTGGCTTCTTCCTAAGCATACAAATCCTTGTTAAGTTTTTTAAAGTTAAGCATTTTCTAGTCATGAGATATAGGAGTTGAAGAGCCCCCATCACCACCATGGTTTTTGATGTTGAACTAGGTTGAGCAAATGAAACACAAGACTATTTTGGTTTAGATTGTGAGGTTTTGTACTCTCTCATAAAGGAGGGTGTAAAATCTAATAATTGGTATAGATGTCTCTTGATCCCTATCATTTTGTTTTATGTTTTTAAAATATCCATGTTTATAAAGAATTTTGTATCCAAGGAAATAACATGCTTCCAATTCAGATGAAGAGATTTTATTTACATGCTTTTTGAGAAAGATTGGCTTCTTCCTAAGCACACAAATCCTTGTTAAGTTTTTTAAAGTTAAGCATTTTCTAGTCATGAGATATAGGAGTTGAAGAGCCCCCATCACCACCATGGTTTTTGATGTTGAACTAGGTTGAGCAAATGAAACACAAGACTGTTTTGGTTTAGATTGTGAGGTTTTGTACTCTCTCATAAAGGAGGGTGTAAAATCTAATAAAGCCCAATTATCCCCAAGGCATGTATTTGACTCTTTGGACTTTGATGGCAATATTTTGGACTCTCCTTTAACACAACACTAGTACAAAAACAATAATATATGACTGGAAAAACTACTAAAAACTACTTATAAATGACTGAACTTGGTCACATGACCATTAGTAGTTTATTACCAGTCATTTATAATGTGACCAAATTGACGACTAAACCATTTTTTAGTCATTTATTGGTTTTTTTGATTGATCGATTTGGTAGTATATTTAGTCATTGATTTAGTCATCGATTGTTGTAATCTGGTCACTTATTTAGTCATTTTTTTCACTGATATATTTAATCGTTGATTTAGTCATTGATTGATATAATCTCATTTATTTAGTCATTTTTTATTCACTGATATATTTAACTAGTCACTTATTTAGTTGTTGATTTAGTCATTGATTGCTATAATTTGGTCACTTATTTAGTCATTTTTTTATTCACTAATATATTTAGTCATTGATTGTTGTTAACTGGTCACTTATTTAGTTCTTTTTATTCACTGATTTTTGTGCATTGGTAGTGTATTTAGTCATTAATTTTAATCATCATTTTGATCAATTTGATAGTATATTTAGTCATTTTTATTCACTAATTTCACTAGTCATATATCTAGTCATATTTATTCATTGTTCACTATTTTTTGTTAATTGGTAGTATATTTAGTCAATTTATTATTAATTGATGTCAATTAGTAGTTATTTAGTCATTTTAATTGACTAATATTTGAGGATTTAAACATAAAACTCATAAATACGTGCATGAATCCTCAATTGCACACAATAAGATAGCCATTGAGAAGGAAAAATTAGGGAAATTTATTAATAAAAGAAAGGTGTTCTAGTTACAACTTAGAAATAGAGTATTACAATTTTTATTTTTAGTCATAAGACTAAAAATATGAGTTACAATATTGCATAGAAATGACTGCAAGAAATAAACTTCTCCAAAAAAATTTTGTAATAATGGAAACACATGCTTGGAGCCCTTCAATGCGAGCACATGCCCCTTTCATCTCTTAAAACTTCTACAACATGGGAAATCTTCTTGGAGCAAGTTGTAATGTGTAGAATCCAAGAAGGATAGTTTTGATCATGTCCCATATATGAACCTCTCTCCTTCAATGCAGTCAACAATAACCCAACTAGAATCTTTCCTCCTTTATATCCAATGTGCCATCTGATATGAGCAACATGGTGCTACCTTTTCTTCCATGAATGAAGTCATGCCTCAATACAACCAACAAAATTACTATTAGTCTCAATTTAGAAAGAATAAAAGTGCATTGTATATTGCAAATTTACAAAAGTCCAAACATAATAGAAGGATAAATCAATTAAAAAATTGTAGCCTTGTCAAAAAATTCCTTAAGCAGAGTGTTCAACATAGCCCTAAAATATGCATATTGAACCCTTGATTTCAGAACCTTGTTCAAAGTTTAAGAAAGGTGAAGGCTATCAACACTAGCTAGACTGGAACAACACTATCAACAAAAATTTCCTAGAAACAAAGCCCAAGAATGCCATTAGACTTAATTAGATAACAAAAATGTCAACCCCGGTTCATGTGTTGTCTGAGTAAAGACCTACACAATGGAAGAATCCATCCAAAAATTACTGACCTGATGTTTCACAACAAGTTTCCCAACTGTGACATCATCTTTACTTAAGAAATCATATATTGATCCACTTCCATATTGAATCTCATAGGATTCTCCTTCACAAACAAAAAATGATATATATTAATTTTTTAGCAACTTCCTTAATATCCCCATGTAAAAAGACTAAACTAAGTGAGGTTGAGGGTTTGAAGTAGAGTACCATCTTATTGGTATGTGATTGAATTTGATGACTTGTATCTTGAATGAAAATAGCAAGCTAGCAACAATGCAAAATCATTGTTAATCATTGTTACAAAAATAACCACAAAATCCTCTTTAATTAAAACAATCCTTCTAGACATTTTAGCTAATTTCTAAGAGAGCTAATTTCACTATCCAAACAACCATCAATCTATTTATTGTATATAATTTCCAAAAATTCAGAATTTGAATGTAATGAAACTAACCATAATTCCAAAAGATTTGACACCAAAATGTAGTACAAAATGAATTGTTTGACATAATGTGTCAAATAGATGTCATCTCATGGAATGAAATGATGTGATTGTAGAACGCACACAAAATGGATTTTGCAAGGAATCTCTCAAAATATTTGAATTAATGAAGCACTTTAGAAAATCGACATTGTAAGCTTTGCTTGTGTTCTAGATACATGTAGGCATGCATGTTTAGTGGATGAGGGCTGCACATACTTCACACGTCAGTAACCCTTATTGCATTACATATATAGTTGATCATTAGGTGTGCATGGTTGACCTTCATGCATGTGCTGGCTATCTTGAGGACACCCTAAACATTATTACTAAGATTATTTTAAACCTTTGGTGCATGTGGATCATATATGAATAAAGGTTGAGTATTCTAGTAACACTTCTTTTTTAGTTGGATCCTAAAAATGTTGCAACTTATGTTCTTCTCTAAAACATCTATGTAGAAGTGGGTAGGTGAGGTGAGGTTCAAATAGTTAGGAGATTGATGAAAGATAGAGGAATTAAAAAGATACCTGCATGTAGCTAGGATTGAAGGGAATAAAATGGTACATGCTTTTTTGTGTAGGAGACAAATCACATCCACAAACATGGGAGATCTATGCAAAATTGGAGAAATTGGCTTGGTAAATGAAAGGAGGGTATTTCTAGATTTAAGACTTTTACTTAATGCTATGGAATAGAAGAAAAAAAATCATTTATCTGCCACCATAGTGAAAAGTTAGCAATTGCATTTGGTTTGTTAACCATGGCACCTGGTACAACTATTAGAGTTGTTAAGAACCTTCAAGTATGTTTTGATTTTCACACTGCATCTAAATTCATCTCCAAGATTGTTGTAAGAGAAATTGTTTTGAGAGATGTGAACCATTTCCATGATTTTAAATAGGGACAATGTTCTTGTGGAGAATATTGGTGATGCTAAATGAAACAATCTAAAAAATAGGCTTACCCTATAATAATGTGTACTACATTAGGTATCCAATAATAATGAAGGGACATCCATAAAAGAATAATAGTAGGGTTTTTTTGTCATATGTTGCAGTTAAAAGTTCCCTGCTAGACATACATGAAAATGTGGAAGCAATATACACAAGGCAAGTGAATTGTTTCAAAAAAATTCCTCAAAGAAATGTGAGATTTCATTTTATATTTTAACCATGATACCACACCATTTTGACTTGATCCTTGTGGTGATGTGGGATGTTACCACTACACTGCACCGTTATTGCTCGACCTTCATGGTAATGTGGGATGTTACCACTACATTGCAACATTGCTTCTTGGCTCTTATAGGGATGTTGGAGAAGTATTTGATTTACTACCATATCACACATTTCTTTCTTGGCCTTCGTGGTAATGTGGGATGTTACCGCTACACCACATCATCTCTCCTTGGCTCTTGTGGTATGGTGGTATTATGAATCTTGTCACAATAGTCTTATGAAGATTGTCACAACCATCTACTACCTTGACACAATAGTCTTATGAACTTTTCAATATTTATGGGTACATTTTAAATTACATTCAGATCTATATGGAAACTATCCTATAGGGATGATAGTCCCAAGAAACATGGCAATGGTTACACCAATAAATAGCTAACTAGAAACCATGAATTTTGAATGCATAATGGAGAATACACAAAGAGTTAAGTCAGTGAGCAAACATCCTTGGAGAATTTTCATCAAAAGTATGTCAATCTAAGAGTTTATAGTAGAAAATAATATACTCTCAAAGACCTAACAGTCATAATAGACCTAGTGATAGCTTTTAGAGTCATAAGAATAAATTCATAAGATAATAGATGCAAGACCATGAAAAGACACTGTGATGGAAGGGTAGCTGGTAGAGTTGAAGAATCATACATATAGTGAGAAGGTAGGGAGAACAAAGTAATTTATAGTCAAGAGCATCATGGCAGTTTCTCAGGTGACTATATTTGGGCAAGGAGAGAACTTAGTGACAACATTATCATCAAAACAATAAGGATACTCAAAACCCTACCAAACCCTAGGGCCCTTTTCATCAGCTTGTAGAGATCTCAAACATGCATGAAAATATTTCACAGTAGGGCATGAGACTAAAATCATCTTTATTTTTGATGATCACAAAAAGTAACAAAAAGTAACAAAAAGTAACAAAAATCTAGATTTACAAGTGATGAAAAGAAGTACATGGAATGTATATTATGTTGAATTTATTTTAAAAAAAACTTAACCATTAACTATCAAATACAATTTAAAAAAATACAAATATACAATGAAATATTATGATTAACAAAATGATAATTTTAATAGTTATCTTAAGGTAGACAAAAAAAATTGTGCAAGTGAAAAATAACATCCTTGATTATTCTAAACAAATAGCATTTTCATTTACATCATTTTCAATCAACAGTTTTTTAGATCTGTCTAGCTATACAAAAATCAAATCAAATTTGCAACAATCTCAAAGTTTTGAAGGTTTAAAAATCTCTTATTTTTAGATCTACTCTTGGGTGTATCTTGCATCTCACTATAAAAAAGACCAAATATTTTTCTCCAATAGGGAAAACACATAGACCAATATTATTGGTGTAATTAAAAGTGTTATACCTTGTCCTAGGTCATTATTACACCTTATTTAGGTTTATTTAGGGACCACATATGAGGTAGTTGGAGCATTTCCACTTTTAGTGGACTTATCATGTTATTACTTTATCACGTCCACCTTTTGTGGACATATCATGTGTCTGATGCAGTGTTATTTACCTATCCTAAATGATGATAAACAAAATGAAAAAGAAGAAGAAAACACTTCAACACCTCAAGATTGGGCTACGTTGAACTCAAACAAAGAAGGATAAAACCAAATGTATACCTTGTATGAGTTGATCTCTTTGGTTGGCCCTTTGATTGTTGATGAATGTGTGCTCCTTGATGACAAATATGATGAAAATAAATGCAAAATGGTGGGAATGAAATGAGGATTCAAATGATGAAGTTGGGTATTTGAGTGGATGAATGCAATGGATACAAAATGGAGCTTCAAGAATACAACAATGGTGAATGAGAATACTTGCAAAATACTTGAGAGTATGAGTGCTTGAATGCTTGAATTGCAAATGTGATGAATGAATGAATTGAAAGAAAATTTTCCATTTTAAGGGAAGAATCTCTAGAGAAATGGAAGGTCAAGATTTTGCCAACATGGGCAAGATGAAGGGTTGTGGTGAGTTGAGGATTCACAAGCCCTCACATCTTGCCATGTGGAGGATGAGGTGTCTCAAGGAAAAATGAGTTGGAAATAGGACATATGAGGTGGAGGTACTTGTAAGTACTTTTGGATTAGAGGAAGATCTCCTTAAAAAGGAAGTTCTTGTCCCCATATGAGGGGGATGGTGACAAGTGAGAAATTTTAGAAAGTCCTCTCTTATCATCATGGGGATGAGAGAAGTTGTTGGGGGAATAAATGTGAATTTTAAATTCACATGATTGGAAAGGATAAGTGGTTGGGAGAATAAATGTGAATTTTAAATTCACATGATGAGAAGTACCTTGTGGATAAGACAAGGTCCTTAAAAAGGAAGCCCTTGTCCCATTTGACTCATGTGACAAGTGAGAGAATTTAGAATTTCCCAACAACTTGTATGGGGAAGAGAAATGCATTGAATGAATAAATGTGAATTTTAAATTCACATGGGAAAGAGGTCAAGGCTCAAAAAGGAAAGCACTTATGAAAGGTTGACTTGGAGGACATGCCAAAGATGGCATGTGATTATATTAAGGTTGTACAAACAGGTGATTAAGAAGATTAATGAGGGATTAGAGACAAGTGGGCAAATATGGAGGATGTGACATTAATCCTGATTAAAGGTGTACACATCTTAATCATGGATTAATTAGACTAATCCAGATTAGAAGAAGGTTATGGAGGATGTGACAAGGAGAGAGAAAAAGAGGAATTTAAAATTGATTTAAATTCGAAAGGGATAAATGACTAAACTAAATAAATTGATATATTTATTTAATTTAGAGAGGAAACGATGAAAGGTAAATTATTAATTATTAAATTAAATACTTGAGGAACGTTAGGGAAATGAGGAAATATTAATTAAATAAATTATTTACTTAATATTGATGAAATTGACGGATGAAGGGGATGGATTTGACCATATGGGAGTGGTCAAATTTGGATGTCTACATTTTTCCCCTCTTCCAAATATTGTTAAAATAATAGTGTTTCGAAGAAAAATAAAATGTAGATGACTCTATAGAGGAAGTGACTAGAAAATGATGCCCCATCATGGGAGAAGTTGTGTGAGCTGCCCAAATGGAGGGAAATGAAAAGAGATGCCCCAATCTCAAAAGGGAATGACCATGACAGAGGAATGGGGGAAAATGGTAGGGTATGCCCCCTCAAGAGGGCAGTTGGGGAAGAAAAAGGCGCTTCGGGTGACTTCTCGATATGAAGAAATGGAAGGTACCATTGAATAGAGCTCAAAAAACTATGAAGATTAACTTTTGAACAGATTCAAATAGACATACGATTTCCAAATGGCGGCCCCAGAAAGTTAGATGATTAGTTGAATTAAAAGAGGTTTAAATAAAGGGTAAAAATACCCTCAACTTAAAAAGATTAAAAAAGGAGGGAAAACTTATATATAGTAATTTTAGAAATTACTATTCCTCATTTGCACACTTGGAAATTGAGTGAGAGAGAGAAGAGGAGAAGAAGGAGATGAGGAGATGAGGATGCTGGACAATTAAGAAAATGACATCATCCATAGGGGGGACGAGGTAGGACAGTTTTTCCATGAGTGTGCAGTTCCACGCTAGGTTAGGTTTAAAACCCTCTTTGTGATTTTAAGCATTTTTTGGCATATTTTTGAATTTTAGTGCATTTTAAAAACATGGGTTTTGGGATTGGGGTAGTTTAGAAAAATGGGTCGAGGGAGAAATTTTGATTTCGCCCAGCGGGTAGGTAGAATCGCTTGTTAGAAGCGGGGGGAAGGGGGTGAATTTTCCAAATTAAAGGGTAAATGCACCCAGAAAAATAAAAAGAGATGCCTGAAAAGGGAAAAGGGACATCAGGGGAGGGCAAATTTTCCCTGGGATCGGGAAAATCCATCTGAAAAATCAGGTTAGAGGGGAATGGGTGGCCCTACTAGGAAGAGGGGTGACCTTGCCCCAAAGAGGGGCAACCTTACCAGGATAGGGGTGAACCTGCCCGGGCATGGTCGCCCATTGGTGGTAGGCTTGGCCGCCCTTCGGGTGGGCTCGCTCGACTCTCAAGCGGGCTTGCCCGCGACTGGGGTAGGCTCGCCTGTGGTCGAGGTGGGCTAGCCACGGCAAGGGCGGGCTCACCCATGGCTGGGGCAGGCTTTCCTGCGACTAGGGTAGGATCACACACTTCCCGGGAAGGCTTGCCTATGGTGGGGGCAGGCTTGCCCAAGGGGCTGATAGGGGGGCTGGAGAAAAAGAAAACAAGACCAAGCAAATTGGGTAAATTTGGGCCAAAAAAAAAGAAAGATAAGACAAATTTGGGAAAGTTGGTTAAATTTTTCTAAAAAAGAGGGGGTGGAAGAAAATTAGTGAAAAGATAGCCCAAGGTCGGGAAATGGAAAAGAGGGATAGATGAGTGAAAGGATGGGATGACTGACATGTGGTTTGGTATGGATGCAGTGGTTCAAAAGTTTGCAGACACGCAAGAGGCAATTAGAAGTGTTGGAGGCAATGATAGTGGCCATGAATGAAGCAAACCACGAGGCTCTATCATAAGCAGGGTAGCTACATTTATTGGGATACCCTACTATTAGAGCTCATCAAGCGATGTTGATAGCCCTTGTAGAGTGTTGGAGTTCAGAGACCTCAACTTTCCATCTCCCGATAGGGGAGATGACTATGATGCTAGAGGATGTGTGGTAGATACTGAGGCTACTTATAGCAGGTTGCCTGGTGAGTGCAATGACATTAGAGGGGGAAAACCTAGAACATACATTATGGGTCCTGTTTGGACAAGATGAACTTCTTGTGCAGAGGAAGGAGTTGTATGTGGACACATGCCTGGCATTGGGGGTGCCACCATCCCAACTATACTTGTGTGGGTTGATTAGTAGATTGCTGATAACAAACTAGAGTGGGTGTTTCTGCAGCTTGAGCTACATGGAGGTGATACGACATATCATTAAGGGGAGAGAAGGGGATTTTGCATGGGGTACATGCATACTAGTGCAGTTGTACAGAGACATGCACATTGTGTGCTATTGAGAGGTACTCAATTTGACACAGGTGACGCAACTACAAGTATGGGACTAAGAGAACATTAGTGTTTCCAAGCCAAGAGTGGTGAGAGCAGGATTGGAGGATGTGATAGCACCAATAGCTTACTGGTATGGGGTAGAGTATGGCTAGGTGTGGCCAACACTATGAGGGCTTTAGGGATCTAGATAGATGGAGGAGGACATTGGATGACCTTGAGGAGGAGCATATAGTGTGGAGGCCGTACATGACATAATGGTTTTCTAGATGGAGGGGAGATGAGGAGAGGCATGAAGGCTATTTCTACACTATATGCTACATAGTTGGGAGGGAGCCATGGACGGCGGAGGTACATAGGCTAGATAAGGTGACCAGATAGTTTGGGTTGCTGTAGGACATTCCACGCAGACCAAAGAGATTCCGACAGATCTCACAAGAGCGACCATGGGGAGAGCCGATTTTGTCAAGGTTTGTGAGAAAGCATTGGCAAAAATTATAGCTAGTACCCTACTTAGGTAGGACTGGGGGGAAGTAGAAGTGGGAGTGATAGTTTGATTCACCGTGTGGCATGCCTATCACCTACCCCCACTGATTACTCTAGAGGAGCCGATTATGGAGGCACTGGGGTTTGGGACAAAGGATGAGATGTGATTGGTAGGCCAGAGGAGAGGGTAGGAGGTAGCAGGAGTATCAGGGCAACAAGAGAGAGGACAAGGGGAGGTTGGGGCCATAGGGCAGTAGGAGAGGGTGAGGAGGAGGAGGAGATAGCAGAGGAGAGCCCAAGTGGAGATCAAAGCGAAGGAGGAGAAAGATGAGGTAGAGGTGAAGATGATGGATGAGAGAGATGAGGTAGAGGTGGAGGGGATGGATGGGAGAGATGAGGTAGAGGTAGAGGTGATGGTTATGGACATTCATGATATTCCCCCATTGGCCATGGTACCACCTATAGCAGAGGATCCAGCTACACTTTTGACAGGAGCTATGGCAAGATTACAGATCATTGAGCAGAGAATGAGAGACACAAAGGTTGTGAGATGCAAACTAGAGGCAGAGGTGAGCATCCTAAGACCAGAGGTGGCTAGGGTGCGAGCAAAGGGGCAGAGGGATTATGGGATCCTTGCAAATGAGGCATCATGGTGCATGGAGTAGATATAGATAGAGAGGGATGGGTTGTAGGTCGAGGTGAGCTAGCTATGAGCAGAGGTGACTCAGCTTGAGGGAGAGGTATCCAAAGAACATGAGGAGGGGGTGGTAGTGAGATGGGAGTGAGACAGGCTAGAGGTAGTGGTGACTATACTATAGGTGAGAGGACAATGAGAGCCTGGAGGAGAGACAGAGCAAGTATCAACAGAGACCATGGTGGAGGTAGGGAAAGATAGATGATTTGAAAATACAGGTGGAGGGGCTACTGAGAGAGAGGACTGAGCTGAGACAGGAGTGAGATGAGCTTTGTGACAGAGTCTAGGTAGCAGATCAGACAATGGGAGACATAGGGCTGATGCACGAGAGGGAGGAGGCTATGAGGGCCTAGGTATAGACCTTACATATAGAGAGGAACACAACATCGATGAGGTGTAGACCATGTAGAGTGAGAGGGATGTAGCACTGATACAGGTGTAGACCCTGCAGAGTGAGACGGATGTGGTAGTGGCATAGGTATAGGTTACAGAGAGAGAGAGATGCAACATAGGCTTAGGCACAGGCAGCATAGGGTGAGGGTGGCAAGACGGGGGTAGAGATGCAAAGATTGTAGGCACAGATATAGGCCATGTAGGATGAGAGGGATAGGGCTACAGAGTAGGTGTCACAGATGGGAGCAAAGATTGATCAGCTGAGGTTGGCATAGGATGCATGAGAGCAGGAGAGGAGGTCCATATGTTGATCCCAGGATAGATATAGGGGAGTACAACCAAATATCAGGCTACATAGCAAGATGAGTACATACGAGAGGGAAGCTATTATATGGAAGCTTACTATACAATAGTGCTAGAGGAGCAGTGAGTACCTCCCTACATTTGAGCAAGGCCACAGATGCCAGCCCCATCCCAGTCAGCAGGGACATGTACCTGTAGATACAATAGCTGGAGAGAGACTCCTCCACATAGAGGGGGAGTGCCAGACTCACCCCAAAGATCAGATGTGGGCAGCTCATAGTAGAGAGGGGAGATGATAGGTGAAAGGATACCAGTTTTTGATAGGTGCAGGATGGTGTATAGTATAGAGCAGTAGAGATCAGAGTTGATCTAGAGCCTTGACCTTGTACTTTATTTGATGATATATTTGATGGATATGTATTTTCATTTTTATAACAGACATTATTATGGACTATGTGATAGATATTTGATTTTTATTTATATATATATGATATCTGATAGCCCTTATTGACACTATGCAATGTTTATGTGATGGATGATTTTATTTATGCATATTTATGTGTTTATGCTTTTATTATGGATGATCATTATAATGGGATGTATGTATATACTTATGATGATATATGTTGATGCTTATATGGATGAGATGGATGATATGTATGATGACTAACATGTATGATGTAGGATGTGATGGATGGTTTATGACTTTATATGCTATGTGTATGGATCTAACAACTTGCAATGCATATAATATGTTAATGATATGGATTAATGTGGAAATGAATGAATAATGCAATGAATCTAAGATGATTAGAATGACCAAATATGATTAGTCTAAAAAACTTAAAATAAATATGAGATCATAATGCACATGAGATGAAATGCAATGAACCTATAATGTGGGATAAGGTGCAATTAAATTCCTTACAAACAAAAATAGATAGATGAAATGCAATGTGGATGGTAGATGAACCCTATTTGCGATTATGCTTGCTTTAGTTTATACAAAATAAAGGTGTGTGATACGTGAGTGTGATGGCCTAACATGAAATTAAATGCATCGTGAACATGAGTGTCAATAAGGACTTGCATAGTAATGAGGGTAGATAGTCAGCGCATTGTTGATTTGATGGTAAGTACTTTCTCTGCAATCATTATAAAATGAAGGGAAGATGGGTGTGAAACTACACCTATCAAGAACCATAGGTGTCCTGCGAAGAACAAGAGATGGGTGGATGAATGTTTGCACAACCAAAATCATAGGTCATAGGTTAGGTATGAATGCAATGCAATGGAATTGATCAAAAAATGCAATCCTAATGTAATTTTTCATTTTTAGAGCACTGATTTTTGCTATAGCATAAGACACTAGGTACCATGGTATGTAAACCAAGGTGAATTAGCATCTAATGCATAAAACAAACACAATAGACAAGAAGGCTATCCCAACACCCCAAAATCATGAAGACCTTGGTCAGGCCAGGCATTGGGATAACCACAAGCACAAAAGGATTCCCCAGCGTAACACAACACCTTAGGGATCTTGATGGGTACTACATGGGACAACTAGGAAGACAACAACAAAGAAAAACGATCAAGATATGCTCCTATGTTAACTGATCAAAACATACCATAATAGGATAGATCATGGCAGCCTTAATAGGTTGTGATAGGGAGCTCAAATGATAAACACAAGCCAAAATTATCAAAAGATTGCAATCAATTTCAAAATGTCCTTTGCCATAGGATTGAGAGGATGGATGGGGTTGATGAGGTCTATTAGGAAGGATGCATCCTATTAAGACCAAAGATGGATACTAAACTAAAAGATCAATTATGACGTAGGAAATTCCAAAATCGATTGACTATCATGATAAAGGTGGATCTCATTTGTGAAGAACTAGCTAGATAAGGACATACTTGACAACTCGACAGAAGAAACGAGACACAAGACTGACACACCCTGATGACCTAGGGGCTTGGGGGCCGATCAAAGATTGGCCTTGCCTATGTGAAAGTGTAGAGCCCTCATAGTTCGAGAAAAGACCATAGATAAAAGTGGAAAGAGGACTATGGAGATAGAGAAATGGAAGACAATGACTTGGCTAATGAAAAATAAAGTCCCCTAGGTGGATGAAATGATTAACCTTGCCTATGTGAAAGCGTAGGGGCAACGTAGTTCGAAAAGGACAAATAATTGACCAAGGATAAGAGCGTAAAGGGGACAATAGAGACCACAATGGATGACTGAAATAGGATGGACAAACTACCTTGGGGGTTGATCAAATGATCGACCTTGCCCACGTGAAAGCGCAAGGGCAACGTAGTTCAACAAAGACAAAAGGACCAGCATAACAGTATGAGATCTAAATGAAGATTGACACGATGAAGGATCCTAGATGGAAACAAAAGACTGACAAGATGAAAAGACTGACAACACAAGCTCAGATCAGGATAAAAAAGCTCAGGATAAGAGATAGTAGATGAAGCTCATCTAATGCTCAACCAAAATATACCAAGTGACCAGATGATGGATGTAGATGGAAGGAGAGGATTGATGAGATGATAGAATATGAGGTTGGGATAGATGGAAGCATTAAATAACTAGGATGCAAGGTAGATAATGATTAATCCCCTTTATGAATGACACCTGTGACCAGGTTTTAACCAAACACACTTATCCAAGGCACCACCAAGGGTGGTTTTCACCATAGGATGAATTAGTTTTCTTTACTATTTTTGGATTTTTCTGATTTTTTGATTTTTTTTTTTGTATTTTTGATAATTTTTTACCTTTTTTTTGTATTTTTTGGAGTTTACAAGAGAGGATACCTAGTTGATTTAAGTGTAGAACCATTTTAGGTGCATAATGTTAATGGTCTCCTCTAGGGGTTCTCCTTCAGCTATAGCAAGTCTGTAGGCCCCTGATCCATATTTTGTGGTGATGACATAAGGACCAAGCCAATTTGCTTCAAAATTTCCCTTCTTTTCTTGGTCCTATTGAGTGCGCTGACTCTCTTTGAGGACTAAATCACCAATGTTGAACTGATGGGGATGAAACTGCTTGTTGTAGCTTCTCTTCAAATGATTATGATATTCCTATAGGTGGTCATACACTTTGATCCGTCTTTCATCTAGAAGCTCTAGCTAGCTGATCCTTGCGACCCGAGCATCTTCATCGTTGATAAGATTCTTCAGGGAGATTCTCAATGATGGGATTGCTACCTCAATCTACAAGATAGCCTCAACACCATAAATGAGAGAATACGGGGAGGCACCAGTAGGGGTGCAGATGGAGGTGCAGTAGGTGCAAAGGGTAGGATGGATGTGAATGTGCCAATCTTGACTAGTATTATTGACCACCTTTTTAAGGATTCTAATGAGGGCCCTGTTGGTGGCTTCTACCTGACCATTACCCTGGGGGTAATAAGGCATAGACCAATGATGTTGGATGTGCAAGGTGTTGCAAAGGTGTTTCATGGCTTGGTTCTTGAATGGCTTTTCGTTATCGAAAATGATGGTGGATGGTATTCCATATCTACAAAGAATATGGAAGAGGATAAATTTGGAAATCTAAGTACTTGTGATTTGTGAGAGTGTCGTTGCTTCCACCCACTTGCTGAAGTACTTAGTTTTGGTAATGATGAAGGTATGGCCATTGGAGGATTGGGCATATATCTTGCCGATTAGGTTGAAACCCCACTGAGAGAAGGGACATGGTGCTATAAAAGGCTATAGATTCTTTGTTGGAGCATGTATCAAATCAGCGTGTTGTTGATAGGGTAGGCACTTCTTGATGAACTCATAAGAATCATGTTCCAATGTGGGCCAATAGTATACTACTTTGAGAATCCTCTTAGCTAGGGCCATGCCATTTGAGTGGGCCCCACATACACCACTATGTACTTCCATTAACGCAGTGTGGGCCTTAGTCTCATTTAGACATCTGAGGATGGTTCCATCATACCCACAGTGATAAAGTGTATCACCTATGATTATGTAATAGGATGCTCATTGGATGAGAGATTTTATTTAATTACGTGTGAGATCGGGAGGTACGATATTGTCACGAAGGTAAGTGTAGATATCATGGTACCATGGTGATGTGGGACCTACAATTTCACACACCATATCACTCTCCAAGATATCATAAGCTGGGATTAACAATTGTTCAACAAGGAACTCACACTCTGTTTTGTCTTTAGGAATGTCAATTAAAGAGTCAATGGTAGCCATGGCATTTGCTACTTTGTTCTATACTCTTGGAATCTGATCAAACTGGATGGAAGTGAAATACTTTTTGAAGTCATCTGCCATGCGTTTATAGGGTAGTAGCTTATCATATTTTGTGAGAAACTCATTGTTGACCTATTTGATGATTAATTGAGAATCACCAAAAAATACGAGGCGAGTGATATGCCATTGAATTGCAATTCTAAGGCTAGTAAGAAGAGCTTCATACTTAGCTATGTTGTTTGTGCATAGGAAGGCTAATCTGAATGACTTCGGTATATAATCCCATTGGGGAGTGACGAGCAAGATTCTTTCCCCCAATCCATTATGTGTGTATGACCCATCAAAGCATAGTGTCCACATGGCCATTTTTGCTACTGTGAAGACTCCCTCATTAGGAAATTCTATTGTCAGAGGATAGGCATCTACTAGGGGAGCATCTGCCAGCTGATCAGCTATCACTTGTCCTTTAGTAGCTTTTCAATCCACATATTCTATATCAAATTCACTTAACAACATGACCCACTTAGCCATGTGACTAGTTAGAATTGTTCTGGATAATAGATATTTGAGTGGATCAACCTTGGAGATGAGCTTTACTGGGTGACTAAGCATGTAATGATGAAGCTTTTGCAAACTAAAAACCATGGCTAGGAAAGCTTTTTCCATTTGGGAATAGTTGAGCTCATAGCCCACTAGGGTTTAGTTGATGTAATAGATTGCTCTTTCCTTGGATGATTCATCATGTTGTGCCAGCAATGCCCCCAGTGCCATTGAAGTAGCAGAAATGTACAACAGTAGTAGTTTACCAAGAATTGGTGGCATAAGGATTGGAGGATGAGCCAAATACTCCTTGATCTTGTCAAAGCCAAGTTGACACTATTAATTCCACTTAAAAATGGTATCCTTCTTTAGGAGATGAGTGAATGACTGACACTTGTCGGCTAATTGAGCAATGAATCTCCAGATGGATTATAACTTACCCTGAAGGCTTCTTAACTATTTGAGATTGCGTGGTGGAGCCATATCCATAATTTCCTTGACTTTCACTGGATTGACTTCTATACCTCTTCAGGAAACAATGAAACCCAATAGTTTTCTTGACATGACCCCAAAGACACATTTCTTCAGATTTAACCTTAGCTTATACTACTCTAGATGCTCAAAGATCTTCTTGAGTACCACAAGATGTTCTTCCCTTGTTCTTGATTTCCCTAATAGATCATCAGCATAATCTTCCATTATTATATGAATGAGATCATGGAAGATAACGGTCACAACTCGCTGATAGGTTGCCCCTACATTCTTGAGACTGAAAGGCATGAAATTATAGTAGAATGTGCCCCATGGTGTAGTGAAGGTTGTTTTATGTTGGTCTTCAGGCACAATTCTAATCTGATTGTATCTAGAGAACCCATCCATGAGGGAAAGCATCTCGTGCCTTGAAGTGAGGTCAACCAACATGTTGATGTTGGGAAAAGGGAAATCATCTTTGGGACAAGCTTTGTTGAGATCTAAAAAATATATACAGATCCTGATATCCTTGTTTGGTTTGGTGACTAGCACTATGTTTGAGATCCAGTCAGAATAGTCAATGAGTCTTATAAAGCCAACTTCTAATAGCTTCTCCAACTCTTTCTTAACCAGTAGGGATACTTGGGGGTGCATTTTTTGAAGCTTTTTCTTGACAGGTTTTGCATTAGGACATAGGTCCAGGTGATGTACGACTAAAGTAGGATCAAGGCCTGCCATGTCTGAATATGTCCATGCAAAATTGATGATGCCTTCTTTGAGAAGCTTGGTGATGGTAGAATATTCTTCCTCTGACAGTTCTTTGGCTACATATGTAATTTTGGGATCCTCTTCAGTTCCCAAATTTATTTCCTATGTTTCCTCTATCAAGATGGATGATCGTTCAAAGAGCTGAGTTCCTACAAGGGGAATATGAACATCCCCATCTTCTAGCGCCTCATCAAGGTTTTCACTATCAAATACACCTTTTGTATTTACTTTTTCTAGGTCAAGAAGTGCCTTAGGGAGGTTTTTGCTAGGTGAACCTTTTTTATTTTGCTTCTTTTTTACTTTTGTGATTAGGGTGCTCATCTTCTTCCAGTCCCATAAGATGTATGTACTGATCCATTGAAGGAAAGGTTTTGATAGGTGCGCTACCATGTAGGTCCCAATCTATGAGTTAAGGATGTTGAAGGGATAGGCTAATGGTGTAGATGTATAAGCAGTCAAAAATGAAAGAGAGGTCAGTGTGATCTACATCATCGTATGTGTGTATGATGGATTCCGCCTTTGGTATATCTTCAAGGAGACCATTTCTCTCACTTACATTATTAGAGGCACTAGATGATGCTATAGGTCCTTTTTGTTTCGTGTCATGACCCAAGCCTGAGTATCTTGGTCTTATTGTAGCCTCCATATGGTGTTTCCTTCCTTGCTCTTTGATGCCAAGGCCTCCCCCTTGATAATTGTACTTCTCCGCAAACTTAGAGGGCCAAGCATAGTTCTCCTGGAAATATTTTTTTAAAGGAGAGGGGTCAGGTTCTTAATGGTAAACCCATTAGTTTATGTCATCTTCTAG
Organism: Sequoia sempervirens; assembly: GCA_007258455.2. Taxonomy (NCBI): domain Eukaryota; kingdom Viridiplantae; phylum Streptophyta; class Pinopsida; order Cupressales; family Cupressaceae; genus Sequoia; species Sequoia sempervirens. Next base: position 128,670,213 of record VDFB02047397.1, read on the forward strand.
TGCATCCTGTTGGAGGCCATGGGAACGAAAAGTGTTGGTTCCCACATTCTTGGAGCTTAAAGTGATATTATTATCTTCTTCCTTCGGTGCATTTCGGGAAGGTTGGTCATATGTGTGTGGTGAGGGTGGCATAGTTGCCATGTTCAAAGCAGTGTGCATTTCATATTCACCACACCCTTTGTCGATGATCTAGACTTTGGTAAGGGTGGAATCAGATGTGGATGATGGAGTGGATGAAGTGGTGGCTGATGCATTGGTGGATAAAAGGGTGGATGAGGTTTGTGGTGGTCCCATTTCCACTCCAGGACAATAATGGGAATGAGGAAAAGAAGCTTCTAATGCACACCAGTATTTGAATGGTTGAGGATCCACATGAATGGTAACTTCTACCCCATTGAATGGGATTTTTAGACATTGATGGTATGTGGATGAAATGACTTGCATGGCATGAATCCATGGGTGGCCAAAGAGGAGGTTATAGGGTAATACTGGATTAAGGACATGACAAGTGGTATATTGCACAACTGGACCAACTTAGATTGGAAGACATATTGTTCCTTCAGAATCACCTCTGCATTATCATATGCCTTGATTGTGATTACTTGATTATTTAGATCAGCATGGGTGTATCCCACCTATTTTATGAATTTCAATGTACAAAGGTTTAGGGCAGAACCATTATCTACCAAGATCCTTTTCACTTTATGATGGTTTACCAGGACCTCTAGATGGAGGGGATGGTTATGATTGGAGTCAATGCAGGGCATGTCATTTTGGCTGAACCCTAGCTGATAGGTTGTTGAGAGGTGCCCTACCAATGCTTGAAATTCCATAGGGTTTATGTCATTAAGAACTTGGGTGTCTCGTAAGGCCTTATTTAGGATTTCTTGATGCGCGAGAGAAGACTTAAGCAAATCCAGAATGGATATTTGTGTTGAAGTCTTTCCCAAATGGTCAATAATGTTGTATTGAGAAGGCACAGGAGGTCGTTGAGTGGATGTGGAGGCTCCAGGGACTGTGATGCGGGTTGGACGTGTGGTAACAACACATTGAGGATCCTTTCCTTTTAAGTGTATCATAGATACATGTGGTACCACTTGTTCAATATGCATTACAAGGCCTTGATAATTAAATGACACATTTTTGTAACTGATATTGTTGGTGTTGTTATTTTAATCATTACTATTGCTAGGCCCTAGATTTGAGTTTGATGTACTGGGACCTTGGGTATGTTTCGAGAAAGCATTATGATATATTTGTAAATGAGAATTGGATGATGGTGTTGTGTTGGCATCCACATGTATGTTACCCCGATCTATGAGATCTTGGATGTACATTTTCAAACCTTGACACTTATTCAACATATGCTCTTTAATTTTGTGGAACTCACAATATTCAATTTCTTTAAACTAGTTCAGTTTAGGCTTGGATTCGTCAAGGGGCTTAGTCAGAGGATATGTAATTAGGTAATTGGCTTGTAGGAGCCTATTAAACATGGCACTTAGGGTTTCTTCTAATGGAGTAAACTGACATTTGTTTCTCCCTTTATTTTTTTGATTAGATTATTGGGGTGGACGAGGTGCCCCTTGAGGCACTAATATAGTGTTGGGCATTGTCTGCTGAGGAGGATGATATTGCAGATTCTACAAAGCATTAGCCACTTGGACATGTTTGGTGTCAGTGACACCATCATTGACAACATTTTTTTTTGTTTCAATAACGAGGCTTATCTCCTGACGATTTCTCTCTGTTAGAGTTAAAGATTTTGACTAGCCCTTTGGCAATGAGGGCTCTCTCTAGAATAGGACCCTTCTCCACTATTTCTGCAAAGGTCATGACACAATGGAGTCAAAATTTGTGGGCCATGTCTAGATGGGAGTTTTTGATGAACAAGTTGACCATGTCCTTTTCCATTAGTGGGGATTTCATTTGACTAGCTACGGCTCACCATCTTTGAAGATAGCTCACAAAGGTTTCTCCCTCGCGTTGCTTTTCCTTCAGGAGATTTAAGGTGTTGATATCCTTCTCTAGATTGAAGGATAAGTGGGAGACAAACTCTTCTGAAATTTGTACAAAGCACTTGATAGACCCTTTCTTAAGACCAATAAACTAGTCAAGAGCTATTCCCTATAAACTCCTAGGGAATAATCTCATGAGGTAATTTTCATTATGCATGACTTCTTGATAGTGGGCGTAGAACTCTTGAAGGTGAGATTTGGGGTCTTTGGTTCTTTTATATTTATCAAATTTCAGCATTTCAAAATGCTTCAGGAAAGGAACCAATGAAATAGAAGGATCAAATGGATAGGGGAAAATGTCCTCAAACTTGAATGATTGTTTGCCGGTCCCTACTTGTAAGTCCTTTAATACAGCTTTGACTTCTTCCAAATCTTGATTGATAGGTGTTGCAGGAGTCAGATTGGATGGATTAGGCCGATTGTATGGAGAATACTACTAATATGATGAGGATTGTGCTGAAGCAGTTGGATCATAAGCAGGCTGAGGTGTATATGGAGGTGTTGGTTGGTACTAATTGGTGTAAGCGGATTGCAGATTGATGTAAGGTGGATAGGAGGATGACTGATTTTAATGGTAAGAGGTAGAAGTTGCTTGTTAGTATGGTGGCTGCTATTGATAATATGAAGTGGATGGAGCACCCTACTGATATTGCATAGTAGCTTGGTAGTATGACGATGTGGAAGCCCCTTGCTGGTAAGGTGATTGTTGTTGATAGGAGGAGGTGAGTTGAGCACCCTGTTGGTATGAATGTTATTTTTGAGCATAGTATGTATTAGAATAGTAATTATATGCAATGTTGGGTTGTTGTGTGATGTATGGAGGTTGTTGTGGATTAGACTGTTGTTGGTATGGTTTTGTGCATGATTGCAGAGGATTAGTGTAGGGAGGCGATTGTGTCTATGGTGGATTTTGAGCAGCCACATGGATGTTTGGATTAGGATTGGATGTAGTAGCATAAGTAGTGTACGTGCTAGATAGATGGTAAATATATTGTGTGAGAGGATTGCACTGTGTTTGTGTGGGAACATGTGTATGATGGGGTGCTTGTTGCTATTGTGGTGGCTACTGATAAAGTGGGAAAGATGAGATGTGTTGTTGTTGGCACCATGGGGCAGTTGCAGCAGCTATGATGCAGTTTGTGTAACTTGATGTGGGAGATGTGTAGGAATGGTAGTGTGTTGTTGAGGAATTGAAATGTTTTTCTATGGAATGGTGACATTCTGTTGTGGGATTGTGACCTTTTGTTGTGGAGGTTGCTGATGAGGTGGTTGGGATGAAATAGTAGCTACAACATGTTGTGGTGGTGCTTGCAAGGGGATAGCAGTGTGTTGTGGTGGTGCCTGCATCACAGTGGATTGATGAGGATTAATGTGAGGCTATTGAAATATGGGAATATTACCTTGATGTTTTGGTGGTAGGTTGCCAACGGATGTAGATCATGAAGGTGGCATTAATGCAAGGATTGGAGTGCCCCCAGTGTTGATGGGTGATTGACCATGATGCTGAGGTGGGAGTGGTGGAGTAGACAGAATGTTCTGCGGCATGCCATATGCATAGAGGTCATTAAGATTGGGTGTTGCTATAGAGGATGTGGATTGGAGGTGAGGATAACTGGAAACTTGATGGATTATGAAATTTATGAACTCAAGAAGATACCAATTGTCTATAGGTGCACCTTCGAGTACATAGGGATTTCCTAGAACGTTCTGCGAAGTCTGCAGATCTTGTGATGCAAGAAGAGACTGGGTGCCGATATACTGTGACATATCAAAATTAGGTGGTGGTTTCACTCCTTTCATGATCATAGTAGAAAGAATCTTATGCCCACGCTCATTGAGGAGGTGATCTGTCATCTGAACATGAGCGAGATTGCTAAGATATTCGTCAATGGTGACTTCAGGCTAATTGATCATGTTTTTGTCTTTGGGTGGTGAGGTGTTTTGAACATTAGTGTTGGATTGTGACGATGCCCCATTATGGGGATCTTGAGGGATATTTGCACCCTTGTTGGGATCTTTTGGGATATTCAAATGGGAACCTTGGCCTTGTTGTTCTACTATTTGCTTCTTGGATTGTGATAAAGTCTGAATGGGAATGAAAGTGCAAAACTACTATGTAACTAAGATGTGGTTAAACTCTAAGATGCAATGCCTAAGTGATGATTGAAGGTTTGATTTGATTAGATAGTAGATCAGTTGATTGGATGATTGGATAAGGATGAGATCAGATTAGATTGATAGATTGGATGATTGGATGGGATCAAATGAGGAAAGGGATTCTAAACCAGGTTTAGAGTTCACCCTAGGTGACTTAATGTGCTGATTGATCAGATTAAGGATAGATAGATGATTGCGGCACTGAATCCAACTTGAGATGGAAGTGGATTGATTAGGCTAAATGATGATGACTGACTCAGGATAGATGGTGATCCTAAGAAGACATTGTAAGATGACGATCGATTTCATACACCTAGTTCAATTTGGATAATAACTTCAAATGAAATTCAGAGGATTTGGATTAAGAAAATGATGAGGGATATGCAACCTAGAGATGCTTTATGATGTACCTATATGATTTGGATGATGGACGAATGACATTTGGAGAATGTAGATGTAAATTATGGGTGAATGGGAGATGCAGAATGATTGGATAAGGATCAAACTCGCCTAACTAAGGTGAAGGATCGCCCAAATAGGGGGAAAAGTCACCCAATTGGAGGTCAGGATCACCCAACTAGAGGTCAGGATCGCCTAACTAGAGGTCAAAGTCGCCCAATTGGAAATCAAGGTCGCCCAACTGGAGGGTAAGGTTGCCCAACTAGAGGTCAAGGTCACCCAACTAGGAGTTAGGGTCACCCAAATTAGGGTTAGGATCTCCCAACTTAAGGTCAAAGTCACCTAATTGGAGGTTAAGGTCACCCAACTGGAGGTCAATATCACCCAACTCAACTTTCAAACTTGTCTAAATCAGAAAAGGGGTCAAACAGACAATCAAAATGGGAAAATAGAAGCTTAGAATGGGGAAACAGATGCTCAGAATGGGGAAATAGATTCTCGGAATGGGAAAACAAGTACATAAAACAAGGAAATGGATGCTTAGAATGAGAAAATGGATGCTCGGAATGGGGAAATGTATGCTCGAAATGAGTGAACAAATGCTCGAAATGGACAAACGGATGTTCAGAACAGGAAAATGGATGGTTAGAATGACCAAATGGATGCTCGGAATGGGAAAACGGATGTTCGGAATGGGAAAACAGATTGAAAAATTGATTGAATGGAAGGTGAGACTGACTATTCAAAGTGCAAAATCACCCAATTATGAGGCAGGATCACCCAAGTTTGGGGCAAGGTTTCCCAAGTCTAGATCAAGGTTTCCCCTCTTGATCAAACAGGAATGAATTGGGTTGTTTGACTGATAGTGACTTAGCCAGAGGGTAGAATCACCCCTATTAAGGGCAAGGTCGCCCCTATTAAGGCCAGGGTCACCCCTGTTTAGGGCAAGGTCATCAATTCAATGAAAGATGGACAATTTTGACAGAAACAAGTTGGGAAAATGATTGAGACAAAAGGAAAGATTGCCCCTGTTGAGGGAAAGGTTTCCCATGTTAAGGGAAATGTCGCCCCTCTTAAGGGAAAGGTCACACTATCAATAGACCTGAACTTGACTTAGGTGAAAACGGCTATGGAAAAACACCAAAAACAAAAAAAACAATAAGCAAAAGGTAAGACTGACTTGACTGAACAAAAATTCATTGGTTTTGCACAAAAAAGACAGTTCAAACAACACAATCCTAAGATTAATTTAAAGGGTATGGCCAACACAGTCCTCTAACTAGGTTGAACAAGGAAAATTAGGGAGTCCTCAATAGATGCACGGTACGTGAGGCACAATTGTGAACACCAACTCATCTACAAGAGTGATTCGGGAACCACAACAAGGTACTGAAGGCTCAAACCAACTCTTGACATCTTAACTAGGTATCACCCTAGCTTCAATTCTCTGCTAGACACGATGTGACTAGATTGGGGTACAACTTTAGCTCTCCCCCCTTTATATACGCCACCAATACACGTGGTTGGGATCGTTCCTTGGGGTGATGAAATCCCCAAGTAGGTCCAGCTAAAAAGAGAACACTAACCATTTTCAGCTACTCCTCAGGCTCACACAAAGTGCAAGGGGAAATTTTGAATGAAGTAGTGCCCCATTAGGTAACAAAAGGACTGAGTAAACTACAATCTCTCTTCACCCAGGATTTCCAAATGGTGCAAGGAGATTAGATACGTTAATAGCTTATTTGACAAGCAAATCACACAATATATTGACTCCCCCCATTTAAAATTGTGTGCCTAACTAGTATGAAAAATGAAAGACAAACAATCTAACTAATAACTTGGCTTGTTCTTCCTGCAACAAATATGTTAGAAGTTTATGATCTAGTCTTTGATAAGCATGAGATAGCTGCACAAATTTTAGTAAAACCTAGCACAATCAACAACATGACAAGTTAGGGGGTCAATATTAATCAAAACAATAGAAAATAGGCTCTGGAAATGAATTTGAAACCACTATTTTTACCTCATAGACGCCTCTGTTTAGGTTGGGATCACCCCTGTTAGGGAAAGATGGCCCCTATTAGGGTAGGGTCGCCCTTGTTTAGGGCAAGGTCGCCTCCATTGAGAAAATAGGGAGTAAATTTTTCTTTTGTTTCTCATATGGGTGATTCTGCAAGGGTAGAATCACCTCTGTTCAGGTCGAGGTCACCTGTCTAGGGGTAGGGTCACCTATCCTAGGGCAAGGTCACCCCTGTTTAGGTCAAGGTTGCCCCTGTTTGTTGTAGAGTCAGCTTTGTGTAACCTAAACTTGCAAGATATCAAACAACAACAAATGTAAAAGCAAAAAAGACCCGTCTGAGGGTCCCACCGAGCATGCAAGAAATGTGATGTAACATTATTTACCTATCCTAAATGATGAAAAATAGAATGCAAAAGAAGAAAACAACACTTCAACACCTCAAGATTGGGCTACGTTGAACTCAAACAAAGAAAGATAAAACTAGATTTATACCTTTTATGAGTTGATCTCCTCGGTTGGCCCTTTGATTTTTGATGAATGTGTGCTCCTTGATGGAAAATATGATGAAAATAGATGCAAAATGGTGGTAATGCAATGATGATTCAGATGATGAAGGTGGTTATTTGAGTGGATGAATGCAATGGATAAGGATGAGATCGGATTAGATTGATAGATTGGATGATTGGATAAGGATTAGATTGGATAAGATTGATTGATGAAATGATTAATAAGATTGGATGATTGGATGATATCAAATGAGGAAAGGGATTCTAAACTAGGTTTAGAGGTCACCCTAGCTGACTCAAGGTGTTGATTGATTAGAATAAGGATAGATAGATGATTGCAGCATTGAATCCAACTTGAGATGGAAGTGGATTGAATAGGCTAAATGACGATGACTAACTTAGGATAGATGGCGATCCTAAGTAGACATTGTAGGATGATGATCGATTTTAGACACCTAGGTCAATTTGGTTAATAAATTCAAATGAATTTTAAAGGATTTGGATTAAGAAAATGATGAGGGATATGTAACCTAGAGATGCTTTATGATGTACCTATATGATTTAGATGATGGACGAATGACATTTGGAGAATGTAGATGTAAATTATGAGTGAATGGAGATGCAGAATGACTGGATAAGGATCAGACTCACCTAACCAAGGTGCAGGATCCCCCAACTAGGGGGAAAATTCACCCAATTGGAGGTCAGGATCACCCAACTAGAGTTCAGGATCACGTAACTAGAGGTCAAAGTTGCCCAACTGGAAATTAGGGTCGCCCAAGTAGAGGTCAAGGTTGCCCAACTAGAGGTCAAGGTCACCCAACTGGAAGTCAGGGTCACCCAACTTAGGGTCAGGATCTCCCAACTTAAGGTCAAGGTCACCCAACTCAACTTTCAGACTCATCTAAACTAGAAAAGGGGTCAAACGGACAATAAAAAATGGGCAAACAGACGCTTGGAATGGGGAAAAAGATGCTCAAAATGGGGAAAGAGATTCTTAGAATGGGAAAATGGGTACTTGGAACAAGGAAATGGATGCTCAAAATGGGAAAAAAGATGATTAGAATGGGGAAACGTATGCTTAGAACAAGTGAACGAATGATCGGAATGGACAAACAGATGTTCGGAACGGGAAAATGGATGGTCAAAATGAGCAAAAAGATGCTTAGAATGGGAAAATGGATGTTCGGAATTGGAAAACAGATCAAAAAATTGACTGAATGGAAGGTGAGACTGACTATTCAAAGTGAAAAAATCACCCAAGTATGAGGAAGGATCACCCAAGTCTGGGGCAAGGTTGCCCATGTCCACGTCAAGGTTGCCCCTCTTGATCAAACATGAATGAACTGGGTTGTTAGATTGACAGTGACTTACGCAGAGGGTAGAATCACCCCTATTCAGGGTAAGGTCACCCCTATTAAGGCCAGGGTTACCCTTGTTTAGGGAAAGGTCACCTATTCAATGAAAGATGGACAATTATGATAGAAACAAGTTGGGAAAATGATTGAGACAAAAGGGAAGATCGCCCCTATTGAGGGAAAGGTCACCTATGTTAAGGGAAAGGTCACCCCTGTTAAGGGAAAGGTCGCACTATCAATAGACCTGAACTTGACCTAGGTGAAAACGGCTATGGAAAAGGACCAAAAACATGACAAACAATAAGCAAAAGGTAAGAATGACTTGACTGAACAAAAATTCACTAGTTTTGCACAAAAAAGATAGTTCAAACAACACAATCCTAAGATTAGTTTAAAGGGTATGGCCAACATAGTCCTCTAACTAGGCTGAATAAGGAAAACTAGGGAGTCCTTGGTGCATGCACAGTACGTGAGGCACAAATGTGAACAACAGCTCATCTACAAGAGTGATTCGGGAACTCCAGTGAGGTACTTAAGGCTCAAACCAACTCTTCACATCTTATCTAGGTATCACCCTAGCTTCAACGCTATGCCAAACACAACATGACTAGATTGGGGTAAAAATTTGGCTCTTCCCCCTTTATATACCCTGTCGGTATACGTGGCTAGGATCGTCCCTTGGGGTGATGAAATCCCCAAGTAGGTCTAGCTAAAAAGTGAACACTAACCATTTTTGGCTACTCCTTAGGCTCACACAAAGTGCAAGGGGAAAGTTTGAATGAAGTAGTGCCCCATTGGGTAACAAAAGGACTGAGTAAGCTACGATTTCTCTTCACCTAGGATTTCCAAATGGTGCAAGGGGATTAGATACGTTAATAGCTTATTTGACAAGCAAATCACACAATATTTAGGTGGAGTGATAGCTTTTCATAGTTGTCTCATGTCATAAGATTATGACACTTGTCATAATCTTATGCCCTTCTATGTACTCACCTTGGCTATATAACCAAGGGGTCTCCTATGTACTTTTCCTCATTCTATTCTATTTGCATCATTGGTAGAATATAGTTTATGCTTGTCATGTTTTTTCTCTCTTGTGCTTGTGATTTTTATTAGGCCTCTAGATCTTGGGTGGCTATCTTCATAGCCAATTATTACATGGTATCAGAGCCATTGAAGTTCCTTTGGATTGTCCTTTTGGGGAGATCTTAAGTGCAATCTTGTATTTTCTTGATAGAAATACTAGATTCTAGGGGGGTTCCATTTTTGGACTTGTATTGTAGGTGCATTTTGGGAGCTTGTTGCATCAAATCTAAGCTCACCATGCGTTTGGAGTGTCCAAGATAGTTAGATTTTCCTTGTGTTTCATCCCAGTTGGACATTGGAAGCCAAATCTACAAGGGTTTGAAGATTGAAGGTGGTTACTAGATCTAGGAGCTAGCTACCACTTCAGAGCATTTTCAGCCAAAAACCACATCGCCATCACACTTAGTAGGGCCAAAAACCCTTAAATTGACTGCTAAATCATTGAATTTGGACAAAGTTGTCCGGTTAGGAAATTTTTTTTTCCCAGGGAGTCATACGCCCCCCCAGGTTGTCATTATTATTGTCAGTATGATTTAAAAAAAAAAAAAAAATTTCAGTTGAAATTTTTTGAAATTTTTTTTAGAAAATTTAAATTTCTAGCTTTTAAATAATTTTTGTAAAGTTTTTAAAATAACAAAAAAAAAAGTTGTTTAGTACCTTGCGTAGGCAAGGTATCGCAGACACTACCTACCTGCATAGGTACCAGGGCTTCCACAACCACCATGTGGCATGGCGTTCCACCACCACATGGCCCCCACCTCATCGACAAGTGACCGGTCTTTATAAACCGATAACAGTTGTTTTTATCAGCAACATTCAATTGAAAAAATCTAGCAGTCACTTCATAATATTTTGTCGGTTCTTCAAAAATCAGCATTCTCTTAAAAATTCTGGTGGTCAAATATTTCAATAGACAAAATATTTTGTGGGTGGAAAAAAGAAGAATATTTCGGCAGTATATTCTAACAGGGGTGAACGATGACATGATGGTGAAATGGCTGTCAATTTTAACTGGCTACCATGCATGACGGCCAGAAAGATGTCAAATTTAATCTCATTGTTTGTTGACATCAATATTGCATCAACCCTTTTTGAAAAATCATACCCCCTCATGGTTGAAGCTTTTGAATTTGCAGTTCAACTTCAAATGTTGATATCTTGCTCATTTTAGTTCTTTTTCTAAGCAACTTTTTTTTTTATTTGGGATAATTTTTCATGCTCTATGCATTGGTGCAATTAGTTTTTGGTTTTGATGCTCAAATTTTTTAGAAAATATATTTTTTCATAGGTGTTGCTCAGTTGTCACCATTTTTGCAACTTTCGAGGCTTCATTCAGGCTCATACAAACTCCTTTCAGGTGCCATTTTTTTGAAAGTGCATGTTTTTTTTTTTGAAATTCACAGTGGTGCTATTAGTTTGTAGTGATTGTGATAAAAAATTATACTTTTAGCACTTGGTCATTTTTGGCCTATTTTGGTATTTATAAAGATAAGATCTGAGTTTGTTCTTTTGTATTAGTCATTTGAGTTTGTTATCACCTACTTAAGGAAGTTGTAAAATATTAAAAATTAGAAGTCCACTTTGCTTGGCTTGCAAGTGGCCATTGTACACACACTAAATATAAATTTCCACATCATCTTTTTGGGGGGGCTCTTTAATTGAGTGAATTTGGGCAGTGTCTTGTGTGATTGTGCCTCTCTCTCTATCTTGTTCTCTTTCATTTTGCTGCTATGGTTTCTCCTCAATTTCCTTTGTTAACTCCACATAACTATGCTTCTTGAAAAATTAATGCTAGGAGTAAGTTAATGGAAAAAGGATTAACTCATTATATTGATGGGACTATTGTTGCACCATCTGATCCTAAAGTTGATCCTATTGCTCATATGGATTGTCTCACCAAAAAATACTATGGCTCTTGGAACTTTGAGGAAATATGTATCAAAACATCTCATCTTTCAAATTGAAAAGTGTAAAGCAATCAAAGAGGCTTGTGAAAAGTTTGGTCAATTATATGGCCAAGTTGATGAGATTAGAGGTTATCAACTTGACAATGATCTCACAATGTTAGATCCCAAGAATTTTGATACAATCGAAGACTATGTCACTAAGGAAAATGAACTAAGAGCACAACTTAAGGATTGTGGAATTGACAAGAAGGATGCACAGTTGGTCTACAATTTGTTGGGAAAGCTTCCATCAGAATATGCAACATTTGTTTCTAGCTTCCAAACCCATCTCTTGATAGTGGGTAGTTCTTTCACTATGCCATCCTTTGATGCATTTATAGAAATTTTGATGCTAGAGAAAGAAAAGTTGATAAGCATGGGGGTTCTCAAGTCTTCAAAGTCCACAACTTTGGTGGCTAATCAAGGTAATCAAGGGACTCAAGGAAAGGGTTCCAACAAGAAATAGAAGCAATCTAAGCCAAAGACACAAGAAGATAAAGCACAATCATCCTATCCACAACAATGAAATTCTTCATCTTCTCCCAAGAAGGGAAATTCAAGCAAGAAGGAGATACCAACTTGTTCATATTGCAAGAGAGTTGGTCATGATGAGCATCACTACAACACTAAGCAAATTGATGAGTTGAAAAACATCATCAAGAAGAACAACATCAATTTTACATTTTCCTAAAAGAAGGATTCATCTCCTTCCACTTCCTCACAATCCAAAGGAAAAGGGTAAGCATTTGTGGCTAGTATAGGTTCTTCACAGCAATGGATAATTGAATCGGGTGCTACTCATCACATGGGTTCTACAAGGGAGCAATTTTCTTCTTTGGAGCCATCTAAGGTACCTCACATCTTCATAGGAGATGATACTCAAGTGGAAGTTGAAGGAAAAGGTTTGGTTTTTATGGATAATGGAACATTTGAGAATGTTCTCTATGTTCCTAACTTGAGCACCAATCTTCTTTCAATCCACCAAATCACTCACTTTGAAGGTGGCAAGAAAGTTGAGTTTCTACCAAATTTAGTTGTGGTCAAAAAACTTAAGGATGATGCCTTGGTTGTAGTGGGGCAAGCCAATCACAACACACAACTTTACTCAGTCTCACACTTTGTGCCCAAGTCTCATTCTATAGCCTTGCTTACTCATTCAAATTCAGAAAGTAAGCTATGGCATGAGTGGTTTGGACATCTCAATTACTACTATTTTCAGTAGCTTAGCTCCAAGGATATGGTTACAGGACTCCCTCAAATTATCTTTTCCAAAGGTGTATGTTTAGGTTGTTCCTTAGGTAATCATCCAAAAGAGAATTTTGACAAAGGGAAGTCTTGAAGAGCTTTGGAAGTTCTTCAATTGGTTCATAGTGATGTAGTAGTTGCATTTTGAATGCCATCATTTAGCAAGGCCCGACATGTCCTCACCTTCATTGATGACTACTCCCGCTTCACATGGGTGTATTTTCTTGTTCACAAGAGTGAAGTGTTTGACATATTTCTAGCCTTGAAGGCTCATGCTGAGAGGCAATCAGGGAAGCAAGTCAAGATTCTCTACATAGACAATGGAAGGGAATATGTGAACAATAGACTTAAGGAATTTGTGCTCTTGAGAGGATTGATCTTCAACATTTAGTTTCCTACACTCCACAATAGAATGGTGTTGCTGAAAGGAAGAATAGGACCCTTAAGGAGGTGGCTAGGTACATGATTCATGCTCGTTCTCTTGGTTTAGAATTTTGGGTAGAAGCTATTAGTTGTGCCACACACATCTAGAATCGGGTTCCCCATAAAGCTTTGAAGGGTATGATTCTTTTTGAGGCTTGGTGTGGTAGAAAACCTCCAGAGAAGCACAAGGAATTTTAACCTTGGAGTAGGCCTTGCATCTTTGTTGGATATCTTGAAGGTGTTAAGGCATATAGACTTTGGATCCAGACACACATGAACTATTCATTGAGAGGAGTGTTCACTTTGAGGAAAGCTCTCCTAGCTTGGCCTCTAATCCTCCTCTTCTTTCCTCCATAGTGGAAAGTGATGATAGTGACTGAGATGATGATTCTCCCTCAACTCGACTCACAAGATCACACCTTCACAAGGTCCACTTGCAGTTGAGGAGCCTCATCCTTCATCTCCTACTAGACCTCATTGGGCTCAACAAACTCTTGATTCAACAGGTTCTCTTGTTGGGGGTCCTTTAGATACTCGAAGGACTTAGTCACAACATCAAGATTTTCCACATGCTTTTATTGCTAGTGCTTTGATCCATAGTCCTTCAAGGAAGCATTAGGAGTTGTAGAGTGGGATTCAACAATGGAGGAAGAGTATAGTTCCTTGATGAGGAACCACACATGGGATTTAGTTCCACTCCCTAAGGGGAGAAAGATGGTTCAATGTAAGTGAATCTATCAGACCATGTTTGTAGTGGATGGAAGTGTGGATAAAGACAAGGCTCTTCTTGTGGAAAAAGGTTTCTCATAGGTTTCAGGTGTTGATTATACAAAGACCTTTGCACCCATTGCTAAGATGAACTCCATTCGCTTGACACTTGATATTGTTGCAACTCATGGTTGGGTTGTACATTAGATGGATGTGAAGAGTGCATTTCTTCATGGGGATCTTCATGAGGATATTTAAATGGAGTAGCTATAGGGATTCATATAGGATTCTTCTTTGGTTTGCAGATTGAGGAAGTCTATCTATGGCCTCAAACAAGCCCCTAGGGCTTGGTATGACAAGATGGATTCCTTTCTTCTCTCAGAAAAAATCACCAGGTGTCATTCAAATCTGAATGTCTACATTTTGTGATAGGATGACTCTCATTTGCTACTTGTGCTCTATGTTGATGACTTGATCATTAAAGGGAGTACCTCATCCATCATTGGAAGTATCAAATCTACTTTGCAAGACAGATTTACTATGACTGACTTGGGCCTTTTGCACTATTTTCTTGGGATTGAGATCACACAGAAAGCTTCTTGAATATCTCTTTCTCAGCCCAAGTATGCTCTTAATCTTCTAGCTCGGTCTCACATGGTTGATTGTAAGCCTGCTCTGAATCCCTTTCTCTCTGGAGTCAAGCTTGAGGCTAAGTGTTCTACTCCACTTGTTGGGAGTCTCATCTACTTGACTCACACATGCCCTAATATCTCCTTTGTAGTTGGCGTGGTTTCTCACTTTATGTAGGGACCACATGAGTTTCATTGGAAAGAATCCAAATGCATCTTGCATTACATACATGGTGCACATCATCACAGGATTCACTGTGTAGTAGGTACAAGACTTACCTTGGTGGGATATACAAATTTTGATTGGGCTGGGGATCTTGATGATCACAAGTCCACTTCTGGCTACAACTTCCATCTTGGTTCTGGCCCCATTTGTTGGCAGGGTAAGAAGCAACATGCTATTGCTCTTTCTTCGACTAAGGCTGAGTATCGAGGGGTTGTTAATGCAACTACTGAGGCTATTTGGCTTCAAAAGATTCTCACTGAGTTTGGCTTCACTATTCCACGTCCTCTAGTCATTCATTGTGATAATCAGAGTGCCATCTAGATCTCAAAGAATCTAGTTCACCATCAGAGGACCAAACACATCGAGATTCACATGCACTACATTTGGGAGTTGATACAAGAGCAGGTCATTGATTTGCAGTATTGTCCTACGATAGAGCAGGTTGCAGATAGCTTCACCAAACCCTTCATTGAGAGTATATATCATCATTTTTGAGATCTCTTGGGGGTGCGAGATGTTTCATTTGAGGAGGTCACTTGACCTTCTTCATTCTCTCTTTTGGGGCGGCTTTTTCTTTAATTGAGGTTTTTCCCTTCTCATCTTTTTTAGTGTAGTTTCTTATCTGTTTCTCTCTTTTGGGGGGGAAATTTTTTCCCTCTATGTTTTCCCCCTTTCCCCATTTGTGAGGGATTGCATTGCATTTGTACATGGGCACCTAACTTGGCTAATTAGTCGGGACCCATCTTGCATTGTTTGCTTTTGTGTATATTCTCCCTAAGTTGCACTTAAGGGGAGGTGTTGGTGTAATTAAAAGTGTTGTACCTTGTCCTAGGTCATGATTGCACCTAAGTTAAGTTTACTTAGGGACCACATAGGAGGTAGTTGGAGCATTTCCACTTTTGGTGGACTTATCATGTTATTAATTTATCACATCCACCTTTCCTGGACATATCATGTGATTACCTCTTCACCTTTTATGGGTGATCCACCATTTGTGGTGATTATCAAATTATCACTTTTCCACTTTAGGTGGAGTGATAGATTTGCATAGTTGTCTCATGTCATAATATTACAAACTTGTCATAATCTTATGTCCTTCTATGTACTCACCTTGGCTATATAACCAAGGGGTCTCCTATGTACTTTTTCTCATTCTATTCTATTTGCATCATTGATAGAATACAGTTTATTCTTGTCATATTGTTTCTATCTCTCTTATGCTTGTTCTTTCCATTAGGCCTCTTGATCCTGGGTGGCTATCTTCATAGCTATTTATTACAATTATGATATATTTTCTTGATTGTAAAGCTTATTTTTTGTATATTATAGGATCCATAAGAAATTTGTTTTGTTTTTTTTTGTAGAGTTATCTCCCTTATAAGACTCCTCTATCTCTATTAAAGTGGAGGAATGAGGAGTTGACAAACCTAATAGGCGATGGAATAGGGAAGAGAGAAGAGTGGGATAGAGTGTATGATTACAATTTGTACAATAATTTTGGAAACCCATAAAAATATGGAACAAGGAAGAGAGAAGAGTGGGACAAGGTAGCATGGAGGTCTTAATGAGTCATTCTCATTGCTGTGAAGGCCCAACAACAACCGTACGGTATTCAAGTTGTTGTGCAGAAGTTTTTGTGAAGGATTTGATGATCCGAAGTGGAACTTCCAACTACAATACCTGATAAAAATCCACTTGGTGATGATTGCGAAAGTTGCAAATTGTGAATTGTCCTCTATCCTATAGGACTAAGAAAGAAAGAACATTGTCAAACAATGATTGAATCATAACAAACAGTCCAAAAAAATTGAAATTTATTGTCAAATGGTGACAAAGATTTGTCCTCTAAGTCATTTGCACATTGTGATTGAGAACATATTGAGTAAGAAGTAAAAGAGAACTAGATCATAGCACTGCAAAATGGTCATGAAATCTACAATGAACTTCACTTTTCATTTGATCACAAAGGAGATCGAGATAATAACCAACATACTGATGTACATAGAGAATGTTCATGGAGTGCAAACTTCCTTACAAAGCAATTACCACAATAGAGTTTGAGGTGAATTGCACCTGCTATTTTATGTTGATATGGATATGTTCTACCTATAGTTAATTGTTGTAGCATAATAGATAGGCTAAATAGTTTTTCATATACCATTGTTTCAAATTCTAAATTGTTATACCCTATTCTATGAGCAAATCACAGGGGGAGTCTATACATAAGATGCCATTATTTCAAATTCAAAATTGTCAGCTCTTTCACAATTGTTTGCTTCATTTATTTGATCTAGGACAACCTGTTGTATAGAAGATACTCTCAAGATCATAATAAAATTCTTTATCCTGGAATGACTGTTCAAAATCTTCCCATCATAACAATGAACAAAAGCATCAGTCATTAACCTAAACTTTGCAAGAGTTTCATCAAATTCTACTTTCCACGGGTGATCCCACAATAGTGGTTTACATTTTTTCGGAGATCTTGATTTTTGCTGAAATCACATATTTTTAGAAAATATAATGATTTAATCCTTGAAAATTTCTATTTAAAGGATTCCAATTGAAGAGGGTTTGATGAAACCACCTTAGATCAAACCCCCTTGGATAGAACCAGGCCACTAGTTTTAAACCATACCTATATCAGAGCCTCTTTTACACCTATCAAAATATTGATAAAAAATCACTTTTGATTTACATTTTGGGAGATCAAATGAATTCATTTAAAATTTAATGTAAGTATGTAGTCCTTATTATAAGCTTCCCAAAAAGTATAATTTTAAATAAATTTAATTTGATTAGTATATTTATTTTTTATTTCTTGTGAATGTAGGTTTTTCATCTAAAATCAAGCTCTCTATTCTACACATGTGGAAAAATAGTAGATTATCAATTTTTTTTTTGAAAAATATCAGTGCACTAGATATTGATGTCCTTGTTCCAAAAAAAAAAAATTGAATTTCAATACATACAAATTTTTTTATGTTTTAGCCAGCAAATCATGTCTAAATTGTAATTGGTTTGACTTTGAAACTTAATTAAGAAAAAAATATTCAATAAAATGCTATGAATCCAATTCCATGCACTAGATATTGTAGTTATGAATCTAAATTCAAAAAAATAGAAGTTTATCCTTCATAGAAAAAGAGTTATGTATTAGCCAGTAACATCACTCTTTAAAATGGTGTTTACTATTAAAAACCAGTTTTCAAAGGAGATGGAAAAAGAGGTGCAATATGGTTCCAATTTTTTTAAAAAAAATATATTTAGAATCTACAGATGAAATGTCACAAATCACTATTTTGCATCATCTTCAAATTCCTCATGGTTTAGCTACTATAGGTGTCCGGAACTGAAGATTGTTAAAAAAAATCAGTTTAATGTCCAATTTGGCCAAAAATTGTAAACTAGTATTGTGGGATCACCCCCACTCGCTTTTCCATTCTGAATTTTATTCCCAATTTCATCCATGAAGAAATTCCTCAACCTATAGATCCTACTATAGTAACAGGAAAAGTAAGCCTTTTCCCTTGCTTATTTGATAAACTAATGTTGTCTTGGAGTGGTGTTTTAATGTGTTGTACACATTCACACTATTCTAGGACCTTTATTTAACTAAAACATGCGTTAATTGGTCCTTTGCAAGGGTGTTGTAAAGTGTTGTAACACACTTTCACACTTTTCTTGAACTTATTTTCTTAATTAAGCCTAATGGGCCCCTTTCTAAATAAAATTTACATAATGTGTACCTTGTTTTAAGTGTTATAAAGTTTTTTAAATAACTTTCACACCTATCTAGGTAGTCTTAATTGATTGTGGTTAATTTGAGTTATTAACCCTCTTTTAATTCAAATTTAGGTGTTAATTTTGACACCTCCTGAAGATCTATCCCAACAATCATGATTTAAATAACAAATTATTTCATTGGGAAAAAATTGGTCCTAGTAAGTTGAGCCAGGACCCATTCACCCTTGATGGTGAATGGGTCCTCCCTTAACAGGACCCCCCTTTCTCAGTTGATCTCAAATGGGTTTTTGGCCTTCTTTTAGTCCTTTGAAGCTTGGTCTTGGAAACTTAGCTAGGACCCATTCGCCCAAGGTAGCAAATGGGTCCTCCCTTAATGAGACCCCCTATTTTGAATTTCATTCTAGCAAGAATTTAATTATCTTTCTTTCTAGATCTAGTGTCGGCCTTAGTTCTTTGAATTTTGGGGTTAATCTCCTAATTTAGTATAAATAAGGGGTTAATTCACCTAGTTTGATCCTAACACTTTCAAGCATTCAAGTGATCAAGCATTATAGAGCATTTCAAAGGCATTCATAAGGCATTTCAAGGTAGATTTCAATGGTTTATTGCAACAATTCAAGATCATATCATCATGTCAAGGGTTTAATGCATACATTTATGTTGTTGAGCTAAGATTGTGAGTGTAGCATTGAAGATCTACTTGTAACCATTGTTCACATTACATTCAAGGATTTGAGATCTACATTGTCCATGGCCGCTACATGCTAGTTTGCTGATTTTTTCACAAGACATCATCAAAGGTGACATCATTTACATATTTCATGCTTCATGCTTCATTTCATTTATTTCTTCTTTTGGTTTAATTACCTACAAGGGGTTTTACTAAGGAAAACCCCCATTCACTAAAAAATCAACAATTTTTTCTACCCTTGAGTGTGTGATTGCATATTTAAAGGTTAAAGATCAAGTTGAGCAAGATTTGGAGCAAAATTGTCAAAGTTGGAAAGTTGCAAAAGTTGTCATTCAAAGTGCAAGATCACAGAAAGAGCTCTATAGAATTGCATGTAGGCTTTTAGAATTTGACAACAGGGATTTCAAGAATGTAGACATCAACAAACATGATCTTGAAATCAGTTTTCCAAAACCCTAAAAGGATCCATTCACCATTGAAGATGAATGAGTCCTGCATAACTCAAATAACAACTTTCTGGCTAGGTACACAACTTTTTATGCTCTAAAAATATCCCTCATAGTTGCTATAACAGTTAGGTTGCATTTTTGGTTGTTATTAGCATCTTATTTTGCATAATTTAAGCGATTAAGGCCCTAGAAAATTTAGTGGTAGATCCCCTTGTTCATGCATTTGGGTCTACCCTATTTCTCACACTAATCACCTATTGTTAGCCATAACTTTACTAGGTGTCAAGGATATCTTTGATTTTTTACCCAAGCAACAATTGAAAAAATTTGTCCTTACTAAAATTTTGATTTGGTAAGGTCAAATTTTGTCAATTGTTGCTTGGATAAAAGCTCAAGGCTATCCTTGACACCTAGTAAATTTATGGCTAACAACAGGATCTAGAGGTCGAGGAAGTTCTTCATGGATGAAATTGGGAATAAAATTTAGAATGGAAAAGAGAGTAGAAAAGTAGAATTTGATGAAACTCTTGCAAAGTTCAAGTTAATGACTAATGCTTTTGTTCATTGTTATGATGGGAAAGATTTTGAACAATCATCTTGGAATAAAGGATTTTATTATGATTTTAAGAGCATCTTCTATATAGTAGGCTATCTTAGATCAAATAAATGAAGCAAACAATTGTGAAAGAGAAAACAATTTTGAATTTGAAACAATGGTGTCTTATGTATAGACTCCCCAGGGGTTGTGATTTCCTCCTAGAATAAGGTATAGCAATTTTGAATTCGAAACAATGGTATCTGAAAAACTATTTAGCCTATCTGTTATGCTACAACAATTAACTATAGGTTAGAACATATCCATATCAATATAAAATACTAGGTGCAATTTACCTCAAACTCTGTTGTACCTGAGTATGACAACACCTGAACTTATGGTGTTTCTAGAAGGAACCTATAGCAGAAAAGTGTAGTCTCCATATGAAGGAACCATCTTTAGAGCTCTTCCTTGAAATGAGGGTTGAAAACATTAGAAGAAAAGAAATACCATAATTCTAAAGTAACAATTTGTATCAATCCAAATGTCAAAAAGTATAATTAAAAGGAAAAATCCTTACAATTGGACCTGGACCAAGCAGATTTATGATTTTATCTTTAGAATGTAGGAAATTTGTCTTTCAGAGCTTCACAACCTCAAATTGGATCTCAAATTGGACTAGTAAATTTATGATTTTATCTTTAGAATGTTCAAACTTTCTCTGTTGGATATTAAAGATGTTAGGTTGGATGTAAAATTGGACCAATAAATTTATGATTTTATCTTTAGGATGTAGGAACTTCCTCTGTTAGATATTCAAAAATTCCTATTCTTAGGTTCTACTTCTGAGCAAAAACACCCAGAATTGTTTCATACTAGCTCAAGGTACTCTCCAACCTAGTTATGTCACTGATAGCAATCCAAGTTTTCCGGAACCATCCATACCTGAACATTGCATCACAATCTATTCTTCTTGTACATAAAAATGCCACATATTAGCCCCTTCTAAATAAAACTCAAAATCATCATAAAACCATAATTAATAAATCATTTCAGTTTCAGAAAGAATTCAATATCATTTACTATCAAAACAAAATTTGTATAAATCACAAAAAATCCATGAAGCCATCCATCCAAAGAGAAAATAAGAAATGTAAGGATTTGAGAAATATAAGTCTAAAGGGTTATGCTGTAATGGTAATGGAATCACCATAAGAGCACAAGCGAGGAACAAATTCTTGTGACTGTAATTATGTGATTCATAACTCTATTGGTCATGTGGCATAGTTGTGCTATAACAAATACAAGATGCATTCATGTGTGACCCAAGTTTAATACAGCTATGTTGTGATAGAAATGGAGGCACCCATATGAGCACAATTCATGTACAAATCATAGTCATCACAATTAGGTGTGAATCATCATTGGGTGCATTCAAGTTGACTCAAGTTTAATAGGTTATGATGTAATGATAGCATAATCCAAGAGTGATTACCTCTTGCTACAATAAAGAGCCTATAACTCTAGTTGATATGGAGAGTGGTTGTGTTATATCAATTATGTAGCGAATTCAAGCACAACCCATGTTTAATGGGCTATTCTAGAGAGTGATCAATATTTTCTAAACCTTATGAATATTACTTAAAAGTGTACAACTTAAACTACAAACCAAATTTTTTACATACTTGAATGCAATCTTGGGTTACCACAAACTATAATAATGTGATTTGCTAATAACCATTATGGAAACTATTAAAGCAAGACCCATGTTATATAGGATACCTTTTTCTGATTAGGTTTACATACCTTAATGATCAAACACAAGCTTCCTACACACTCTAGGATACAATCTAAGGTCATACCACCACCTTGTCAAGACAACTAATTTTTTGACCTAATATTTAAGGTTTTTTTTAATACCAATAGAAGCATTGGTAAGATCATGACTAGGGTACAAACCCTAGGCCTATGTAGAAACATAAACCATAACTCTAGTGGATTAGTGAGGTTGCAATACCAAAACTATTGAGACATTGTAGCCAATAACAAAATATTGCAATCTAAAGATTGTAGCCAATAACAAGTACACTATGTATCTCAGTGTAGACATCAAAAATATACTGATTGACATTGTGCATCTGATCCTGACTTACATCGTTTCTTCCTAAATCATCCCTCGGTCTAACCATTTAATCAAATCCCCCCATCTGATTAAATTCATCAATATTCATCTCTTAATTAAATAAATCATTTTGTTTAATTAAGTCACTTTCTCTTGTTAATTAAATCAATCCATCTTATCTAATTATCTCTATTTAATTAAATAATCAATTTATTTGATTAAATCTCTAAAGTCTATCCATTAAATTAAATAAATTAAAACCTTATTTGATTTAATCTAACACCGCCCCTTTTAATTAAATAAATCAAAATATTTATTTAATTAGCCTCTTATCATATTCCTCTCTCATCTGATTTAAATAAATCCATAAATTTGAGTCAAATAAGTCAAATCATCTAATCTCCTGTTAAATTAATTAAACACTTGATTAATTTAATGTCATCTCATGTCACATCCTCTAGATAATGCAAGTTGCACACGAAAATAGATTTAATTCATTTATTAAATCTCTATTTTCCTCACATGGCATCTTTTTGGAATATTCTCTCAATTTGAATTCAAAAATTTCAAGTCAACATGTACATCCAAAAAGGCATTTAAAACCTCTTACATGTCCTTTGCCTTGAGCCAAGTGGCATTTATTGCATTCTCCCTTCCCTCTTACATGTCATTTCAACAAATTTGAATTTCAAATATTGGCATTTATTGGCACAAACCCCAAATCTTGCACAACCATCATCCATTCATAGCTTGACAAGTGGTACCATATCATTGGATGAATGTTAGTCCCACATTGCTCAAATTTGGGCATTCATCCATCTTGAAATCCTATAAATGAAGAGCTCCTCTCCTCATTTCATCTTCCACAATCCAAGTAAAGTTACCATGCTAAAATACTTACTCATTCTCATCCATCATTTGAATTCTTAGCTAAGATTTTTTGTAGATTTGGCTTGGAGTTCTCATCTTTTCATCAAAAGTGGATCAACAATCTCTTCAACATTCGAATCTTGCATCATAGGAATTGGGAAAGGGCCAATTTTCACATCAAATTGGCACCAATTCCCCCATGGGATCAAATGTTTGTTATTTGAATTAGGATTGAATCTAGTTTCTATCATTTTCTTTTTGTTCTTGCTTATTTTCATTCCTAGTTTGATTTGTAAATGGATTTCATGGGGAATCCTTCTTTTAGCTTGTAATTCCTTGTCTAACTCATTTATTCATGTTGTTTTGTAGGTACTACGAAAAGGGTTCGCACATTTGGTGCTAGAAGGAGGGCTTGACATCAACATTTCTAACATTTTCTCAAAATTTTTGCGTTTTCTTGACACACATGAAATTTCAACACGGGCTCGTCAGCGTCGCTATTTTAGCACTGCAGGCTTGTCAGCATCATTGTTTTAGTGCCGCTGGGCTCATCTCGCCAAAAAATTCAAATCCTAAACTCTGCCACTAGACTCGCTGATTTGCATTAGTTTCAAAAAGTTCTAAACTCCAACGCTTTCAAAAACTGTGATGCTGGGCGAAAAGAGCAACACAATCGTGCTCTCTATCCCGACATAGAGTGCCGCTGACTAGTAAGCAGTGTTGTAAGAGCACTGCTGAGAGAAAAAAATAGCAACACCTTCACGAGTTGCGACGTTGGGAAACAAAAAAAAGGGAGAATTTAATTTTTAGCATGTGTTTTTAATTTATGATTGCTTCTTCCTCTGTTTTCTTCTTTTTAATTTTTGTGTTTTTCTAGAATTTAATTGTTTTTCTTCTTTGTAGGTGGAAAACAAAAGCAAAGGAAGGAGGATTATGGTGATGATACTTTTTCTAATCAAAGTATTTTTAAACACTTAAGTGTTTGTTTAACACTTCCTTAGGAATTTGTAATCTTCTTCTTTTCTTAGAATACTAGCTATCATTTGGGTTTAAAAAGAGTTCTTTTTGTTTATTTATTGCAAAAGGATTAAAAAGAACAATAGGATCAAAAACTTACTAGATTTTGTTTATGGGATTAACAAATTAAACAAATGTTTATCACTTGTCTTTTGGTGCTCTAAAAATGAACTCCCACATTGCTTTGAGGATTTAAAAAGAACAAGTGTAGTGTTTTTCGTGAGGGCTTACTTAGACTAAAGCCATTGGAAAAGTACTTATGCACTTCTCTCACACTTTATAGTGATCTTGAGAATCAAAAGGCCTTTTCCATGACTTTGGGTTAAGACAAAGCAATCACCTCCACACTTTGATTTGGGCTTAAAATTGAACAAACTATTGTGCGAGTGAGAGTGGGGACTTTGTTGCGTATATTCTCTCTTCTTGTTGCCCAACAAGGATTGATTGAGTTAGGAATATTGTTCTTCATTCACTTTTGTTTATCCTAGAGGGCCTGCCTTGGGGAAAAAGTACTCACCCAAGGGAACGACTCAACCGGTAACACTCTAAATCCAAGAGTATTTCCAGCTAGGATATAAATGTGGATATTGGAAGAAATGCTAGTATCACGTGGTTGACTCCAACAAGATGGATCCGAAAGGGGACTCTTGCCATGTTGGGTCAACTCCTACAAATGGAAAGTCCTTACTAAAACCCATGTGTTAGAATTTTCCAAAATCCTTTATCTATTTTTTGGTGCAAGAACGGTCATTTTGAAGCCACCCCACACTTTTACAGTCTTCTAGTAGAGATGGAAAGCATGCCATGGGAGTTTCATGGGTGTTGATGCTTGGCTGCCCTGTATAAGTGAGTGTCGTGGAGGGGAGCCAATGGGGTCAAGCATCTAACCATTCACTAGAGATAAGCGTAGATGGACTTGTCCAAGTGGGAATCCAACAAATATTGTCTTACACATCCATAGGATTGTACTTATTCTTGGGTTACAAAATACATTGCTTGCTCGAAAACATCTCAAAAACAAGCACTAAACATCATCCAAATTTCAAACTCTTTTGAGGACAAATACAATTGACTCAATCCATATGTTACTGCTTTCCCTTGGGATTCACATCCTTAGAGGTTTCTAAGCATTAGATTATATCTCAATTTTTCTTCTTAAGTAAACAATAGGAAACATTTCCTTGAGTTCAATAAAATTTCCACATAACATATCTTGTGGGGTTTGAAGAAATTAAGACATTGGACATCTTAGTTTGAAAACCTAACTGAAGAAAGTGTTTTTGGTAAAATAAAGACATTAAGAAAAACTAAGCAAAATGAACTTCCATATGTGTTGAAGACTCCAAATCTCAAAGCACCAATCATTGATTGAAAATCCGAAAATGAATGTTCAAGTGAAATCATTTCTTGGTTACAAAGGTCATTAGGAAGCATGTGCATGCTCTTCAATACCTAGATCTAGGAAAACAAAGTGTCCTTATTAGGTTCATCTTAGGATCAAAAAACATCAAAATACTTTTCATCCATCCATCCAAAACATCAAAACAAAATCCATATCATCATCACCTTTTGAAAAATCTTAAAATCATCCTTGATACTAGGCTTTGTGGCAAAATCAAAATCATCAAAATCATTGAGACAAAATCCTTGAAAACATTTATCAAAACACCTTTGGTTAAGTATGTGTAGATGCATCCTTTTGCATATACTTAGTCAAAGTTATCAAAATCATCTTGTCTAGCTTGGTGTATGTAGATGAATCCTTCTTCATATGCTTAGTGAAATAATCATCTTGTTTGAATAGGTGTGGGTAGATGCATCCTTCTCCTCACACATATTCAAATTATCATCCTTTGAACAAATCTATCCCTTAGATCATTATCAAACATCTTAGGGTCCTTTTGTTCAAAATCAAAAGCAAATCAAAAATCAAAGATCAAGGACACAATCTCAAAAATCCAAAATCAAGAATCAAAATCCACAAGTCCTAAAAAGCCTAGTGTCTCACTCAAGATTTATCAAAAGCCAAAAACATCCATATCATCCATCCTTAAACATCATCATCATATCATCATCACATTTGATCCTAAAGGCATCCTAAAACTTTATACTTTGGGACATAAAATAGAGAACAATCCAAAGAATCAAGAGATTCATCTCCCATATTCTCAAAGATTGATCCTTGTTTTATGGTTCAAACAAGCTCTCAATACAAGAAGAGTATGGAAGCCAACAAAGAAACACCCGCTTCAAGCGATCTTAGCCAAACAAATGCAAAAATGAATCCAGCTGAATCAAGTAATCCGTTGACCCTCTCATCATCAAAAAATCCCCAAAAAGAAAATAAAGGAGAGGACCTCACTTTTAGAATGTCTCGTGAGGAAATGACATAAATGCTCCAAAATTCAGACAACCATAGAATCATCAACATCATGATGAGACTTAACCCTTCATTGTACATGATTGAACTAGCAAAACAAGGGGCCAATTACCTTTGGATTTTGATGTGAGTACTATAGTGGATACATCAGTTCCCCCAATCTCATCCACCATACCCATCTCATCTACACGTCCATCCCAAAACATCACCCAAAACATCCCGCAAATCACATCATTTGCTCCAACACAACCTAGTGTTAACAAAGGGAAACACATTCCTTAATGCTCTTCAATCACACCCCCTTGTTAATAATCAAAACTTGGATGCAAACACCACATTGAAACAAAACATACTCAACAACCCATTACACAAAAATGTTCCTCTGACTTTACATTATGACCCATCATCAACATCTTTTCACGGAGCACCACAAACACCTCTTCTCACAAATTCACAAGAAGAGGGAGATATGTTTGGACTAGGGGGCTTATTCGACACCACAATGTTCTCACAACAACTCATGCCCCTCACCTTTCCACCTCTTCCACCATTGCCATTATCATCCACACCACTCCTTGGTTTATGGATTCCCCCTCTACCAAGTATCAATCAAACCTATATCCCAACCATCAATCAAAACATTACACCAAATGCCAAAAATTTGTCAATGATATCACAACAACAAATGATGAACACACAAGCAATGGAAAAATCATCAAAAATCCCTTTAACATCACAAAGCATGGTCTCTTAAGGACCAATCACATCAATACCATTATCCAACACCCAAAACATCAACACAACATCATCATCCACCACCACCCCCACCACCACAACGTTCACCACATCAAACCAATTCAATGCAACATTGCAAGCCGCTTTCCAAAGAGGATACCAACAAGTTCAAAAAAAAAAAGCTATACAACAAACTGCTCAAGCTGCACAAGCTGCCCAAGTTGCACAAGCTACATTGCAAGTACAACAAGCTCAACAAGCTCAAGCTTTACTGCAACAACAACAAGCTACTCAAGCCGCACAAGTGCAAGCAGCACAAGCACAAGCACAAGCACAAGCACAAGCACAACTTCTTTCACAAGCAACACAAATGCAAGCATATCAGCAAGCACTAAAACAATACCAAGAGCAACAAGAAGCAGCAGAATTGGCAGCCCAACAACAAGTGTTGTGGGAACAACAACAAGCACAACAACAAGGGTTGTTGGAACAACAACAAGCACAACAACAAGCACAACAACAAGCATTATTGGAACAACAACAAGCACAATAACAAGCACAAATACTAGCACAACAATAACAAGATCAACAATAGGCGTCATTCATCCAAAAGTAGGTAGAAGCCTACCTCGTTGCCAGAACATACATATACCATTGAACAACGCACCAACCAATCCATCCATCCAAACCATGATTGCAACACCCCAAAAAACCTTCATCCCACCTCTTGATCCGCAAAGCGATGTAACGACACAAATTAGGTTGCTATTGCAACAAGTGCTTGACCTTCAGTTAGGCCAAACAACCAAAACACCAAGCAACTTGTGTCCCTATCCATTTGATAGGAGCTTAGAGATGAAACCATTCCCTAAGGGATTTGAGATCCCTAAGTTTGAAAAATATTGAGAGATGGGAAACCCTGAAGATCACATCAGGGAATTCCAGGTTCATTGCATGGAGGTCGCATATGATGATACTTATTTGATGCAGCTATTTTGTAGAAGCTTGGTAGGTCCCGCTATAGAATGGTTCTCTCGCTTACCTTCAGGCATTAGAACCTTCCAAGAAATAAGAGATGAATTCATTAAAAACTACACATGTAACATTGCAATTGATGTTAGTCTCAAAGAACTATACGCTCTAAAACAAGGAAAGAATGAATCTTTTGCTTCATTCCTTCAACGATGGTGATCCAAGGCCAATTAGAGCAAATGGACCATTCTAGAAGAACAAAAAGTTTGCACAATCATAGCCAACCTTGAAAGCCGCTTCTCATTTCATCTCAAGGTTAAGGGAATCACCACCTATGATCAACTGATCTCCAAGGCGCTTAGCATTGAAAGAGACCTTGCAACCCAACCCGCCGAATCAACGTCATATCATGAACAACAAAACAATCACCCACCATCAAATTACAATGATAAAATTTGAAAATGGGAAAGAAACAAGAACGTTACTAATGATGGTATCGTTGATGCCAAGGTGGTCATTAGTGGTCCACGCCAAAACACACCCGCACAACAAATCCAAACACCAAATCAAAACAATCATCACACAAAACATCAACCCAACAACAATTCAACCATCAATAACCTCAATGATCAAAGAGGACCACCCCAATGCAAAACATATCCTAAATGAAAATACACTATGTTGTCGGAACTGCTTGAGGACATCATGAAAAGGTTGATCGACGAAAAGCTCATCAAAGCACCTACATTTGAGAATTACCAAGAACCTGATGTCAAATCCCCTTCGTATAACGAGAATCAATTGTACTAATTACAAAAAATCAAATGTCACACCACAAATAGTTGCATGAGACTCAAAAATATCATCCAAGATCTCATTGACAAAAGAATCATAAACGTCGAACAACCTACAAGAAATTAGGACCTAAAAATCTACACAAATCCGATGTCAAATCATGGCAACAAAGGGAATAAAAATGATAAAGGGAAGGGTAGTGTAAATCATGTGTACAAAACAATCGTTGCCTCCCTAAATGAAGACTGCATGGTCATGACCATCAAGGGCGCCCATGCCGAAGATTGTGGAGTCACCACAAGAGGCGGTAAAGTCACCATTGCAGGATCATCCCAACCTAATAGAGTCCCTTCATCTAGAGCCATTCCGCATAGCTACAATGTTGTCGAGCAACTCAAGAGAACACCAACACACATCTCCATCATGGAGTTGCTACAAATATCATCAGCACATAAAAAGATCCTTGAGGAAGCATTAGCCTCATCCACTATCCCCGTAGATCTCGATGCAAACTAATTCCAAGCTATAGTTAGAAATATCATAATGCCTAATCTCCTTACATTCTCTAACCAAGATTTCCCCTCCCAACCATCTCAAAACCGTGCACTTCATTTGGAAGCCATTGTAAACAAAAGAAAAATCAAAAGGGTCCTGGTGGATGGAGGTGCAGGTTTGAACATTGTTCTCTCAGCCTCATCAAGCAATTGAAAATATCAGAGGATTCCATCGACAAAGGTAAGGGCATCATGATAAGAGCATATGATGACCAAGAAAGAGTGTCTCAAGGCACAATCAAACTCCCTATTCAAGTAGGGCCAACACTCATGGAAACCACCTGTCAGGTCCTGGACATTGACTTGCCATACAACATCCTCCTCAGACACCCATGGATCCATGCAATTAAAGCTGTAGCATCAACCTTCCACCAATGTGTGAAATTTACACATAATGGACAAGAGGTTACCATTCATGGAGATCCCAAACCGTTTTCATATTGCAAAAATCTTGAAGCCAAGTACTACAAAATCCCCCAAGTGCCAAAGAATGATGAGGGCCCATCCACATCATACATCGACCCTGCCACCCTCACATACACTTGTGCGACAGAGACACCCACCATTCCCTCCAGTCCCACCATCTTTGACATCAAGCTCATCATCCAGGAGGATGGTTTTGGAAGTTATAGGCTCCCTAATAATGCTTTTGTGATAGGAGAGTTACCTCAATCTCCTAGATCATGGGGACGTCCACAAGAAAACCAAACATCTACATCACAAACCTATCATGAAAACTATCCAGAATTCACAAGATGGGGAGACCTTGGCCATGAGGTTATTGAAGCAGATCCATCTCACATGTTGTGTCAAGATGAAAGATTGACACCTGAATTACCAATGGATGAAAGAAGTAGGGGCCTACAAATGATGTTCACAATGGGCTATGAAAGAAATCAGAGACTGGGACAAAATGACAATGGGCTCATAATACCTATCATGCTAGAGACGCGACCCATAAAAAATCTTGGTCTTAGATGTACCCCTCCAAGAATAACCATACATGGCCGAAGTCCTTCGATTAGAGCTACTAATGTCTCTCCTCAGCCAGTGCTAGTACAAGTACACTCACCAATGGTCACAGGTAGAGGCACACATAATTTCATAACTGAGCCCTATATTAGTAGCGATGACAAAGATACCATATCCAATCTCCTTAGGTTATTCCAAGATACCACCCTGTATATGATTAGCACCCTCTCCTTCAAAACTGATCATCCAAATCATGAGATCCGTTTAGTCTACCCCCAACTGATCGATTATGACCAATGAGGACCACCAGTTCTTGATACATTCAAAAATGATGAGGCACTCTCAGAATTCATGGGATTGAGGGATAACATTCCAGATGGAGATCACAAGGCAGGGTTTATAATGGAGTTAGACACACAGGCTTATTACGGGGAAATGATTGAATCCTTCAGTCGCAAAAGTGAGAAACTAAGAATCATATCCAAGTCCTTGAGTGAAAACCACACTGTGGCACTCTTCGATAAGAAAATAGTAAAAATAAAGGACATATCCAATGGTGAAAACCTCTCTGAGGCACCCAAGGATGAAGGATTCAATCTTCCCTTAAGAGCTATTCACCAGGAGAAATCAATAGTCTTAGCCGAAAAGTGCAATCCACTCAACATAGGAATAGAGGAGACCCCACATATCACATTCTATGCAGAATCACTATTAATAGAAGAGCAAGAACTCCTAGTAGCATTCCTAAAGGAAAGACAAATAAACTTCACATGGAGTTATGCTGATATGCCAGGGCTAGATCTAGAGACTATGGTTCATCATTTAGCAGTGTACCCAAAAGCAAAGCCCATCAAACAAAAACTTTGAAAAATGCATCCTCAAATAGCCTTATTGGTTAAAATGGAGCTCAAAAAGTTGTTGGATGCAGGATTTATCCGACCAATTGATTATCCAGAATGGGTGTCAAATTTGGTACCTGTTTCAAAACCTAACGGAGCCATCAGAATCTGTACGGATTTCAGAGATTTGAACAAAGCATGTCCCAAAGATGATTTCCTGCTTCCCAACATCGACATGATAGTAGATATGACGACAGGGCATGAGATGCTATCACTTATGGATGGATTTTTAGGATACAACCAGATCATGATAGCTAAAGAATATCAACACAAGACGACTTTCACTTGTCCATGGGGGACCTATTGCTGGAACATGATGACATTTGGCCTAAAGAACGCAGGTGCAACCTATCAAAGGGCCATGACACTAATATTCCATGATATTATTCACAAGATAGTTGAGGACTATGTTGATGACATCCTAGCAAAGTCAAGAAAAAGACAAGATCATATAGCAACCCTAAGTGCTATCTTTGACAGATTGGAGGAATAGAAAGTTAGACTAAATCCCAAGAAGTGCGTCTTCGGTGTACAATCAGGTAAACTGCTAGGATACATAGTCTTCATGAAGGGTATTGAGGTGGATCCAGCAAAAGTGAAGGCAATCCTCGAGATGGAAGCACCAAAGACATTAAAACAACTGAGAGGCCTCCAAGGCCGACTTCAATCCATCTAACGATTCATAGCACAATTGGTAGACAAGCAGAACCCATACTCTCACCTACTCCACAAGGGGGTAGTGTACAAATGGGATGCAAAATGTGAAGATGAATTTAACAAAATCAAGGAATATCTACTAACACCACCAATGTTAATGCCACCTATCCTGAGAAAGCCATTGATCTTATATGTGTCAGCAACAACAGCAGCCCTCAAAGCTCTTCTTGCTCAACATGATGAAAATGGAATGGATAGGGCCATCTACTATATCAGCAAGACAATGGTCGGTCATGAGCTAAATTACTCCTTCATCGAGAAAGCTTGCCTCGCAATAGTGTTGCATCCCAAAAATTCAGACATTATATGATGGCATACAAGATAAAGCTCATCGCAAAAATTGATCCCCTCAAGTTTCTCCTATCAAAGGCAATGCTCACAGGAAGAATGGCAAAGTGGGTAATGATATTATTAGAGTATGACATCGAGTATGTAGAGAGGAAAGCAATCGAGGGACAAGTTATTGTGGATCAACTAGCAGAAGCACCTATGTATTCTAAGAATCCTCTTGTCTCGGAATTCCCATATGAATCCATTGTTAACCTCAATATAACTAACCATTGGAAACTATATTTTGATGGTTCATACACACAACATGGATTAGGAGCTAGTGTCTTCTTCATCACTCCACAAGGGGACTACATACTGAAGTCATACAAATTGGCATTTCCTTGCACCAACAACATAGTGGAATACGAGGCTTTGACTATAGGCCTCAGGATAGCAGTGCAATGGAATATATAGCTCTCAAGGTGTATGGGGACTCTGAGTTGATCATAAATCAGGTCAATAATGAATATCAGACTAAGGATGACAAGCTAACTCCATACAAGAAATTGGTGGAGGCTCTGAAGGAATCTTTCATTGACATAACATTTGAGTAGATTCCAAGAACCAACAACAGAGCAGTAGACACCATGGCTACAATTGGGTCCCTACTAGACATCCCTCATAACATATTGAAATATGAATTTTTGATTGAGTAGCTTCTCGTTCCCACATTCGAGGTACCAAAATCAGAATATGTGTGTGAAATCATTGGTCCTGGCAATCCTTGGTATCATGACATCTATACATATCTTCGAATAGGAGTCATACATGTTGACCTCCCATCAAACCTAAAATGAACCTTTATAAAAAAGGCATCTAAATTTTTCATCCTAGGTGATACCTTATACCATAGAAGCATAAAAGGTACCTTACTGTGCTATCTAAATGCTGAGGAGGCATTAACTGCTCTAACCAAAGTTCATAATAGTATCTGTGGCTCACACTCAAGTGGAATGACCATCGCCAAGAAACTGCTAAGGTTGGGGTATTATTGGCCCACAATGGAAAGAGAAGTGCATGATCATGCTAAAAGGTGTTTACAATGTTAGCAGCATGGGGATCTCATCCATGCTCTAGCTCAAGAGCTTCACCTAATTGTCACACCATGGCCCTTCTCATAATGGGGACTTGACCTCATTGGAAAAATCACACCCACCTCATCCAATGGCCACAAGTTCATCCTCACTACAATTGAGTACTTCACTAAGTGGGTGGAAACCATACCCATGACATATATCACTGGGAAGTAGATCTCAAAATTCATCCTAAACTCTCATCTATCATTACGGTGTCTCACAAGCCATTATCTCAGATAATGGAACACCATTCAAGAACCAGGAGGTTCGCGACTTGTGCGAGAAATTCAAAATCCAGCATCGCTTTTCCACCCCATACTATCCCCAAGAAAATGGCCAAGTAGAGGCTACGAACAAAACCATCCTCAAAATCCTCAAGAAAATAGTCAATGACGCAGGTCGTGACTAGCACTTGTAGCTTAATCCTGCCCTCTGGGCTTATCGAACCAGCATCTGCACACCCACTGGTGCCACCCCCTTCTCCTTGGTCTATGGATCAGAAGCTATGCTCCCCATTGAGATCGAGCTCCCATCCCTCAGGACATCATTGCAAAACCTCATCACTGATGAGGACTACTGGGTGTCAAGATTAAATGAGCTAGAGTTATTGGATGAGAAACGAATAGATGCTTTAAATCACTTACAAGTCTATCAGAATAGACTCAAATGAAGCTATAACAAGAAAATTAGAAGCATGACTTTCCAAGTCGGAGAACTGGTCTTAAAAGAAAATCAGAAGAATGTCCTGAACCCCAGCAACAAAGGCAAGTTCGAACCTAATTGGTTAAGACTGTTTGTCATAACAACAAGTTATAAATAAGGGGCATATCAGCTATCAACATCCGAAGGGGAACCTCTGCAGGAGCCAATGAATAGCTCCCATCTCAAAAGGTTTTATGCTTAAATCTTCCAGGGTATAAAACCAAAAAATCCAAAAAAATTAGAAAAATTCCTAAAAAAATGGTTACTTTGGCAAAAACCTAGCAAACAGGCATCTTGGTGACAACAAAAAAATAAAAAAAACAAAAAATCCAAAAATAAAAATAAAAAAAAGGATCAAAAAAAAAATTGTCCTCCAGTGAAAAGCACTTCAGTGGCACTTTGGGCAAGTACCTCAGTGAAAACCTGGCAAATAGGTGCCTTGTGTAAATAAGCACTGTCCATCCACCAGGATCTTTATGGTTTGATCTGCATCATCCCTCCATTTCGCTTCCATCATCCATCACATTCATGTCTCCATCCATCACACATCCACTCGCATGCGCACCATAGCTTGGTCTTACGTTCGTATCATGATCCATCCTAGTACTACTCGACCCATTCTCAAGGTCAATTTGTCCTGCCTTTATCGTGGAAGTCTATTGCATCATGCTGGGGGCATGTTCTCATCGGATCGGATTCGTGTATGATTTTTAAAATCCTCAAATCCTCAAATCCAAAAACATTCAAAACATATCAAAATCCAAAAATAGGTAAAAAGTCATTCAAAAAACTAAAAACAAGGTCATCTTGTCAAACTACATCGTCTCTGAGCTTGAACATAGGCAAGGTTGATCTTTGATCATCCCCCGAGACATTTAGGTCAGTCCTATAGGAGTCCGTCATAATAACTGACATTTTCATCATGTATATCTTCATTTGTAAATCAGTCAAGTCATTAGTTGAACTACATGGTCTCTGTGTGTATAACGTAGGCAAGGCTAATCTGTTGATGAGCCCTCGAGACCCCTAGGATAGGTCTTTAGGTTAGTCTCTTGGTCAAAATCTTGGAAAATCCCAAAAAATTTGAAAATCTCAAAAAATACCAAAAAAATAGCCCCAAAACATTGCAAAAACATCAAAAACATCCAAATATTCAAAAAAATCCATCCACCTCATCTTGCTTACACGCGCAATAAGCACCATCCATAATAAACTGATTGTTATCATCAATCTTTGGTAAAATAATTGAAAACAAGTTTAGCAGATTACAAGTAGAACTCTGAAACGTCAAGTTTTAAGTCTAAGTCAGTACATAAGCAAATTGGTCATCTCTTCGTATCGATAACACCATCATCTGAATTTGTCCCATATCAACCATCCCTTATAAATGAAATGACATGCCACCATCCAATAACATGTCCTAGGATGAATCCTTCCTACAATGGGCATTATCTTTTGGCAATAAGTTTCGTTCATCATCCTTTGAAAAAACATCCTTTTCCATTAGCGGTATTGAAGAGCATTAGTTTTTTTATTTACTTGATCTTTATCTTTTGACTTATCTTATTTTGTGCTCATTCCAAGGATGTCTTGATGATATCCCAAAACAGAGGATTTAGAGAAGTAGGAATGGGGCAATGATCATTATCCTTTGTCTGTTGTGCTTGTTGGACGCTCTTGTAATACAACCTCGGCGAATACTTGCATTGTTAGGTATGCATGGAAGAGGTCTAGGGCAACTTGTTGACTACTACAAGGATAGGTTTACCTTTCCATGTTTTGGTTTGAGGTGTCTGAAACTTCAGAAGTACATCCTAGCAAGGTTTCTGTATGTCAGGTGTGAACAAGAATACTCCTATTTGATTGTCGAGTCAAAGTTCATCACACTAAGTACCACGCCATCCTGGTTGTCTATACCTTAATGCATCATACCACGTGTGTTATCAAACATAAGAAAATTTGGCACTTTGAAAATTCCAATCCCTTGGAAAGTAATCATCATCATCATCATCATCATCTGCATTGGTGTCATCTTGTGTCTTGTTGAAATAACTTCTTTTCTTACTAACCGTACTAACAAGGTACTATGATAGTTGATCATCATCACCATCATCATCATCAATCCTACATCCACACATCATTAGCATATTGCATAAGCATAAACATATCATATAGGAAACACACACATTGCATTTTAATCATCATATAAATAGGTTATCATAAACATTTTTCATAGATAGGTGCATACATGTCATTGTATTTTACCCATTGCATTACATCGCATAACATTCATTCACATTTCATAACCATTTCATATTACCATCTAAATCATCACATAGAATCTATAAAAGCATTCCATAAACATTCTTGCATAATCATAAGAAAGTAGGCATATAAGCATTTAATTCATTACACATCAACATATCACTTTGCATTAACATATCATTGCATCACATACATCATTTAGGATAATAACATTTGTTATTCTAAAACATCTCATAAAACCATTGGCATCATATCACGACCATCAAATCATATTACATTCATTCATAAATCATCTCATAATTAAGTATTATTACACACATTATTGCACATCATGGCATCACATATATCATTAGAAATAAATGCATCCATAGGAACATCACTATAAAGCATATCAAACTAAACCATCCATGCATAAATAAAAGTACATGGTACATCTCATCAAAATAAGCTCATATATCATATCATCAATGTCCCTATCATAGTATAAAAGAATAATGATCAGATCACTGTACAAGTATGTCAATCAGTACAAAACTCCCATCGGGCTATCAAAAATGAGCCCATAAGGCACAAAAAGGTACATCATAATATGTTGATCAAGCCCGATCTCCATGGATGCTACCCTTGCCCCTGTCATCGTGACCCTCTGGTGGTCTCTGACTGGCCTGCTCTGAGTACTCTAGGACCCAATCTGCTCTAGGTACAGTGTCGTGGTAGGATTGACGATAGTACTCTATCTCTCAGGTAGCATCTCTGTAGGATCGAACTGGCATAGTACTTTGAGATGAGGAGGTTGTCATAGTCTCAATCTGTTGCCTGTGGCCTAGCTTTGTCACTGCCTGCAGCTCTACAACCTATCTTTGCTGCATATCCTTATCCCTCTCTGCTCTCAGCTACTCTCTCTCAGCCCATGCCTAGTCCCTCTCAGCCATCAATTCCTGTACCTATGCCTATAACTGCAAAATTAGGGCATCCCACATGTCTACCTACCCTGCTGGCTATACCTATGGCTATGCATGGACCTGATCCTCACCCCTGGCTCATGGGGGTGGGATTGGCAGATCCTGCTACTGGTCCTGCATATGGACATCTCTCTCACCTAGCAGAACTGGGGGCACCTCTGGTGGATCCTGTCAGATCTTGATCCTTGGTCCTCGGTCCTCACCCTCGTCCTCGTCCTCTCCTCTACCTCTAACCCCGTGTGCCTTTGGATTCTCACCTGGAACAATCAATTGAAGAGGAGGCCTGAACCAGTCTCTATAGGCTTGTGTCATGCTCGGATCTGCCAAACCCTAATCGTAAGCCCACAGTCAGGCTACCAAATGTCAAAAATTGTCAACTACCTCCACAGTAGGAATACCAGGGCCCCATGACACCTGTGTCATGCTATGTACAAAGACGGCCATGTAACCATCATCTTGCCAATCCTGTGACTCACCAAACTGACGTTGTACACGCTTGGGCAAGTATCTCTCTATCATAGTGTGCTCTCGGCCCTGCATGTAGCAATCTTAGTGGCAGTAGAAGAGCTAGTTTGCATCATCTGCCCATCCAAGTTAACCGAGGTATGGTCTCCAAGTAAAAACAAGCATCTCATCTATAATCCACCTCCAGTAGGGAATCCCATGCTCTCCAGTGTGTATGAAGGACACACCACCTCTATATCGTGTCACCAGGGCATCCTCTGCCCCCATCGGAACTGGAATGACCTATGGACATAGCAAATAAATGTGCTCCCATTCCCAAACATGCAGAAGTGTCACCCAAACTCCCAGCCCTCTGCCATCCACGTATGCATACTCGTGGAGATCCCTGTAAAGTGAAGCCAGAAGGATGGGCCCCCATGCGAACTGAACTGGCCTGTCCCAGACCATCCTCTCCCAATAGTATCCCCATCCAAGACTGAAGTACCGCCCTCATCTGTCTGGGGCAACCAAACCTGAAATGATCGCTGTAATCGCCCAGTGGAAGGGAGGTGCTATAACTCTGTACCTCTCCAGCTCGATCTGACCCTCGCAGTAAATAATATCTCAAGTGGTGAGGACTTGGGTACAATACTCATGACCCTCCTCCATATCATAGATCACCCAGTAGCCATGAATGGGAAAATGTAATATGCACCAGACATCCTCCAATGTGACGGTCACCTCACTAGTGGAAAGATGAAGCGACGACGTCTCGCTGTGCCATCGCTCTGCCAGCGTTGACAACATCCCAAGATGTGTGCGCACGGGCATTGCGTATGCAATATACCATAGTCCTACAGCTCCTAGTCGATCCTGGTCTCTATCGCTAAAGTCCTGTAGAACACTCACTAGATCCCGTGATGGGTGCTCCTGAGAATAAAGCTCCCTGGGCCCATCCCGCATCACGCAATTCGGCATGTTAATTTTTTTTTGAAAAATTCCTAACCTAACACTTCAAACTCGTTCCTAGTGGCATATTTTGTGAAGGCATCATAGTTTGAGTTCTCTCAAACTCCAATGCTGGACTTGGAATTTGGCCAAATAGCGCTATCACAACACACTTTAACCCTCAGCGTCACAGTTTTCATGAAAAGGGCGCTGTCATGGTGCAGTTTTCCAAACTAGCCCGCCGAGTCTGAGCCAAGCCCGAGCCTAGCGGTGGAGTTTCTAAACTCCAAATTGCACCGCTGCTGTGTAAAAGGGAAAAAAGTGGTGCACTTTAAACACTGAGCGGCACTATAATAGCGCCATTGGAGGCGAGCTCTCCTTAAAACATGTAATAAATGTGTTAAAATGAAAAAATTAAGCTAAGGTAAGGATCACATACTGGGGCATCGATGCTAAGTGGACGCTTGTAGGTCTGAACTTAGGCAAAAATGTGTAGAGGAAGCTGTCATTGTGCCATATAGTTAGGAGGTCAGAGCTCAAATCTTGAGGTTTGCTAGCGGAGGTGTGTGAAAATGACTTGAAAGTGACCCCTCGGGCCCCTTTTAAGCCTAAAAATTAGGGTTTTTTGACACTCTAGGGCTGTCCTGCTAGGGTTTTGGACCCGTGAACCTGTTTTCGTCTATTTGAGGCTTGTTTTTCATTGATTTATTGCATTTAGACACATTTTTAGCCTCCCGGACCCCTTTTCGACTTATCAGACACTTTGTCACCTTTTTTTTGCGAGATCACCCAAAAAATTGAAATTTTCGTCCGATCTCTCGAGGGGGCATTATAATGGCATGTTTTCTCGCCATAGCAAGAGGGGCAAATTTTAGCCATTTGTAAATTTTTGGCTTTGATCGAGATCGCTTTTATTCTTTGAACCAACATGAAAAGTACCGTTTCAAAAGAGGGTGTAGACATCAAAATATAATCGGGATTGACATCGCATCTGATCCTAACTTACTAACATCATTTCTTCCTAAATCATCCCTTGGTCTAATCATATAATCAAATCCCCCCATCTAATTAAATTCATCAATATTCGTCTCTTAATTAAATAAATCATTTTGTTTAATTAAGTCACTTTCTCTTGTTAATTAAATCAATCCATCTTATCTAATTATCTCTATTTAATTAAATAATCAATTTATTTTGACAAACTTCTAAAAGTCTATCCATTAAATTAAATAAATTAAAACCTTATTTGATTTAATCTAACACCATCCCTTTTAATTAAATAAATCAAAATATTTATTTAATTAGCCTCTTATCATATTCCTCTCTTATCCGATTTAAATAAATCCATAAATCTAAGTCAAATAAGTCACATCAGCTAACCTCTTGTTAAATTAATTAAACCTTGATTCATTTAATCTAATCTCATGTCACATCCTCTAGATAATGCAAGTTGCACATGAAAATAGATTTAATTCATTTATTAAATCTCTATTTTCCTCACATGGCATCTTTTTGAATATTCTCTCAATTTGAATTCAAAAATTCCAAGTCAACATGTACATCCAACAAGGCATTTAAAACCTCTTACATGTCCTTTGCCTTGAGCCATGTGGCATTTATTGCATTTTCCCTTCCCTCTTACATGTCATTTCAACAAATTTGAATTTCAAATATTGGCATTTATTGGCACAAACCCCAAATCTTGCACAACTATCATCCATTCATAGCTTGACAAGCGGGTATCATATCATCGATGATTGCTATCCCACATTGCTCTCAAATCTCTAGGGTGCATTCATCCATCTCGAACTTCTAAACAAAGCATTCTCTCCTCATTCATCATCCACAACTCTATTGAAGCCACCATGCTAAATACTTCTACTCATTTTACTCATTCTCATCCATCATTCGAATTCTTAGCTAGGCTTTTTGCAGATTTGGCTTGGAGTTCTCATCTTTTCATCAAAAGTGGATCAATAATCTCTTCAACATTCAAATATTGCATCATAGGAATTGGGAAAGGGCCAATTTTCACATCAAATTGGCACCAATTCCCCCATGGGATCAAGTGTTTGCTATTTGAATTAGGATTGAATCTAGTTTTTATCATTTTCTTTGTTCTTGCCTATTTTCATTCCTAGTTTGATTTGTAAATGGATTTCATGGGGAATCCTTCTTTAGCTTCTGTAATTCCTCGGCTCTAACCTGCTTTATCTGCTGCTCTGTGCACAGGTGCCTGTGACACTCAAGAACATTTGTAAATGCAACCTATAGTAAGAAGAATGATAAAACTTCTGGAGGTGTGATAAAGAAAAAAGAGGGCCGAAAGTATGATAAGATAAAACTCTCAAACATTGCAGCTAGTAAAGTGGAGATTTTAATAGTGAGTTTCCTTACCCCCTTGTTGACCTTAAGGGTTTTTCAAATGCAATCAAGGGAATGACCATCCAAATGAAGTAATAGTGGTAATCATAGGTTCAATATTTCTTCTTAGCCATTGTATAATGGAGGTAGTGGATTGCATGTTTGAGCAGTGTTTTGAGACTCATCAAAGATGGGATAATAGTAAATAATACTTTGTGGATTGTGAAATAGTGACAATAAGATTGAAAGATCTTAAGACCCATAATACCATGAAATAATGAGCCCCATAGTGCGCAGGCCCGGCGGTGGGTGCGTTAGTTTTATCTTTATGGAAAGATACCATGAAAGAAATCGGTATGGTTGCAATTGTTTGAGACGGGAGCTGGCGGCAATATCCAGTCTTAAAGGCAGTTAGTAAAGCCGTAAATGTGCAAGAAAATCAAATCCTACACAACAAACAATTCACAATATTATCTTGCATAATGCCTTGAGTTTGAAGAAAAAAATCTCATTGTATCTTGATGTAAGTAGTGATCTTAATGGTCAATCATTGGAAACCATGATTTTAAAACATGTTATTGTGCTTTTATGGAGGCAACATTTC
Organism: Sequoia sempervirens; assembly: GCA_007258455.2. Lineage (NCBI taxonomy): Eukaryota > Viridiplantae > Streptophyta > Pinopsida > Cupressales > Cupressaceae > Sequoia > Sequoia sempervirens. The sequence continues at coordinate 128,712,084 of VDFB02047397.1, forward strand.
AGAAGTAAGACAAAGGAGGGTGGTTTCAAACAATTTCATTGTGATGGGGCTAAATTTCTTTATATGCATACTATGTAGTCTAGCTTTAAGACAATGTTCTCAAGAGATTGAAGGTTGGATTATGGAACTTATGTCACGATAAAAAATTCGGGAAGAAATATTTGCATCTACCAAAACCAATACCAGCGAAGATAATAGTGATGTCGCCATGCAAAACCCCATACCAAGGAAATGAATATAGTGCAAAAAGAGGATAGTGTGTTGGGGAAAATTTATGAGATCTCCACATATTATCTTAATCATAAAGAAAACAAGCATCACGATTTTGTAAATTAAAAATAAATCACTTAAACCTAGGCATTGATATCAAAAGCACCTGCGCGAATTTGAGATTATGCAAATATATACAATCAAATACCTAGATTATGCCTGGCTATAGCGTGAATAAATGTAACCCTTTGTTGAGTAGAGTGAGAATTATGATGCTAAATGGTTTGAATCCGGCGCCTCCCTAACGGCCACATCTCCTCACCATTCTTTTACTAAAAAAATTCTCCGATTTTGGAGCAAAGCTATGCCTCAAAAACAAGGCCTCACCGAAGGTTTTAGATATGTTTATTAAAAATGAAAAAACTCCATTTTGGTGGGGCCACTTAAAATACATCCTATAGAAAATATTTGTTGGTTTCTTGCAGGGCTACGACTTTTGATTCCAACACTATCTTCTAAAATGGATTAATTAAATAAATGACTAACTATTTAGTCATTTTTATTTATGTGACTAAATAATTTTCAGTCAATGACCAAATTAGTCATTTATTTAATCATTTATATCTGAGTTGCAAAAAATTAGTAGAATTTAGTCATTTTTAATTGTTGTGACTAATTTTTTTAGTCATGTAGTCATTTATTTGCCAAATTCTACTAGTGATTGGAAATCCCTCAAATCCTCTAATTTTTAGACCTCCTAGAGATCCTTTAATTATTGCACCTCCTAAGGCTAAACTCATCATTTATCCACCCTCACAACAACCACAAGTTCAAAATAAAACTATGCTTATCTTAAAACCACCTAAAAGGCAACTTGATAATGATAATGTTTTGTAGCAACTGAGTTACAATACCATTGCTCATACATACAACACTAGAAACAATCCACATCTAAGACAAGAAAATCCAACATCCCTCCCATTGCCTCAACCTATCTTGCCTAGTGGGCCTCATTTTCCTTTAAAAATTTGAAAGGAGTATGATCTTGTTGAACAAGATATCCTTATGGGACCTTATTCAAGCCTCACCTAGTTATCATAAAATGCTTCAAAGTGCTTTACAACAAGTTCCTACCCCTCCTAAAGTGTAACCAAATGATGTGGTAGCCAAAATTCAAGATGTAACTCTAGTTAACTCAGACATTACTTTCCATCAAGATGAGTTACCTTTGTTAGAAGAAAAATAAAAATGAAGCTCTCATGATAATAGCCCATGTTAATCGAATTGTGATAAAGAGAACCCTTGTTGACAATGGTTCAACCCTTACAATGGTTCAACCCTTAATGTGTGTAGTGTTAGCCTTTTGAAGAAGATTCATATGGATAAGAGTGATATTGTCCTTGACTCTTTATCTATCCATGGGTTTGATAATATAGGAAAACGATGATTTGGAGTTATCACATTACCTATTAAAGTCAAGAAGGTTACATTACAAACCTTGGTCCATGTTATGCCTCATGATCTTTCATATAATCTTCTTTTAGGAAGGCCATGGATTCATGAAATGAATGGGGTGCCTTCTACTCTTCATCGTAAAATGGAGTATGTCTACAAAAACAAAATATATACAATCAAAGCTGATCCTGAGCCTTACAATGCTTTACTCATTGATAAAAATAAGGAAAATTCATTGAAAACATTGACACCAACTACACAAGTGGAACCCATGCAAGAGAAAGACAAAGAAAAGCATATTGAGGAAGTCACAAAGTTATTGGAAGATGATTGGGGTTCCTTATATTTCACACCTACATTCATGGGAGAATACAAGATCATAAACAAAGAGTCTAAAAAGGGAAAAGAAAAATCACTAATGTCAACAAAAAATTTGAAAGAATCCACCTCAACCACTTTAGGAGAAGAAAAAAATTACAGAACAAACTTTGATGAAGTTGATTATGAGCAATCACCGAATCTGAAAGAAATGAAAAAGCTTTATGCAAGAGGTTATGAGCTTTTGAAACAACTTGGTTATAATGGAAAAGGATGTGGTGCTAGAGAAAAAGGTATTTATGTCCCTATAGAGCCTAACATGCAATAAACAACTAATGGTCTTGGTTATTTTCCTTCAAAATAAAAAAAAGCATAAAAAAAACCTTCACTCAATATCAACATTCTTACAAAAAATTCTTCCAAGACAACTTTAACTTTGGTGCATCTTGAACTAATAAATACTATATGCGGGAATATCTCATTAGGTATGCATAAGGTTGATATTTTTTCTAGTCATTATAATCAATAACATTAGTTGTTTCTCCTTGTCATGTGGTAGTTGTAGTATCATAGTATATCCATTACCATGCCTGAGGGCATAAATTTGGTTTTATGCAATCATTTTTTTTTTCTTTTTTGTAAGGAGCAACATACCATCATCCATTTTTGGCTCATCTTTTTCATACAAATAGTGGGGGAAAGGGGTTTAATATCCTTTTCCTAGTTTTGGCACATGACGTTTTCCCTTTGGCTAGTTGTCCACCTTCCGTATATAATGACTGAGATTGGGATACAAATGACCTGCTATAGGTTGACTCACATGTGCCTTACTAGTCTTTTGCATTATTTTCATTTTAATGTTTCTTTATGTGGTTGTGCATAATGTGATCCCTTTTACTATTTTGTTTGATGTATCTCTCTCTTCTTGTGCATTCCTCTATTTGTATCTACATTCTTCTCTATGTCATAAACATTTTACCTTTTTCGCTTGTCTTTTGTTTTCCTTTTTGGGATGATGCAATGAACTGAGACATTTAGGTCTCTTCCATGTTGACCCAAAAGGATTTTTCTTTGTTTTTTCTCTCTTTGTGTCATTCTTCCAGTTCTATGAGTATTTGGGGAATGAAGACATTTTTTAGCTCTATAACAACATTGTAGCAAAGATATACTAACCCTGAATCCATAGATCCCTTATGTATAAATTGGGAGCAACCCTTTCCTCCTTTTTCATGAAATAGCTTTATTTTAGAAACATATGACTTGGCATAGGGCTTTCTGAGGAAGCTATCATGTCTTAGGAGTAAACATTGGCTACTTTAAAGCAATTGCTCATAGCAATGATATTAGAAACCGCTTTAAAGTGGGGGCATACATCGATAATATCTTTTGAAATTTTTTATGTCTCATGGTGTGATTTTATTTTTCTTATGCTACATCATTTTCTTGGTGGTGTCATTGGGTTTGATGTCCTCCAAGAGTGTGATATTTCTTAGTGTATGACTTTCCTCTTAGTGGTGATGTGATGCACTACATTCCCTAAGTTGTGAAACTTTTACTCTTGACTTGTCCTCTCTTTGAGACATTAGGCACGATGATCCCTAAGAAAAAGACCTTACACGAAAGAATTAACATCCCCTTGAAAAAAAACCTATACACAAATAATTTTCTTAAGTGTTTGGCATAATGCAGCTTGCTGACCTTGTGAAGCTCGAACACTAATAAAAGTCCACCTAGCATAACACAACTTGCTTTCTTGTGGAGCCTTGCATTGTGGTGCCTTATTAAAGTTGTCAGGAGGATAACGTTGATACGGTATGGGAGCCTAATATGATTCTCTCATTTGCCACCCCCTTTTATGTTTTTTATTATTTTGTGGCACCTTATTGAAGTTATTAGAAGGATAGCTTTGGTATGGTTAGTATGATGAGAGCTGACATAGAGGCATGAATTTATCATTGTATGGTGAGAGCTGACATAGAGGCTTGTCTTTCTCACTAATCCATTTTATTGTACAACTCACCTAGTGGATAGCCTGAAGTTTCGCTACCTCGATGTGAGTGCAAACTGATAGCTTAGATGTGTTCCACATCACATTGGACAATCTAGGCTTTATCTTCTTGGCCTTTGATGTTGTATGATTGTGTATCTTTATCAGTTTTGCATACATAATTGTCTTGAATGTCTACTTTAGTGTGATTTTGAGATGGGGTCATACTCTCACTAAAGTGGGGGAAAAATATAGTGTCAGAAAAAGTATCCTTTTTTCCACACTTAATTTGTGAATAATTAGTAATAAAATGAGCTTAGTGATGCCTTAGTTTAGTGTTGTAATATGTATTTTACATATTCAAATTAAGTTTAGGGCCTTTCTAAATAAAATGGATTTAATTTTTCCTTATTTAGGGTGTTGTAAGGTGTACCTTTACACTTTCACACTAATCTACAGCTTTATTAATTAATAAAGGCTAATTTTCCTTAATTGGCCCCTTTAATTAAAATCCAAGCCTAATTAAATGTAAATTTTGAGGGGTAAACCCTGACATTCATAAATGCCATTTCACAACACTAAAATTTGGAAGATGTGTGTCCTAGGTAAGTGACCTAGGACCCCTCTTGAATATGTTTTTGGTGATATTTTAATGATTTGAAATCTATAATTCAATATCATCTTGTGATATTTGAATTTTGAGAATTAATGATAAGATATGTATAAATACAAGGTTATTTCACTAAGTTCATCCTAGATCTTCATAAGCAATCAAGATTACTTTTACAAGAGCATTATAGGAGCATTCAAGATAATTTTTAAGGCATTCAAGGGAATATTTGTAAAAGATTATTGCAGCAATCAAGATTCATCTGATCATCTCAAAGATTTAGTGCACCATGCATGTGGTTTGAGATAATATTTTGATGTATTGTTTAAGATCTATTCAATCATCTCAAAGGCATTATCTCTAATCAAGTTTAATTATCAATATCTACATTCATTGAGACCACTTAATGCTAGATTGTAGATTTATCCAAGGTTTCAAACATGGTATCATTGTTTCATGTTTCATTGTTTCATCATAAGGTTTAATTACCAAATCGGGGTTTGACCAAGGCAATCCCCTATTCCCTAACAATTTTTTTTCTCTCTTTGATGTGTGATTGCAGGTTTTAGTGTGAAGATCATTTAGAGAGAAAAATTGAAGAAAGTTGCAAAGTTGTCAAAGTTACAAGAAAATTTATCAAATCATGGAAAATGATCTATAAGATTTATTTTTGGCTTTTTGATAGTGACCAACTAGAATTTGGGAGTGTAGAATGAGCAAAACAAAACCAAGAAATTGATTTTTAGGAGCCCTATCCAGGACCCATTTTCCATAGGGTGAATGAGTCCTCAGTGAGGACTGAAAAAACACTTTTGGTGAAAGGTACACAAAATTTTACCCTTCCCAAATCTGCCTTTTGACTATTAGTTGGGTTATATATTATTACTATTTCTAATTTGCACTTTGTAACACACATATTGAATGAAACTAGGAAAATAGGTGATTCATATGTTAACTTATGGTGAACCTATTTTTATTCTTTTCATAACCTAATTAGACTATGTGCCCTAATATAAAAAATGCAAGATACTAAAAATTGATAGACTAAAACAAAGATTTGTAGGTAGATATGGGAAGGGCAGAGTGACATGTAACTATCCTAAAAGTTTGGTGTTGGTTGGAATATGAGGACAGAGTTTCCCAAGTGCATCCCAATCCTTATAGGAGTGTCTTGCTTTACATATTTTAGTCCTCCAATGTTAGGTCTAAGATCCTTATTTTTTCTTACAGACTTGTCAGATCACTATTGGATAATTCTATATGTGAGTTTTCATGCGCTGACATGGTGTAGGAATTTGAATACAACAATGGATAAATGATCTTCAATATTCCTTCAATCCTCTCCAAACCTAAAATTTGCACATTAAAAAAGAAACAAAATGTTGTGCCATTTAGGGGACTTCCTTAGTCAAACTGTATGCTATTGTTTCCACTTCCACAATGGCAATGGCAATGATAGGAAAGAATGATTAGTAAAAAAATCACCACCCTTCAATGGCTTCCTTGAAAGACTAAATTCATGCACATTACTTCAAGGTCTTAGATATTGCTTTCTTGATTGCTTGAATAGCTTGGAGACCTACAACAAGGGTTAGCCTTCACAAACAATGATAAAACATGCATAAACTCTCATAGGATTTTACATGATGCTTGGATCATTAATTGTTGCAATAAAGCTTTGAAATGTGGCTCTTGACTTGCTTGATGGTGCTCTTGACAATAATAATTTCTCATAAATTCTCCTTAGTGCTTGTTAGATTTCAAGTGATGTAATAAGTAGGTATTTAGAGGCATTTATTCAATTTATTGTGAATTAAATCCTAATAGCCAACAATTACAAATTGAATTGGAAATGATAAAATATTCGCATTGACATATTCAAATTTGGATCTCGGTAAAATAGGGGGACTTAGATGCACAAGGGTGTCCCAATCTTGGCTCTATTTTCCAAGATTTTAGGTGTCAAGGGAAAAAAATTAAATAAATGCATTTATTCAATGCTTGTAATTTCTTGAAAAATGATAAAAATAGGCTATAGAATGCATAATTGAGGAAATTGGGAGTTCAATTAGGTCCAATAATTAAACAAGTACAAAACATAGTGTGAAATTTTCAAGGGTGACAATTTATGATGCTATTGGCTTACACCATGCTTGAGATCATATTTCACATGTTGATGGTGATGACACTATTGGAGAGGTGTGATGTAGGCACCTCCTCATTTCATCTCTTGATATGGGATATGATTGTGACCCTTGAGGAAATATACTATATTCTTTGAATTCACATTCTGGGAGAGAGAGTGGAACATGAGGGATACACACACAAGATGCACAGGTAGTATAGTAGCACTACATCAGTTGCATCATCCTAGAGGACATCAGTGACAACATATACATGAGGTGGTTGGAGTAGGTGTGAGTCACAATTCCTCTAGTATGTCGTGTCATGATTGCAATAGTGGAACTAAACATTTCCATTTATGGGTGAGGCTCTCACCTTCATGGGATCCTCATCCATTGTATTCAAGCAATAGAGGAGTGACAAATGGTGTATGCCTAGGGTCAGAGTATGCTCACACATCTCATCCATTGTATATGTGAGTTTTCATGAGCTGACATGGTGTAGGAATTTGAATACAACAATGGATAAATGATCTTCAATATTCCTTCAATCCTCTCCATACCTAAAATTTGCACATTAAAAAAGAAACAAAATGTTGTGCCATTTAGGGGACTTCCTTAGTCAAATTGTATGCTATTGTTTCTACTTCCACAATGGCAATGTCAATGATAGTAAAGAATGATTAGTCAAAAAATAACCACCCTTCAATGGCTTCCTTGAAAGACTAAATTCATGCACATTACTTCAAGGTCTTAGATATTTCTTTCTTGATTGCTTGAATAGTTTGGAGACCTACAACAAGGGTTAGCCTTCACAAGCAATGATAAAACATGCATAAACTCTCATAGGATTTTACATGATGCTTGGATCATTAATTGTTGCAATAAAGCTTTGAAATGTGGCTCTTGACTTGCTTGATGGTGCTCTTGACAATAATAATTTCTCATAAATTCTCCTTAGTGCTTGTTAGATTTCAAATGATGTAATAAGTAGGTATTTAGAGGCATTTATTCAATTTCTTGCGAATTAAATCCTAACAGCCAACAATTACAAATTGAATTGGAAATGATAAAATATTGGCATTGACATATTCAAATTTGGATCTCGGTAAAATAGGGGGACTTAGATGCACAAGGGTGTCCCAATCTTGGCTCTATTTTCCAAGATTTTAGGTGTTAAGGGAAAAACATTAAATAAATGCATTTATTCAATACTTGTAATTTCTTGAAAAATAATAAAAATAGGCTATAGAATGCATAATTGAGGAAATTGGGAGTTCAATTAGGTCCAATAATTAAACGAGTACAAAACATAGTGTGAAATTTTCAAGGGTGACAATTTATGATGCTATTGGCTTACACCATGCTTGAGATCATATTTCACATTTTGATGGTGATGACACTATTGGAGAGGTGTGATGTAGGCACCTCCTCATTTCATCTCTTGATATGGGATATGATTGTGACCCTTGAGGAAATATACTATATTCTTTGAATTCACATTCTGGGAGAGAGAGTGGAACATGAGGAGGGATACACACACAAGATGCACAGGTAGTACAGTAGCACTACATCAGTTGCATCATCCTAGAGGACATTAGTGGCAACATATACATGAGGTGGTTGGAGTAGGTGTGAGTCACAATTCCTCTAGTATGTCGTGTCATGATTGCAATAGTGGAACTACACATTTCCATTTATGGGTGAGGCTCTCACCTTCATGGGATCCTCATCCATTGTATTCAAGCAATAGAGGAGTGACAAATGGTGTATGCCTAGGGTCAGAGTATGCTCACACATCTCTACCATGAACTTGAGTGTTACCTCCACTATGAGTACCACAACATCACGACCTATATGCTCCTTCAGGTATGGGTGTTTAAGCACTTCACCTACACAAAACCAACCCAATATCCCTAGAGTACAGGGTAGGAAAACCCTCATGCACATGCCTACCCCCTAGGGAATGACTAGAGATTTGGGAATTTATTGTTTTGGTGACATATTTTTCATTGATTAGTGAAAAGAGAAATTAGATAGTGGCCCTATAGGTACATGATGTTCTATACTTCATATAGGAGGAAATTGCAACACATGTCATGGGATAGACTCCTAGCTGGGAGGATTGACCACATCATTGCCCCATATTACTAGCATAGGGTCACTTGGTAGTTTAGAAAGGTGAAGGCCATCCTACTTGTAGCATCGATGTACATATGGTTGCACCAAAGTTTGACCTAAGTGGGGGATTTACCTTGTCACACCATTGTTGATGCCACACTCAATGATGATGATGGTGAGGATGATGACCTTCCTGAGGCCCTGGTGACTAATGACATTAGTGTATCAATTATCTTTGCTGAGTAGTGGGAAACATCAGATCCTACTATAATTTTCCTAGAGGATTCCCCCAGTGGTGATGTTGGTGCTTAGGGGTCCAAGGGAGAGGTAGAAATGAAGAGTAGGGGAGAGGAGGCCATAATGGAAGCAACCCGAGTACATGCATCGACAACATTTATTAGTCCACTAGGTGTTTGGCAAGTCATACCCCCTTTCGTGGTTGCTACAGGGCCCAGTTTCATGTCATCTAGTGACACTACACATCCGTATCCACACTAGGAGATTGGGGCCCAGGTATAGATTTCCTTTGATATAGAGATAGAAGTTATTTTATTTTCACTACTTTATTGTATGGTCATGTATATTATATATATATGTATATATATGTGCATATATGTATATATATATATATATATATATATATATATATATATATATATATATATATATATATATATATATATATATATATATATGTTTTTATGATGTGGTACTAATATTGACCACTTTCTTTGTGATTGTATTATTTACATAGGAGTGGCTCAAATTATTTGGTCAATGCTTAGTAGAGGAAGTCCCAACCATCTAGATCCAAGGCTACATCTTAGATGCACATATAACATAGTGGACAAGGTGACATGGCCCATTATTTGAGCCTATGGTGCATCTACAAATGGCATGAGGATGGTTAGGTGGAGTTGGTCTAGAGGGTTGTAGAGTTGGTGCAATGATTTGATAAAGATATCAATGCAATGTAGAGCTCTGTTTTGTTTCATATAAGAGAGACCATGCTATGATGAGAGCTAAGAGTTTTAATCAGGGATGTGAAACTTTATAGATCTAGGTCAATGACCTCAAGACATAGCTAGAGGTTATGAGGATAACACCCATTGATCTTTGTCATCTCTAGGTGTAGTAGCTAAGGGATGAGCTATGAGAGGTGTGGGAGAGAGAGACCACCCTAACATAGCACATCGTTACTCTCTAAGAGAAGATGTGGGAGCTATGAGGAGAGCTATGGGGACAATAGGCATGAAGCAAATCCATGTCCTAGTAATATTGATCCTACTCACATGCTTCCATATGCTAGCTACCTCTACTACTTCTAGCACTAGAGGGTTATAGGAGCTACTCTCATGATGGATAGACACATTTTTATTATTTTATAGCATTTTTTGTTTGATGTATAGATTCATATATAGATATATAGACATCACATTTTATTATAGTGGTTTGATAGATGTACATGACATTGATACAGATATATATACATGATATTTTGGATTAGTGTTATGTATTTTATGTGTATGTTTTCTTTTTAAGTATGGTTTATGCTATGAATGTATGATTATGGATGTATGCTTAATTAAATACAATGATGATCTAATATGTTATGTAGAATAGATGGATAAAAGAAACTAAGCAACTACAATGCACTAATGGAGAGCATAGAAATAAAACACATATATATAACTCATAATTAAAGAATTTGAACATATACACATGTTTACATTATAACAAAAATTAAAGAGATATGTGTTAATGAAGGAATTTCATAGCATAACATACTATTATCCCTAAAAAATGGATGAGTGTCATGAACATGCCACATAGACCAATTTATCAACATTATTTGACCTTACTGCTCATCAAGATTTATCTAATAATGTGAATATTTTTTTTAATCTAATGCCAGAGTCAAAATTTATGACTCCTAAAAGTTGGACTAAAATTTAGGAATTTTCTAAATTCGAAAAAAAGTAATTTAATCTATTGGACACCAAAAATAGAAGTGAAAAATCATTGGAAAGTGAAAAAGTCTTGTAAAGTGGTGATGAATAAAAAGGGATTTGTTATGGATAAGAAGATAGATAAAATTATAACTTTTAGCATAAAACAAAGGTTGGAGTTTTAGAGGCCATTATTAACATTTGCAAACTTGCATGTCTAATTTTCAAAATATATTTATAGCCCAATGGTCTTGTGACCAAATAGTTGTAATGTATTTGATTGCATGTATGTAGATGATTTATGAGAATATAATAAAGTTGCATGTTTTTGTTCTTGAAATGTTATTTTCTATGTAAGGTGTGTTCGAGGGAGAGTCTTCCTTCATAAAATGGTATCAGAGCTAGAGTTCCTAAGTGTGTAAACATATTGTTGAATGTTAGGTAGTTTGCACCAAGACTTGTGGTTGTGGGTTTGTAAACATAGTGATTAGAATGCCTCTGTGAAGAAATCATGGTGGTGGAAGAAATATTGGAGTACAAGATGAGGGTTTTAGAGCCCTACAGAGGAAATTTAAAGCACTTAAAGAGGAGTTGTATTGAGTAATTGATTGTAGAAGAGGAGATAAAAGTGAAGATGGAGCTAGAGAAGAAGAACAATATGAGGAAGCACAAGATGAACTAGAAGACTATGATCAAGTTAGATTATTGAAGGCCCTCTACAAGATTGGAAAAATGGCAATGATTCAAGTTTTTGCATACTCTATAAATCTCAATCTAGAAGAATTGATTGATTGGATCAATGACATGGAAGAGTATTTTGAGTATGAAGAGATAGAAGATCCTAACAGGGTCAAATTTGCAAAGAACAAATAATGGTCATGCTAACATTTGGTGGAAATAATTACAACTAGAAATAAATAGAGGAGGTAAAGATAAAATTACAAGATGGGACTAAATGGTGGAGAAGTTCAAGAGATAGTTTATTTCTATTGATTATGAGTTAGATGCATTGAAAAAATGTAAGGTTTGAGGAAAGATGGTAAGTTTTTCAAGTAGTACACAAGAGTTCTATAGGGTCATAATCAAAATAGGCCATTTAGAGGTCAACAAGGAAAAGACAACTCATTATATAAATGGGTTCAAACCAAGTATTGAAGAACAGTTGAGTTTTTGTCGGAATGGCTACAATAGAAGATGCTTATCATTTTTTGCTAAAGGTAGAAGAGAAGCTAAATAGATGATTTGAAAGCAACCAAACAGGAAGAGGTCATGGTGGAAGTGGAAGATCCCATGGAGGAATAAATGAAGATTAAAAGAAGAATGAGGAAGCTCATTCTAGTCAAAACCAAAGAGGAGATAATTAGTATCACCCTTATGACCAATAAAATGTTGAATAAAGAGGAAGAGGATGACCTGGATGAGGCTCTAAGAGAGGAGGATTTAGAGGAATTTGTTTCTAATGTGGAGGACATTGAGCTTATGAGTGTCCACAATGTCAAGGAAGGATAAATAGGAGACCTGAAGGTAATGCATGAGTTGCACATGTAGATGACAAAGCTAAATTTGAACATTTTGAAGATACTGAAAGAGGAGAGACTCTAGTCATTAGGAGAGCATTATTGAATGAAGAAAAGAAACTAGTTCAAAGGAAGAGTTTATTCTACACAAGGTGCAAAGCTAGAGTTAAATTTTGTGATGTTATCATTGATAGTGGTAGCATAGATAATCTCATTTCAGAAGAGATGGTTAACAAGTTGCAGTTGGAAAGGAAGAGGAGCCTGCATCCATATCAGATTGCATGGTTGCAAAAATACAATAGAGCTTTGTTCAATGAACAATGTTTAGTGAAGTTTAATATTGGTAATTACAATGATGAGGTACTATGTGACATCATTTTGATGGATACATGCCATTTATTACTAGAGAGGCCATGGCAGTTTGATCAACTTGTTGTCCATGATGGCCATGCTAACACATATTCCTTAACAAAGGATGGAGTTCATCATAAACTAAAGCCCCTAAAAGAGGCAAGAGAAAAGGTATGTAGTAATACAAGATTTTGTTTAATAGATGGTAGGAAATTTTTTGATGGTATGAAGCATGAACATATGTGCTTTGCATTGATTCCTAGAGTCAAGAAAGAAGAAGAAGATGCACTAGTAGAAGTTTTAGATCTACTAGGAGAATTCCAAGATATTGTGTCAGATAATGTACCTAAATTTTTTCCACCAATGAGGAAAATTAGTCACCAGATGGATTTGATACTAGAAGCCACTTTTCCAAATAAGGCAACCCATAAAATGACTCCTACAGAGAATGAGGAGTTGAATAGATAGGTCCATGAGCTATTGAGAAAAGGATTGATCCATGAGAGCCTGAGTCCATGTGTAGTACCTATAGTACTAGCACCAAAGAAGAATGGAGAGTGGAGAATGTGTATAAAATCTCAATCCATTAACAAGATTACAATCAAGTACAAGTTTCCCTTATTGAGGATGGATGACATTATGGATTGCTTGAGTGGATTTGAGTGCTTCACAAAGATTGAATTGAAGAGTGGATATCATTAGATCTGGACTAGAGAGGGAGATGAATGGAAGACATCCTTTAAGACCAACAAAGGACTACATGAGTGGTTAGTGATGTCATTTGAGCTAACCAATGCAGGGAGCACATTCATGTGGCTCATGAATGAGGTATTAAAAGAATTTTTTGGTACATCTATCATTGTTTACTTGGATGACATTTTAATTTTTAGTAAGACATTGGAGGAGCACTTGTTGCATATTCGTAGAGTTTTTTGAGAAATTGAGGGAAGATAGATTGTTGATTAACCTCAAGAAATGTAGTTTTGTAAATAATGAGTTGATATATTTGGGATTTTTAGTCTCAAGTGAAGGTCCTAAGATGGACCAAGAGAAAGTAAAGGCTATTTTTGACTGGCCTACACCAAGAAGTATTATAGAGGTAGCATCATTTCATGGTCTAGAAATTTTCTATAGAAAATTTATTAAGAGTTTCAGTAGTATATTTGCACCCCTAACAAAGACAATGAGAGGGGATAGAAAAAAGTTTAAATAGACTATAGGAGAAAATAAGAGTTTTGAATTGTTAAAGAAGAAATTTATAGAGAAACCTATTTTTGCACTTCCATATTTCAATAAGGGGTTTTTGGTAGATTGTGTTGCTAGTGGTAGTGCCATAGGAGCTATTTTGAGTCAATAAGGTAAGCCTATTGCCTATTTTAGTGAGAAATTAAATGATTCCAAGAGAAAATATTTTGTCTATGATAAAAAATTTTATGCAATAGTTCAAGCTTTGAAGAAATAGAGGCATTATTTATTGCCAAAGGAATTTTTTTATATAATGATCATTAAGCCTTACAATACCTTAGTGGTCAAGGAGAATTGAACCAAAGGCACTTAAAATGGTTAGCATTCTTACAAAGTTATACATTTTTTTTGAAACATAGAAGTGGGAAGTCAAACAGAGTTGCAGATGCCTTAAGTAGAAGGAAAAACTTGTTGATAAAGATGAGGATAGATTTTTTTGGGTTCAATGAGCTCAAGAGTTTGTATCTTGAAGATCTAGACTTTGTAGAGCCCTAGAAGGCTTGTTTGGAGCGTATTATTTGGATAGGACAAGATGGTTGGATTTTATTATCCAAGATGGTATGCTGTTTAGAGGAAGCCAATTGTCCATTCCACAAAGTTCTATGAGAGAGAACTTGATTAAGGAGAAGCATAGTGGAGGATTGGTAGGACATTTTGGTTGAGATAAGACCATTACTCTTGTAAATGACAATTATTATTGGCCACAATTGTACCAAGATGTGAAGAATTTCATGTAGATTTTTAGATTATGTCAGATGGCTAAAGGGGTGAGTCAGAATACAAGGTTGTATAAGCCAATATCTATACTAGAGAAGCCATTGGAGGATATTAGCATGGATTTCATTCTTGGTTTACTAAAAACACTAAGAGGACATGACTTAATATTTGTGGTGGTGGATAGATTTTTAAAGGTGACACATTTCATTATGTTTCATAAGGCTATTGATTCTATTCACATCATAGAGTCATTTTTCAAAGAAGTGGTTAGACTACATGGTCTACCAAAGAGTATAGTCTCATATCATGATGCCAATTTTTTTTGGGTATTTTTGGAGAACATTGTGGAAGAAATTGAAGAATAATTTGAAGTTTAGCTTTGTACACCATCCTTAAACTAATGGGAAGAAAAATGTGGTAAATAGGAGTTTGGGTAACCTATTGAGATGCTTAGTAGGGGATAAGTCAAAAGGATGGGATGTGGTTTTTCTATATGTAGAGTTTGCATATAACAATTCTCTTAATATGAGTACTGATAAATCTCCATTCTAGATTGTATATAGAAGTAGCCCAAGAAATGCTTATGAGTTAAGAAATATTGATAAAGGAGACAAGTGTAGTGTGGAGGTTGAAGATTTTGTAAGATTTTGTAGAGCATCTAAAGAACTTGTATGAAGAGGTAGGAAATCATACCCTTAAGATGAATTATCAATACAAGGCTAAGGAAGATTAGAAGTGAAGATATAAGGAATTTTAGGTTGGAGATGAAGTCATGGTTCACTTGAGGAAATAAAGGTTCCCAATGGGAACATATAATAAATTAAAAATGAAGAAATTTGGGCCATGTAGCATTTTAAAGAAGCATGATTTAGGAAAGGCCTATGAGGTAGAGTTGCCAAGTAGGATAAACATTTATAATTTAATAGAATATCATGAAGGAGATATGGAGGATGGAAAAAAAATAGTGGAAAATTATAGCACCAACTTCAAAGGAGGAGATAGAAGAGATCTTGGATAGTCATGTGGGTAGAAGTAGAAGAAGCAAAAAATATCAAGAATATTTGGCTAAGTGGAAGGGAAGCCCTGTTGAAGATTCATCCTAGCTATCTAAGGTAGAGGTTGACCATCTTGGTTTTCCTCAGAATACTTGAGATGTAACAAGGTCACTTCTCAAATTGCCTCGGGTGTCTGATGCAAGAGCATCTAGGGTGTAAGAGAAATCTTGCATTACGTAAAAAAAGGTTATTTCTTTTGATTTTAGTTAAGTTTAAAGTGAATAATTTTTTAGGGCTAAAAACGACAAGATTACTTACTATTTTTAGTAATTTGGAATGGCTAAAAATAGAAGGTTTCTATTTTTAGTAAGGTTGGATGAGCTAAACATAGAAAGTTTCTATTTTTAGTAAGTTAACATTTGTGCATGTATGGGAATGTAATCATATAGAGAGCTCTAGAATGGTGAAATGAAGCTAGCAATGAAGAAATCACTTCAATACCATTTGTCACTAGTGAGTAATTAATGTGTTATTTTCAAAATCACATTAAAACTATTCAAAGTCAATTTTAAGGCACCTAGATGTTTTTAGTTTGCCTAAAAAGTGGCCAAAAGTCAAAAGGATGATTTATTAACCTTTTGCAACCTTATTTCTCATCAAGATCTATCCAACAATGTGAACGGTTTTTTAATCTAATGCTCGAGTCAAAAGTTATGACTCTCAAAAGTTGGACTAAAATTTAGAAATTTTCTAAATTCATAGAAAAATGTAACTAAATATATTGGGTGCCAAAAATATAAGTGATAGTTCATTGAAAAGTGAAAAAGTCTTATAAAGTAGTGATGAATGAAAAGGGATTGGTTTTGGATGAGAAGATAGATAAAATTTTGGCTTTTAGCATAGAACAAAGGTTGGAGTTTTAGTGGCCATTATTGGCATTTGCAGACTTGCATGTCTAATTTTCTAAATGTATTTGTAGACCCAATTTCTATAATACTAGTCTTGTGACTAGATAGTTGTAATGAATTTGATTGCATGTATGTAGATGATTTCTAAGAATATAATAAAGTTACATGTTTGTTGTTCTTGAATGTTATTTTCTATGTAAGGTGTGTTTGAGGGAGAGTATCCCTTCATAAATAAGTCAATTGAGTATGCAAATATTTACTATGTTTATTTACTATCTTTTAGAGAATTAGATCAAGTGTTTTATTAGATGCTTCTACTTGGCCATTAGATTGAGGATAGTAAGGTGTAGAAAATCAATATTGAATATGAAAATTTCCTAAGAATTTATTTAACTCTTTGTTCTTAAATGAAGTACCAATGCTAGAAACAAGGCTAGAAGGAAATCCAAAGTGATAAATAATTTTATTTAGAAGAAATCTATAAATTACTTCAGCATTAGTGGATCAAAGCAAAATAGGTTCAACCCACTTTGTAAAGTAATCAGTAGTTGTGATAATGAAGGTATATCCTTTATAAGAAGGAGGTGATATTTTCCCAATAATATCCAACCCCCATTTTGAAAATGGCCAAGGAGTGGTATGATTATGAAGTTCTTCTACAAGATATTGAATAAGATTACTGTGTTGTTGACATTGAGGGCATTTCTTGATAAAAGAAAAGTAGTCTTGCTCCATTATTTTCCAATAATATCCCATAAGGATCAGTTTATGCACTAAGGATTTACCATCAAAATGTCCACCCCTATATCCCAAATGAGCTTCTTGAAGGGAAAGGGGTATTTATATCTTAGTGAGACATTGAATAACAATACCATTGTAGGATTTTTGATAAACAACATTAGACATAACGATGTACTAAGTTAAAAGATCTTGTATTCAAACACAAGTATTCTTATTCACATCATTAGGAAAGTTTCCACTTTTTAAATAAGTATAGGTAAGAGAGTACCATTCCTTTGAGTCTATGTGAGAACACATGAGATCATCAGGTTCAGGTTGATCTGAGACAATGGGAGAGAAGAGAATTTGAACCACCAAGTGGTACTCATCTATACCATCATTTGAGGGTACAATGGAATTTTTGCTTGACATTGCATCTGCATGATTATTTTCTCTCCTAGGAACATTGCCTATAGTAAAAGAATACAACCAATCAAGAAAGGATAAAGCCAAATCTTGATAATAAGATAGCTTTCTCTTCTTGAATTGATATGTTCCCATGATCTCATTTAAAATGCGCTTAGAGTCACCATGAATGTTGATATGTTTAATATTCAACTCTACCATGGTGTGTAAGCAAACAATAAGGGCTTCATACTCATAGATATTATTAGTATAATGAAATTTCAATCGAAAAGATAAAGGAATTGGCTTCCCTTTAGGTGAATTATAACTACACTTTCCTTAAAGCTAGTTTGACATCACAATCAATCTAATTACATTTCCATAATGGCCACATAATTTACAAGTGAACATGAGTGACAAACCGATTTTTTTTTTAAAGCCCCAAAAGGTTAGTTTTCACCACACTAGAATGAGGTGAAGATAAGAATTATAACCTTAACTATGCTAAAAAATTAACCACATTGATACTCCTATCTAAGTGAAATAACATCTTGACACATGACCAATGTGAAATACTCTCAAGGCTACATGCATTAGGACACATACCTCTCCAATTTCAATTAGGAAGGTTACAATCTTGTGGTTTTGTGATATATGATTATGGGAGGTGATAACGAAGCCAATTGATTACAATCCTAGATGAATTAATTTTACATTGTTTCTAGAATTAACTCACCATTAATTTATTTTTCATTATTTTTTAGTTTACGAAAATGACACAATATCTTGCCTTCTTAATAGCAATAATTTGTTTTTTTTATGTCACCTTACTAGAATATTGGGACTTCTTGGCACACTAATTAAATGACATAAATTTTCTTTCATTGATTCTTACAAGCCTTCTCACTTAACCTATTGACTTAGAATTAGCCTCAAGGAAAAGGGAATGTACAAGGCACTATTTTGGTTTGGCCTAGAAATTTTTTTAATTCAATTAAATAGTTTTATTTTTGTTAGAAGGTCAACTATCTAGGACATTCTAACCAAGATCTCAACTATTATGAAATGACATCTAACTTTATAAATTCAAAATAAATAAAAATTAAATAAACTCTTGATAATAATTTTACAATAGTTCATGTGATAAATTGTGTTATGCAAAAAATAATTCTCATATTCTCTTCCACTAACTAAAACATAAGATGCTCATGAATGAATTACCTTCCCACAAATGCAAGTGATAGGAAAATGAGGTGGTTTGGGAATCCAAGGTAGAGGAACGACCCCCTTAGGTGGGTGATGCCTTGCTTGAGACTCGTAAGACCTCTTGCAAGATGTGACCTATAGGTACCATGACCTCTTGTTTGAGCTCCCCTTAGGGGGGTTTCATGTCCCCATGAATTTTTTTAGTTGTATATTTATTTCTGATTTTTTGATTTTTGTTTTTTTTTTATTCTATATATATTTCCCCTATATGCAGGTACCCATAGAGTCTTTGTCCTGCCATTTGATTTCTTTTCTAGGAAGAGGAAAAATATGTTGTTCAAGTACCCATAGAGTCTTTGTTCTGCCATTTGATTTTTATTTTAGGAAGAGGAAAAATATGTTTGTTCAAGTACCCATAGAGACTTTGTTTTTCCATTTGATTTTTTCTTTATGGGTGTAGAATATTTTAAAATTTTCCCTAGAGTTGTATCAGTGTTGTGAAAATATATTTCATCCTTCCTACTCAACCCTATAGATACCCACATGAAAATAATTAACTATTTTTTTGTGTTTTATTTTCCTTATGCTTTGTCTTACTGGGAAATCATTTCAATAGGGAATAAATAATTTATTCATAATTTAATGAGTCTTTATGCATTTGCAACCACATCCAGAATGATTCTCCATTCTTTGTTTTAATTTCACATATATAACTTTGTTTCATGTTGCAGGTAGGGGTAAATGGACCTATTGATACTACTCAAACACAAAATTCATCAATATATCCATGTGCAATAGATAGGGAAGGTTAAATACTTTAATCTATGCTCTTTAAACAAACTAGCCATGTATACATATACATGCACAATAAAATATTGAAGCATTTACAACATTAAAATAATGGACATATTTTCTTTCTTCCCATTTCAAAGAAATGAACAACAATATTTCTTTTCATAAAAGCATTTATTTTCATCTCAAGAGGAAATATACACTCTACATATTAGTTTCAGGATCCTCACACCATCAATTTCCAAATTTAGCTACTTCATTTTTATTTATATTTTGTAAAATTTTCTATAACATAATACCTCTCTTATCCGAATGAAAGCCATAATGTCATACCTTAATCTCTATTTTCAGCAGTAATCTTCAACATGAAAACTCCAAGGAAAGAATAGTATTGAAGTGTCAAGGATAATGTACCAACAAGAAGAAAAGTTCAAGCTCTCCACCCATCCAAAAATGGCATCATAACTTAGCCATTTCATGGCTCTAGCCATCCATCAAGTAGGGAGAAACACCAAAACCCAAAAATTTCACAAACATTAACAACCCACAACAGTCAAGGAAAGTTAAAAACATACCCATATGAGTTTCTAAACAATCTTTTACTAGTTCAGAAGAAAAAAACAGCACAAAGTTGACTCATTCTTAACCAAGAAACACCATAAATCAACTCACCTACAAATTTTTTTCCACAACCATTAATATTAGAAAAATTGGGTTTAAAAAGGCTTATCTCTTCTTCTTTGACCTCCTTTATTTCCTTTTTGTTTCAAACCCTTCCAAAACTCTTCTTTCTTCCATAGACATTTCTTTTTTTCCATCCTCCAAAAAGAACACACATTTTTTCACTCCCACAAACTTTTTATTTACATCTCCCAATGAAAGATCTAAAGACCTAACCTTAGACTTCAATTTTCTTCACAATAAAAAAGGAAGAAAACAAGGGTCAAAACTCATTAATGAGAAGAGTTATGGTTTCCAAAGTGTACCTAATCTTTTGTTACATACCTAAGGTCTTTAAAACAACTAAAATAAGACTAAAATAAACAATTTATAACACCATTAAACCATTATACATCCCTTTTTAAAAAAAAATAATTAATTGAACTCATATCCCTTAACAAAACTTCCACATCACAACACATGGTTTTGAACACAAAAATTATTAAAAAATATAGAACCAAATAATAACATTGAATCGAATCATAAAAAGACAACATAGACATATCAAAACAAACATGTTGACGCATTACTAAATCATCAGTCATGACTAAAGACTTTAATCAATGAAATATCTCGATGGGGTTTTTGATGCTTCTAACTTCTACCCTCCCATTAGCACTTATTTCTATGCACATTATCACAACATTAGTATTTTTATATCCAAGATACATAAATGGTTAATCATCAACATTAATCATAATTTTTCACAAGTATAACAATTTAAATTCATTATTAAAGGAAAGGATGTCATAAATTTGGGTACAATATTTTAAATATATCTCTTATCTTTAACTAGGGTAAGTGTAAAAAGATGTGACACTGAAATATAAAAATGTGGATACTATAAGCTTAATTTCCAAAACCTAGGGTTAATTCCATCATTTCTAGGATTTCATTCAGATACAAATCAACAACGTCCATAGATTGAATTTTAACCTCTAAAGCGAGTCAATTAGACCTGGATCTGATAATTTTGAGTCTTAGGAATGAATTGGAAATTATTTGGAGTGATTGCTTTAATTAGACTAGATGACCTAATATGTAAATTGAAAAATATCGAAGATAAATAGATAGAAACAATAATTTACAAGTGGATTTGGAAAGTGTAGACTGATGTGTGCTTATCACCAAAAGTTGGATTCAACATGTGTAGAGGGGAATCAATCACCCAAGGGTGAATGGGTCTTTGATATGGGGTCCAAATGATTTTTGTAATCCTCTGGTGCTAGATTTGAGCTCTTGATTCCTAGTTGTAAATTTTTCAGAATGTTGTCAATAAGTTTTTTAGGTATGTTTCCATGTCTTGACAAGGTTGGTGACAAAAAATGAAACAATTGACAATTTTCCTTCAATCTTCCTTTGATCCTTTCCAAATGCACAATCTGCAACATTCAAAGAGGAAGAAAATGTTGTGCCATATAGGGGCTTGCCTCAGTCAAACCCCATAAGTGTTCCCACTTCCACAATGGAAAATGTCAATGATAAATGATAATAGAAAGGAAGGAATGATGAAATCAAAATGCTCTGCAACTCACCAACCTTCAATGGCTTCCTTGAAGGATTAAATTCATACACATCTCTTCAAGAGTTTGGATCTCACCTACTTGAATACTTGAATGCTTCAGAGACCTACAAAAAGATGTTAGCCTTCACAAAACAATGACAATATGAAAACACATAAACTTTGACATGATGTTGGATCTTTATTTTTTTAATAATGTTATAAAATGCTACTCTTGAATGCTCTTGAAAATTCTATTTTCATAGTTGTGTGTCTTAGAATGTTGCTTCTTAGATCTTCCCTTTTCAAATGGTAAAATAACTAGGTATTTATAGGTGTTTATCCAATTTCCTTAAAATTAGATTCCAAAACTAGACACTTCATATTTGAAGTTTGGATGTTAAAATGCCACCAATGAAAAATTTGAATTTGGCTCCTAGCTAAGAATGTGGACCCATTCACCCATGGGTGAATAGGTCTTGGCCCAAATTTCCAAGACACACCTAGTCAGGAGCAAAATAACAATTGGTTGGATTTATTTAATGCTTGAAATATTTTGAAAAACAGTAAAAATTAAGCTTTGGAATGCATAATTTTGTAAATTATAAGCTTAGTTAAGTCCAATAAATTAGGGGGAAAAAAATAATGTGAAACTATTAAGGTATACAATTTTCTACACTACATTTAGCCCCCACTTTAGTGAGAGTATGAACTTACACTCAGACTCACACTAAAGTTAAGAGCAATATATGTCAAGAGGGGTCCAATATTCCAAATGTTGAAGAGATACAATGATTAAGGATCAAGGAGGTTTCCAAGCCCCCAAGATCCAAGATCCCATGGAAAACCAACATATGCAAAAAGAAACACACATGTATGATATGTAGCAAGACAAGATACACAAACATACAATGTCAAACTAAATACAAGGAAAAAGAAAAAAAAAGTGG
Source organism: Sequoia sempervirens (assembly GCA_007258455.2). Classification (NCBI taxonomy): domain Eukaryota; kingdom Viridiplantae; phylum Streptophyta; class Pinopsida; order Cupressales; family Cupressaceae; genus Sequoia; species Sequoia sempervirens. The sequence continues at coordinate 128,734,884 of VDFB02047397.1, forward strand.
TATAGGTTAACAAGATGTATTATGCTAGCAGTCATACAAAACCATTCATGACTCACACAATGTTGGGATTAAAGTGTCTCAACCTTAGAGTCCTAATATTTTTTAATTGATGTAATTAATGTATTTATTTTTATTATTTAATTTTCCATGGTGTCATGTCATTAATTAGGACCTGCGGTTGGGTGGCATCCCTATTGGAGGTGACTAGATGACACATCATCCTACCAAGTGGAAATAGGTGTCCCACTTTGGAATCTATGACATATGACATATTCTATGACGTGTCATAAGGCATCTTTGAATGCATAGGTGAAAGTTGGCGCCCGAATTGAGTTATGACAAGGTGTAAGAGAATTAACTATTTTTAGCTAGTTATGATAGATTCTCTTATAGCTATAAGTGCTATTAGCTATGACATATTATATGATAGTTTTAAGATGTGTAAGGAATCTATCATAGCCTATTTTTAGCATATTGTAGGTTTCCAAGCTTGGAAGAAGACTATATGTATGTTTGACAAGTATAAGGGGTGTAAGGGAATATTGAACATGTGTCCAAATGCATGTATAAGGAATTGAAAGTTGTTCCTTTTGGATTTGGACGCCTCTCACCTTCTATATGCTTCTTGAAGCTTGTAACACTCTATTTATTGAGTGCCTTGAGTTTAGAATGCATATTTTGTTTGCAGGTAACAAAGTGCTACCGATATCACTCCAGAACAAGTGTTTGTGTTGAAGCACTTGTGTAGAAGCTTTGTACTTGGAGAAACATTGAAATCACTATTTGATATAATAGAGAAGTACTTTTCTTTTGGAGGGTGGGGTTTTTTACCTGAAAGGGTTTTCCCCATGGTATATTTGGTGTCACTATTTTTGTGCATTGTTGCTATTCTATTTCCATTAATCTTTATGTGCTTTTCTAGTTGCAACTATTAAAGGTGTTAAAAAGAATTTTTTTTGTAACTCTCTCCTGATTAGATTAGTGTAGGAAGTTGTTTCCACTCACCCGACTTCCTCTCTATAAAATTTTGATATTTTCTAGGTGAATCACCAATAGGAAGACACATAGGCTACTGAGGATTGTTTTTCACTAGGTGAGCTCCCAAAATAGGTAACAAAATGAGAAACACACACTAGGTAAACAAGGTGTGCCCATAACCATACCAAGAGTTATAATCCCTAATAACCTTGATAAAGTGCTACAAAAATGATCAAAGTGCTATGCCAATGCTACACTAAGTTCAACCCTATGAACAAAGTGAAGTAAAATAATGCCAATGTATGCCCCCACTTTAAAGAAATTGCAAAACACCATGCTATGAGAAATTAATTTAAAGTAGAAAATGATAAATGTCATGCAACAAGAGATCACAAGAACTTATTTGGAAATCCCTATGCCAATGATATGTTTCCAAATAAACTACATCATAATAAGGGGTTTCCCTCATAATGTAATATATGGAGGTACACTGAGGGATCCACTGATCTAGGGTTAGTATACGGTTGAATACCTGAAATACTAAGAAGGGGGGTGAATCAGTATTCCTCTTAACCAATCAAACATAACACATCCAATTAACTGAATAGAAATAACTGCAATGAACAGTGAAATCATGAATAAAACCATAGAATTGCATGACAAATGAACATCAGTATTTTAACGAGGAAAACCCTAAAGAAAAAAACCACGGTGAGGGTTAGCTCACAATATATTATATCTAGATATAACATATTACAAAAAGGCTCACTACTAGGACACACTATCTAGAAAAAAAATCACAACCTACTAAGAAAGAACAAAGAAGGGTTGGCAACACTACCTATTGAACTGATAAAATAGCATCTATCACATGTTAGATTATAGTTCCATTGAAGTACAAAATATCTTCACACTTGTTTGGATTTAAATTCTACTTTGTTCACAATCTACTCAATACTGCATCAAACAAAAGTAGGCGAGTCACCATACATGTCATAGATCGCATACAATCTACTCTGCTTCACCAAATTCACATATATTATTTTCCACATACACTTAATTCTTCTTCTCACTCTCCACCACAAAAAACTCAGTGTTGACTCATATATATATCCACCTCAAGTGTAACTTTAGTTAAGTCACCTAATTAGAAGTAACACATAAAATTAAACATGTCATCCTCAAGGAATTGTATCCATACTTAGCACCCAAATTCAATTTACATCAAGATAGGTCAGCATAGACTAATATAAATCCCTCATAAGATAGAGTTACTTGAATATCCTCCACAAAACATCAAATGTGTTAGGTCATCCCACAAATAGACCTAAACATAAATTCTTCAAGTGTACATAAAATACATCAACCATGCGACCTTAAAAATTCACTCCCATCGAATTCCCATACAACCAAGATTTATTAGCTTATTTTCATCATTGCAAAACAAAATTTATTCATGAAAAAGTGTGGAATCTCCCACACTAATATACTGTACAAAAAATAACTGCAATATACAAAGTTACACACTATCTTTCATATCTTCTAAGAAACTTTACAAAATGTCACAAAAACTTGAATGTTGCTGCATCTAATGAACTCAAAACTATAGTTATGGTTGTAGAATATTATACCAACATGTAGTGAAGTGCAAACCTAAAAACTAATGCACTGAACCACAAAACTTCCAAAATAAATACTTAGCCAAATTCTTGATAAACCATGCTTTTCAGATCAACTTGCATTATACATAGATCACCAAAAATACTTCCACACTATGCTAGGATGATCATAACAATGATGAAATCAATGAAAAAAATAGATCAAACAATGTATATACACTGCATGCTCATGTTCCCAAAACTGCATCATCAATGATAGACTTCTAAACTTCGAAGAATATTTCCCTTTGTCATTGATGGAAACATGCATATCAAAAAAAAATTGAAGGCTTGATTCAAAAATTGTCTCCCCCTTACACATATCTCTCCAAGCATTTTTATCAAAATGTTTTTTAGCTAACTCTCCCCAAAATGTTACTATCACTAACCAAATGGTTTGACAAAAATATTTTTTGACTATTTATCCCCCTTTGACATCAATAGAAATGGACATGCAAAGACTTGATATACTTCCCTTAGATATAAATGTTGACCCCCCCTCAACCAAGAAGAAAATTTTATGCACATAATGGATTCTAAAAACTTAGTTTAAAAGTAAGAATTATCAACCTTAAGATGTCGATTCTTTGAATTTCTTTAGAATGTCCTGCCAAGTGGATCTTCCTTCTTCCCAAAGTCTTTTTGCTTTTGCTAGAGTCCTACACTATAATTCAAGTTTCATTAGAGTCTAGTCTCCTTCTTCCATATTGTTGGGGTTTTGATTATGTAAGGAAAATAAATTTTCATGTAGTTGCATAATGCCAGTCCATTTCTAATTATCCCTGTCTCTTGTTATATCATAAGTATATGTTTCATATCCTATTTGTGTTTCAATTGAGTTAATGGAATCCTTTATACTTCATGTTTTATTTGAACATTTTAAGTAGTATGAGAGTAGGTTTTTTGCTTCTTCTTCACAAGTTTGAGCATCCTTAAAACATTTCATGAAATTGTGATGTGCATGTTGGAGTAAAGGACCACTGAGAGGGGGGTAAATTAGTGGTCAAATTAAAATCAATCTCATAAACTAAACTCACTTGATAAACCAAAGATACTGTATTTCATGAAAGACATTAAGATGTGCAATTTTCAATATCACATTAGAATATGAAGGACTAAATCATATATAAAACAAAACATCATCAAGATAAAAGAGACACCAAATTTATGAGTGGAAAAACCCTCAAAAGGGTGAAAAAAACCACTCTTAATAAAATTATTTATTAGGCCTCACTAGCCAAAATTTTGTTGAATACAAATTGAGTGTATCACTAACAACACAACAAGCCTCACGACTATCTCACAATATGTCTCATTGGCACCTGCCTCACTAGAAAAAAAATTTGATAGGAGCACCCACTCCTTATCATTCCATCTCCAAGGTCTCACTGACCAATCTCCAATCTTGATTACATTTAGTGAACACCAACCCATCAAGAGCACCAACTCTCCTTCGAAGCACCAACTTCAAAAACACTGAAGCACCAACTCTAGTGGTTGAAGCATCAACTCCATACTTCAATCTGAATACAAGAAAAAGTATAATATAGGGGGTTACCTTGTTTCACTTCAAACCACTATTCTATCAAACATCTTTCCACTCAGAACTTTACAACTCCCTGTCAAGAAAATTGATACAATCAATTACCCTGCTTAGTTTATGATAGATTTAGTATCTTGGATACCTTTCCCTATTATCTTATAGTCATCTTTGCTTAACATACTTCAATCAAGAAAGTTCATCTCATACTCACAAAGCTCATATCAGCTTCAAATATAAGCATGTCACATACCAAATTCAAAAGAGCCTCAATCAACTCTGATATTCTCAATCACTTTGCAAACAACATAAACTTCTCAAAAATTTCACTCTTATCATATATCTCTCTCAAACTCTACTATTCAAATCTTCCCTTTTCAAATAATGATAAAAGCAATGATATCATCATTTTCTAAAATCCTCTCACTTCATAACTCTAGCATCACACATTCTCATTGTAAAGTTCAAGTATCCCTATCACTGTATAAAGTTTAGTCTATCTTCTAGCCTAAGTACATACCACACTTGAATATCTAAAAGCTGATTATTGTCTTCTATATTTCACATGTTCCAATCATGAATATGTTATTTTTATAAAGCTAATATCAATTTCTAATTCTCATTACTCACATACTAATAGTAGAATTGTAAACTTAATTCCTTTCAAATTGAATTACCAATCTCAACCCCTAATCGTTAATCTCCAAACTATTACAAGAACTAAAAAAAAAATTCTATAATTCAATGCCATCAAAAGACTTCAATTACCTATTCATGCACCCAAAAGAGCAGCTTTTAAACTTCCATCAAGTTTTCGTCCCTGAAAGTAATCATTTTTACATTTTAAATGTCAGCCCTTGGATCTTAAACTGTCGCCAAGTAAGATTTGAATCATGACCTCTAATTCCCATTTTAAATGAAATAAGCCAAGCTTATATCCTACTCGACCAGTTAGTCTAGAAGAAGAGGTTGATCAATGAATGATTTAAATCCCTTAACAAAAATACTTAGACTTCCTATTACCAGTCAATGACCAAATATATAAAAAGAAACTTTCTTAAAAAACCTTGCACAAAACAAACCTTTTTCATGGTTTTAGTAATAAGTTATCATCAAAGGATAAACTATAATCTTTTTGAAAAAAAACTTGAGTCACTACTAATTAAGCATTGAACACTCCAATCTCTTGTCACTTATATCAGCACATGTTCAAGCTCCTTTTTTCTTGATGCTTGATACTATTGAAGCTTTGATTCTCTTTGATGACAATCCATGAGATAAATATCAACTACCACCATAAGATGAAGCAACCCATTGCAATGAATATCAATCAATAGAATGATTGAAAAATACTTCAATACCCCTATTTGAGTGAGGAAATACCTTTGAAAAAACACTCACCATAAAAGTGAACCTTCTATTTGATATTCCCATCAATTACAAACCTTTGACATCAAACCATGAGAACAAGTACCTTTTCATGAAACAAAACAACTTTGACACTTTGACTAATCAACAAACCTTTGAATGCAATAATCCTTTGATAACCCTTTGCATGAGGAAACTTTGGTAACAAAATAAGATGTCCATAATGTGACACCATTAACAAATGCAAGAGCACTTTGAAAGCTTAGCTATATATGAAACCTTTCAATACATCAACCTTAGTCTTTGCAACATCAACCTTAGTCTTTGCAACCATGTTCAATTGTGCAGCAACACCAAGCATCAACTTCATGATCAACATTGCAACAACACCATGTTGTGAATTCTTGAACACCTACATGAAACAAAGGATGAATGATCCAACACCATGAAACAACTTACTGCCACAACAAGAATATTAACATATCATTAGAGAATTTTGACATAACATATCATTAGAGAACTTTGACATTAATGAAAAACCATTGCAATGCCAACAAAATCCCCCTTTGGCATTCAACACACAAAAAATTTGCATCCTTGTTCTCCATCATTAGAGCCATTGGATTGTTCTCCCCCTTTGACAATAATGACAAAGGGGCTCATGAAAAGAGGCAAGAGTAAACTATCAAAAATATTGTTACCCCACTGTCAGCACTGCATATTATCCACTGTTAGCACTGCACATTATCCACTAAGCACTGTCAAGCAATGAAGACTACTATCTAGACCTACTCTAATGTACTGTGTTGATATGGAACTTCAATGCATACTTCAATTTACTATGTAACAATTTCTGTAATAAGAACATTGAGATCATCAAGCCATCATATTGGTCTTTGTCAAGCATCATAAGAAGGAAGTCACATATATGCAAAGCAAAGTATCAAACAACTGCCTTCAAGCAATTGTTATCAGAATACTAAACTGGTAAATCATAAAGTTGTCAAGTTGTAATGAACTAAGAAGTCACAAGGTATATTGTCAAGTCACTTATAAACATCACTGTATATTATCATGGTATTAAGGAACATCAAGTCACAAGAAACCATTATCAGCACCTTCAAGCATCAGGTCACTATTACACTATTGTCACTCTATTGGAACCCCTTAAAAGCCTAATAGACATTCCTCTCCTTAGGTCTGGTATGCCTCTTTGATAAACCCTTATTCTCATGGGTAAGTGGGGTTTTTGTTTGTGAGGGACTAAAATGTTTTAATTCTTGATTGACCTACTTAGTCAGTCGTTAGCCTTTTAAGTTATCCTCCAAGCCATCTGACACGTCAGTTTACTGGCCCCATTGGTGCAGTGACCAGTTACCTTTTCCTACCACATGAACCCCTTTCCTGAGGAAAGATCGTAAACTTAACTCAGTGAATTACGTCTTAAGTCACTAACCCTTGTGGTCACATCACCGTCAAGTCATCCATTTAATGCTAACATTGCATAATGTGCAGATTTCCCATATTCGAGGATTGGGGAAAAGATCTCAACTGTACCTTGCCAACCTGTGGAAATTAGATGACAACAGTTTAAATCTAGCAAGGTTAGCGTGGAGGTTATGCATGTCCATGCAATGTGTGTGGGACCCACTTCCCACTACCACTCCCATGGCCCGACGTATTCAATGAATGACTATGATTAAATCTAGTGAAATGATCTCCATCATTCCCCGCTAGCTCGTTGAATAAAATGAACGATGGTTAAAATGCAACGAGATCAATGAAACCCTAACACCTATCCCCACTCACTTGGACCATGGAGCCCACATAGAGTGATGATGTCATCCAACACATCTATAATTGATTGGTTGAAAGTACTTCAATGAAGTATTGCTAGAAATCAAAGGTAGTCAAATGAAGGTGGGTTGTTCAATCTTCCATCAGGGAAATCGGTAGATGGCTAGCATTAAAAGCTGGCGAAGTAGCATGTGACAACCATTTCTACTCAGTGCAACCAGCCTGCATTAATGGTTAACACCTTACAAAATGATTGAGTCAATCTTAATTTGTGTGGAAATGCTAATACTAGTAATCATGAAGGGTAATCCATGGATTCCCATGCAACTGGAAATTAAAAGGTGCTAGTACAATTGCTAGTAAGTTACCAGGGTTGTTGAATATTAAGTGTGAATGCCATTGCTTCACTCAATAAATAAAACTAAGATAACTACTTTTTGCATCATTATCATTTAGCAGTTGGGCATTTTCTGGTATGTGAAGATGATAGAGGACAATATGAGTGAACCTGTGCAAATGTCTGTTTGATTGAATGGTTCGAGGTTGGGTGTGAATGCACCAAAATATGCTCTCACTATGAAGGAAGATACTTCTACAAAGAATCCTAGACTAATACCTAAAAGATGTAGTTGAAGAGTACAATTTCAGGGTGCTATCGTAGGAGGAACAAAGGATAGTGGGAAAGTTCAAACACACTCTTTGACTAGATCCAAGCGGAAGGTAAGATATGGATGTGGCTATTACAGGCGCCAACATTCACCTATAAACCTTACAAGTAGTTCCTCTAATAGTGGCATTGAGAGTGACTCATCCTATGGTCAGTATTTGGCCATGTTAAATGATGGTTTTCCCTTTGACAAGGAGGTGATATCAGTGGCACCATTGGCTGTCAAGAATCTTAATGGATAACATGGAATTGTGCTTGGTAACAAGAAGAAAGAGGAAGAGGTTGAAGTATCCTCTCTTCCTCTGGCAATGATGAGGAGCAGTCGTGTCTACTGTGGACATGTTGCTAGTGCTTGTGGGGTGGTGGGTAGTTGAGTTGGTTGTGTGTGTGTTACTCTAAGTTTTTGCACTGATACTAGTTGCGGCAGTGGTCCAGTCATCTTGTGTGTGCAACATTTTGGTGGTAATTAGCATTTCTCTTCCTGGGTGGCGATCACATTTTGGTTTTTCCCCAGTTGTATTATTTTGTGAAAATTCAACATGTGGGGTTTTGGAATGAAGGAGAATGTAGTTGAAATTCACATGAAATGAGAATTCTATTTTGAAATTTCATTTGAGCCTAAAGCTTGTCGCTTCCCTTACATTATAAAAAGGAAACCAAGGCTCATTTTGAGGGGATGAAAAAGGATTAGACTCTGGCTAGGGTTTTGGTCAAATGTATATAGTATAGATAGGAATAGAATAGTTTGTCATTCTTCAAGCAATATGAATGAACTTATGCAAACACCTTAAAATGTTTATCAAACATGATTCAAGTATAATTAATATATGCATATATTTCTGATATATTTCTCTTCTTCTACAAATTTGGTTGAATTCTAAATTGAAGTATCAATGGTGTTTCAATTCTACTTTGAGTATCCATTCAAAGGCATGTCTCTGCTCTAGGTTTTGATTCAAGTAATCAATTAAATACTTAGATGGGGTCATGAATTTACATTTATTTGCAAAGAATTTGATAAGGAGTGATGTGTTAGAATACTTGAGCTCCATGATGTAAAGTATTGTGAGAGAAAATCTATTTCATTATTGGGTCATCTTTGTTTTACAAATTCTTGCATTTATGACTCCAATTTTCCCAATGAACATGACACTGCTATGTTCCTAAATGATTTACCTAAGGGGTTAATCAAGCAATCATTTAATGACCAAGTCAGAGCTAGGGTTTAAACTCATCAAAAATTCATTAATTCAAATGTTCATGTATGTCAATTCCCAACAATAATTTCTTCATTATGATGAATGGGTAGCATATTATTTGGAAATTAGCCAATTTCTTAGTAATTGATGCACAATTATCCTTCATTCATGTATGATTTGTGTAGCGATGCGTTCAACATAGCTAAATCTTGAATGAGCACACTAGGAATACCCTCCTTGGTTTCATGGAGCCTAAAGCATAGAAGATCATAGTCTTTAGCTAAATCTTGTTAGTTGGCCATTCATTTCAAGGGTCTTGAGTATAGGAACTGGCTATTCCTTAGAGATATCTTGGGTGTACTAGAAAAAACATGAACACACTCCTCCAAAAAATTTCTCAAATGTTCATCACACCACCCCATTGCACCACATACTAGCTAACAATTTCATTGTCACAAGCAAGGTCACTGTCATTATGATTACCAATAAACAACTGACAATCATTGTCAACCCACAAAAATATATACCACCACCTTGTACTTTAGAATTTTCATTATGAAAATATAGTCTCTTCATGATATATATCTTATGAAACTTGCACCCTAGTTCTCCCCCTATGAAGACAAATCCATTGTTCACTGTGCAACTAATATGAGTGTGATCATTGTGTATTCATACTACTAAACTAACAAGCAAAGATACAATCAAACTTGTCAAAAACAAATACAAGTAAGATCCACCATTGTCCACAAGACTGTCCTTAAAAGTCACCTTATCAAGGGAATTTTATCTTGTCAAGGAGCATTTTAAACTATCCAAACAACTGCAACCATTGTCAATTTGTGTTGTACTTCATGCTACTTAACACACTATAAGAAACCAATCAAAAAGTGAAGCACTATACATCCATAATGCATGCATTTTCATATTTCACTAATTGTTAAACAATATGCAACAAGAAAGTATCAAAGCTCGGGCATATCTTTGTCTCAAATATTATCTCAAGCAAAGTACTCTCTCAAATACTATCTCAAACCATAGAAGAAACTGTTTGCATGATATCATGAAACTAATATGATTTCAACTATCAATACTATGTTTTCATTGTTAGAACAAGATCAATACACTACCCCTTTAGCAAGACAAACATATCACTATCATTAAGTGAAGTAACTATCAAAGCAAGATCAAACCAGTATATTGATAGAATGGTTAAGAAACTCATTTTTTCACATGACCCCTTATTGTCACCGAACATTGTGCAATTATTCATCATGCAATGCAAACAAAACTTGATAGAGGCATGAAATATATTGAAAAAAGCAAGAAAGTGTCACTATACCAACCATGAACCAATCATATTGCATCAAGAATAAGCATGAATATCATAAAATATTGCAATAATAGCATTGCTCAATAGCACCACTTCAGGAAAAAATATTTGCAACCACTGAAACTATCTAGAATGTGGTAACTATTGTTGAACCTTATTGATAACAATCTTTGTCAAAGTAATATTGTACCATCACTGTCAAGATACTGAGAATTTTTAGATCAAAGTAAGAATTCCATGATGATTGATAAGTGGAAACTTCTATCATCACATTGGTATTTGCAACATATCCTTTAATTAAGAGGTGCAAACCTTAATAATTGAGAGCAAGAAATTGTCACTTTTCTGCTAGCATGATATAAGAAAGGGCATTGGCTTATTATAATATCTTCATCACAATTATGTGCATTGACAATCCTTTTTGACACAAGCAACCTAGGCAATCCTGACAGAGGTAACATGTATAGAGAGCACTATATAGACCATGATACTAACAAAGCAACATATTCAAATAACACTGCATAAAAACATGCGAGAGCATGACTGATACACAATACTATCACACTGTCCATCATCACTAGTAATTCCTACAATTGTCCCTTTACATTATATTCAGAGATCTACCATTGGTTAAAGGATAACTACTCCATGTTGTCTGCTTAACACTTTGACACTTGTTCATTCTTCCATGTCAACTATTGAAGATCAATATGTTCATGCAAGACCATTAGTAAAGTCACTATCACCTATCAAAGAGTGAAGGTTGTCACAAGATGAAAACCTTCTTCAAAAGATGTAAAACCTTTGTATGCTTGCAAATGCCACTGTCAAAGGATTCCTTTACTAAAAATATTTGATCAACATGATCACCATGGTAGCATTGAGATATAATCATAGAACTATTGGTAGATACCTGCAACAAGTTGTCTAAAGAGAAGGAATTGAAGCATTATAGCATTTTCAAAGACCCAAATGACATTATCATTGCAAAGATCAAACTAGTACTATTACCACCATTAGAACACCAAATCACTGCAAAGATACAACCTCTTTATTGCTTAATATAGGGTTTGAATGATAAATCTCTAAGCATCTCCCCCTAACTTCATGCTTCCCTTTAAAATGTTATAATGTTTCTTGTGCAGCATGCACAAGATTAGGTTCATTCTTCACTTTTTCTTGCTTTCTTCTCCAAACTTTCTTAGTATCTTATTTCTTTAAATCACTCCTACAATATTGTGCAATATTTCCAAACTTATGACATCTATAGCATTTGACCTTGCTTCTTTTAGTTAACCATTCATAAGAGCTTTCAGTACATCCAAATTTCTTACAATGCACCCAACATTCTTTTGCTCTATGACCATATTCATAGCATGAATAACAATAATCATGAAAAGAATTGCCAAACCTAGAAATTTTATGTTGTACTGAATGGAAATATCTTCTAACCTTGATATTTTTGTCTTGAGTAGAGGTGCCTCCTTTTGTCATCTCCTTATCTCCAAAATTTGAAATAGGAGAATAATAGTCTAAATCTATTTTCTTTCTTGGAGTTTCTCTAACGTTAGAACACTTCCCTTCTTCAAAACCTAATCTAGTAGTATCCTTATGATGTTTTTGCTTGCTTAACATTTCAAATAAACATTCAGTGCTCTTTCCAAATTGAAGTGTCTTGTGCAGCTTGGAAGAATCTTTTCCTAATTCACTTTTAAATGAAATGATGTTTGATTCATACATTTCACAATCAGTCACTTTTTCCTTAAGCTATTTATTGACTTATTCTTCTATTTTATTTCCTTTTGCAACTTGAACCTTCAAATATATTATAATTTTCTCCGCTTCTTGAATATTTGAAAGTTTCTTAACTTTAGACTCTTCTTCTTCTTGAAGCTACAGCCTTAGTCTTTGATTCTCCACTCTAAGTTTCTCAATCTCATCAAGAGCACAAGTAAGTTCACCTTCAAGATAAAATTCACATTCATTTTCATCTAACTCTTGTTCATAATCTCTTAAAGAACAATCTTCTTCTTTTTCAACAAAAAAATATCACTTTCAGATGTATCACATCTTGTATCAATTTGCAAGGATGTCTTTTTCAACAACTCATCACTTTCATACATATAAATTAGTTTGTTCCAAATCTCCTTTGCATCTTTACAATACATAACTTTAGCAATCATTTCATTTGGAAAACAACTAAGGATAGAATCCATGGACCTAGCATTGAATTCAAGAGTCTTCTTCTCATCTATAGTCGAAAGAGATATTGAAGATACTAAATAACCTTTCTCTACTATTGTCCACACATCAAATCCTACAAAAGATAGATAAGTCTCCATCCTGAGTTCCCAAAGAATAAAATTTGTGCCTTCAAACTGAGGTGTTCTAGGTATAGGATACACTTCCATTTTGGATTCATTATTTATAAATTCTTCTCCACCATCCTTTATATTTGGTTCATGCATTTCTTGTTTTTTAGCACCTTGTTGGAAATTTCTTTTTCCCTTGTTTCTTTTGCTTTTTTCCATTGTACTCCACCATGAAGATCAACCCAAGTTGATTAAACTTTTGTGGGGAACCCTACTGCTTTGATACCACTTGTTGGAGAATAGGACCATTGAGAGGAGGGGGTGAATCAATGGTCAAATTAAAATCAATCTCATAAACTAAACTCACTTGATAAACCAAAGATAGTGTATTTCATGAAAGGCATTAAGATGTGCAATTTTCAATATCACATTAGAATCTGAAGTACTAAATCATTGAAAAAACAACACATCATCAAGATAAAAGAGAAACCAAATTTATGAGTGGTAAAACCCTATAAAGGGTGAAAAATCCACTCTTCATAAAAGCTTTATTAGACCTCACTAGCCAAAACTTTTCTGAATAAAAGTTGTGTCTCATTGACAACACAACAAGCCTCACTATCTATCTCACACTATGTCTCATTGACACCTACCTCACTAGAAAAATAAAGCTGATAGGAGCACCCACTCCTTATCACCCCATCTCCAAGGTATCATTGAACAATCTCCAATCCTAATTACATTTAGTGAGCACCAACCCACCGAGAGCACCAACTCTTCTTCAAAGCACCAACTCTTCTTTGAAGCACCAACTCTGAAAACACTAAAGCATCAACTCTAGTGGCTAAAGCACCAACTCCAGGCTTCAATTTAAATACAAGAAAAAGTATAATATAGGGGGCTACCTTGTTTCACTTCAAACCATTGTGTCAAACATCTTTCCAATCATAAACTTACAACTCCTTGTCAAAAACACTAAAACAATCAATTACCCTACTTAGTTCATGATGGATTTAGCATCTTATATACCTTGCTCTATTTTGTTACAATCATCTTTCCTTAACATAATTCAATCAAGAAAGTTCATCTCATACTCACAAAGCTCATATCAACTTCAAATCCAAGCAAGTCACATACCAAATTCGAAAGAGCCTCAGTCAACTCTGATATTCTCAATCACTTTGCAGACAACATAAACTTCTCACAAATTTCACTCTTATGATATATCTCTCTCAAGCTATGCTATTCAAATCTTCCTTTTTCAAATAATGATAAAAACGATGATATCATTATTTTCTAAACTCCTCTCACTTCATAAATCTAGCATCACACATTCTCACTGTAAAGTTCAAGTGGCCCCTATCACTATATAAAGCTCATTCTATCTTCAAGCTAGACCACATACCACACTTGAATATCTGAAAGATTATTACAATCTTCTCTATTTCACATGTTTCAGTCATTAATATGTTCTTTTTACAAAGCTGATATCAATTTCTAATTCTCATTACTCACATAATAACATCATAATTGCAAACATAGCTCCTTTCAAATTGGATTACCAATCTTGACCCTTAACAATTGATCTCTATACTATTACAAAAACTAAAAAAAAATTCTACAATTTGGTGCCATCAAAAGACTACTCAATTACCTATTCATGCATGCAATAGAGAAACTTTTAAACTTCTCATCAAGTTTTTATCCCTAAAAGTAACCATTCTCATATTTTAAATGTTAGCACTTAGATCTTAAACTACTGCCATGTAAGATTTGAATCGTGGCCTTTGATTCCTATTTTTTATGAAATAAGCTAAGCTTATAACTTCCTTGACTAGTTAGTCTAGAAGAATAGGTTGGTCAATGAATGATTTAAATCCCTTAACAAAGTTACTTAAAAATACTTTGACTTGCTATCACCAGTCAATGACCCAATATATAAAAATCAACTTTGTTAAAAAAACCTTGCACAAAACAAACCTCTATTAGGGTTTTAGTAATAAGTTATCATCAAAGGATAAACCATAATATTTTTGAAAAAAATACCTTGAGTCGCTACTAATTAAGTATTAAACACTCCAATATCATGCAACTTATATCAACACATGTTCAAGCTCCTTTTGCCTTGATGCTTGATAATATTGAAGCTTTGATGCTCTTTGATGATAATCCATGAGATAAATATCAACTACCACCATAAGATGAAGCAACCCATTGAAATGAATATGCAATGAATATCAATCAATAGAATGACTGACAAATACTTCAATACCCCTATCTAAGTGAAGAAAGACCTTTGACAAAACACTCACCATAAAATGAACATTCTCTTTGATATTACCATCAATTACAAACCTTTGACATCAACCCATGAGAACAAGTACCTTTCATGAAAAAAAACAACTCTGACACTTTGATCAACAAACCTTTGGATGCAATAATCCTTTGATAACCCTTGGCATGAGGAAAATTTGGTAATAAAATAAGATGTCCATAATGTGACATCATTAGCAAATGCAAGAGCACTTTGAAACCTTACCTATGCATGAAACCTTTCAATACATAACCTTAGTCTTTACAACCATGATCAATTGTGCAACAACACCAAGCATCAACTTCATGATCAACATTGCAACAACACCATGTTGTGAATTCTTGAACACCATACATGAAACAAAGGATGAATGATCCAACACCATGAAACAACTTAATGCCACAACAAGAACATTAACATATCATTAGAGCACTTTGACATCAATGAAAAACCATTGCAATTCCAACAATGCATTTGTATATTTCCTTATGATATCATCTAGAATCTTCTCTGCAAGCCTTTCCTCAGATTCACTTCTAGCTTGTCCTTTCAATATAGAGACATATACCTTCAATGAATCAACCAATCATCTAAAGTTTTCTATAGTAGATAATGATGTATCAATACTTTTTTTGGTGGTTACCTCTTGTAAGGTTATCATGGCTTCATACATCTCTTGTGCACTTATATCTTTGAATCTAGTTTCATGCTCATGCTCATGTTGAGCATCATCTATGTGTGTCCTTCCTTCTGCCACATTTGTATCTTCTTTCTCTACAACTTCTTGTTTAACTTCAACTAGGGGGTTAACAGTACTCTTTCTTTTCTGACCTATTCTCTTAAAACTTTTGGAGGCTTTAGCTCTAGTCCTATCCTCTAATCCTAATCTACTAAGGTCTTTAGGGATTTTTAGAAGAAATTCTGCATAGTGAACAAATTTTGCCTCAGTCACTTCATAGTCTAATTCAGAAATCCAAATAGTTTTGGGCTCAATTGCTTCCATGAAGCAAAAATCAGTAGAGACAAGAAAATTGATGTCTCCACAGAACCTTTCCATCACACTCTTATTTATTGTCCCTCTTTCATTTATTCTCATTTGAAACATTCCAAAGAATGCTCCAAGAGCATCATCTTGAGCATTTGAGCCTCTAAATCTTCTTAGGTGATGTGTTATTTGATGTGCAACCAATTTTGTATTTGTCTGCTCTACCTTCCCAATTACCAGTACTTACTTCATGAAGTCATAAATAAAAAATATTACCAATGTACCATACCTGAATGTATGCCTTTTTTTTTCATTTCCTTTAGGTTTTCAACAAATGTTGTTAGAGTAACTCACAAAGGTCATAATCAACACCATTTTCAATCATGTCTGGTGCAATGTGAATGACAATGGCATAGACTATGTTGTCTCTATTTGGGTGACATATTTTCTAACCAATAAGCATTGCAACATACTGGATAGCTAGATTCTCAATTATGTTCAAGGTGAGTTCTTTTTCTTCAAGAGTAGCACCAGTCTTCTCCATTATGTCCTTAAATTTGATGGATTTTTGGTTTGAAACTAGTTCAAAGGACCATAAACCAACTAAATATTTAATAAATTCCTTGGTTATTGACTATGGGCCATCAATCCATATGGATTCATCATGAATTCTTCTTAACACCATTTTGGTGTACATCTTTTCGACTTCAAATAATGAAAAATTCCACCACACATCCAATCTCTTTTCGCTTAGGGTTTTGTGTTCTAATTTCATGGTGTCATCATTTAATTCCAATTCACCTACCCATAGAACATATAATCTTCTATAGGAAATTTCTTCTATTTTCCCATGAATCTATGCATTGATATCCTCAGTTGCTAAAACTCCATAGGGAGTGCAAGAGAATGCATCCACTGGATCTTCTAACAAAACTTTCCAAGAATGCCTCTTAATTTCAAGTTGTAGTCTCTCTGAGATGTCTACAACCCTCAGTCCTTCCATTACATCTAAATTTATTTCAAGTAAATTTTTTAGAAAATTGGAGTATGTACAATGCCTTTTAAACCACTTAGTGAAATTAGGGTTTTGATGTTCTACTACTGAGAGACACATTGAATCATTCCACTTCTTCTTTTGCACCTTTCTTCCTCTTCACATGTGTATAATGAAATGAATTTTTCTTCCCAAGCACACTTTTAACTCTTTGATTTGACCCATTTCAACAATAAATGCTTTAGATAAAAAGCTAGTAAACTTTGACAACTTGTATGCATAGTCAACTTTCATAAGCGTTACAAATTTTTGTATTAAAATATTTTTTCCTATAGTTTTCACCAACAAATTTATAATATTCATCTCCATCTTATTTCTTCATGTCAAGCCATGACACAACATGTCAACAAGAGGGGTTATATGATTTTTAGTAAAGCTTCCCCTAAGCCATAGCTATGGGCTTAGTTACTAGAGGAAACATTTGTACCAAAGATAGGTATAGATTCTACCTTGTCCTTAGTCTCTTATTTCTTTCTCCATACTTTTTCCATTTCCTTATTCACTTCATTCAGATCAAATTTCTTGAATGGCTCATTTTTCTTCATAGAATCATCCTTTCTTATATTTTTATTCCTGTAAAATTTTGCAATATGCCCAGGTTGTCTACAACTATTGCATATTATATTTGCTTTGATTGTTATTCCTTTCATTTGTTTTGAATATGCATTTATTAGCATTTTGTCCAAATCCATAACATGTATAGCAATAACCACTAAAAGGTTGAATCATTCTACCATTATTTTATCTATTCATCATCTGATTTATGCATTCACTTTCTCTATGTCCAAATTTCTTGCATGTAAAGCATTGTCCAATAAAACATGAAACATGTTGATTCATTCTACTTCTACATTCCATAGCTCTATGTCCAAATTTATTGCAAAAATAACAAAGACCATTGAAAGATTGGTACCTTTGAGCATTTGGTTGTCTGATAGAGGTTCTTCTAGCATTGGTTCTTTGATTTTGAAGCTTTCCATAGTTCCTTTTTCCTTCAAATTTTTAAGATTCTTTGATCTTCTTTCCATTAGATGTTTGAATTTCTTTAGATATTTCTCCTCTTTCAAGTCCCAAACCACCTTTATCTTTAGAAGCTTTCTGTCCAACAATCAACTCATCAAGAATTGTAGAACTTGTCTTAAAATTGTCCTCATGAATTATTGCTTTCTCCGAATCTACTCTCAAATTTACCACTTCTTGTTCAAGTCTTGTACATTCATCAATCTTGCTATGTACCACTACATTTAGGCATTCCTTAATTATTTTCTTTTCTTACACTTGTACGTTCAGTTTGGTGATGTCTTCATTTTCTTTCTTCAAATTTTCATTGACTTCCTTATGCTTTTCTTTGAATTTCTTGATATGCTCTCTCATTTTTCTAATGTATTTGTTTGCATCTTTTAGATTTTTCTTCTGATCTTCATTCTCATTTTCAATTTTGTTAATAACTTCAAGAGCAATTTTGAGTTCTCCATATTTGTCTAGCATGCAATCTTCTTCTTTGTATTCAATTGTAGAAAATTCTTTCAAATGAGTAGGGTACTTCCTATCAGCCATATGTTCAAACCCAAAGATATTCCTAAAGAGATCAAGCTCCTTCCAAGGATCCAAGCTCTGATACCAATTATTGAATACCTAGAATACTGAGAGGGTGGGGGATGAATTAGTATTCCTCTAAACCAATCAAACATAACCCATCAAATTAACTAAATAGAAATAACTATAGTGAAGAATGAAAGCATGAATAAAACCATAGAATCACATGACACATGAATACCAGTATTTTTATGTGGAAACCCCAAAAGGTAGAAACCATGGTGAGGATTAGCTCACAATATATTATATCCAGATATAAGATATTACATAAAGGCTCACTTCAAAGATGAACTATCCAGAAAAAGGCTCACAAGCCACTAATAAATAATAAAGAATGGTTGGAAACACTACCTATGAACTGATACAATAGAATCTATCACATGCTAGATTACAGCTCTATTGAAGTATAAAATATCTTCACACTTGTTTGGATTAAAACTCTTCTCTGATCACAATCTTCTCAATACTGCATCACACAAATGTAGGTGAGTCACCATACATGTCATAAATCATATACAATCTACTTTGCTTCACCACATTTGCATATATTCTTTTCCACAAACACTTACTTCTTCTTATCCCTCTCCATCACACAACTTCGCTGTTGATCTCATATATATATCCACCTTAGGTGTAACTTCAATTAGGTCGGCCTAATTAGAAGTAACCCATAAAATTAAATAGTTCATCCTCAAGGCATTTTATCCATACTTAGTTCCTAAATTAAATTTACATCAAGATAGGTTGGAATGTACCTAATATAAATCCCTCATAAGGTAGAGTTACTTGCATATCCTCTACAAAAAATCAAACATGTTAGGTCAACCCAAAAATAGACCTAAACATAGAGTCTTCAAGTGTACATACAATACATAGACCGCGTAGCCTTAAAACTTTGATCTCCCATCGAATTCTCATCCAACTGACATTTATTAGCTTATATTCATCATCAAAAAAAAAAAAAAAAATCACAAAGAAGTGTGGAATCTCCCACATTGATATACTATACAAAAGATAATTGCAATATACAAAGCCACAAACTATCATTCATATGTTCTAGGAAACTTTATAAAATGTCACAAAAACTTGAATTTTGATGCATTTGATGAACTTATAATTGTAGTTATGTTCATATAATATTATACCAACATGCGGTGAAGTGCAGACCCAAAAACTGACACACTAAACCACAAAACTATCAAAAGAAATACTTAGCCAAATTCTTGATAAACCATACTATCTAGATCAGCTTACCCTATACATAGATCACCAAAAATACTTCCACACTATGCTAGGATTATCATAAAAATTTTGACATCAATGACAACACTAGATCAAACAATGTATATACACTTCATGCTCATGTTGCCAAACTACATCATCAATGACAGACTTCCAAACTTCCAACATATACTTCTTTTCTACAGTGACATAATAGAGCTCATAATTGACATTATTCCTCAAATAATCATGGAAAAATGAACAAAATGGAAGGATGACACATAGAGGGATAAGATAAATAAAATTTTGTGTCAACATGGAAGAGACCCAAATGTCTCAATGCCTTACAATTTTTCCAAAAGGAAAGCACAAGAAGATAAGATAAAGTTTATGACATATAGAAGAATTCCATGAAAAGTTCATTTCCTTTGTATCCTTGTGCCAATGAAGCAACAAGTGTCATCTAAAGAAAAATAACAAATATAAAGATATGCAAAGCAACACAATATGGGAGATCACATTATGTGCAAGAAAACACATAAAAGTACTTCACATATGAGCTAGCCTAAAGTAGGTCATTTGCATCCCAATGTTGCTCATCATATGAGGAAGGTGGACATGTTGGTATGTGGTGAATGATCATGCAAATACTATACACTCTTTACATATCCTTTCCTGGGTTCAGGGGTTCAGAGGCAACAACCCACAAGAGAAAGGGTTCAGGGGTGCAACCCTTGAATTTTTCTTCCCTTTATTGCACATCAAGGGGTTGGTAGTTAATTTTTCATTAACCGACAAATGAAAAATGACTTTGTAAAACCTTAATTCTAGAAGCTTCCAAAAATCTTGTTAAAAATGGTTGGGATGTAAGTTGCAGTATAGGATTCACAAGATTGTACTATGCTTTTCACTGGATAATAAAATCATTGGATGGTTGAGTTTCTGTGCATGAATCCCATAATGGGTGAACCGTGTTAAAATTTTGTGTGATCTCTTTTGTGTTATTCTTCATTATTATTTCTACATTATTTAATTTGCATAAAATTGTTAATGTTTATTGCTCCAATTTACTTGAACCCTAAAAATTGGTATCAAAGTCACGTGTATTTTGATCAATTGGCAAGAAACCTATAGATTTGAGTGGGAGCAATGGAAGAAGAAAAACTTAAGGTCGAGAAGTTCAACAACCAGAATTATCAATTATGGAAGATGCAGATGGAAAATTATTTGTATCAAAAGGATCTATGGCGGCCATTACAAGGAAAAGTAAAGAAAGATGCTATGATGACCAATGAAGAATGGGATATTTTGGCTAGAAAGGCACTGGGAACCATTCAGTTGTGCTTGGAACCATCCATGGCATTCAATATAATAGAGGATCTAATGAAAGCTTTGGATAAATTGTATGAAAATCCCTCAGCCTCAAATAAGGTATTTTTGATGAAGCATTTCATCTGAAAATTATTGAAGGTGGATTTATGACAGATCATTTAAATGAGTTTAATACGATTACTAGCTAGTTAACTTTTGTAAAAGTGAATTTTGATGAAGAGGTGAGGGCTCTCTTGGTTTTATGTTCTTTTCTAGAAAGATGGAATGGCTTGGTAATGGTTGTAAGTAACTCTATCTTTGGTTCAAATACATTGAAATTTGATGATGTTTTTGGTGTTATCCTTAGCAAAGAAATGCAACAAAAAAGCATAGGTGAGAGTTCAACATTGGGTAATGATTTGATTGTAGTGAATAGGGGAAGGAGATAGGAAAAATCCCAAAAAATCATGGGAAGTCACAAGGGAAGTAAAAATAAAGGAAGATCTAAATCCAAAGGAAGAATGGATTGTTAGCATCGTGGAAATCTAGGACATTTGAAGAAGGATTATTGGTCTTGAAAGGGAAAACAAGGAGATGGAAAACATGACATAAGGAAGCTAATGTTACAAGCAATAAATTGTAGGATGCTTTAATTCTATGTTTAGATAATGCTAATTATTCCTAGGTAATAGATTTAGGGGCTTCATTTCATGCCACACCCCATAGGAAATATTTTGTAGATCATGTTCAAGGTGATTTTGGATAGGTATATTTGGGTTATGATGAACCTTAACAGATTGTTGGAAAAGGAAAGATAAAAATCAAGTTGCAAAATGGAAATGAATGGTTGCTATAGGAGGTCACTAGGTAGTGAAGGTTGCATAGTTACCTTTTAAGAAAAATTCTAGAAGGTCACTAAAGGTGCATTAGTATAGCTAAAGGAAAAAAGGTAGGCATGTATTGTATTTGTGCACTAGTAATACTTTTTATACCTTATCTGCTACAAAAACGGTTGCTATTGAGATAGTTAAAACACTTGATATAGGGATAGAAACATAATTGTGGCATCATAGACTTGGGCACATAAGTGAGAAAGGGATGAAGATCCCTCACTCCAGAAAGTTTCTTCCAAGTTTGAAGCAGATTAACTTGGAGTTCTACAAAAATTGTGTATATGGAAAAAAAAAAAGAGTTTGATTCTCAAAGTTGGGAAAGAGAAGAAGAGTGAGAAATTAGAGCTTGTGCATTTAGATGTATGGGGACCATCTCAAGTATCTTCTCTTGGTGGATCTTGCTATTATGTTACTTTTATTGATGATGCAACTAGGAAAACATGGGTGGATTTTCTAAAACAAAAATCAAAAGTGTTTGAAACTTTTAAAAAGTGGAAAACTTTGGTTGAGAATGAGACAAGAAAAAAGTTGAAGTGTCTCAGATTTGACAATGGAGGAAAATATTGTAGAAAAGAATTTGAAAATTACTATTCATACAATAGAATCTATAGGCAGAAAATGGTTCCTAGAACCCCACAAGAAAATGGTGTATCTAAGAGCATGAATAGGACCATTATCGAGTGTGCAAGGAGCATGAGATTGCATGTTGGACTACCCTTAGACTTTTGGGTAGATGTTGTACATACCACTATTTATTTAATAAACAAGGGACTTTCAAATCCTTTGGATGGTGGCATTCCAAAGGAAGCATGTATGGGTAATAAGGTAAACTATTCATTTTTGAAAACCTTTGTTTGTGAAGCTTTTTGCCATGTTGATATTGAAAATAGAACCAAGCATGATGCTAAGTCTAAAAAATATACCTTCATTGGATATGGAGTAGATGAATTTTGTTATCAATTATGGGATTAGGAAAATCATAAAATCATTAGGAGTAGAGATGTTATATTCAACGAGAAGGTCATGTATAAGGATCAGCTGTAGGAAAAGAAGCATGAATAGGCCAAAAAAGGAATGTGTGGTGTTGGCTGAGATTCTAGAAAATAAAATGCTAGTGGTACCTGATGCTTAGCAAAACCAAGTTGTCCCAAAGACTCCTACAAGTGCTAGATGTTTTACAAGGATAACTAGACCTCTAGAAATATTTTCTCTATCATTATATTCTATATTATTAATTGATTCTAGTGACACTGAAGGTTATGAAGAAGCAATGCAGGTAGATACCAAAAAGCAGTGGGAGCTAGCATGAAAAAGGAAATGGATTTCTTGCTATAGAATAAGACTTGGGACTTATTCATATTGCCTGTAGGTAAAAGAGCATTGCCAAATAAATGGGTTTATAGGTTGAAGGAAGAATATGGAGGAAAGAAAAGATATAAGGCTAGATTTGTGGTAAAAGGTTTTGCACAAAAAAAAGGTATGGATTTTGATGAAATATTTTCTCCGATTGTAAATATGACTTTCTATTACAACTATTCTAACTCTTGTAGTTGTGGAAGACTTGCATCTTGAATAGCTAGATGTGAAAACAACATTTTTCTATGGGGATTTGGAAGAGGAAATATACATGTAGCAACCATAGGGATATGAGGTCAAGGGTAAGGAGGAATTTGTGTGCAGTTAAAGAAGAGTTTGTATGGCTTGAAGCAAGCATCTCGACAATGGTATTTGGAATTTGATAGTTTTATGGTTGAACAAGTTTACAAATTATGTCATTCTAATTATTGTGTTTATTTTAAGAAGTTTGGTAATGGTCGCTATATTATCATGTTGCTTTATGTTGATGGCATGCTTGTTGTCGAGTCTAACATTAAAAATATTAATGAACTTAAGTAGAAATTAAAAAAATCATTTGCTATGAAGGATTTGGGTGTAGCAAAACAAATCCTTGGTATGAGGATTGCATGGGATAGGACAAAAACAAAAATTATTTTTGTCTCAAAGTATGTAGAGAAGGTGTTGAAAAGGTTTAACATGCAGAATACAAAAGTGGCTAGCACACTTTTTCCTAGTCATTTTAAGTTGACTAAGGAGATGTGTCCAAAGAAACAAGAGGAGGAACACAAAATGTCTAAGATATCATATTCATCAGCAATCGATAGATTGGTATATTGGTGTATGCAATGGTATACACAAGGCCGGATATTGCATATGTAATGGGAGTTGTGAGTAGGTATTTTAGCAATCTGGGAATGGAACATTGGAATGTTGTAAAATGGATTCTCCAATATTTGAGAGGTACTACTTCACATAAACTATATTTTGGAGGAACAAATTCTTCTCTAAAAGGATATGTTGACTTTGATCTGGTGGGCTATATTGATAAAAAGAGTACTACAAGGTATGTTTTTACTATAGGAGGTATTGTAGTCAGTTGGATTTCAAGGTTGCAAAAGGTTGTTGTGCTTTTTACCATAGAAGCTTGCAAGGAGATGATTTGGTTACAACATTTTCTAGAGGAATTGGGACATTGACAAGAAGATAGACCTTTATACACTAATAGCCAAAGTGTCATGCATCTTGCTAATAATTCAACTTTGCATTTAAAAAATAAGCATATACAGTTCAAATACCATTTCTTCTGGTCAGTTTTGGAGGATGGATAGTTGAAGCTAGAGAAAGTTCACACAAGTGAGAATCTGGTAGATATGTTCACAAAGGAAGTTACATAGAAGAAACTAATTTCCTCATTAGCTTTTGTTGGCCTTCCTGATTGATAATGGTGGACATAAGAAACCAACTAGACCTGTAATCTAGTGGGAGCTCCAAGTGCAACAATGTCATCCAGGATCAATCTCGAAGTATGATATTGTTGGTATGTGGTGATTGATCATGCAAATATAGTACACTCTTTATGTATCCTTTATGGGGTTTGGGGATAGGTCAGGCCTTGAGCGGGGGTGACAACATGCCAAGGGTTTGGTTGTTAATTTTTTTGTTAATCGACAAATGAATAATGACTTTGTAAAACCTTAATTCTAGAATCTTCCAAAAAGCTTGTTAAAAGTGGCTAGGATGTAAGTTGTGTTATAAGATTCACGAGATTGTAATCTATTTTTCACTGGATAATAAAATCATTGGATGGTTGAGTTTTTGTGGATGTATCCCATATTGGGTGAACCATGTTAAAATTTTGTGTTGATCTCTTTTGTGTTAATCTTCATTGCTATTTCTGGGTTATTTAATCTACACATAATTGTTAATTTTTATTGCTCCAATTTTCTTGAACCCTAACAGGATGACTATCCAAGGGGACTACAACAATTTTAGTACTAGGATCATCAATAGGTTCAACATGTGGCATGTCACTCTCATCAAGAGGATCATCATAGTTTCCCCCATCTAACTTCATAGAAGTGGAAAATAGAAAATTCAACTCATTATGCACTTCATCAATTTTAGCAGTCTCATCATTATCAAAATTGATCAAAATAAGAGGTTTTATGATCATTGCATTTGAATTTTCTTGTTTCACCTCTTTTTTTGGTTTTATGTCTTGTTTTGGTGAAAGTTATATTTCTTCTTGAGTTGTTTTTATGGCTGTTGGTTTATTCTTTTCTTCCAATTGATGAGCAATAGCACAATGTTTTTTCCTACACTCTTTAGCATTTTGGTTTCTTCTTTCATGATTTTTGATTTGTGATCTGGTAGGAATGGGTTTATCAACCATTTTTTTATTTCTTCCCTTAGGGGAGGAACTAAAGGAACCATCAGGGGTTGGGAAACTACATTCTCTTTAGGTCTATACACTTTTTAATCTTTGGAGGTGTAAAAGGAATCATTTTTATTGTCTCTTGGTCTTTTATAAGAGATGTGTGGAGGAACGACAATATATTTACCCTGGTTACTTGGTAGGATATTTGGTTCAAGCATAGGTTCATCAATGACAAGATGGGGATAAGGAACAACCATTAACCTATCAAACTCAAGAATATTGCTAAGAAATAACTCTGCTATGTGCTTTTCCTTGAAATTTTGATATGACTTGAAAAAGAAATCTTCACAAGGCTTTATAGGTTTCATAGGTTCAATCCAAGAGAAATCCATTGAAAAATTTCCATAGGAAGACAAAGGATTGAATCCATTATGGTGCACTATAAATATCTCATTTTCAAAGGGGGACTTTATGCACTTGTGAATACCTGACGAGATGAAATTCATGGAGTGTAGCCATGGATAGCCTAGATTCACATAGAATTGGTCAAATGTCAATATGATGGAGAATGACACATCTAATTATTTTTCTCCAAATTTTAATGGAAGAGTGACTGAACCTATCGTAGGGAAAGCAAAACCATTGCATTTTTATCCATGCATTTGATTGTTCATAATAATATTCATAAAGTTCATGCATAAACATGAATTCATCTATTATCACATTCTCTACACACATGAGATCAATAAGTATCCTATTTGTGGGCTTTTCATTAATTCATTCGGTGATATAGAGAGGACCATTAGGTGCATGTATAGAGGCATCAATGTGTGAAAGAAATGTTAGGTAACAAAGTGGTTTAGCCCTTATGAAGTTGAACATCTATGAGAGTGAACTTGTCATGTAGCTCATCCTCATTTTCACTCTTATCATCATCATTATCATCATTCATATCCTTAATATTATCAACATTCATCACATCATTCTTGACTTCACTATCTTTCACAAAGTTAGTTGAATGATTTGGCATTGGGTTGGTAAAATTTTGCAATTTTTTGTTAGGTGGGGCAACTAACTTATTTCCTTTTTCATCAACAACTCTTAGTTGGATATGATTGCAATTGATGAGGTCTTGTATTTGATGTTTAATACATATGAATTGTTTTGTGTCATGTCCACTTATACATCCATCTGATACACTTTAAAGTTCTTGTGAGTAGAAAAAACAAGAAACATTCTAATTGCTTACATTCTCACTACTAGAGAAAAAGTGTCCTCAAAATCAATTCCTTTTAACTATGAATATCCTTTGCATACTATTCTTTATTTTTTTCTAACTTCACCTTCTTCATTTAATTTATTCCTAAAAACCCACTTTGTTCCTATCACTTTCTTGTCTACAGGCCTTGGAACTAGTTCCCGAGTCTGATTCTTCTCAATTTGATTAAATTATTCTTTCATTGCTTTGTATCCATCCTTCATCCTAGCTATCATTAGCAAAAAATTTTGGTTATATCTTTGATAGTAAAAAAAATTTACTTGCTCATTTTTCTTTGCAATCCTTCTCTTGGTCAAAACTCCTTCATTCTTATCTCTAATAATCTAATCATTTGAATGATTCCTTTGAACATACTTGGCGGGATTCTTACTGTGCATTTCTATAGTTTCTTCTTTCTCTTCAACTTCTTCTTCTTCTTCTTCTCCTATGCTGGGAGGTCCATTAGATCCATAGTTCTCAATTTCATATATTCTGATGTAGATCTTCATCAACCTTAACAGTTGTACTTTCAACTATTTTTCCCAATATTTTATTGTAGCACATGTATGCTTTACTATGAGATGAATATCCTAGAGAGATACCTTCATTGTCTCTTGAATAAAATTTCCCCAAAACATGTTAATATCTTCTAATGTAGAATTTGGTTCCAAAGACTTTAAAATACTTAACAGTTTTCAATCTTCCATACCATAACTCATATGTGGTCTTAGCATTGTTAAGTCTTAATAAACCTCTATTGAGAATATAGACTGTAGTATGAACTAATTCTCTCCAATAAGTATCAGGTATGGTTTTCTTCTATCAACATGGTCCTTTCCATCTCTTGAATAGTCCTATTCTTTCTTTCCACTACCCCATTCTATTGAGGAGCTCTAGTAGCAGATAGATGCCTCCTTATTCCATGTTTTTCACAAAAATAATTAAAATCATTTTATGTGAAATCACCTCCTCTATCAAACCTTAAGAACTTTATTTTAGCATTAATTTCATTTTCAACCATTGATTTTAAAATCTTGAATCTACTAAAAGCATAAAATTTATCTTTCAAGAATGTAACCCATGTCATTCCAAAGAAATCATTAATAAAAAGCATGAAATACCTTTCTCCTTTCAAAATTTCTATTTTGGTAAGTATTCACAAATTAGTATGAATCAACTCCAATGGTCAACAAGAATAATATTTTTTAGACTTAAAACTTATCCTTGTCTATTTTCTAGATTGGTATTCCTTGTACAATGTACTTGCACACTTTATTATCTTAGCTGTATCTCTTATTGCATGTAATGAGTTGATCTTCACAATAATGTTAAAGTTAATGTGTCCCATTCTCCTATTCCAAATCCGACATTCACTTGCTTGTCCTAGAAGATAAGTTCTCCCCTTTATATCCCTTAGACTGTGTATATCACCACTTGTCCTAGATCCTTTTGCAACCAATTTTTGCAAACCTTCTTTTTCTGATTTCAAATCCTCTTTCATTGAATATGAGATTGTATTCATTTATGCACATTTGACTTACACTATGAAGATTGTTCCTGAGACCTTTAACATAAAGAACATCTTTTTTCCTATGCTTTCCATTAATAATTATTGTACCTTTTCCATAAATCTATACTAAAGTATCATCTCCAAGCTTGATAAACTTGCTCTTATCCCTAATCTTGTGATTTGAACAACCACTATCAATCACCCAAGAGTCTACATCACCTTTTGCATGAAAAGTATCACACACAAAACTTGAATCTTTAGCTTTATCTTCAATCTTTATAGGAGCCAATAACAAGACTTCATTTTCATTATCTGAATCACTAGATTCATCATCCTTTGAAGAGTAGGAATCTTCCTTGGAGTAGAGAATTTTCTTGAACTTATTTCTTCTATGCTCTTTTTTTCCATTTTCAGAATCTATCAAGGAACATTTAGAAGAAAAAAGGCCAACCTCTCCACACTTAAAACATTTGAAAGGTAACTTACCTTTGTAATTACCAATACCCCTCTTCAAATTTATTACAAAGTTAGCTTCTTCTTCATTAGTTTCACTACTCTGATCAAAATCTTCATACATCTCCTTCTTAATGGATTTGAAAGTTGCTTCCTTATTTGGATCATATTTTTCAAAATCATTTAAAATGTAGTAAGGGCACCATATAATTTATCTATTGAAATTTTATCTAAATACCTAGCTTCCTCGATAGAAGATACTTTAGGACTATAAGATGTAGGGATAGATATTAGTACCTTTTTGACAACCATAGATTCTTCCATATCTTCACCAGGTGCTCTAATTGCATTGACCACTTCATCTACTCAGAGTAAATATCATGCAATATCTTCATCCTCTGACATTTTCAAGTTCTCAAACTTGCCTTTGTAGATCTATGACTTGGCATGGTTTACTTTGATCTCTTCTTCATAGATGCCACTAAGCTTATCCCGTACATCCTTTATTGACTTGCAGTGCATTACTTTCTCCAGATCAAAATCTCCTAGAATACTTAACATAAAATTCTTAGCCTTTCCATTATTCTTATGTGCCCTAATCTTTGTTGGATTAGTTGGACGAGTAGCAAGAATAGTATAAACATCCTTTATTGATTGTTGTTGGTGGAAATAAAGTCTTGTACCTAGTTAATTCATTACTATGAGACATAGGGGACTTATTTACATGTTAATTTTACTTAGGTTCTAGGAAGGAATCTTTCTAGAAGGTGTTAGTTGTCATTAGTTGTTATCTTATCTTTTGAATTATAACACATGTGTCCTAGGTAGTTGTGATAGGTTGTCACATGACATAGGATTAAGACACTTTTCATAGTCCTATTTAATCTTTTGTCTCACCTTGGCTACAAAACCAAGTGGTCTCATATGTAAATATAAAACTATTGGAGTCAATTCCATTGCAATCTTGAGCATTTCATATTGATCTCTTTTGTGCTTTCATGAAGTGCCTAGATCTTGGGTGGCTATAGTATTTAGTCAATATTTCATGGTGTAGAGTTATCTATACCAACTCTTACAATTTCCAAACACTAAACCCTAGAGAGGATAGATAAGTTTCCATTCTGAATTACCAAAATATGAAATTTGTTCCATCAAACCTACTTACCATGTGAGACCCTTCTTGAGCTATCTCGAATCTTACTCAAATTTTTAAACTTCTTCTAAGGAACTTGGATCCGATACCAATTATTGAACACACACTAGACTAATGAGAGGGGGGTAAATTAGTATTCTATAAAATCTCAAACCCTTTGGAACAGATAGATGCTTCAAACACTACCACGTAAACATGAACATGAAAGATGAGACATAATGCACAACACTACACAACACAAGATGTACACAAAAAACCTCACAAGGAAAAAACCACAGTGAGAAAAGTTGTTAGGAGTTATTATCTTAATCTAGACTCATGATATGAAGAGCAATTACAACTTTGTTTTAGGGCTACAACCCAAGGAAGCCACAACTCCTTGAAAATAGTTTTAGGGTCACTCCCAACAAAGTTATAACTCCCTGATTACACTTTGTTTTAGGGCTACAACCCAAGGAAGCTCCAACTTCTTTAACTAAGTAAACACTCAGGAAAAATTCAAAATGATGGTCCTTACACTATTTGAAACTAACAATTAAGCTCAATCCTTTTGATGATTGTAATTCTTCTTTGTCTGTCCTCTTTTGATGATTACAATTCTTCTTTGTCTCTTCTTCAAATGTATTCTCTATTTTCTAATAGCTCATTTATTTTAGCATTCAAGAATTCTACCTTTGGCTCACTACCTCCAAAAAAAAATTAAGCTCACTTATTCACTTCCCTTTTATAACAGAGATATGATCGAGATGAAATTGGATAGGATCTACCACTTCTATTCTATCTCTTTCAGTCACTTACACAATTGTGATAATGTATCACACCACACCATATCTCCACCTAGATCAACTAGGTTTATAATATATCCATGATATTATATTGATTACATCTCATATGTCATCCTACAACAAAGAATATTATATTTACAAGTCGGCTAGAGATAAAACAATCAACATGAAACATGTAAAGGGTAAGACCCAAAAAGACTACACACAACATCAAGAAGAGGAACACACCTTACAGATTCTAACACACAGTTAACCTG
This sequence comes from Sequoia sempervirens, assembly GCA_007258455.2. Classification (NCBI taxonomy): domain Eukaryota; kingdom Viridiplantae; phylum Streptophyta; class Pinopsida; order Cupressales; family Cupressaceae; genus Sequoia; species Sequoia sempervirens. Next base: position 128,766,241 of record VDFB02047397.1, read on the forward strand.
GACATAAAATTTCTTCGTACCTTTGATCTTTAGTAAGAATCATCCACACACTTTGCAAATGCAAAATAGGACAGCCATAAGCAAGAAAACATGTAACTTGTAGCATGTTGGCCCTTACATCATTGGTAGTACTCACGAATGATAAATCATTAACTATGCTTCTCCTAGATGAGTCAGTATGACTCATACAACACCTTCAAACACTCTATAAGCTTTGTGTAAACTTGAACTTGTGGCGCACACCCTTAACATACCTTAATTGGCCAAGCAAAAGCATAACCCAACAAAACTTTCATTCTGAACCACAACCTATTTTAGGTAAACTAGAGAACACCTTGCAAAGCATCAAATAACATTATATGATATTCAAGAGAATTTTCATACATACCTTTCACAAATTCATGTAAGAAAAAGTTGGTGCAAGTCATCAAACATTGAAACCAGTCACCAAACAACTTAGTCTTACACTGTCACTTCAAACTTTCTCCACTAAAGGATTATTGACATGAAACTTTGGATATAACACCTCCACATCTCCATGAACTTAAATTTTGAACCAAATACCCATATCTATAAATATGGAGTAATGTAGAGTCAAACTTTGCACCTCTGAGAAAATCAACAAAGAATCACCACAAATTTCAAACTATCACTTTCAAAAACATGTTTCTGGTAACCCAAAAGACTTGAAACTTGGATCACATATGCCTTGAAAAAACATGAAGCTATCTTCCAAACCACAAGAGAAAAACATCATCAATAGAAAAATGCAGAGCATTTCTCAGACTCTGGAAACCAAACAACTAGACTGCAACACTCTCCACAAAACTTTTGACATCAATGACAACGAGACTGCAGCAATAAAGTATAAACTAGTTCTATAAACATCAAATTTAGGCCTTGTGATAATAAGGCTATTATAACATTCACATTTTTTCTATAACTCTAAAACTAATTAAAAAAAGGTATAATGATATTGTAGTCACCTAAATTTTACCACTCCCATATGGTCAAATTTATCCTTATATTCTCCTATCCCATCTCCATATCCATATTAATTAAATAATCCATCATTTAATTAATATTTATCCTATTCCTAAAATTCCTTAAATTTTTCTAATTATTTAATTAAATAATTTATCCCCTTTCCTCTCCAAATTAAATAAATATACCAGTTTATTTGATTTGGTCATTTGGCCCACATGAATTAAATCAATTTTTAATTCATCCTTCTTCTCTCTCCACATGTCACCATCCTCCACAATTCTTCCTTAATCAAGGTTAACCTAATTAATTTATGATTAGGATGTGCACACCAAAAATTATGGTTAGTGTCATCTTGTATAATTTTACACTTGCCTCTAATCTTGTCGTTAGTCTACCTAATTAGTTGCACAACCACTAATCATGATTAGTTGATCCATAACCTAGGTCTCTTGCCATTTATGACATGAGTACCTAAGTAAACCTTCTTAAATGATTTCTCCTTTTGGAGAAGCAATCTCCATCCCCCAAGGAATTTTTAATTCCTTTTTTATCTTCCCAACATGCCAACTTGGAATTTTTAATTCCATTTATTCATCCAAGACATTCCATGTGGAATTTTGAATTCCACTTTATCCTCCCAATCTTAATGTCCTTGCAAGGGAAATTTTTAATACCCCTTGTTCTTCCCAATGTACTTACAAGGGGAATTTTAAATTCCCCTTTTTCTTCCTAATGCTCTTTTCCAAAATCTAAAAGGATTTGACTTGTTACATCCTTCCATCATTTGAGGAAGGACAAGACAAGTCAAGCCTTTTCCTCTCCCGAGGGTCCTTGAAAGTACCTCCACTTTAGAGCCAACTCATCTCCACATCACTTTCCCCCTTCCACATAGGAAGACACATTTATTCATCACATGTGTTGAGATGTATCATGACATCTCAACCATTGATCTCCCCAACCTAGTTTCAATCTAGACCCTTCATTTCATTCTTGTAAAATGGCTAAATACTTGGCCAATTTCATTAATTCTAGCACATGCTTGTTTCAACTCAGATACACTTGCTCTCAAGCTTTCTTACTACCTCCATTGCTGAAACTTTTGAGCTCTCATTGTGTATTCCATCCATTTCCATACACTTTCATTGCATCCACCATGTTATTATAATTATTCTAGTGTAGGTTGCATGCTATCATCTTTTCAAAGGAGCACACATCTTCAAATCAACAAAGGGCCGACCAACTTCATCAATTTTGAACAAGGTATAATATTATGTTTAAACTCTTAATTATTGTTTGAATTTTAAGTCTAAAGCCAATATTGAGGTGTTCTTTTGCTTTCTACCTTGCATTTGAATTCCACTTGCATATTAGAGTAGAAAACATTACACACATTTATGGTATGCCCGGTGGGACCCATGTCATGGTTCCATTTTACATTTTATATTGTTTTATTTTTGTCAGATTTAGAATTTTTGAGACACAAAGGTGATTCCACATACAAGAGAGGAAATTTTTCTCTCTACAAAGGTGACTACACTCTCGGCTTCCCTCACTAGATATAGACAGGTGAGTGTGTGTTATGCTTTCCACACAAGTGATTCTACTAATTATAGAGGCGAATACACTTCATCCATCATAGGAGACTCTACGTTCTTCAAGGGCGACTCTGTTATTTCCTACAAGGGTGATTCTAACTTCCATAGAGGCAATTTCAAGATAAACCTAAGACTATATTTTCTACTAAAACTTATCTTTGGTTTTGGGTTTAGGAGCTAACCAACAAACATGTATCTCTATTTCTACATTAATTACTAATGATTTGTGTAGTTTCTTTTTGTTTGATGAAGACTGGTGGTATCAAAGCAACTAACATATCTATTGTAGGATGAGCAGTCGAAGAATTTAGACTAGTGGATTTCCCTAACTAACTAGGCATACATAGACTTAATTAAAGGGTCAATTAACTCGTTTGACTATTTGGAGTTGTTATAGATGTATGCTCTCCCCTTGTATTGTATGGTGATCCTAGGGAATAGAAATCATAGTTAACTCAAGTCCATTTATGTTTACCTAAGAAGTGTTAGTTTTGAACGTATGCTCTCTCCTTGCACTATGTTCAAACCTAGGGATTAGAAATACCTAACACTTCCTACCCTTTAGGAGGTCTTCTTAGGTATTTCATCACCCCAAGGGATGACCTCAACCACACAAACCAGTGGGGTATATAAAGGGGGGAGAAATAAAGTTGTACCACAATCCAGTCTTGTCGTGCCTGATGAAGCATTGATACTAGGCTAATTCCTAGTTAAGTGTGAAGGGTTGGTCAGAGTTTTAGTACCTTCAATGAGGATCTTGACCCACACTTGTCACAAGTTGGTGCTCATTGACATGCCTCATGCACCCTCCTAGTGTACTGAGGACTCCCCTATTTTACCTATTAAGCCTACATAAGATTTGTGTATAGTCACAGCTTGGTGTAGTGCAAGGGATGTGCATCATACCCCAAAGAATTTTACACCCACCATTTGGATCCCTTGAGTAGAGATAGGAATCCTTAGCTTTGCATAAGCTATGCATAACTTTATGAGGAGAGGGTGATTAGGTCATCCTTCCATTCCAAGAGGCCCCTAGTTGTCTACTCAAGTAAAAATGAGAGTGCATACACCAAATTTGGGTGTCCCTACACTGAGTTAAGGATATTCCTAGTGTGGGATACATCAAGTTTGTAAACCCTTTAATACTAATTTAGGCTTGTGCAAGTGCTTGGTGTATTTTCTTGTGTTATACCAGTGCAACTTTCAGTCTTGAGTCCATCCTACCAAATGTCTATTGTTTGTTGGTATCTCAGAGTTATTTACTGGTCTTTATGCCTTAGAGGCAATTCCGCTTCTCATAGAGGTGAATCTGCACTCTAGATGGGTGATTTTTCTTTCTTAGTAGAATCTGTGTCAGTCATTAGTTCACTCCATTTAGCCAATTTTCACCCAATAGGAAATTTTGTCTCTCCAAGAGGAAAATTCACTCATCTGTGTCTATCCCCCAATTAGGTGATCTCGCTCCCTTTAGGGGCGAGTCCACTATAGACATCTATACAGCCATCCTAGTTAGGTGATTTCACTCCTCACACAGGCAGTTCTACCTTCATCATCCATCTAGTCAAACCCATTTAGGCAATCTTGCTTTTGAAAGAGGTGAATCCACTTGTAATATCCATACTATCTTTGTGCCCTCTTGGATAATTTTGTGTCACCCATAGGGGATCCTATGTCTCCATTTGTACACCTTTAGTCCCCATAAGGTGATCCTATAGCATCAATAGGAAATTCTATCATTCCACATCTGTTACGAGTCCTTCCTCGCTAGGTGATTCCACCTCCAAAAGAGGTGAATCCGATCTATCCATTTGTACAGTCAAACATTGATAGGTGATTCCATTTGATCATGTCCATACTGACTTTCCCTAGACATGTGATTTCACTACCTTGATAAGTGATCCCACCTTACTATCTGTATATTCAACCTTTTACAGGAAGACCTGTTGATCCTTAGATAGGAAAAACCATGATACTTTTAGGTGATTCTTCTTGTGTGTCTGTACACCTATATTTCATAGGTGAATCCATATTTTTGGTCCGTACATCCCCTATTAATCCTAGATAGATGATTCTACTTGCTACAGAGGTGAATCTATGGTATTCTAGATGGGTGATTTCACTACCTATAGAGGTGAATGCACTTCCCATAAAAAAACCTGAGTGAATCCTTTGGACTAGTGAAAGATTACATTATTCCAAGGTTATTCCTATGATCAAAACATTTTTAGCATCCTCCAATCTCTCGTAATCGCCATTTTTGTGTATTTGAATTTTCCAAAAGTCATCAACTCATCCATTAGATCACATAAATTCATCCTAGGTCATCCTTAATTGTCATATAGGTCATCCAACATCTAATTTGAATCCCCTAGACATCTATTAGAGAGATTTTTATCCAATTTGGCTACTTAATCAGCCTATATTATCGTCATCCTTGCCTACATAGGAGAGTAATCCATCCTGAGTCATTAATCATCCATGGCCTCATCAATTTTCTTCTATCAAATGGTAAATTTGTGTCATAATCATCATTTTACATCATCACATCCAATCCAATCTAGTCATCATCAGCATCATCGCATTCATCCATTTTTATTCATATCATTAGTCTATCTCAAGCAACAATCTTATAGTCCTAAAATCATCCAATCAAGCTCTCAATTCTAGTCAATTCAATTCAATCATCATCCAAATCCAAACATCTATCCAATCTAATCAATCATCTAAACACTCATCGAATCAATCAATCCATCATATTAGTAATCCTTTAATCAATCATCCAATTGTTGTCACTTAGCACATCCTAGGGATTCACATCATCCTCAACTCCCGATCATCAAAATTTTCATGCCCATTACCACCTGATCACAAGATAAAAAGCTAATGGAACTACAACAATCACAGGTTGGTCAATCAGAGTATCCTCCAAATCCATCCACTAATGGTGGATCATAGCAATCCAACACAGAACAATTTGTAGGATCTAATCCTCGACATCCCATGGATGAATAAATGGTTAATCAACCCAAGCTCTCTATTGAGGAATATATGAGTAATCCAATTAATGCGCAAATGACTGAACATATCATCATTGAATGGTCGAACAAAATCCTTGCTTCATTACTCATGAGAGGTACTAAACCACCACCTAGATTCGATATGACGCAATATGCTAATAGAGGAATGCCTTCTCAATCATAAGATCCTTAGAGTTCTCAAGTTCATCTAGACCTATCAATTCCTTAGGCTCCACAAGTTCCTCAAGTTTCCCCACAAGATACTAGGTATTAGCTAGGATTTGGAAATGATGTGTGCTATCAAATTCCACCTCCTACCATTCAAATTTCTATTAGAGGATCAAAAATTGAATTCACCAATCCAAAAGGCCATACATCCATTCCATCTATGCCACCTCTACCATAGTATCAGTCAAACCATTCATCAAGAAATGTTGGGGGTGCCATAACCAATCCACAAGCATCTAACCTCCTCATGTCCCCCACATCCAAACACAACCATTGATGCAACAAGCACCACCATTTACTCCTACTCATTCCATCCCATAGCCACTTCCTTATCAATAATCCACACAATCTAGTCTTCAACAAGTCCCCCAAAAACAATCCACACAATCTAGTCCTCAATAATTCCCCAACAACAATCCACACAGTTCGGTTCTCAATAAGTCCCTCAATAATAATCCATAGAATCTAGCCCTCAACAAATTCCCCAACAACAATACCAACCACAACCTCTACATACATAGGCCAATCAACACCCTCATTATTTTTCACCTCATTTTCATCAGCCTCCACCCTTTGTAGAACCTCCTTTGCAAAATACTTACTACCAACTGCCTCCACCACCTAACACCCCATGACAACTAGATACCATTTAATTGCAATCCTAAACATATTTCATGTATCTCCTAAGTCCTTGGAAAGTATTCCCCAGCACTAGGATTAGAAAGAGATTAAATTTGAATGAAATGAACATGTAAATTGACATTTGTAATTATTCCTAAATGATAGGAACATGTGAGGGCATCCAAGAAGAGCTCCTACAAAATAGGAGCACATGGGGAACCCACATGGAAGGTGGAACCTTGTTTTTGTTGACTATTTGGAGAAAGATAACACTTCAGTAATGCATGTAAAGATCCTAGAAGTTAGGGATTGATATTTACATGAGTGGAGTCCAGTTCAGTTTATTTTAGTTTAGTTTAGTTCAGTTCAGTTCAGTATTAGTTCAGTTCAGTTCAATTTAGTTTAGTTCAATTATTGTTGAGTTATCTTCAGTTGCATGTAGTTAGTTTGAGTTGCACATTAGTTGACTTCAGTTGACTTGATTTGCATGCTAATGACTTGAGTTGCATGACAAATAACAAGTTGCTACATTTAGTTAAGTTGGGATGATCAATCATGCATCATGTTTGCATGAATTGATGGAGAGATATGTTTCAGCTAATAGAGATTGACTTGGACCCACCTTGGGCACCCAAGTTGAGATCTTGGAGTTAACACCTTTGCTTGAGAAGATATTTACAAGGCTCGGTTAAGTGGGGCCCATTCTTGGGCACCAACTTTGAGGAGAAGATTGGAAGATATCTTTGTAATCAATGTTGAGTTAAGACTTCAGTTTGGGATGCCCAAATTGATAAAGGACTTGGTTTGACATTTTTTTTCATGGAAGAACTCTACTTGCACAAGAATGGCGTAGATATTTGTGAGGAGCTTTATCCTCTTTTAATTGTCAACTCTTTGTACTTTACAATGTTCACAATTGTGTATTTATTGCAGCAAGTTGAAGAGTTCTAAGAGAGTACTTTTTTTAAGCATGGCACAGGATGTGTGGATTCATGCTTGGACACATGAGAGTTTATTGTAGGTTGTGAAGAAGAATTCTTGAAGGCAGAAGAAGCATCTCAAGCAAGGATTGATAAAGAATTATTGTAATCTTGTTCTAAGGTTAAATAATACAAGCACTATTGATTCTAGTGGTGGAGTTTTTTCCCAAAAGGGTTTCTCCATGGTATATGATGTGTCACTTCTATCTTCTGGTCTTATTCTTCTACAATCTTTTGTCTACTTCTATAATTGGTAAAATGAATCTAAACAGATCATCATATACAAAGAAATTGTAACAAAGAAAACTTAATTAGATCTACAATCTCATAGTTTTACAAAGTATTAAGCTACATAATTACCTTCATTTTCAACATTTGGTATTAGAGCTAATTGTTGGGTAGAGTTTGAGGCACTTTTCTCTTAAAAGTTTAAAGGTTTTTTGACTATAGTGGGAGATTTTACTATTGTGTTATTGTAGACTTGTAAAATAAGTATGTTATAATGTATTTGGGTTGATGGCTGTAAGACTTGGTATGGCTTGCTCATTCCTTGAAAGGAAAGGCCTAGTAAGAGATGAGTTCTCGCAAGTGGTAAGGGGAGGACAGCTGGGTTAAACTAGTTCTTGGGTTAGAGTTAGTGGATTAACCTTTAGTGGTCTTTAACACATGGTTTTGTTCTAATTGAAATGGTCCATGGTTTTGGAGCTCATGGTTTTGAGCCCATGGTTTTACATGTATGGATGATCTTCATTCAGGAGATGGTTATCATGATGTCATGGATAGCTTGGTTACATGTTGCAGTGGGAGTTTTTTGACAATGATGGTTTGATGTTTATCTTGTTTCCATGTATAGCTCAGTATCATAATTCAATGGGAGCTTTGGTAGGATATGGCTATCTTCATGTGATTTGAAGAGATTTTAACATCTTGTTTCATGGAGGACCCTTAGAGTCTTTGGTAAAGGTGTCATTTTTCTTTCTTTGGAAAGGATGTAGTTATTTTTAGTTTTGAGTATTAATCATTTGCTCGGAGCTTCATGATTATGCAGGTTGCATTTGAAGTTGGCATGGATTGATTATTGGGTTCTCATGGACACTAGAGAGACTTGGGTTAGGCTAGATATTTCTTATTTTAAGAGATATATGTTGGAATGGTTAGTTGTAAGAAAATATTTTTCAATAGTAAAGATTGGGAAGCCTACACCTAGAAATGGATATGAGCACATCATAGACCTAATGAGAAGGTTGTCTATTATATGCACAAGACAATATTGTATCCCACTCTTGGTCTACTTGGAAGGTAAAATGAATCTAAACAGATAATCATATACAAAGAAATTGTAACAGAGAACACTTAACTAGATCTACAATCTCATAGTTTTACAAAGTATTAAGCTACATAATTACCTTCATTTTCAATATTTGGTATAATTATGCAGCTTAATAGTTTGTAAAACTATGAGATTGTAGATCTAATTAGTTGTTCTTTGTTACAATTTCTTTGGATATGATTATTTGTTTAGATTCATTTTACCAATTGTAGAGGTAGATAGAAGATTGTAGAAGAAGAAGAACAGAAGATAGAAGTGACATAGCATATATTGTGGAGAAACCCTTTCGGGAAAAAACTACACCACCAGAATCAATAGTGCTTGTATTATTTAACCTTAGAAAAGATTACAATAATTCTTTATCAATCCTTGCTTGAGATGATTCTTCTACCTTCAACAATTGGTAAAATGAATCTAAATAGATAATCATATACAAAGAAATTGTAACAAAGAACACTTAATTAGATCTACAATCTCATAGTTTTACAGAGTATTAAGCTACATAATTACCTTCGTTTTCAACAATAACAATACACTATGCCTAATCACAATTACCAATATTCCCATAACCAAAACCAATAACACACATCCTTTATTAACCCACATCCAACACCTACCAATAACCATCCAATCTACAACTGCTTCCATATGTCCAATGATTTTTTTAGTGGCTAATATTCGTCAATTGGCTAATAGTTGAAATTTGGGAATCCAAAATTGGCTAATAGTTTGAGCTATAACATGATTTGAATTGCCACATTTTTACAAAAAAATATTATAGTCTTATTTAAATCACCAAAGAATTTATTTTATTAAAAATTTTAACTCAAAAATTCACCACAATATTTGATACATGATTAGATTAGATTCGCCTAAATTTTATAAATTATAGTAGAAATCTATATTAATTCGCCAATAGTATATCATAATTATTAGTTGGTTTATGACCATATTTCTAATATTTAGTTTCTACCATTGATTTACAATATAATCTAATGGCCCTTGTTGTATTCCTTAAGGTAAAATGTGCTCGTGATCTATAATGCTCATGGGACCCACAATTTTGGGTCTCATGAGCATTATATATCAGGGTACATTTTACCTCGTAGAGTACAAGGGTCATTAGATCAATTATCCAAAACAAATTTTGAGCCCCGTGAGAATTACATATCATGGGTACATTTTACTTTGTAGAATACAATGAGAGACATTATATTATATTTTTACACAATGGTGTCAGGTAAATATTATAGTCTACCCCTTAAACCCATCAATAATTTCCACCCTTGAGCCCCTACTTTTTCATGAGGATTATTTTTAGATTAGATGGATTTTCCATCATAATTAATGCATTTTCCTATTTCTTTCAAGATTCACCAAAATTTTCTACAAAATTTTAGTGATGTAAAAAAATCACCAATAATTTTTTTTTTTTGAAAAAAAGAAAGATTCGCCAATAGAAATTAATATTTTTTCCTAAGAAGATAAAAGATTCGCCAAGATTTTATATATATTTTTAGGGAGGTTTCTTAAAGTTATCACTGCATATGTCCCTCCACAATAACCAACATACAATTACCATCCCAATCCATCATATTATCAACAGGTTCCATCCCAACAACAATTTTCATCATCCTATCATCAACCACTTCCACACCAACAAAAAATCTATGCCAACAGACAAAATTTTATACCAATCAATATCAGCGGGTACCATCATACTACGACAATCCATCCTTCAATCAATCACTTCCACCACCATCGACATACCAACAATATGCTCTCCCTAATCAATCCAATCCAATAGGTCCTTCCCCATCCATGCATATTGATAAAGAATGGGAAGACATTAAGGCTACCTTGAAATATTTACAAACTAGAATATCATCATCTAAAAAATCCTTCAAGTTTGAGGACATTTGTCCATACCCATTTAACCCATCGATTTCCACCATCCCCTTTCTGAAACACTTCAAAATTCTAAAATTTGATAAATATAAGGGAAAGGGAGATCCATGAGACCACTTACAAGAATTTTATATGAATTATTAGGAGGTCTTATACAATGACAATTACCTCCTTGGGTTGTTCCCCTATAGCTTGAGCGTACAAGCCTTAGAGTGGTTCTTATGTCTCCCACATAGGTTGATTTCTAGATTTTCTAATTTTTTAGAAAAGTTCATAACACACTTCTCTTTTAACTTAGAGAAGGATATAGACACCATGGACCTTATGAAGGACAAGCAATGTAATGGTGTGAAATTTGATATCTACTTTAAAAAATGGTGAGCTTTATCCAGCCATATCAAGTGTAGCCTTCTAAAGAAAGAATTAGTGGATATCTTTGTTGAAAACTCACATCCTAAGTTGGCCTAAAATTTGTGCATCCATTGTGCATCTACCTTGGTTGAAGTCATCAAAAAATGGGTTACCATTGAGAAGGCGTTGATCGCTAAGGGACTCATTAAGATCTTCAAGGAAGACAAAGACAAGCAATATGGTGATAAATCCTACAACTAGAACAAGAATAAGAATGTGATCAATGATGGTGTCACCGGCACCAAACATGTCCAAGTGGCTAACGCTTCTCAAGCACCACAAAACATTCCCCAAAAACCCATGGCTAATGTCATATTTGCGCCACAAGGGGTACCTCATCCTCCTAATTAGTCCAATTAGTCAAGTCAAGGGAATGCTAAATGAACCTTCACTCCCTTAGGGGAACCCTTGAAGGTTGTCTTTAGAAGGCTAGTTCAAGGTAGAACATAGTTGTGTATCTTGTGAGTAAACCCTTCAATGAGTCTAAACCAAAGCCAAATTGGTATAGAGAAAAAAATATTACGATTACCATAAGATCAAAGGTCACTCTACCAAAAAGTGTTAGGGTCTCAAGAGTTACATACAGGATCTCATCGATCGAGGAGACGTTGTAGTTGAGGGAAACCAGTCTCAATCATCTAATGCTCAATTATAGATATTCCAAAATGATTTCCCAAAACAAAAGTAGGGTTCTATCTTTACTAACATGAACACCAGGTCCAACAACAATAATCTAAATAACCAAATCACCAATATTAATTATACCAAGGTTCCTTTCAATTATGATAATATAGTTGGTTGCATTACACAAGTAGACCCACATGTCTCTATGATTTGTGTAAAGGGAAAGGACCCTTAATGTGTTGTCACCACATGTAGCACCCACATATCAGTTCTAGGACCCTCCATGTCATCATAGCCATCTCTTGTGAACTCACAGTATAACATCATTGATCACCTAGGCAAGACTCTAGCTCAAATATCTATCTTAGATTTGTTGAAGTCTTCCCTGACACATCAAGAAATCCTCACCAAAGCTTTGTAGGACACTCATGTCCCTAATGATATAGATCCTACTTAGTTCCAAGCTCTTGTAGGACATCTCTCATCTACATATCAATTAGTATTTAGTCAAAATTATATGCCACCCATTGATCCTACACATAACTGTTCCCTTCATATAGAAGTCCTTATCACTAAGCACAAAGTGAGACTAGTCTTGGTAGATAATGGATCTTCCCTCAACTTGTGTACACTAAAATTCATAAAACATGTGGGGTATACTCATGCTAACTTGGATAATTAGGTGATCACGATAAAGGCTTAAGACAACACAAAATGAGATTCAAAAGGCACCATTTGTCTTCCCATTCAGGTTGGCCACACCATGCAGTATACAACTTGTCATGTCCTTGATCTAAACCTTCCCTATAATCTCCTCCTTGGTCAACCATGGCTCCATGCTATGCAATTGATTCCTTTCATGTACCACTAATGCCTCAAATTCCCCCACAATGGAATTGGGGTCACCATTCCTGCTAATCAACACCCTTTTGAGTACTTTCATGCTCTAGAGGCTTCCTTCCTGCATTCCTATAATTTCCCTAGAATTGAGGTGGGAATCTCTCATGCCACACCATCATCATCTCATATCAATCCTAACACCTCATCAACTCCATCCATCACTTCAAATTCCATGATTACCAAGGTTTAGATAATTGAAAAAGGTTGTGGGGAATACGAAGTGCACACTGCACTTAATGTGGGTGCAATACCCTCCTCACCATGAAATTATGGATAGCCTACTAAGTCTCCTCAACAAGGAGAGTCAATCACCGAGACAATAAGCTCCAGAAATGTGGGCTCCACTACATTTGAATCCACATGTACCTTACAAGACCAGCTTAATGACAATATCAGTCAGTGGACTATGTATAGAGAAGAACCAGAACCTTTACCTCCTCTCATTGAATATTTCCAAGAAGTCTATCCATAGGATTCCAAGTTGGCACAAAAATAAAATTATAAGGGGAGAGGATTGGGGGTCGAAGAAATGGAATGTGTAAGCTTATGATACTCATGTGCATCTAAAACACTTGGGTCTTAGTTATGAAAAGAAGAAAAAACAACTTGCAATGTCTTCTAGTGCTTCAAATAATGTTAGTGGGGAAGTCATTGTCCTTGATGACATCCTTGAGGAGGAAACCATCATACTCTCTTACAATGATTTGGATGTCTCCTTATTCGAATCCACTTCCATTTTCACTATTATCCTTTCCCTGTGCCATCTTAATCTCATAGATTGGGACCTATGAGGAAGTTCATCTATTGACATATTTCCTTCTGAAGAGGCATATGTACACTACATGGGCTTATAAGAAGACTATGGTGCCTACCCTGAGAAGATGAACACCTCAACTAAAAAAAAAGTACAAAATGGTCTTGTTGATGGTGTTTTCTGCACAACAACTCATACAAGAATATAGAATCCTATCTCTCTTGAAAGGTAAATCTCTATCAGCAAGCCTCAAGAGATAACCCCAAGGTCTCTAATGTCAGGTCTTGACAATGCATAAACAACTCAGATAAATGTGAAAATGTTGGTAATCACAAAGGGACCTTACTACAAGCAAAATACTGAATCTCAACCTATCAGATCTAACAATATGATGATACTTCAATCCTAGATCTAACCCAATAATCAAAGAAAATAGAAAAATATAAGGGTTTCAAAGAGATTTCTAAACTTAATACTAAACCTAAGATTAACAATGAAAATTTCCAACACTCGAAATGGACCAATCCCTCAAAACAAATTTCTACTTGACCTAGATGGATCTGCAATCTTATAGAAACCGTGCAATCTTCTAAGGTAGTAAGATTTTCAAATCATGAACATTCATTTAGACAACCCTATTGCAACTGAAATGAATAAACCCTCATAATCAAACTAAGCACAATGAATATAAAGTCCGGCACACTTTGCAAAACAACTAACAATCAGTTGGTTGCGAAAAGTATGGACTAAGAGATTGTTGCAACATTCAAGTATCAAATCACAAACATTATTGAATCAAATCTAATCTAAATATTAACCAACTCAAAGCAATTTTAAAGATGGAAAAACAAGAACCATGCAAGACAAAAGAATACAAGTATGGCAAACCAAATCACAATGTCATTTCTTGCATTCAAATTGTCCACTGTAGCAACAATTCTAGCTTTCTGTTACAATATTTGCTTAGGAACAACTACTCACTAACCCTAGCTCTACTTAATTCACTTCTAACTACTTTGCTCTATTCTACTTCTATATTCTAACCTTACAAATGAGGCGAAATGCCAAATATAGAATCCCCCAAGAAAAACCCGTCTGCCTAGCAAGAGTTTCGCAATATTAATGGCACAACAACTCAGCCAAGAGAAACTCAAAATAGGTCAAATAAGCATTAAATGCATGCTCCATCCAAGTCAGCCTGGGATCCACAATGTAGTTCGGACCAATGCACAAGAAGATAATAGGGAAGCACAAATTGTGCTACAGCCTATCATTAACTCCCTTCCCTATTATTCGTATTCTGACCCAGCATTTCATGAACTTTCAAAAGTGTCCCATCCAAGTCAGCTACCGGTGGCAAAGGAAAAACCCTAAGTCAATTTTTAATGGATGCAAACTCTTCTCTTGACCATTTGACCAACTTATCCCAATCCACCTTATATGTCATATATTTATCAATAACTGCAAGGTAGGTGGCCGCATCATCCAACTGGTGCTCAGAAATAGAATCATCATCAAGTGGTGCATAAACATCCTACCACCAACTTCTCAACTATTCCAGACTCAAATACTTGGGTGCAATATTCCTTCGCTCTGTCATAATCTCAAAAAAGGCCATGCAGCCATTATATACACCACTTAGGGTATCATCAATCTGCCTTCTTTGTTTATAAATCTTCTTCAACACTTTCTACCTAATTTGCAATGCCTCATACCATTCCCAAGGTTCAGTAGCTTTAGAGAAGGGAAGGATCTTGTCACCTTCTAATTTATCCTTGGTGTATTCCATGATAGTCTTGGTTTTCTGCAGCAGGAGGTCTGTGTCTTCTTTATCTTATGCTAACACCTACTTCATCCAATCCATTGTCCTTGCAGCATCTTTCCCTATTGATAATATTTCCTTAATAGCTTCATCACCCTTTATTTG